>CM059014.1:22689356-23382116 GCA_030272315.1 Paspalum vaginatum | reverse complement strand
TGGTGGATGGAAGTAGGGTACAACACTAGTGGGTGGGTCCCTTGCGCAGGAGAGCAGTGAAAGAGAGAGGCCACGTAGACGAACACATGGTCACAATGGTATGTCCACGTAAGCAAATTATACCCACGTGACTGGATTTGGATTACCGCTAAGCAATTTCATTAGATCCGTGACCTAGATTGGTACTTTAGAAGTTCATAGACCCGGATGGTACCATGGAATTAGTCTAAGGACATGGCGTGCCATTCACGCTGTTTTTTATATGTAAGTGAGGTTTAGCTTTTATAATACCTAATCAAACCACAACCCGGTGATCGTGGAAGTTCTGGCCAGTTGATGTTCTAGTGCAGATTATATTTCTTTTTCTAAAAGTGGATTGCGTTGTAATTCAACCGAAAATTCTAAGCCTCACAAATTGCGATGGTATGACAGGACCCTTTCTTTGCATAACTAATCTGTACACATCAGTCATCGAACCGCCTATAGCTCTGACTACGAAAGGGCAAGCTTTATGGTCCCTTCGTAGTGAATGTGCATTGCTCAAGCTGTTGATCTTGTTAGAGGGGTCCTACTTATAAAGTTTAGTGCATGCTGACACACTAAAGGAGGCTGCATTATTATTGCAAGATAGAATCCACCCTTCCTGATTATATAAAGAGCCATATCGTGCTAGAATCCACCCTTCCTGATTATATAAAGAGCCATATCGTGCATTACGTTCCAACAGACTGCTATTGTAGCAATGGTCAACAGAGCAGCTTTTGTTGTTGCGTTTCTGCTAAGGGCTTTATATGGAGGGATGCAGATAGTAACCAAAGATGCTTTCAATGAAGGCATGAGCACGTCTGTCTTTGTTTTCTATAGGCATGTAACTGCTATTCTGTTCTTGGTGCCCGTTGCTTTTGTGCTTGAAAGGTACTACGAGTCTCGTTACCTGACTGCTTGCATGAAACCATGGGAGAACCAACTGATTTTTTTTTTTTTGCAGGAAAACTGCTCCGCCACTGTCATTCAAAGTTTCTCTGAAATTATTTTTCCATGCCCTGTACGGGTAGGTGAAAATGGCATCTTACCCTCTTATTCATATTCTTCATGCATGTTTACAGCACAGAGTTCTTAATCTTAATTTTTCCAAGTTCCTGCCAGGCATCTGTGTTTTGACTTCTTTTGCTTGCATATCTTTGCGCCTCTATGTGAAGTTGTAAAGTTCGCAGTTCAGTCAGTTGCCCATTTCTCTTTTTTTTTCTGGATTAAAGTGCAGTATTTGTTAATATTTCATCCCCTTTCTTAGTCACCACTCACCAATGCAGCTGATTGTACTTAAATTTTATATACTTATTAGCTTCAGTATGCAACCAACAGAAAGCCAACGCTGAGGTATCCAAAGAACAAATTCATCTTATGTGTTATGCTTGATTTAAGTTTCTCTTATCCGACAGTGATACATGTGGCATGTGCAGAACCTTTCAAAACTGAGATATTGTTTGCTCAATGGATTGCTCTGTTAGCAAAAGGGACCATTGTGTTATTCTTTATTTTGTACCATTTGTTATACCTAATGCACTTCCACTAATAATTTCATATCCTTTTTCTTGTTTTAGGATTTCTGGAGCAATAAACATATATAGCCTTGGTCTCAGTTATGCTTCAGCAACATCATCATCTGCGATATTTAACCTCCTCCCAGCTGTGGCTTTCTTTCTGGCTGTTCTTTTGAGGTGAGCATCTTTATTTTCAGACTTTCTGAAGTTTGGCTAAACTCGGATTGAGGGGGATTGAAGTGGATTGGAAAGGATCGAGAGAATTTTGATATATTGTGAGTTTAAACACACTCTAATCTTTCCAATCCACTCCAATCCCGCTAATCTGAGATTATTCAAATTAGGCCTAAACCGGGGGCGACGGTTTTCCATTTATTTTTAGTTCGTTTTTCTTTTATTATATTAATTCTATTGTTTATTTCATTTAATAATTGTATCTCCTCAAAATTTAATGATTCAGATCTGTTGGAGGTTTTAGCAGTATCGTAGCATTACCCTAATTCTTATTCTCAACACTGACTCAAGACTCATGTTGTCGTATGCCAAGATTTTGTAGGATTTTTAGTTCATCCCTTTGTGATGTCAGCTGATATAGGATCCCACCTTAGAGATGCAAGTGGGTACCAATGGTGTTTGCTGGGTCAGCTCACTAGTTCCGGTGGCATTGCCATTCTGTTTTTTTTTTTTTCCTCTAGATTAATTATGTAGAAAAGCACTCTAGTTCATTTTGCCAATTTTTAAGGTCGAGCCATTGAATCAAAACAAATAAGACTTGTGTCCCTATCCTACCCCCACTGCCCCTGTTGCCCCAACGACACACACTGATAACATGCATACCTCCAAGATAAAAGGAGTTTTTGTTTATAGTTACATGCTGTACAGTTTGTGCCATAATAGAAAAAAAATTCATATGCTCAAACGTAATATGTGCACCATTACTGTACTGCAGTAACATAATAGTATATAATTGCCAACATATGTTTAAATTTATTATTTTACAGAAATGCGCATATGAGAATTATAAAGAGTATCACACAAATTGGTGATGAGAGTCTCAAAACTCAAAAGTATCATAACTCAAAGCCAAAGTTTTGGACCCTTGGAACTGATCTGGCAAAATTATGAGTTCAGCAAGATTAGTTAATCGAGCCTATTGCAACTTTTCTACAAGACTTCGTCATTTGTGTTTCCTGTGAGACAAACTTGAAGGTCCGGTTAGATTATGTTTGGATATTCATCATTCTACATTTGGTAGGATGGAGACTTTGAACTTGAAGATGTTCCATGGGATCGCAAAAGCTTCGGGCATATTGTTTAGCATTGCTGGTGTCATTGTACTTGCATTTTATCAGGGACCTGAATTTAGATCATTCAACCACCATAACATTTTTCATCACACAAGTAACTTCCACACTGGGATTGCTGCTCATCCTACTCGACTTTGGATATTGGGAATTTTCTTGACAACTTTATCAACTACATCTTGGGCTCTTTGGACAGTTCTTCAAGTAAGAATATTTCAAGAGCTTATTTTGTAAGTTCAGAGATCATGGCAGATAAAATAGCATTGCTGGCTTGCTCATGCTATTTACCTACACAATACTTGTTCTTAGGGGCCTATGTTGGAGGCATATCCATCGAAGCTACTCAACACAACCCTCCAGATGATCTTTGCAACAATTCAGTGTTTCCTCATCGCACTAGCGGTTGAGAGAGATTTTTCAAAATGGAAACTAGGACTGGACATACGTCTTATTGCTGTGCTGTACTCTGTAAGTTCAATATCTCATGTTGGGCTACCAGCGACTTGTTTATTTCTTCAGCAGATAAACAGTTAGTTCTGAACTTTTTACATTTCAGCTTGTAGGTAATTTTAGAGTGTATTCCATGAAGCATATAAAAAATAAGATAGTTTCAAGATAAAGTTTTCTCCATGTTGATCCAAATGGACAATTGTAATGATAATATGAAAAAACTGCAGCTAATTTCATCTCAAACTGAGGTTCATCACTTCACCTAAGCTGATGCACCGTTTGGAGTTCTAGGATTTCATCAGATGAAACAGTTTCTTTTCCACACTGATCCAAAATAATTTTGACATTGACCATCGTGATAGGTCCAGATAAGAATAAAAAATTCACTTTTGAGTATTAGCTTTCGAAGCCTCCGAGATAATTCCATTTCCACTCTAATGTTATTTTTTTCACTATGTAAAAAATGTTTTTCTCATATGCTGTTATATTCTGTGCTTGTCTCACTGTGTTTTCCTAGCCACCAATCCAGATTTCAGACACACACATATCGTGTATTTTATTTTTTGTTATAGCCAATAGCGTATAGTAGTTTTGTTAACGTCGGCACATTTTTCCTACATTTTATTCACTACTTTCCGAAAGACCCTTGGTAAGCAGTGCACTACCAATTTGAATGTGACGGTGGCTTGTTTCAAACTGTTGAAAACATACATGAAACAGGGCGTACTTGTTTCCGGAGTTGCATATTATATGCAAGTATGGGTCATCGACAAGAGTGGACCGGTTTTCCTGGCCATGACAATGCCAATAACCCTGCTTGTCACAATAATTCTGTCTTTGTTTCTCGGAGAAGCAGTTACCCTGGGAAGGTGTGTGTTTGTCCCTCTGCAGACCTGTATCTTGCCCTCATTTACCTGCAACCAAGAAGATGATTAGCAATTTTTAACCCTGTCCCCCCCTGCAGTATCTTAGGTGGAGTAATCATGGTTGGTGGTCTGTATTGTGTTCTTTGGGCAAAGAGGTCCGAGCAAGCAGATGCCAGCAAGCAACAATTGGCGCCTGCTACAGCAGAGGCAGGCAACACAAGATTAGGTTAAACTAGCCATTATGGCTGTAAACCAGAACTTGGCGGCAGTTTCAGGGTCGTTTGTGTTTTTATTGTTACTGAAACTGATAGATGTCGTGACCTTATGTTAAGAGACTCTTCTTTTAAGGTTTCGATGATCAAACTCCTGTCTTCTGTCTGCCACTTGTTAAGCACCTAATTGGGCAGGGCCGTACTGGCCAGCGCCGCCGGACAGTTCGGTGCCATGGACAGTCCGGCAGAGCGCACTGAACTATCTAGGTGGATTGGTCTAGGTCGTATTGTTGGCAGAGCGCACCAAACTATCTGGGTGGATTGGTCTAGGTCGTATTGTTGGTGATTAGCGCTAAAACGTGTCAACGCCACTGTTTTTGACTTTTTGGCCACTGGTTTGGGGGGTGAAATGTAGCATATATATGGAGAAATTTTATGCCTGTCGGCGTTGGGACGTGTTGAGGAAAGGGATTCTGTTTGAACTAGGAATGAAAATGAGTAGGGAATGAAGGAACCGTTGCTTTGTATTGATCATGGAATGTTTATATATACAGTGAAGGGGTATGTTGAACGGTTGTGTCCCTTGATGAAGAGACATGGCAACCGTTCATCCACTCTAATGACTAAAGGACATGTTCCTTTAGTGTTACAATTAACTTCCTAACTGCCTATTGATGAGATCACTTGAGGAGGTGTCTTTTGGTAGGAATAGACATCTATTCGAGTAGACACATTTTCACAACACTCCCCCTTAATCGAATCTTCCTTGAGATCAATGCGTTATTAATTCCTCTAAAAACCTGGGAAAAATACGAGGAATATAGGTTGTGATAATAAATCACTTATGTCTTTGGCAGCTCCTATAAAAACCCCTATGGGAAAAAGGGAGATACATATAATATGTATAACTACTCCAAAAACCATATAGGAAAAATATGAGGAGTGAGTAATTTGATATACGTTGAAAACTCCTGTAAAAAAACCCAATGGAAAATTAGGAGAAAACTGATACAGTATATGTATGGGATTGTCTCTTATGAGCTCAATGGGAGCTACAAAGGACAATGTATGTCTTTTGATGTTCTCTAAGAAAACTCAATGGGGAAAATAGAAAACATGATATATACTTGTGTTAATATTACCTTATTAAAAACTTTCTATGAGAAACCTTGTGAGCAAAACTCATAAAAGAAAAGAGTATAATATAACGTTTAGGACAGGTTAAAATTAGGAGATGACTCCCCCTGAATCTTGCAAATCTCTAAGTCGTCTCATACTAATCCCATGAACGCATTTTAAGAATGCGGGGGTGGTAATGACTTAGTAAATAGGTCAGTGAGGTTATCGCATGATTTGGCTTACAAGATATTCACTTCACCACTCTGTTGCAATTCATGAGGGTAAAATAATTTAAGAGCAATATGCTTTGTAAGGTTGCTCTTTATATAACCTATCTACAGTTGTGTAACACAAGCAGAATTATCTTCATAGATAATTGTAGGTGATTCAATAGAACCAAGACCACATGATTGTTGCATGTGGTTAATCATTCTGCGAAGCCATACACATTCACGTGATGCTTCGTATAGTGCAATTATTTCAGAATGATCAGGAGAAGTGGCTACCAGAGTCTGTTTAGAAGACTTCTATGAAATAGCTATTCCATCATGTAAAAATACGAAGCCTATTTGAGATCTGGCATTATGGGGATGTGATAAGTAGCCAGCATCCGTGTATCCAATCATAGTGGGATCTTGATTCCTTTCGAAATATAGTCCAAGATCCTTTGTGCCATTGAGATATCTGAGGATATCTTTTACACCCATCCAGTGACGTTTGGTAGGTGCAGCGCTATGTCTAGCTAGTAAATTCACTGCAAATGCAATATCAGGCATAGTGCAATTTGCAAGATACATAAGCGCTCCAATAGAACTGAGATAAGGAACCTCGGGTCCTAGTATCTTTTCTCCATCACCACATGGTCTAAATGTATCTTTCTCTACGTCCAAGAACGAACAACCATTGGGGTTTTTGGATGGGTATGATTTTGTCCCTATATTGAATTTCTCCAATATTTTCTGGATTATAGGCTGATTGATGCACTAAAATGACTGAGGGAAAGTGCTCTAGTTGTAAACCTAAGCAGAATTTAGTCTTACCTAAATTCCTTCACCTCAAATTTCGTCTTTAGGTGATTGCATGCTTCATATATATCGTTAGGAGTTACCAATGATATTTAAATCATCAACATATATGGATATAATACAAAATCCCGTTGGAGATTTCTTGATGAAGACACATGGGCAATCATCACTATTTGTGTATCCCTTCTTTAGAAGGAATTCACTTAGTTAGTTATACCACATTCTTCCCGGCTGCTTTAAGCCATAAAGTGACTTATTAAGCTTTACACAGTACATGTTGCGATTTGTTTTTGGATTCGGAATTTGGATTCCATCGGGAACCTTTCACGTATATGGTCTGAATCAAGTGACCAATAAAAGATATGCTGTCACTACATCCATCAACTGCATAGATAGATGGTTTTGAACTGCCAATGATATTAAGTATCGAAAAGTTATTCCACTCATAACTGGAGAATATGTTTCATTGAAATCGATGTCGGGTCCTCTGCGTGAACCCTTGGGCTACGAGTCTCGCTTTGTATCTCACCACCTCATTGTTTTCATTCCATTTCCGGACAAAAACCCATTTGAATCCCACAGGGAAGACTTTTGGAGGTGTAGGTATTGCAGATGTGAAGGTCTCTCTTAGTAAGCGAGGCTATCTCAACTTGAATTGCTTCCTTCCATTGGATCCGGTCTGAGCGCTTTTTGCACTCTGCCATGGTCTTGGGATCTGAATCATTTAGGAGGCTATTTGCAATTGATGCGGAGAAGTAAGTATCGACAATTGTAGTCATACGATCGTATGATTCTCTAGAATCAATATAGTTGGTGGAAATTTCTAGCACCCTCAATGGAGGCTCGTTTGTTCCCAAAATTATGGAGCCGGGGTGTTTCGATGTCCCAGGATCAGATATAGAGTGCACTGTTGATCTAGGTGGTGAATGTATTTCCACCGGAGAATTTACATTCACTAGGTGTTTACCAACTTGAGGTTGGCTTGCATTAACTGATTTGGAGGATTTTGTCCACGGTTTCCTCTGGCGCTTGTTAGAAGCTTGATCCTTAGCTGTGGCTTTACTTCTCCCCCTCTTGTTTTGAGATGGAAGATAAATGGTTTTATCCGGTACCTCTACTCTTTCAGCACGTTTCGGGCAGGATAAGAGGATTTAGTAACATCCTTATTATCGGTAAATGCTTCGGACAGATTATTTGTAATGTGTTGCAAATTGATGATTTTCTGTATTTGGAGTTCAGTCACTTGAGTATGTGGGTCTGAGGTGGAGATGTCTACAGCATCCCAATTGATTTCCTGGCATTCTTTTTTTACTTGAAATCTACTCATAATGCTGGGAAATGGTCATCATTAAATATACAGTCAGCATAACGGGCCGTGAACAAATCCCTAGTGAGGGGTTCAAGGTATTTAACAATCGACGGAGATTGATACCCCACATAGATCTCTAATTTCCTGTGTGGGCCCATAGAGGTACGCTTAGACGGTGAGATCGGCACGTACATAGCGCAACCGAATTTTCGCAGATCGGAAATATTTGGTACATTTCCACGTACTAATTGCAGCGGGGAAGCTAAATGATTTGCAGTTGGTCGCAATTGAATTAAGTCAGCAGCGTGTAGAACCGCATGACCCCAACATGAAGTTGGTATGTTGCAATTCTGTAATAAGGGTCTGGCAATCCACTTGATTCTCTTTATAAGAGATTCAGCCAAACTATTTTGAGTATGGACATATGGGACGGAGTGTTGAACTTAGATCCCTAGAGCCATGCAATAGTCATTAAATATACGTGAGGAAAATTCAGCAGCATTGTCCAATCTTATCGACTGAATTTGGTGTTCAGGATAATTTGCTTTAAGTTTAATAACTTGAACAATGATTTTGGCAAATGCATGGTTGCGTGTGGACAGTAGACACATGGGACCATCGTGTAGATGCATCTATAAGAACCATGAAATACCTGAACGGTCCAGATAATGATTGGATGTGGCCACATATATTGCCTTGAATACGTTCAAGAAATTTGAGTGGCTCATGTTGGATTTTAAGATATGATGGTCTTAAAATCAATTTCCCAGTTGCACATAAAATCTAAAGCTCGTGGGAATTTGTAGGGATGCATATCATGACAATTGGAATTGCCGATAATTTTTCTCATCATCCCTGTACTAGGATGGCAAAAGCGATCATGCCAAGTTTGGAATGTGTCAACATTATGAAAAATTACCTTATACGCAATATATGGTACGGGTTTAATGTATGCATAGTACAATCCGGATGGAAAAGAAGAAATTTTCTCAATTGTTTGTGCGCCATATCTAGAATTTTTTGTGATGAGAAAAAACTCCTCATTATTGTCATCATGAGTTTCAATATGGAAACCATTTTGTCGGATATCTCTAAAACTTAGCAAGGCACACGTTGAATCAGGATACAATAGTGCATCCTTGATTGTGATTTGGGTACCCATGAGAAGCGTGATAGTGGCACGTCCACAACCATCTATCATTGCATCGCGTCCAGCGATTGTCAAAACATTTCCTTGTCTCTTTGTAAGAGTTTGAAAATATTTTGTTTCCCTTAGTATAGAGTTAGTAGTACAACTATCTACTGAGCACAATTCCACGTCCATCGGATCGGTTCCGTACAGATCTATATATAAATGAAGAATTTAATTCTTGTTTCGATATATAGAACGCATACAAACTTTATTGAATATCAAATGTATTTATTACATTTATTGGATATACAATATATAATTATTGATAATAATTATTTTACAACACTTAGTACATGTTTGTACTTTATTAATACTAAATAAAGAGACAATAGACTTAGGATCTAAAAGATGGGGAGCCTATTCGAGCTCTGCAAACGTGTCATTGGAAGCAAAATCCATGACCATATTCTCTGTGTTGCTTTGATCCTTGTCTACTGGTACGACGCTGTTGTTTGATTCCTTAGAAATTTGTTGCGAACAACCAACCTCATTCTTGGAGTCATCAGGTTGAAGGTTGAAACAGGCTTCATACCTTTGTCCCAGGGCAGCTCGTCCACGTCCCACAGACTTTAAGTATAGATCAACTGAATGACTTGGTGTACAATATTTCTTTGTGAGGTGGCTGTATCAATCACATTTTTGACAAAATTTTTCGTCATCCCTTTGTTTGGAAATGTCATTACCCTTGTTGAAAACACACCTTTGTCTCTTGTTGCATCTGCGTTTCTTACTACCATGGAGATTTTGCTGATGGTTCTTAGGACCATTAAATTTGGGTTTCTTCTAATTATTGTAGTGGACTTCAGGCAATGGGGCAGACCCTAAAGGGCGCTGTTGGTTATTCCACACCGTAAGTTCATGGTGTCTTTTGGCCTGAAGTAACGTTTGAATCAGATCAAAATAAACCTGAAAATTCTTTTCACGGTATTGTTGTTGAATGATCTTTTCAGCGGGAAGCATCGTAGACAAAGTCTTTTCAATTTTATCCGCATCTGAAAGTGCTTTATCACAGAACTACAATTCAGTGCTAATCCTATGAACAGCGTGATTATAGTCACCAACAGTATTAAAATCCTGAAGGTGAAGTTGGACCCATTCATAGTTGGCCTCAGGCAAAATGATTGCTTTTTGTTGTTCATAGCGTTGCTTGAGAGCAAGCCATAGTTCACGTGGATTTTCCTCCAACAAATATTCAGACTTAAGGTCTGAATGAATATGTTTTTTTATAAAATATAAGGCCGCATATTTGTGTTGATCTATAATTGGTTCTGCATTTTCTGCAGGAGTATTGTATGATAAAGTCCGTGGGTCGCAAGACTAACTTTTATGTCCATAACCCATATGGGATAGTTATGTCCATCAAGAGCGAGTACCTCAAACTCATGTGGGGCCATGGTCCTACATATAATAACCATAGATTTTGTTTAATTTACGATAGGTAAATTAAAATTGGCTATGGTAATATTGTATAACAATGCAAAATAGGATAAAACAAGGAAAACTGTTGCATTATGAGTGAAAATCTCAATATGTGCAAATACTTAGAAGGTAATCACTAAAATAGTGTAGACCTCATTATGGGGCATAGAAGGTGCCACTTGTGGTTTGCGACTTTGTATTAACACATTAGGTAGTCACTTATTGAGTAATTCATGTTTCAAATTAAAATATTGGGTACACAAGTTGAGGATTAAATCCCGTAGCAACGTGATAATGTTGTGTATGGCCAATATCAAGAATTTGAGAACATTGGGTTATACAAAATGAGATTAAATACTTGTACAATTTTGCATTTAAATGGATTAAGCACTTTAGAGCTTTAAATAGAAAGCATAAACGGGCTTTAAAATAGCATAAAAATAAAGTGAATGCCATGGAATGGACATTAAAATAAAAACATGTACATATTTATTGGGTTTCTTGTGACACAAACACTTTGAATAGCACATGAATGGGATATTTTACAATGGTAAAACATCACTGGTACAGTTATTGACAAAATCAGGGACTTAAACAACAACGTACATACTCACAAATATTACTTGTGACAACACAGTGCTAAATTACATGAAAACAGAGGGGTTTTATTGTGAATTTAGTACTGAAAAATAAAAGAAAAAGGTTAAATAGGCCATTGGGCCAATATTGAGCCAATTTTGGCCCAAACCAGCCTCGGGTCCATCAGGCGCGCGAGGGGAGGGGCGCGAAACGGGCCTGGTGGCCGTTGGGCCATCGCCGGCCGGCCCATAGGCGTTGCGGCCTATATAGGGGCGGCGGTTAGGATTTTAAACCTAACCGCCCACCGCTTTGCGCCGCCGCCGCCGCCGCTACTTGGAGCCACCGCCAGCGACCGCTGCCTTGGCTGCTACCGGTGCGTCGCCCACCTACGCCATCCCCTGCTTGCTCAGATCCGGGAGAGCTCCCCCTCATCAAAGGAGGAGAAGGCGCCGCCGCCGCTGCCTGCCATGTTCAGCACCTCAGCGCTTGGGAGCCCGAGGGCGGCCGGGTTACAGGACCCAAGTTGGAGGCCGGGCCTCCGGTTGGCGGCCACGGTGGCGGTGCGGCGAAGGATGCGGCGAGGCGGAGGGGACGAGGGCAGGACTGGTTCCGGTGAAGCCGGCGTCAGCGTTGCAAGGCCGACCTCCTTTGCGTCGACATAGTACGGTGGCAGGCTACGGCGAGCAGCACGCGTGCCACCCGGGTTGACGAGGACGCCGAGCCCCGGAGCCACAACCGCACCATCGTCGATCGGCCTTCCTTCGGCCGGGATTGGCGGGTGGTCGTAGAGGCGTGGAGCACCGGTTTGCACTGCCATGCTACCGCCTGGGCGTGGAGTGAAGACATGGTCCTCACCATCGTCGCCGGCGTCGGGGAGGAGGACATGGCACTCTGCAGTCCAGCCATGCTCTGGGCACCAGTAGGGGCCACGCGCCGGTGGTGACCCACGGCGTGGCTCGGCTGCAATCGGGCTCAGTGGCGCGGCCGTGCTTGGGCCGGCGACGTCCACCGTGCCAGGGCGTTCCAGGGGCACACCGGTTGGTGGCGCGTCCGGAGTCAGGCGGATGCCATCCCTGGACTGCGGTGGTGGAGCGAAAGCATTGGAGCTGGGTGCCGGAGTAGGCGTACACAGCGCTTGGGGCTGCAGATGAGGAGCGCGAGGGCCCAGACGCTCGAAGACGGAGCGGACATGAGGATCGTGCACTGGCACCCAATGCCTTGGGTGCTGCCTCCAGGAAGCATGGTGGGGCGTCCACTGCCTGTGGCGCGGCATCCAGTGCCGGGAGCGTGGCACCCAGTGGCCGAGGCACGGTTGAGGCAGAGGCATTCCGCAGCGGTGTACTGGACAACGGCGGGCTCCTCCAACTTGACGAAGGGCGTTGAACAGAACAGTGAAAGTACTGTATGGTAAGTCGATTCTTGCCACTGGGACTCACCGTGATGGATCGAAGGCCTTCGTGCCTCTGTTCAGTTCCTGTTTCCGGTGCTCAGTTGATGAAAGCGTGTATGATAACGTGTTTGAACTAGGAACGTAAATGAGTAGGGAATGAAGGAACTGTTGCTTTGTATTGATTATGGAATGTTTATATATACAGTCAAGGGATGTGTTGAACGGTTGTGTCCCTTATGAAGAGACTTGGCAACTGTTCATCTACTCTAATGATTAAAGGACATGTTTTTTAGTGTTACAATTAACTGCCTAACTGCTTTTCACTATGTGTTGATAAGCTTGAGTAGGCGTCCTTTGGTAGGAATAGACATCTATTCGGAGTAGACATCTTTTCACAACAAATTCCATAGATAGCGGGCCGCTGAGCACCGGCGTCCACTAGCCAGCGAAGGCTGGGTGTGGCTGCGGATGGGCGAGCACTTTTGGCCGGTGGTAGGAGCCTAGGCGTGCGGGAAAGTACCAACGTTTTTTCAGGATAATTGATAAATACCAATCATATTTTTATATAATTACAAAATGTAATATGATTTTTACTTTTTAAATTATTAAAAAATTTAAATTTGATATTGGGTCCATGTTTTTTTGTACCGGTCTCACATTTTTTTTACTAGTCTTACTCATTGGTATTTTTTGATTAGTACTTTCTCGTTTTGAAGCCATTGAATCTCATGAAATGAAGGGTTTACATTAATCCCAATCATCGTAAAATTTATAATATACTAAACTACTTATGTTAATTAAACTCCCTAATTCACTCTTCGCTGTACTCAATTGAATCTGAAGGTCCACGTTGTTTCGGAAGGTTCCTCCAAAGCAACGAAAAAAAGCCTTTAGTTACTTGAACATGCTTGGGGTCAAGTGTAGCAGATTTAAAAGGCAATAAAATTGACTTTAAAAAGGAAAAAAATCTTCTAGACACCACATGGAGGTAAGTTGAATACTACTAGTACATCGTATTTAGCCTATAAGCTTGTATGTACAAACTAAAGGTAAAAATGCTTCAAGGGGGGTAAATAAGCATGGTATTTGATTTCCCAATGGTTACAAAAAGAACAAATCCCAATATAAAATACTACTCCTTCCGTCCAAAAAAAATGAAATCCTGGCTTTATTCTAAGCCAAACCATCTTAACTTTGACTAGATTTATATCAAAATATATTAAAACTTATGCTTCCAAATTAGTATCATTAAGTTTTTGTTGACATGTTTTTTCATATCATGCATATTTTGATATCATAATTGTTGTTACATTTTTATATAAATTTAGTAAAATTTAAAATAGTTTGATTTAGGATAAAAACAGGATTTTATTGTTTCGTGGACGGAAGAAGTATATAAAACTGAAGCTTACTTTTGCACTCCCGGATAATGGTATGCAGCCGGCCATGGTGCAAGATTTTTTTTTAAAAAAAAAATGCATAACCACGTCGCGTAGTCGAAGGATGAACAACGACAGGCGGCGAGGCTGAATAAATCTACTTATACACACGTTTAGTTTGGAACCAAATGGCACAACGTAACAAGTGCAACGAGCTAACGACACATAGTGGACTATATCGAATCCACTTTATTTTCTGGAGTGCCGAGATTCGACAATTGTCGACTGCTTGTCCTGTTTTCCTTGCCTGGACAACAAAAGCATTCTGCGTAGCTCCCCATCTTGAAACAGACTAATTGAGTGACCGGCCGGCCGGCCGGCATCCTCTTTATCATACTACTGCCCGTAAAAATCCAAATATTAGACCTTTAGTACATACGTTTCAGGGCAGGTGAAATTTGTATTAGAACATAGAAGTAGCAGTACCATGAGCACACGTTAGAATAACCATATGCGGTACAGGGCACCACATTTCCATTGCACCATTTTCAAGAAGGTAGAAGCAATCGGTGTCGGTGACGACCCCCTATTGTTTTCAACGGCAGCACTTTACAACAATTCATTGATTCCACTCTAGAGTATAGGTTGCCGACAGATTGTTACAGTTAATTAAATCCCGAAAGAATTACATATATGCATATACGTACAGTTCAAGCCTATGAGAACAACTTGCAAAGGGAGCTGAATAAATTCACAAACTGCAGCGCAAGAACCAGTCTCCTCTCCTTAAAACAATGATTATCTACCATAGAAAACACCGCTAAATACTTGGCCATCACCTCCAAGTGATGCTTCCCACTCGATTGACGTCAGATGGATTTGAGACAGAGTTGGCATGATATCCCTCATCTCAGGCCGGTTCAGCGGATCCTCACTTAGGCACCACATCGAAATGTTTGCCATCTACAAAGCAGACACAGGCAAGGTTCAGTTAACTGAGATGCTTCATTGAATAGTAGGAAAATTCATTTTCACTAACCTTGCACACTTCTTCAATGGGATAGTTGTCTTTCAAGCTAGGATCTATAATTGTTTCAAGTGAGCTCTCTAGTTCTTCTGCTTTGAAGGTTTTCTTCATCTGTTCACAGCATGATATACATTTCATGATTTCGTTGCCTTTGGTGAAGATCAATCAGTACGAAGTTCAAAAAAATAGTTTAGGAATTCACAAGTGTTTGCAAAAGCTATTACAATCGTGATTAGTGACTTTGTCTTGCTGGCTTCTTTATTGTCTCGCACAAGTGCGCGTAGTCCAGTGATCAGCTCTGCAAGAACAACTCCGAATGCATACACATCAGACTTGGTAGTCATGTGAAGTTCAAGAACTGACCTGCAACAGTAATGACTTCATGAGTATCACATATTAAACTCCCTCAGTTGATTAACCTGCATATGAAATTCAAATAAAAACTAACTCAGGTGGAAGGTAGCCTGGTGTTCCAACTAAACGGGTCGCCACACATTCTTCTTCATCGTTGCGCTCCACAAGCTTGACTAGTCCAAAATCTGCTACCTGTTAATCAGGGAAAAACACATGGTGACATCTGAGTGGATACATGTGAAATCGGTGGTTTAAGAGAACCTCACTTTAGCTCTTAGTCCATTATCTAGCAGAATGTTGCTAGTTTTGATGTCACGGTGTACGTAGCAGGCCTTTGTGTGATCATGGATATATTCAATACCACGTGCTGCATCCAATGCTATCTGTGTTCTTGCAGTCCATGAAAGAGGTTGATGACCTAAAGGAGAATTTTCATCAAAGCAAGTTTGTGTATGTCTAAACCTGATGCCAGAATCATAGTACAAGAAATTCATGCTTCGATGCTAACTTCCTATCCTGAATACTACTGTGCCAAAGGATCCCCTTATGAGAACGCTGCTTAACTTTGACATGACACCCACGGTCCATAGATGTGTTTTTGTTGCATACCTTTAAGCAAAGGATCATGTAGATGTTCACTAAGCGATCCATTCTTGACATATTCATACACAAGGTACAGGTGATCATCCCCAGCTGCATAACCAATCAACTCAACCTATATGTAACTGTACATGTTAGAAAACTCTGATTTTACTTGTAAATGGTCATTACCAAGATATTCATTTCCTAGTATTTATATTTTATGAACGCTACATACCACGTTTATATGGTGCACTTTGCATAGGGCTTTCAGCTCGGCAAAGAACTCCTTTGATTTGCTTGCTTTCATCTTCTTAATTGCAATTTCCTGTGATCAAATTCATACATCAGGAATTTTTTTGTTTCATGATTAAATTAACCAGCACAAGACACCAGGTGTATCTTACATGTGCTCCTATGAATCCAAGGTAAACACTGCCATATCCTCCCTCACCGATCTTTCTTTTCTCGTCGAAATTAGCCGTAGCATCTCCAACAACTTTCAAGCTGAAAATTACAGGCCTCTCTGTTTGGAATGGGTCAATATCTGCAGCCAATAATCGCGAGTATATAAGATATTCTAGGTTCAGAAAAATATCAATAAGAAGAATAAGGCAGTGCAAAACACCATTAATTCTCATGGATGGAAAGAAACGGCTCTCCAGGGCAGCAATGCTTGTGTTGCTGGGAACTCTTTCCATTTTATTATCTGGTGCTTCAACATTGCGCTGAGAAGTCCTCCTTTTCAGGCGAAGAATGACAGTGAAGATGCAGAGGAGCAGTACTGCAGCTGATATGGATGCTGCTATTATGATTGATAAACTACCAACACCTAAGAGATCGCACAAAGGAATGAGAAGGTAATAAATTCAGATTCCAAGAAAACAACATAATTTAATTGAATAAAAGAAAAGAATACGAAAAACATCATATTGACCGCCAAACATTATATGTAGTATAATTGAATAAATTTGCAACAAATAGGATGTCAGTGGTCCCAGTAAGCCATATGTATCAGTTGTAAGCATTAAAAAAAAATACAAACTTGAACACAAATAAGTGGGAGTACTGATGACTTACTTTTCTTAGAAGAACCAGCAACACCCATAGGGACAAACAAGACCCACCCTGTTTGAATAAAATCTGGATTCGACAAGCTTGGGTTCAAGTTTAAGATATCTTGTGGAGTTGATCTGAACAATCTTGCAATGGTGCTAAGGGTATCATGCCCCTGCACTGGATAGGACAACACTCCCCCTGCTGCTATTGACGAACACCCGCACGGCAAGTAAACACTAACTGTCGTACCAGAGTCCAATGAACCATTGCCAACATTCATTGCGAGACCACTGAAATAGTTCACCTTGACATCGTCAGGCGTATCTTTCCGCCTCACATAATATTGAGTGTCATGGAAGAGACCAGTCATGGTGTCGTTGATCACCTGACAAACACATGGAACACCCACCAATAGGTCCTCTGAACCCGAGGGCCGTTTGATAGGCTGGATGAGAGATGCATTCCCATTGAAGATAGAGGCTATCTGAGACAGGTTACGCCCTGCAGGAGTGACATAGAGGAATGCGCTGCATGAAGGGTTGCTAGATACATCATCACACTGCATGGGTTTCCATTCTCCCGTTGATTCTATGATGTTTCTTGGCCAATGAATCAAAGCAGCGCTGGTATGGTGGTGTTGCAGAAGCAATGTGAGGAAGAACAGGAAACCAACCTTCGCCATGGCAAGCAAGAGGGGAGGCAAATGAAACTTGGTTACAGAGGACGTTTATTTGATACTGAGTCTGTGACCCCTAGTGCCTCCTGAGATGTCAATTGCCTAGAGCAGGCGGCTATCATACAGCTGTCCACTGTTCTTCATTGTTAAATCCGCTTCCCTGAAGCTCTACATGATTTGGAGCATAGGAAAATGACATCATAAGAGTGTCAAAGCTTCTCAATGTTTACCAACTCAAGGCCAGTACTAAAGAAATTGGCCAGCTAGCCGCAGCCTGCAGCCCTCATGGGCTATGGAGTCAAGCATGCGTCCGGCTTCCAACAATTGGCATATTTTGCAAAGCAACGAAAAGGACAGCATGACATAGGCTATTTGCAAAGGGAGACCAAAACAGCATGTTAGATGTTCAATTATTAAAATCAAGAAAGATGGATACAGATAAAACTGTCCTGGCAGTGTTTGTCACTTATGCTGGAATAGAGAGTGAAAAGTATGGTAAGACTGAACAAATAGCATATACTTCATCCGTCCCAATTTATAGATTATTTTATTTTTTTTATATCAAATTTGACCAACTCATCTTATCTAAAAATTTTTAAAAAAATATGAAAAAATTCAAATAATAGTTGAAGTATATTATATGCTAAATAAAATTGTATTACAATGGAAATAAATAATAATTAGGAATTCTTTAAATGAGATGAGTAAATTAAATTTGGTGTGAAAAAAGCCAAATGACCTATGAATTGGGAATGATGGAGTAGTATATAAAGATGGCAAGGAATATCATCTCATCAATGATGAATATTAAAGAAAAAATTGATGTGCTCTTGATCTTCTTCAAAGTCATATACAAAATTTATCATTGATATCACAAGATCATTTCTGCTAGCTATAAATCAATGTTATATTATACTCATTTATGCAGCAGAAATGGAATATTTCATATGAAGTGGCAATGATTAGTTTTATCACCCTGCCATCTCCTCTGCAGTTGGACAAGTTCTAATTTTCTCTACCTGACTAGAAATCAATACATTCACCGTTTGGATATTTCCATTGAGTCCTACTGGATGAGGGGAATTGCTCTAGACTAGTTCAAAATTCCTCCTATCAAAATAGACCTTGGAATGGTTGTTGTAATTTTAAAGTTGTACAAGTACTTCGAAATAACAGAACAGGTTACCATTAATAAAAGTCAATAAGTATAGTTCTAGGGATGAAACCAGCAGTGCTTCCAGTGATTAATGCTCCAATTTCAGGCCATATCATAAAACAAGCACGCAAGCTTTTTTTATATATGAAAACATGCTATAAAGATGTCAAAATAAAGAAGTAAAGAACATAGTAATCTCACTGAACAGGTATAATAACAATTCATGGAATTTCAGCAACAACCCTACCAGGGCTGGAATCACGATGAACACAGCGAATCCGAAGCAGTGCACCCCACAAACCACAATTTGGTGGTATTTGCATTGTTTGTATAAAATCATAGTCAATTTTCTCAGTACCACTAGAATTTTTGGTCGTCCTTGCCACTGAAATTTTAGAATTTCCTTCGCTGTTATTGGAAATTTTATGCCATTCCTTGGATACCACTACCGTCGACCATCTGTCAACTTCATCTCATGACAGTCAGGGCCCACAACTCCCCTCTGTTACCCCTCCGCCTCCCTCTCCTGGGTGCGCACACTCCCGCGCACGCCGTGCCCACGCCTCCACCCGGCGCTGCTCATGGCTTGCGGCCTGCCCGGCGCGGCGCGGTGGGCGTGCGGCCTCTCCGGCGCACGGCATGGTGGGCACGCGGCCTCGCCTCCGGCTAGCGCCACTCCCACACTGTCCGGCGCCTCCGCCTGGCGCGCGCCCGCTTGTCTCCTCCACCTGGCGTGCGCCCGCCTGTCTCCTCCACCTGGTGACGCTCCCGCGCCGCTGGTGCCTCCGCCTGGCGCGCGCCCGCCCGTCTCCTCCACATGGCGCCGCTCCTGTGCCGGCGCCTCCCACCTTCACCGTCGAGGTCCATCACTACAGTGGGAGCGAACGACAAAGCTGCATCACCTAATCGATCCTGGATTTCCCAATCGTTCGGGTGTCCTAACCGGTGCACGCAGCGGCGCCACGTCGCCGAAGACCTCAAGGCACAGGAACACAGGGCTCTGTCCATTGGGCTCCTGGTGGCACCGGACAGCACGGAGATGGAGAAGTTTGGCGGTACGTGACAGGCGGAGGCGGCGGACGGCGCGAGAGCAGCGTCGGCCGGAGGCGAGGCCGCGCGCCGCGCCACGAGCCGCAGCAGAGGCACGTGAGCCTCGAGCAGCACCGAGTAGAGGCACGGGCGTGGCGGACCGGAGCGAGGCGCGGGCGCGGCGTGCGCGCACCCAGGAGAGGGAGGCGAGGGTAATGGAGTGGAGTTGTGGGCCTAGGCTGTCAGTGAGATGAAGTTGACAGATGGTCGACGGCGTGGCATCTAAGGAATGGCGTAAATTTTTCAATAACAGTGAAAAAAATTCTAAAATTTCAGAAAAAAAAAGCAGCAAGTAAAGTAGAGAAAGTAGCAGCATCAGGTATAAACTCATCATTGCCTATCTTGCCATGGACTTCCATGGCTAATTGTCCATAGTTGCGAACCCACGAGATCCAAAGTTTAATATATATGGCCGTATTGCATTGTCACATTGAGAATTAGTTTGGCAACCTCATTTAGACCAGAACTATTGCTCTGCGCTTGTTCTTGGATCTGATCTACCATGCCACTCAAAAGTTCCGGTAACTGCATCTCTGAATATCAGTGAGCAGGCCGCTGTATCAGAGTACTGCTGCTGTACTTCTTGCCTCTGCACATTTCCTTTGGTGCTGCCTGCTTGAAGTAGTCTGCTATTATCTTTCTGTGAAAATCAACGTGGGCCTTATTTTTATGAATAAACTAATCGGCCACTGTATATCTTCTCAAGGACCGACTGCAATTGCCCTCTTGCTACTGCCACATTTTTACTATTATTAATTGAAGACTCATTTTCAGTTTCCATTTTAATTCTCACCACACGCGCTAGGAAAAAAATAAATCCCAAAAATTTTCACAAAAATCAAAACATATGGCTGTCTATCGTGCTACTCTGTAATTGTAGACATTAGATCTATTATACCATATTTTCTAAAAAATCACCCATGAAATTATAAAAGATTAAATAAAATAACCCGTTATTTGTATAAAAATTACCAACCATGCTATTATGAAATATAAATAAAAATAACGCCCTAAATTTGCATAATACCCACCGTACTATAATAAAATATGAATTAGATAATCTCCTAAATTTGCATATAAATTATTCACAATGCCATTATACAAGATGAATTAAAATAAACAATAAATTTGAATATAAATTACCCAATATGCTATCATGAAAGATAAATTAAAATAATTCCTAAATTTGCATAGAAATTACCCACAATGCCATTAAAAAGATTAATTAAAATATTCACTTTTAATATTATGAAGGATTAAATCTGTATCTCATAAAACTTTAACACATGCAAGAACACGGGTTGAAAGACTAGTATCAACCTAATTTCTAATCTTGTGTGCTGATAATGATCTGATTACTCTGCATCCATGGACATGGATCGGTCTGCTTGTGTGCCAAAGACACTAGGCTAATCTTTGCTTGCTTTGTAATGGTCTCATATTGAACTGGCTTGCACTATTTGCCTAAGATGCACCGATGGTTTGCTGACCACCTCTGAGACCTGCTTCTACAACTAACACCAGGAAGTCAGGAACCATGGCTAGGGCTTGTCTGTAGCAAGAAACCTCCCAACTTGTGCATCTCCTGAACTGAACTACTTTTACTGCACCTTAATCTTGAGTCAACCAACACAGTTGATCCGCTGCAAATGTCTACTAAGGTCATTCCCAGTGTGTATTTCATTTTCCACATTCTAAGAGTGTCACATCAGCTATTGTCTAAGTAAAAGTACATCATGAGCTCTCCTCTCACATGAAACTCTCTATATTTCTCTTCATAACTACCTTGTCATATAGTATTTAATGAGAATGAAACTCAAATGAAACCTCCATTAGAAATGGCCTAAATACTATTTCTTGATCTGTCTCTCTTACTGCAATGCTATACATCACGGCTGCCCCTTTTCTTTCACTAAGTTTGCATCTCCTACACCTCTCATGAACAAGTTGCACTGCTCAACAGACCTACACTAAAATGCCACAGCCAGCTTTTCTTGTTTCTCCGTTGCTGCAACTCAGACCTAAACTACTCAACGAGGGCTGCATCACTGATGACACCGCTCTTTGCTTCCAACAAGAAACTGATCCACTGATCTACTGCTGCAATGTACTGCCCGTACGTGTTGATCCATCTACTTGAATCATGACTTTCTAATGGTCTAATCAAATCTGAATCAAAACTACTGCTTCTCGCTGCCAGCAATCAGAACTTTTAATCTTGCTTGCTTCTTGATCTGTCACCTGAACAACTAAGGCACCACTTTTGTTGCATAACTCAGGGTCCTTCAAGCTCCTTAACTTTAGCTAGTCTACTTTGTTTCTCCTTACACATTTCTTTTCTGTTGAGTGCCTATGCAATAGACCGGGCATGTCTGTAGAAGGTTTGACTAGTGCACATTCACACAGGGATACTTGGTTGAGTGGACTGCGCAGCACGCTCTGAGCTGGGGGATTGCGTAGCTCAAGAATGGCATGGTGCTCACAGGCACGTAATGTGCACTTCGTGGCGAGTGGTCGATCATGTTTATTTTCTTTTTCTACAAATACAATAAGTGTTTAGAAAAGCATTGATTCATACGCATCAAATTCCACATAGTGCATAGTATGTGTGTTGAGTTCATCTTCGTCCCTGGTGAGGTGAGCAGCTCCGGTGTCAGCTAGAACAATTCGTAATAGAGCCAGTTACGCTAGATGGAACCATGATCGAGCGATCAAGTGGGCATTTACCATGTTGCGATGCCAATCACTCTCACCGCCACAATGCTCTTGGGGGAGGGGGAGAGCACACTGGAGAGATTGATGGAAGAAGTGGCGGGTCAAAGGGGAGACCTGGTGATCTACTGGGTCTAGGAGATCTAACAGCGGATCCTTCCCAGCACCGACGAAGACGTACTACTACAACTAGGCGACACTTGGGTCATTTGGGTCATTGGGAGCATCGGCACTAACGATCTCATCAAGGATTGGATATACGTGGAGGTGCTTTCCTAGGCGGTCCCAGTGAAGGTGACGGGGACAAGTGCTAACAAGGCAACTCCCAAGGTCACGTGGAACTTGATCTTACCAAGAACATTGACGCAAAGTGTGTAAGCAAGGCAAAGGCAAGCATTTACTTTGTAGCATGAGCTTTACTTGCTTAAGTTTCACGGCGAAGAAATGTTAGATGACTTTGGGATCCGCATCAACCGTATTTCGAACCAGATCATGGTGCTCAGAAAAATGGCCTCACCGAGGAGGAGATCATCCACAAGTTTCTTCAAGAATTGCCATTGAGGTTCGAGCATATTGTTGCCTCCATCGAGACTCTACTCGATCTCAATGAATAATTAGTGGAAGAACTCATTGCCGACTCAAGGCCACTGAGGAATGCCACAGCCTTAGAGAAAATGACTCCATTGCCAAGCGCAATCTTATCAAGGATGGGATAGTCACACATCTCTCATCACAGTTGCAGCTCACCAGTGAAGGCGACGGCAGCACCAGTGGTGGTGGCTCAGGGTGTGGCGAGGAGCTAGCGACAAGTCAAAGGCACGGCCATGGCAGCGAAAGTGGCGGATGTGGCGGCGTCAAGTCTGACCATGATGTTAGGACTGCAATAGGCAATGAGTGCTGGTACTTCAGCCTAGGCACGTGAATGATGCAAGAAGGATGACAAGGCCCATGCGGCCCCATTGGATGAAGAAGGTGAGCCCACCATGTTGGTGGTCATGGCTTTAGTCAACATCACTCCCTTGTCATTGGCATTGGTGGCAATAGCCTCTTCCCCAACTTCATTGATGATTTACCTCAATGAGAACAAGCTCTTCGTGCATCTCAATTATGGGTGCAAGAGAGACCACTTGTAATGGCAACTCAACACCAGGCGACCAATCACATAATGAGTGCAAGAGCAGCCTTCTCTGAGCTTGACACCAACGTCCATAGCACCATCAAGTTCAAGGAACATTGGGCACTCACTGAGGTATATCATATCTAGTGCCTCACCAGCAACATCATCCACTTGGGGAAGATGGAGGAGGACGACTTCAAGATCCTACTAGAGAATGAGTTCTTGTGGGTCTCAAGCAAGAAGAGAAGCTCCTAACCAAGGTGACATGGTCAGCGAACCGCCTCCACAAGCTGCAACTGAACAACGCCAAGCTAGTGTGCCTAGCCGCATAGGGCATAGATGGTAAGTGGCGCTAGCATGCAAGGTATGACCACCTCAATTTCAGTAGTTTATGTGACCAAAATGCATAACAAGAGATGGAGTGGGATTATATGCTTGATCACGTCAATTGGGTCTATGAAAGCTACTTGGCTAGAATGCAACGACGATTGATGTTCCAAAGCAAAGCCAGGTATCACATGTAGAACAAGCTCGAGCCAGTGCACGGTAACATCTGTGGGTCGGTGACGCCGGTGACCCCGAGCCATGGCAAGTTCTTCCTCCACATTTATGACCTTATTCGCTACATGTGGATCTTCCTACTAAGCTTCAAGTATCAGGCAACATTAACCATTGCTTGATTTAGGGGCTGTGCAGAAAGGGAGAAGATGAAATAAAGTTGAGGACGTTGAACGATTGTACTAGGGAGTTCATGAAATGTGGGTTTGCTGACTACTGTACTAAATAGGAGACAAAAGGAGGCACCTTACCATGATGTATATACCTTAATAGAATGGTGATGCTGACCTTAATGACAATTATGATGATGCTCCTCTTCTACTTCAAGCCATGTGCAATGTGCCTAGGCCAATATCTAAACCTAGTCTTGCCAAGCAGGAACTAGTCTAGGAGCTCATGGTGGCAACCAGGGATGAACCAACCATGACAAAGGAGGCAAAGTAGATCAAGGAGTAGCACAAGGTGGCTCTCAATGAGATGATGTCCATCAAGCACAAGACTTGGTAACTAGTGGATTTGCTAACTTCGCAAACACACAGTCAGGCTTAAATGGGTGTTCAGTGTTAGGTACGATGAACATGTAAACATCACCATGTTTATCCCTTAGCTCATCACCATTGGTATGTACAACACCAGGGGATCAATAATGAGGAGGTGGTGGTCAAGATGGAGTCAGTGCACATGCTCCTGGTAATGACCGCTTGAAAGGCATGGACTGTGCACCGTATGGACATCAAATCGATGTTTTAAATAGGGGATTGGCAGAGGAATTCTACATCATGCAACCTTGGTTGCCACCAGGCATGAGTACAAGGTGTTGAGAATGCAAAAGGCCCTATATGGCCTACAACAAGCACCCTAAGCGCGGAACATCAAACTTGATGTCGATCTGTTGGTGCTTGGCTTTCTAGGAGAGAACGTGTGAAACACAGGCTATATGCATGTGGTGTCGAGCACACAAGGTTGGTGGTGATCTACATTGACAATTTCATCATCACAAGGGAGTCCGTCAATGGGATTGACATGTTCAAGAAGGAGATGAAGGCTCATGGGCGGATCTATGTATCGGCCATCATGGACCATGGCCCCCTCTTGGTCTAACAAAAGTTTTAAGTATGTTAACCTATCATTGATATGTTAGCACCTTGTGTAGTAATAGCACTTCACTAAACTCATCATATTAATTTTAAAGATTGGAGATTGAAACCTAGAAACCATGACATCTATGCATAAGCCGCTGACAATCTATCCTCCATATTCATTGCCACCCTACCTATGCTCAGTGCATCCACTCTCGTTAGTCTATGTGTGCGCATCACTAGGTATCAGCCGCTAGTTGTGAACTCATTTCTCTGCCCACTTCTTTGGTTCTTCCGATCCCCAGTTGTCATCTACAATGCAAAGCCACAAGGGCACTGCACATTTTGGAAAATTGGCCCCCTTTGTATTTTGATCCTAGCTCCGCCACTACGAAGGCTTTCTTTTGCATGAGTGACTTAGGGGCTCTCACATATTACTTGTGCATCAAAATCAAGCAAGGGTGGCATAGTATTGAGCTCTTGTAGACTTCCAACTCCATGAAGGTGCTAGACAAGGTGGGAATGGGTGTGACACAATCACAATGCTGATGGACACATGGCTACGGCTTTCCAAGCATAGCTTGTCAATGGCGGAGAATGCAACCGAGTATCATAGCTTGATCGGTAGCTTATGGTACTTGATGAACACTCGTTTGGACCTTGCTTCAGTGGTGGGGTAACTAACCCGACACACGGAGTACCTGAGGCAGGAGCACAAGGCAGCAATCAAGCATCTACTGAGATATGTTGCTAGGATGATCGACTATGACATGGTGTACTTGAGGAGCAACACTGAGACCAACCTCATGGGCTATAACAATAGTGACTTGGCGAGCACATCAACAACAGGATGAGCACAAGTGGAATTATCTGCTTCCTTGATGGCAACTAGTGGCTTGGCAATCATAGATGCAACAAGTGGTGGCTCTGTCTCCATGAGAAGTAGAGTACATCGCCAGTGCAACAGCCACATGTCAGCGATGTGGCTTAGGCTGCTCGCCGGCATCTAGGGTGCCAAGTTGTCTCCACCAACATTGAAGATGGACAAGTTCGCCATCGCCCTTAACAAGAATCTAGTTTCCATGATCGGAGTAAGCATATTGACACAAAGTTTCATTACATTCATGAGTGCCTAGACACGAGACGTTGTGCATTGCATTCATGAACACCCAGGAGCAGCTTGCCAACATTTTGATGAAGGCACTCATGAGGTCCAAATTCTAGGATCCTGTTATCACTGGAAATCAATGGGCGATCGTCCAGCAGCCGAACACATGAGGAGATAGGAGATCTCACTGCCGCTGCGGTCGTCTCTCCTAGGGCGACTCCGATCGGCTTCAGGTGGAGTCGATCAGCTATGGTTCGGGGGCGCCACCCAGCTTGACCTTCCAGTCAGGGAGGTTGTGGTGGTTGGAAGGATTTCCCTGCAGATACACAAACAAGCAAACATGTGTATTATCCTAGACGATCACATGGATCAACCTCAGGCCTCCGAGTGAATTGGCTCATACAAGCCGATTGCCTTCTTGCTGTCGATTGGGTTAGTATATCAATAAAGCAAAATAAAAAAGATAAACCCTACTATGCGCATAACTAGATAGATCTAACCACACATGTAACATAAATCAGAACCCCCAAGAGGGTTCACCTAAGAAAGAAGATACAATCTAAAACATGTAAAGTAGAGTGCCAAGCACACATCGATCCCTTGAGTTGCCATGTGCACATGTTTCGGTGCATGTCGTGGAATGTTGCAACCGAACAAGCTATGTACACTTGGCCGCACATTACCGATCTAATGACATGAAGCATAAACAAGATAATATATCGATAACATGCAAGATAACTAATGGATCCCGCTCCAAGCAGAGCTTAGCGCGGGATTTATCAGGATAACTTGCGAATCTCACAACATGCGAAGCTTAGTACGAGACTCACTGAGGTAACTAACAAACCTTGCCATAAAAAAGGCTTCAGTACATGGTTCATCGTGGTTCCGGTAAGCGCTTCGCTGCCCTAGCCGACCAGGAAACTCCGCTGGGGTAGCGTGAGAAGGGGTGGCAATGCACCAAGAGTTGTATTGAACATGTGGATGATGATTTACATGATGTGCCTGGTTACATATTTATAGTCTAGAGATGACTTGACTCCCAAGGCACACCATTTATTTCCTAAACTAATAGATTACAACTTAATAAGGACTCTACGACTAGATAATGTGATATGGACTCTTCCTTCCACCGGTCCAGATTCCTGAAGCTTCCAAGTATCAGCCGAAACATGTCGTATAATCCTGGTAGATCTGGTTGTCCTATTGTTTCGGCAATTCCCGTCGACTCCGAGTGTATTTGAATGTGATTCTTGCGGCATTGGAAAGCTTATCTCCTTAGCTTTCCATGCATATGTAGAATGCCCAAATGGTGTCCGTATGTGGCGGGGGCACCTATTTTTATGTGGCCTATTCCTGCAGTCTGAACCAATCTCGCGAATAAATTGGGCTTCAACATGGATTATGCCTCTAACATCATATTGGCTTGGGCCTTAGGCACACACTTATCATCGTATTTGGCCAAACTTATGATATAAGCCTAGCTAAGTGGATTCCTTCATCGTGGTCTTCTGTTGGTATTTTGGCCCAACTGGACTTGGTCAAAATCTAGTGGCAACAGATCCTTGCGAATAAATCGGCATCATCAAGGTGAAGTGAACGATGCCATATTTAGGGGGTGAACATTGCATAACTTAGGGTCGTTAAAGCTTTTAAACTTTAACAAGTCTAGTGAGTTTCTCATTCATTTGTTTAAGGTTGAGAGCCCATGCATGATATCGAGCATGTCTGTAGGAGGTTCGACATGTGCACTTTTCCGCAGAGATCGTTCATGGTGGAGTGGACCGCATGGTAAATTTGTTTTTTATTTATTTGATCCACCTAACTACCCCTTTGAACATCGGTGGGTAAAAGTGGATATACCTTTAAAAAGTCAGTTGCTAAGGGCACCCTCAATCGCCTCATGATGTCCCTGGCTCATGTGTGCAGCATCAGACGTGGAGTGGAAAAAGGATGAGAGAGAAGACTCTCTAACGATGAGACAGTAGCTAGGCGATTTCACTTGTTTTGAGAATATGTGAGAGCAGAGAACACGGAAGCTAGCCTGGTCATGTGAGGGAGAAGATAAAAGGTACTATTTTCCTCTCTACCCTCCACCTCAGCCAGTGGAATTGTCAACACCATTGAGGCCGCCCTAACTGGCGTCTACGCACTGTCGGTCTGTAAAAATGTATCAGTCGCCAAAACTACACCAACTGGCAGATGGTCGGCACGTTTGGAGGAATGCTGCCATGATGCGTAGAAAAAGATGATGGAGGCACCTAGCTAGCAAGACGCTATCGACTGACCGCTCCAAGAAGTGGGAGGAAAGGGGATGAAGAAGATCGATGACCTATTTGTAAAAAATAAAGAAGCCAAGGGTGTAAATGTAAAATAAAAACTCCCAAGAAGGGGTATGGACCTGCCATGCACCAAAACACCACATAAGTGGCTTAGAAATGTATTTTGAGAGTTCATGGACCTAAGTGACACACCCTTACAAGTTCATGACCCTCCCATGCATTTAACTCTTTCAATAAAGAAAGCTTTTATTGATCTTAGTATATTACATCAAAGTGGTACAATTGTACTAACAAGATCTTTTGGCCTCTATACTAGTAAGGTTTACACAACCAAAGACAAATGAAATAAAACTAAAAGACATGGAAACATCTAATGTCGGAGCAAGATACACCATCCAACTTACCCTTCAATTCTATCCACCATCATAGAAACATTTGGATCGCAATAAGTCTTTCCAAATACATTGCCTCCAAGGAGGACATGACATGCTCACAACACTATTGTTGATCCAACCACTAATAATGCCTTCAAAAAGACTATTACTAGGTACAACCAACAAATCTCAAATCTACAGTATTTATCCCCAAAGTCAAAGAAACCAATACACACGAGCAATATCACAACAAGAATCCTAAATATTGCCACCCCCATCAATCTGAGCAAGCACCACCAAACTACTAGTCAGCTTGCCTTTCAACAATGCCAATATAAGGGGGCCTATAGAGCCCACAGCAACAAATCGCCAACAAATCTTGAAGGTATGAATGGGGGTGATACTAGGTGAGCATGAATTACACAAATACCAGTGGTGCCCTGAAGTTGTGGTAATGTGCAGTGTCGAATGACAATAGAAACACAGCCTATGTGTAGGCACATTGCCAACCATGCAATGGAGCAATACCTAAAAGGGGCCCCATGAGATCTTGAAGGCCAAAGAGGAGACAATTTCATGTGTGGAACATGGGGCGATCGACGACAACTGAGGTGGAGGTAGCTTAGAGTAGAAAATCAAGTGACAACGCATATTGGGGAGACCATATCAGACCAGATCTAGCCTCAAGGTCTTGAATCTAAAATTGATGCTGGGTGGAGGCCACATGTAGTGGGAATGGCTATGCTAGGGTGGCCTAAGGGGAGGACAAGAAATGAAAAGAGAGGAGAGGACTCATTCGTTTCCATGCCGCCAACAAATGCGCAACTAGCAACATTGATCGAAGGTCATGAAAGGAGAGGAAAGTGAGGCCGCATGGGCTACCCCTGAGTTGCCTAGGAGGGGGCCAAGGTTTGGTCTACTAATCTTCTTGCGGCTTTGTGTAAGGCCCCAAAAATCACCACTTGCAAAGTTTTCTAAATCCCTCCCTAATTCAAAATCAAAATTCAAAAGTTGTTTGTTATCATGTGTGCCAATATGAGCTCAACAGGAATTCCTATCAAGTCTTCAAATAATATCCTCCAAATACCTCTCAAAATTCATTACAACTTTCTCCAAAAAATCCAAAATTCCCTACCAAAAATCCAAACCAAATACAAAATCAGAAAAATAAAAAGGGAAATTTTGTCCTTTCCTCTTCGGCCCAAACTCCAGCCTATTCGCCTTCCCTCCTCTCTTGACTAGGCTAGCCCATTTCATGGCTTGCCCCTAGCCCATTTCAGTGCTTGCCCCCTCCCCCTACCTTGCTTAGCCCATGGCCAAAGCAGCCTCCCTTTCTCCTTCCCTCTCACCGACCACGGGGCCTCGCCCGTCAGCCTCCTCCCATCTCCCTCTCCTTCCTCCTCCATCCAGCAAGTGTCGCACGTGCACCGAATGCTGCCATGTCATGATGTGGGATGCGCCTATCCCTACTCACCCTACCTAGCCTTGCCCCATCCCCATCACAGCGCTGCACTACTCGGCCTCATCACCCACCCACCAACACCCTCCTCTCCTGTCTTCTTCCCCGGCAGGAGATGCGACTCCACCCCAACCCCACACTAGCTCCTTTTCTGCCTCAGCATTCACCCCAACCCCGCCCTTCCACCTCGGCCTTCTCTCCATCCTTGCCTTGATGTCCTCTCACCTATGTGTCATTTACTCCCGCCCGATCATGATCACCTCGGCCGGCCCCGCCTGTCCCCACCAACATCAAATCCCCGGCCCCCAACGCGTTTCCCGTAGGCCCAGTGGCATCGCACGTTGTGACACCCCACGATGCCACCTGGTGTGCCACCGCACATTGTGCCACCATGCTGTCACACCCTTCATGCTTGGCTGCCAGCTATATATAGCCCAGCCACCCCGGTCGTCTCGACACCTTGTCGTCTTCCCATTGCCGCCCAAATTCCCCGCCACCATCGCCTCCCTACTCGATTCAAGAAAGTGCAAGTTCTGCCCCACCTCCCTCTACCACCTGGATACCATGCCACCACCATTTCCCTCTCCACAGAACCTAGCCATCGTGCGTAGTCCCTCATCGCCGGTGCACACCGGCACCGCCGTGTGGAAACCCAACCCTCAGTTGCCAAACCATGTCACCGGTACCACCAATAGGGTCGCAGCTCCATCCTGGTGCTCACGCCAGTGAGAAAGCCATGTCGGGGCCACGCTGATTGGTTCTGCCAAATGAAATCGTGCAACCGGCCTGGAGCGTTGTTCCCCCTAATGCTGTCCTGCCCCTTCCTATCACTGCCGTGTGGGCCCCAGTCCACAGCGTCATTGTCGCTGACTCGGCTAAGTGGGTTGGCCCACACGCTATCCGCACGCATGGGCTAAGTGGGCCATAGGCAAACCTTGATCCGATTTTCCTTTTCCCACATGCCAAAACCAAGAAAAGTTCGGTTCTACCCCTTCTACTATTTCCCAGAGAACAAATCTACCCCATCTCTATTAAATACGTCATATTTTCCCCGTATCAACTCCGATTCTATGGATTCTTGTTCCTAAATTCATTTAAAATCACCCTCTATCCACTTACACTAAGTCCCAACCATTTCATCGCTATTATCCCACAAACCCCCCCCCCCTTCTCTATCATCATCATGCGTCCCCTACCTCATAGACGGGTCCCCCTCCGCTGCAGTTAGTTGCCACCTCTACCTTGGCGCTTCCATAACGACCGCTATCATGCCCACCAACTCACACAGAAGCTCGTCGCATGACTCAACCCACTAGCACCAACACCGCTAGTAAGAGACACGAGCTAATCCTTATCTTCTCTGTCCAAACTCCAATTTTGGCGACTCCTGCATTAAAATCCTTCTGAAACCAAACTCTATCCAATAAATAAAATTCCAACTCTATGGAGCTTATGTTATACCTTGCTTGTGTGTTTTCTTTGTTGGTGCACGTAGGTTATACTGGAGAGTCCGATCGGTACGCCCCTTGCAAGGTACTACAAGATGATCGGAGCGACCGTCTAGCGCGCTCAGCAACCATAGTATCTGCTTTTCCCACAAAGTGATTGCCAAGTCCACTAGAATCCCCACTTGATGCATAAATTACCCATTTTTATCACCACAACCCATTGCCTTGTTAATCAAATAAAACATGGATGTTTTTCTTGCTAATAAAACACTAGTAGGATATAGCCACCCAAACCAATCTTAGATATAGTGTGCATAGGTAGATTGCTCACTCAATTATCTATATTAAACTGATGATATGTTGAGGGTATGGAGTGTGTGTTTTGGAAAAATGGTAAAGAACCCTGGCATAACGACTTCAGTCGGCAAAGCCAATCTAAGAGTGGGGTAGAAAGCTAAGGTGCCATAATTACGGTTACCAAGGGGTTTGGACTTCGTGGAGAAGACCGGGCATAGGAATTGCTCATCGACTCGAGCAATGGGAATAAGAATAGGAAGTTCTTCCCTGACTCCTTTAAGGACCGAGTTGATGTTTTATCTTGCCTAACTCTCTTTCATACAACCACCCGATGTTGTATGCGACAACACTTGGTCTGAACCCACAAGGAATAACTGGGCTGATGCCGGTGAGTTGGGATGCAATGAGGGACTAAGTAGAGGGAAAGGGTCATGTGGCATGGAGCCACTGGGTGACAAGGCTGTTGTAGGTCTCTCATGGTTGACTCTCGGGGAATACTTAAGTGGGAAATACCTTGAGCGGGAAAGGGCCTTATGGCGACGGGTGTCCTGGACCAAACTTGTGGGTAAAATGTGCACCTCTAGCTAGAGTATAAATTCTATCCTGGATAGTCAGCATCCTCTATGTGGGCGAGTTATGGCTTGGTTTCGACAACAAGATGTTTTATAAAATGTGGGAATGGATGGAATGAAATGTGATTTACGGCAGTGGATGCCAAGAACTACAGGGGCAAGGCCTAGTAGCCGTGTGGAAAATGTGTTGGCTGGAGTGCAAAAAGCCACGGTGGAGTGGCAAGTCCAGTTGCAAACCTTTATTTGGAAAATGTTTTCACAAGACTAAGAGTGGGAACTAACAAACTCTGCATATAAAATGTTTTCTGTAAAACTCCCTGAACTCCAGATACTCCTTGCATATAGTGATAGTATAAACCCCAAACTCCTTATGGAGGAATGTGGTCTTGCGTGAGTATGTAGTACTCATCCTTGCTTTGTTGTTGTTTTCCAGAGAAGAGGAGATCATGATAATAGTGTACGAGTAAGGGTTACGCCTGTTTCCCAACTCTTCCTGTGGCAATTTGGGCTAGAATAAAGTCCTTCGTTGCATCTTTTATTTCTGATGTATCTGGTATCTGTTGGTCTGACCCATTAGTGAGGATCTTTACTATCCTGATTTAAAAATGTGATTACTAGTCTCTTGGGAATGGTAATAAAGCACATTTTAGTCCCAATGTGTTAGTGGGGTGCTTTTCTTTGTCTCATAGTTGTTCTTGCGGTGCCTAAAGTGTGGTAGACTTCCTAGATTGGCAGAAATTGGTGGTGTCCTTGACATCCTCCTTGAATGCTTTGTATCTTGGGTGTTCTTGCGGTGCCTAAAGTATCCATTGTTGCTGTGTTGAGCTATCTTTAGTTGTTTTGGTAGTTGTAGTCTTGTTTTCAGGAGATGTTGTGCTCTGCTCAGTCGTGGATGGTTCATGTTTTGTGTCAAGGTGATTTCTTTCTCATTGCTGCTTGTTTTCTGCTATGCTAGCTCGAGGAAATGCTTTGTTCCCTGTCATCCTAATCATGTTGCCCAACAATAAACTTTACTCAGGGAGTTCATCTTCCTACCCTCATTTCTACTGCAAGGCCTTAGACGTCTGTTAGATCGCTTTGGTTGGGGGTCATAAACCTGAGTTTAGTGGGCCATTGTCTATGTGGCATTGTAACATGGCACCTCGAGGCTGATCTCAAACATGTGTCGTTGTAACTTCTCCTTTCCACTTTAGGCCTAGTTTGGGTACTCTTGGATTGAGAAGGATTGGAATAGATTGGGAGGGATTTTAATCTATTATCAATATGAACACATTCCAATCCCTCTAAATCACTCCAAACCACTCAATCCAAGAGTACCCAAACAAAATAAGGTCCTAATGAGACACAAGCTCACACTACACCATGGCACACCTCTGCCTATTATGAACTGTTGGCAAAAGGTTACTATCGACGACATATAAACTGTGGGTAATAGTTGAACCTTTTATCAACGCTTCATCTATTGGTGTTCACTTCGTTAGGCTATGCATAACCTATTGGCATTTTTATGTTGACTCATAAACAGTAGACAAAAAAACATCGGGCAATGTATTTGTCAGCGTAGAGGTGGGTCCGGTTGTGCCAGCGTTCCCACGGCGCATGAAAAAGAACCCTTAGCGCTAGGCAATGGAAAGGTGGGAGTTAGTCTAGTGTCACTTGGTAGTGCATTTGTACTATGTACAATGCATAGTCTGGCCCTATCATAGCCACATAACCTAGAAAAAATCCCCAATTCTTCATCCTTGCCGACCGCATCCAGACCCACACCGCCACTTTGTTCATCCCCGCATCCCATGTTCACCCTTGCTTTATTGTTGGTTTACAAAGAAGAAGAAGCCATTGTGATCGTGAACGTATATAAAGGTTATGGCCTATCATCAACTAGTGTTGTGGGGAAGCTTGGGTCTATGTTTTAATTTCTGCTACTATGTTTTTTGGGCTACGCCCCATTTAGTCTGTCCCATTAGGGCAGATTATACTACTCTCATGTAAGGATGTGATTACCATAACCCTGGGAGTGGTAATAAAGCACATTTTAGTCCCATTAAGGATGTAGGGCATTTCACTTTGCCATCCTCCACCCTTGCGAGGGCGAGACCATATTCCTTTGAGGACTATGCAAAGCCTTATGGGGGCACCAAACATGGAGTATGGGGTAGAGACGTGCGAGTCTCGCCGAACCTCGGGATAAATCTTCGTGTCTTGATGATGTCGTAGTCGAGCTTATGAAGGCAACAGATGATCTTGTGGTTCACCTCTCCATCCATTATTTGCTTTAGACCTAGGCCATTGATTTGATTCAAAAGAGTGTTCAAATGTGAGAACATATCATGAGCACTTTCATTAGCAAGTTGCTTAAAGCTAGTTAGCTCATCGGCGAGAACATGATATTTTTGATTTGCTACATCCGATGAGCCCTCATGACTCTCGACAATTTGCTTCCATAGATCATGAGCATTAGGAGAAGCATACACATGATTGAACACATCATCACAAAGAGAGGACAACAAGGTAGATTTGGCAATAGCATCAAATTGCCTCTCACGAGCGGAGTTGCTACGGGTTCCCTCTTTTGTGACACGCCAAACATCAAGCCCCCGGGCTTGAAGATGTGCTTCCATGAGCACCTTCCACCAAGGGAAACCCTTCCCATCGAAAAACGGAGCCCTATCGGTACTCATGCCTTCCCTGGACATGAAAACTCACTTGGCGGTAAAGCCAACGGCACTCCTATGAGCTATCTCACAAATTTGCCAATGGAATTGGCTATTATGGCAAGAGATGTGAGCCTTAGCTCTAATACCAATAGAAAATGAACATGCCGAGGTATCTGACCGAAGAGAGAGAGGGAGTCAATTGGGTCGCTAATCGCTCATCTAAAACCTAGGTCTATCTAGTGCATAAGATAAACCTATGTCGTCCTACACATGCTAGTTAACCCTAAGATTAATCTATGCCCTTTCTAACTTACCCAAAAGATATGCAACCTAGAGCCAAACCCAATCAAACTAACTAAGAAAGCTAAAGTCACACAAGAGAGTAAATGCGAAAACGTAAATGCGGTAAGTAAAGAGGTAAGGGCAAGGGGATGTAATCTCCCAAGAAGACATGATGATTTAATGCGGTTCACCACTAAGGGCTACGTCCATGGGCTCGCCACCGAAGGCAAAATCTGAGCCGAGCACCAAGACTCTCCCGATCACTGTCTTGCGCTCGCCACAAAGGCTCCTGGCAAGTAAAGGCTAATTGCCACCAAACCACCAAGGCTTGGACACCGCCACAGTCTATCTCGGTCACAAGGCATCGGATGCTTCACTACGGAGTTTGTAGGGTCTCCTCATCCCTAGACAAGTTGTCACCGCCACTCCACAGCAAGAAGGAGGGTCTAGTAATGAGTACAAGTGGCTTGGTCGTAGCCAAGGCTTCTCATCTAGCTCACACAGGAGCTATTCTCAAGAAGAGCTCGCAAGCTCACTCTCTCTGAGCTCTAACCTAGCTTGATATGCACTAATCTCTCATATGGTGGTTGGAGTGATGGATATGCTTGGAATACACCTCTACACTTGCTTTTAACTTCAATGGCTCCAACTCACTTAAAATGCCCAGGTGGGGTGGCTTATATAGCCCCAAACACGAACTAGTCGTTGCTCCAACGGACTGCTGACGCAGTGTACTTCGGATTGTCCGGTCTATACATATTCACAACTTCGGACAATCCATTCCATTCACTTTTCCAACGGTCACTGAACTCAAACATCATTGCACTTTTGTCCGGTCATTTGTCCAGTCCTCAACTTTAGACTGTTCAGTCCATGTAACTGCCCACTAGCCGTTGCACTCCTGATTGAACTAGCTGTTGTAATGTCCGGAGGTTTGTTCGGTCTTCACACATTGGACTGTCCAGTCTATTGTCTACTGGAATTCTTCAACAATGCATAGCCTTGGGTTTCTTTGTTCAGACCTTGGTCCAGTCTTCTAGAGCAGACCATCCGGTCTACAGTTTTCTTGGTCGCTTAAACCACCCTCTGCTGGAATTCTACGATCAGTTCACTTGGCCTAACTTCGGACTTTCCGATCTTCACCTTTAGTCTGGCTTCTAGTTTCTTCACCCCTTCAGGAAACTTGGTCCGGAGCTTTGTCTGGTGTCACAGAACGAACTGTCCAGTCCTCACAGGGCTGTGAGGTTTTAGGGCGCTGCCCTGAGACCCGCAAGGGGTGGCTTCGCCTGAAATCCCGTCTGCCAGCCGGGTAGCGAATCCCCCGTTGGGGCGGCTCTTCAGGCCTTGCCTTCAGCTTTTCTTCTTCTTCATCCCATGGTCCTAAATAGCTGAGAATGTACATCTAGACAACTTCATTAGTCCAAGTGTTGGTTGTCAATCAATCACCAAAACATAACTATAGAAATGTGGCACATCAAGCTATTTTCCTTACAATTGCACATGTAACACCGGCACTGTGGCGGAACCGCCGATTTAATCCAGGCTAAGCACACCTGCCACCTCTGGCTCGCAGTGCGATTAGACCGAACTAAACCCGGTCGTCCGTCGAGAGTCATTCGACCCCCGATATTACCTTTTCCCAGAGGAACCGACATCATACACATCCAGCCCTCAATGGAGCCACAACAGGTACATCATCTCAGGCAGTTGAATATAGCATATATAAGCTTGTTTTACAAACCGATTCGAAATAATAATATAAGTTTCAACATATTACCATACGAAAGTCAAGTTTGAATCAGACAGCGGAAGCGAATTTGAAAACGTCTCACAGCGGAAGAAAATACTCTACTAGTCTTCATGCAACGTTGATCGAGACGAGCAGCACCGAGCCCACCGGTACTACCCTCCTCCAAGCAGATGTCCAGATGTCGTCGGTACCTGTTCTCCAAAGGTGGGGGCAAACCCTGAGTACTAATTACTCAGTAGGACTTAATGGATTGGCTTATGGCTGACGCAAAGCTTGCTTACTAACCTTTGGATCCTTAGCCATTGATTTTAAACAGTGGTATATCGATATAAAATATCAAGATTCATCTTTTGCATATAACTCCATAACAACTTGTAGAAATGTAAGCAATACAATACAAACATGTTGTATTTGAAAACATGAGTAACGGACATAATATATTCAAGTAGTTACTACGTTGCCCGACAGTGATATTGGCATTCCCACACCTGGTGGGCATCAGCGATTCGAATCGATTTTTAATTCCCGGGAATAACTATCATGCCAGGGGTATATGCGTACTAGCCATCGCGTTCTCACATATAGCCCCAATCTTAACCTGCCTCGTCCCAAGTTTGATTCACTTCCGCCTAGCCCCCGGGTTGTGCCCCCATGACGAGCCTGCCGACATCTCGGTCTCCCTGTCATGAGTACCAAGCTCCCCCGGGCCACCTTCCTCTCAACCAGCGGGTAGGAACGTGTCTCTGTGCTTCGGACGAGCCCAGGAAAGACTTTTCCGGTCCCATTCCCCGGATAAGCACTTTAGCAATGTTATGCCGAACAGCAGGCGAACAGCGAACGGGCCTTATGCGACTCGGGCGGAGCCAAACGCATACCACATACGCACACCACATAATAAAATTATTCTCCGCCCGGTCTCCATTTAAATCATGAGCATAGTATTACTTCCTCAATAGTAATAGTTTTGTAACCTTTGAAATCACCTACGCGACGAGTGACTCCTTTCACTCGTGTCTACTCGCACCTAGCAGAGCCTAGGCAACTCGTCCTACGACTCTATATATAGGTGCTAGGGCCAGGGTGGCCAGGGAGTCTAATGCAATTGTTTCCAAGCAACTCTTAATGCATATGCGTAATCAACAAGTATAATTTGTTTGCTGGGTTGAGTATGGTCCTGCCTACCTTTGCTTATTCTTATCAAGCCAACAAACTAAACTAAGTTAGTTTGCCGGGTTGTGAGGCTTTGCCCCAGGCAACCCCTTGATCACTTGGACAACTCCTCCTTCCAAACACGACTGATGGGCTCTCCAGGTCGTGTCTGGGGTTTACTTGATCTTCTGGATCACCGTTGCTTAAAATAGCTCCCGCACTTGTTTCTCAATCACGTATCTGCAATAAGCGTTGCTATATGAATGCTATGCATGACACAGTGAATGAGATGCACGATCATCAAGCATACAATTGATTAAGCAAAATATAAGGCAAACATCTAGTTACGCATGTAATGGATTACTAGCTCAACTAAAACCTCCCGACTGGCACTAGTATTAATACTACTCTGATGGACCCGAAGCAATCGTGTATGTGCAATTTCACAAGAACATATACAGGAGTTAAGTTGTCGATCATAAACCTAACATGGTAAGTGTGGGGGTTTTTATTGGATATATTAGTTTCACATTTTCTACTGTTTACTCAAATATGCACTATTCCTACCCTCTTCAAGTCAGAGCCAAAACCTTATAAGTGCTACCTCCTACTCTAGCAGTGAGTCATGTTCATAATCTAGAGCTCATATCAAGGCCCTAAAGTCACATGGAGCATTTTTCTCCATAGCAATCTTTTTCTAAATTAATATATGCTTAAATATAAGACAAGGGCAAAATAGTAATTAAACAGTTAATGCTAGGGCTACCAAAATTTAGACAGAGCCTACACATGTTAATAAGGTCTCTGCCCAAATTTCATAATTTTTGAAGCTCATTTTACCCACATTTCCTATTTATTAAGGTTTTTCATGCATGCACATTAACAGGGGCAAAAAGGTCTTTTCCTGCTCAACCAACATACCCATTCTGTAGATTTACCTAAAAGGAGTACAATGCAACAAGTTTTGTATTTTTCTGATTTTTATTTGATTTATTATGGATTTTCAAAGTTTCAGCCGAATTAATAATTATTTAGAGGAAAAACCACAGATCTAGGGTTCTTTTCGTTATTACTGTAAACTACAGGGGCTAGTTTGCGAAATATTCCAAGACTCATACCACTGTTCGCTGGACTTAAACATAAAAACCAGAAGCTGAGGGGCTGGATCTAAAAATTGCCAGCCCCTTCTTCTACCTCTGGACAGGGAGGGGGCACGGCGCGGCCTCGCGTTCCGGCGACGTCGCCGGTGCGTGGAGGCAGGGACTTGGAGCCGCGTCGGTCCCGGAACGTGTTCCCGGCGACGGGGTCTCTTTCCCCCAAGACGGCGTCGCACGGGGAGGCCGGAGCGCGCGAGGAACGCCGGTGAACTGATGGTGTGGCGGCGCACGGCGCTCGGCCCGCGTTGCACGGAATCCGGTCGGGGAAGCAGGGAGCGGCGGAGCGGGAGGGCGCGTGAGAGGCGCGGCGAGGTGGGGAGTCCGGCGGCGGAGTCAAGGAGGCAAGGGGAAGCGCCAGGGTGGCCGGCCACGGTGAGCTCGAGCTCGGGCCGGTGGTAATGGCGGCGGCGCGTAGGGGCGGGTGCTAGAGACGACGGCGGTGGGCGAAGGCTTAGGGAAAACATGGCTCGGGGCAGGGCGACGCTGAGGCGCACGTCGGGGAGGTGGGAGGAGGGCAGAGTGCGAGCTTGAGGTCGCCGACCATGGCGGCCGCGGCTTTGGAGCGAGCGAGAGCTCGGGCGAGAGAACGGCGGAGAGGACGCAGGATGACTGCGGGCGCGCATGCGGAATAGAAGAGCCGCGCCTTGCTCCTTCCAGACGGCAGGCCGGGGCACGGGCAGGGCGGCGCGTGGCCTCGGCACGGTGCGCTGGCGGCGCGCGCCCGCGGTGGCGAGCGGCGCGTGGCCGGCAGCGCCGGGCGCCGGCGCCGCGTGGCTGGTGGGTCGGCCGAGTGGGACCCACCTGTCAGTGACACGAAGGAAAAATAATTCGGGAAAATGAAAAATACTGTTTGACTGCTGAGACATGTTTTAGAAATTGTTGTTTTTGAACATCCTAGGGGCCGAATTTGACAAAACCCAAAATACAAAAGTTGTTCTAATCTTCCAGATATATAACTTTGTCAAAAGGAGAAACATCAGATTCCAAGTTTAAATATGATCAAATTTGAATTGAACCTGCTGACTCCAGTTTGACCAAAGTTTAATACAAACTTAGAAATTCCTAAAGTCTATATTATGCTCATTTTCAGAGAAAGAGTATTATACCAATGTTGTGTGGTTTTTAATTATCTACAACTTTCTTATATGATGTTTTGCATGATAGGGACTTTTGATTGCTCAAAATTTGAATTTTCCATTCAGGTCTATTTGGACAGAATTCACTAGAAGATAGAAAAGAAGCTAAAACATCTTGCAAACCTTTATGCATGTCACCACACCCAATAACAAAGTTGATCTACCTAGAATTGTCTACAAGTTTGTTATAGAGAGTTTGGTCCAAAACACATCATATTTTAAACTATAGTTACAAATGCACTCAGAGGTTTTTCATATTTTACTGAAAATTTTTGACCTCGTGATTTACTAACCTAGTTGTTGCTCTTCTCTAAACATTATTAAGCCAAATCTCTGACTACCGCTAATCTAATCACGTGTTAAAACTTTCGAGATGCCGGGGGCATCACAGGCACAACTGTTGCCGATCGGTTTAACTGGTCCGCCTCATCACACTATCCCTCCTTCTTTTGTGCTAAGTGGAAGGCTATCAGGCCACACTATCGTGATAAGTGAGACAGACTGAGCATCTGACCAATGTTCACCCCTCATCTTGATTCCTTGCGGCACATCTCACACACTCCATCATTGTGTACACAGAGCCTCCTCATGCGACCCTCGTTGTGTCTCTCCGTACCCTTTGTCGTGGTGCCTCTATAATGAGTGCTATCAGGCCCGCCAGTATGGTCAGAGGTTTGTGGCACAATACCTCACGGCACAGCGCCTAGGCATGGAGCAGATTAGCTTGTTAGAGCCAGAGCCACCGATATGATTAGCCGGGCTACTCTCAAATCCTTCACTCAACACAAACCAAATCCTTGTTGAGCTCATAATATGCCTTGCTTGTTTGTTTCCTCTTATTATTGCACTTAGGCTTTACTGGAGGTTTCAATTGGTCGAGACCTCGAGAGGTTCTACATGCTACCTCAACTAAGTGAAGGACAAGTCCATTGGAATCCCCACTTGATGCATAAATTAGCCATTTTGCATACACACAACCCATTGCCCTGTTAAATAATAAAACCTACATGTTTTGCTTGCTAAGGAAACATGGTAGGATAGCCACATATGCTAATTTTAGATGTAGCACGCTTAGGTGGATCGCTCACTTAATTATCTATATGAATCTTGTTGGAAATACGGTGGTGGGTATGATGTGTTTGGGTGGGTTGTTTTTGGAAAACATGGGTAAGACTCCGGTGGATGACTTTGGTCGACTATGCCATTGGGGTAAAGGGTGGAATGCTCGGGTACCGTTATCACAGTTTATTCGGCGTCCGGCCTTGTGGAGAGGTTTGGATGGTGTGGCTCGTGTGGGTGCATTGGGGAAGTTTCTATCCTGAAGGACAGAGTTGGTGTCTCATCTTGCCTAACTCTTTTAATACAACCACTCGACGTTGTATGGAGCAGCAACTAAGCCCAAGCCAGAATGGATTGTGTGGCAGCTGTCTGCGGTGCCGGTGTGGCAAGTGGCAAAGAGGTCCACTCTATTGTGCCACTGGAATTCTTCAACAGTGCATAGCCTCAGGTTTCTTGGTCTAGTCTTCTAGAGCAGATCATCCAGTCCATTGTTTTCTTGGTCGCTTCAACCACCATCTGCTGGAATTGTCCGGTCAGTTCACTTGGCCGAACTTCGGACTGTCCAATCTTCACATTTATCCTGGCTTCTAGTTTCTTCACCCCTTCATGAAACTTGGTCTGGAACTTTGTCCGGTCTCACAGAATGGATAGTCCGGTCCTCACAGGGCTGTGATGTTTTAGGGCACTGCCGTGAGACCCACGAGGGGCGGCTTCCCCTCGACCCCCATCCGCTAACCGGGTAGCGGAACCCCCATTGGGGCGGCCCTTCGGGGCTTGCCTTCGACTTTTCTTCTTCTTCATCCCTTGGACATAAATACCTGAGAATGTGCATCTAGACAACTTTATTAGTCCAAGTGTTGGTTATCAATCAATCACCAAAACACAACTATAGAAATATGGCACATGAGACCATTTTCCTTACACATGCCCCCATGCACGGCGGTGTGGTGGCGACAGGTGCATCCATACTGCTGTGGGGTGTCGGCGGCCTACGCGGCTTGCACACCCATGTTGTGGCGGAGCAGCGTGAAAGGCGGTGGCACCCGACGGCAGCCTGTGCAGCCCGCTCACCAGGTTGGCTTTGGCAGGGCTCACCCAAGGTGGTGATGACGTGCGGCGCCTGTGCCCACTTGTGATGCTATGGCATAGCCTAGGAGCTTGCCTTCCCACGGTATCGCATCTGAATCTCCACCATCGAGCTCTAGTGTAGGCCAGCCACAATGGCGCCCAGCATCTTCGGTGAGAAAGAAGAACTTCATATTAATATTTGCGTTTTAAAATTTCGGTACATGAAAAAACATCTTTGTTTTGACTCGTGACTAGGATATATTAAATAGGTGGAAAGTATTGGCTTCTAGGTTTAACTTCAAGATGCAGGAGATCTAATCTCTCTGGTTTACAATACCAGATTACTTAATAGTTGGATTTGCTTGTATAGTTGTTATACAAATTTAAATCCATCGACTTGGATTGTCAGATTGGTTTCTCCCTTCAGCCGTTCAGGCTACTGTCTGTTTGCAAGGGAACTAATAGCCATTGTTTTGTGTAGTTCCTCTGAAAAGTTCTGTCCCAAAGAAATTAGTAGCCTATATGAGTCTAATAATGCTAATCGAATCAACTCACCACTCTTCGTCACAACTCCTAGGTTGTGCACACGAATAAGGTTACCCAACATGCCGTTAGGAGTCCTACGGTGACCTGTCCCATCCCAAGTCACGTCCTCCCATTGGCTACAAAACAAAACAACATTGAAGACATATCATGTATACAAACTATTGAAGTAAACAACTCATAATGATCGTACCCGTCACCAATTGGTTTGATCAGTCTCTTGTCCGCAGGGTTGGTAGGAACTGGGGGGTGGACGTAGTGGCTCCTCCTAGTCTCCCTCCTTTGAACCACCCCCACCCATCAGGTCCTCGTCAGCTCCAGAATCCTCTTGCCCAGCTCTAGCCTCCTCATCCTCTTGCCCAGCTCCAGCCTCCTCATCCTACTGCACAGCTCCAGCCTCTTCCTCATTCTCCTCATCCTGCAAAAGTAAACATGAGATAAGTTATTAAACATATATGGAAATTATACATATAAAACTCTATGCACATATGTACATATGTTCTTCGAAGGGCGATAGGAACTCCCTGCAAGTCTAGGTCCACGCACCTCAATAAAGCCTCACGCCTAGATGAGCTGGAAATTGAACTCCCCTAAAAGAGGCTCTTGTTTTGGATCATCTTTTCCGCGAACCCTTTTGCTACTTGCTTGAGCCTACGGCTCATCCTCTTGATGAAATAATAAGAGTTAGCCCAGGATTTACATAAAGAATAGAAATAAATGATTGACAATGCACATAAATTACAAAAATATATAAAGTACAGAAATGAATGATTTACTTGTCAAAACTCATCAATGTCACGATTAAGTTGTCTCCTCTGTGCTAAACCCGACCACTGAAATCTCTTCTTAGGTGCTTGTCATTTTTGTTTCTTTGGAACGGTGATGTCCTCACAGTCTCTGACCAAGGAATTTAGTTTCGCACCAGGCTCTACAATGAAAGATGTTGACAATTCTTCTTCTTGATAAACTTCATCAACTTCACCATCGAACTGACTAGCACAATAACCAGCATCACTAGGGGTATATAAATGTTCATCGGGATTCACTTTGTGAACTACCCACCAAGCATGGAACTTTTTGTTTGGATACGGCAAATAGCAAACCTGGTCACATTGGTGTGCAAGGACCCAGTTGTCATTGCCCCTGAGCTTTTCGTTGTGCTTGACTTTGACCATGCCATACTGGTTCTCTCAAACCCCTCTAATGGGTTCAAACCAATCGCAAACAAAGAACAATAACTTTAGTTCCTTATTGCCGATGAACTTCAACTCGAGAATTTTTTGAATGATTCCATAATAAGTAGATTCCCATCCTTGATCATCACTTGCCTTAACCATAACCCCAGAGTTACATGTTGCCGCTAGAGGATGAGCGGCTTCAAATGGGGCTGAGCAAAACTGAAATCATTGACATCGTACCGACCGTGGTTTCTAACGGTCACCCTTCCCTCTGATAGTTCAACCAAGTCTTCATGGACTTCACCATCAATTTTGGAGCACTACAGAATACACATAGTCAGGTTAATAGATGTATACTATTGACATGTAATATGAGAGATAAATATGGTACGAATCGAATGGATTTTTACATAATTCTTGAACCAGTCGATGAAATTAGGTTTTCCATCTATGCCATCTCGTCGCATCCATCTATGCCATCTCGTCGCATCTTATCTAGTTGCTTGCTTGTAGGTGGCTTCTTAGATGTTCAGTTCTGCCTTTGGAACTCACTATATGAAGAATACAAATGGATAAGGAATAGACCAAGATATCAGTGGTTATTAAGAAGCAAAGTACTCAACGAACACTTACGCAATCCATTTGTTGTATGTTAGCATACATACAAAGCAAAGCCGATATTCGTTCTCCCGGCTTAAAATAGTAGGGTGAGCTACCACTTGCACTTGTTCCATTAGATTGGAATATTGGAAGGTCAGTGAGAGGAGGTTCTTCGTCCACATTGTATCGCATCGTAGGAGCATTGACATTGTGTTCATCAGCAAAATACACACTAGAGAAGTATGATATCTCCTTAAGAATAAATGCTTCAGCGATGCACCCTTCAACTCTAGACTTATTGCCAACCATTGCTCTAAGATATTTGAGGGCCCTTTCAATGTGGTACATCCACCTAAATTGCACAGGCCCGCCAACCTTAACTTCATATGCAAGATGAACAAGGAGATGTTGCATTGGATTAAAGAACCCAGGAGGGAAATTTTTTTCCATTTTGCATATTAGCACAGGTACATCTTTCTCTAGCTTCTCCATCATCTCTTTTTTGATCTCTTTAGCACAGAGTTGTCTATAGAAATAGCTTAGATCAGGAAGCACCGACCAAACTCCATCGTTCAGGTAACCGCGAAACATCATAGGCACGAGCCTTTCCATGATAATGTGGTAATCATGGCTCTTCAAACCATTAAGCTCCCCGGTCTTTAGATTCATGGCTCGTTTCAACCCTGCTGCATAACCATCTGGGAAGTTCAAATTTTTCATCCATCTCAACACTTCTTTCCTCTCTTGTGGTTTAAGACAAAATGGGGCACGAGGTTTACCTCCACTTGCGGTGAGCTCAAGGGTTGGGTGGTTGCAAATCTTTGCCAAGTCCTTTCAGGCCTTTACATTGTCCATTGTTGTGCCACTAAAATCCATGCACGTGCTTTTGATGCTTTTAGCAACATTACATTCCTAATGCATAACATCAATGTTGTGCGCGAGCTTCAACGCCATGGTATATGGAAGGTCCCATGTTCCACTGAGTCCAGTTGTGCTTCTTTCCAAACCTTCATATGCAGTCTTTTCCTTGTTTAGCTTAAGGCTTGCGAGCTGATCAAAAATTTCTTGCCCGCTTAGCCTTTTTGGTGGTCCCTCGTAGCAGACGATGTCTTTCCTAAAGCTATCATTTTCGCCTCTAAATATATTATCTGAAGGCAACCAACATCTGTGGCAATCAAAATAGCAAATCTTCCCACCAAACTCAAGACAAAAACATCTAGTTTGAGCACCACATATTGGACAGGTCAAGGTCCCATGAACGCTCCATCCAGCAAAGATACCATACGCCAAGAAATCATGAATTGACCACTGGTACATAGCCCTAAGGGTGAATTTCTGGTTCAAGAAAATGTCATATGCTTCGACACCTATCCACGGCTGTTTCAACTCTTTGATCAAGGGTTGTAACATCACGTTGAGTTTTGTTCCAGGATGTTCCAGACCAGATATGATGAGGCAAAGGAACATAAATTCACACTTCATGCAAAGAGAAGGTGGAAGGTTGTATGGAATAGCAAAATAGGCCAATAAGAGTAGGAAGCGGCCGATTGACTGAAAGGTGTGAAGCCATCAGTTGCCAAACCAAAGTGAATATTTCTCGCTTCCTTAGTGAACTCTAGGTCAAAGCTATCCAAAGCCTTCCATGCATCTGAATCAGCAGGGTGCACCATGACCCCTGGGTTGTCACGTACACCTTCTTTCGGCCACCGCATGTGGTGAGCCATTTTCTTTGAGAGAAATAGCCGTTTAAAGCGAGGTGCCAGAGGGAAGGAACGGAGTTGCTTCTGTGCAACATCCGTCGTCACCTTTTCGCCATCCTCGTTTACTACCTCAACATATCTCCCTTTGCCACAGTTTAAGCACTTTTTCTCGTCCTTATGATCATCCCAGAAAAACATGCAGTTATCTGGACACACATCTATCTTCTCATAGCTCATATCGAGGGCTTTGGTCAACCACTTGCACTGATACATGTCGTTGGGCAACTTATGAGGCTGTGGAAGGACATCCCTAATCAATTGTACGAGCTCATTGAAACACTTGTTTGAGAAGAAATACTTGGACTTCATGGCAATGAGCCGAGTCACAAAAGCTAAGAGGGACATTTTTGTGTGTTTGTGCAGTGGCTCTTCCGCAGCTTTAAGAGCTTGAAGAACTCCTCAACCTCCTTTGTAGGAGGATCCTCAGAGTTTAGACCAAACTCTGGCTACAAAGCTTCTAGCATCTCATCCATCCTATCAACACGCGCCGAATCATCATCCGCTTCCCCTTCTGTTTGAACTCTAGTTTCTTTCTCACTGTGGAAGGTCCACGTTTCATAGTCTGGCATGAAACTATGGTTAACCAGGTCTTTGGCTAATTCTGTCCTATTCAGAAATTTTCCGTTGTTGTGGATGTTGCACAGACACCTGACCCGATCTTGAGTTCTCAGAGAGAAAACATGGTTGATAAAAGTCTGTGTCTTGCTCACCAGCCACATCTCACGTGGACAATGCATGTGAGATGTGCCGGTCTAAAACGGGTGACGCAAAGGTTTCGTGACTTATGTTTATTAAAGCAAGATAAATGATAAGCATAGCATATAAAAATGATAAAACAAAGTATAAGTGCTAACATATATTTAACTAAGCAAGATGAACCATAACAAATCATAAGCATGTTGATAAGCCAATATTTAAGTAAGCTTGACATTTGACCTAATTAACCAACACTTAATCATCGAAATTAGAACACATTGCACTTCTAATCATAACTTTTGTCGGCCAACCGCCGAACATTAACTACAATCACTATAAAAAAGCCGAAAGTCATCGGTTCCTTACTTCAAAGAGCTGGATGAGCTATCGAGTGCGCTGCGCAGGACCGGCGCACTCCCTTGGTGGCCGTGAAGGGCCGAGGAGGAGCCGGCCGGGAGGGGGGCTGGGCGGGGAGGGACGCCGAGCGATGCCGACCGGCTAGGCAGGGACACCACGCGGGGAGGGGCGTGGGCCGCCGCATCGGGCGGGAAGGGGCGCCGGCCGCCGCCGGTCGAGAAGGGGCGTGGGGGAGAGGAGCCAGCCGGGGAGGGCGTGTGGAGGGAGGCGAGGTCGGCCGGCCAGGGAGGGGCGCCGGGCGGGGAGGGGAGCTGGGCACCAGCCGAGCGAGGAGGGGCACCGGGCGGGGGCCGTCTAGGCAGGCAACGGCGTGGGGAGGCAGCGGTGAGCTGGGGGTCGGCGCGGCTGGCGGTCACGGGTTGGTGGCACAGTGGCGTGTGTGGATGCGTGTGTGTGGTTGGGGGAGGGGAGGGGGTTCGGGGTCGGTCGACGGGATAGGATAGGGTCTATTTTCGGCGGCCTTCGAAACAGCCAAAAATAACCTTGGCGGCTTCCAGTGGCCGCCGAAAATAGAAGTTTATTTTCAGCGGTTTTGAAGGCCAGCGAAAATAAGCCTACTATTTTCAACGGCTCCTTGAAGCCGCCGAAAATTAGCCTATTATTTTCGGCGGCTCCTTATAGCCGCCGAAAATAATTAAAACCACTGAAAATATTCCAGATTCTTGTAGTGATTTATAGGCAGGGTCGTAATTTATAGGAAGGTAGGTCATTTTGATATACATTTTATAGGATCACTTTATATAATTTTTATAACAATATGGTGGGTACATAAATTTTATAAGTTTAGGTCCCAATGTTATTTTACACTATCAAGAGAATAAATATACATGATTCAAATTAGTAACAACATAGAAGCATCTGACACAGCCTACACCCAAGATAAAAACCAGTGTGCATTGCTCTAGCTGTGCACTAGAAACCCAATCATCATATTGAACTCAAGAGTTGATGATTCTTGCTTCTTCTTCTTAGGAGGCGGTCACGACGATGCTGCTCCCTTGTGTCCCACGGGCTATGGATGATGTTTTATTTTTAGAATTAGGGCGTGTTTGAATACAACAGACTAAAGTTTAGCCACTAAAAGTTAGTCCATTTGCATCCAAACAGAGCAGCTAAAGAGTGGGTTAAACTTTAGCTAACCCTTGGACTAACCATTAGTCCATTAGTCCAAAAAGGTAACCTAAAGTGAACTAATGTCAATTCCTAGTGTAATTAATAGGTCAAATAACAATTAGTCCATATTTTTCAAACACCCCATGACTAATGGCCAGTAAAATAGACTTTAGCCAGCTAAACTAAACTTTAGTCCAAACTAAACTTTAGGTCTAAAGTATTCAAACACAGTCTCAACACAGTCTTAGACAATTGCCTGAACACTTCTTACGTTTTATCGAAGGGTTAGTGTTCCACACGTGTGGACTCGATTGCGGCAGCTTATGCTCTACATTTAATAATAATTGTGGGTTGATGCCTCCTCTGTGTCAAGGTTTTGGGAGCCGAGCGAAAACATTTGCATTATCTAACAGTAGAGGCTTATCCAAATTTGTTTGATATTGTACGCAAAAAGCATGCTATGGTGGCTGAGGTTTTTAGTATAAATCCACTTAGTGTCTCTTTTAGAAGAGCATTGTTTGGGGATACATTATTGGAACCGCGCACCTTGATTGCGAGACTTATACATATTATTAACTTAAAGGAGGATAGTGATGCTTTAAGCATGGCTCTTTCTCTATTAAATCTATATATTTGCACCTTGTCAATAATGGTGTTAAAGTTCCCAAGAAATTTGGCAAATGAAAATCCCTCTAAAAATTTAAGATTTTCATGTATTACCTCAAACAGGGTGTCATTCTGACTAAACATAATCAATCGAGGAGGAATTGGGGTGGGAATAAGACTTGTTGTATTTTAGCAAGGCTGAAATCATTCATCACCTTTTCTTTGAGTGCATCTATGCCAAATTCTTATGGTGTGTTGTTCATTTAGTGCTTGGTTTGGCTCCTCCCCAGAGTGTAGCGAACATGTTTGACGTATGGGTTAAAATGGGAGAGCATAAACACAACTTATCATTATTGGCAGGTGCAACGGCTCTTTGCTAGGCAATTTGGCTAACAAGGAAGAATGAGGGTGTTTTTAACTATCTCCGACCAAAATCTTTTCTACATGTACTTTTCAAGGAACATGCTGGCGGGGACTGTGTTGCAATGCTAACTTAAGGAATAGTTGAACGTAGCGTGTCAAAGCTTTCAGTTAAAGTCTATGGGATTCTTTGCATCCTATGAATGGTTTTTTTTGTTTCGTGTTCGTTAATAATTGAGCATTGTTGTTGGTTGTGAACTTGTGTTAGGTTATAATAATTTGGTCTGATGCCTCTTTTTTGAAGAGGTTCGAAGCCAGATTTTTCCATTATCTAAAAAATCAAACAATAGAGGCGCGATCTAGGAAATCAATTATACCTGGCACACATACGGTGTATACAGAAATTACGCCTTGCGTGCAAATGTAGAAATCTCATGTTAGTGTAGCTTATATGTTGCCATGGTGGTTGATGTGGGTTGATAACGTGGATAGCTAAAAATGCATATTTTAGTGAGGGATATGGCTTACTTATTTACTGATATGGACATGTAGCAGCTTGAATGAAGAAATATAACGCTAGTGTGATCACTAGTGTAGTGGACTTAAATAATGGTGCTTATCACTTGCATATATAAGGAGAGATAGAATACCAGCAGGGTTTGTGTTTATAAGAATTAAAGATATGTGGATGGTTGTACATAGTACTAGTACATACATAACGATTGCCCATAACGACGATAATCAGTGTGTGTCGTCATGTCGTCCCAACCAGCCGTCCGGCCGGGATGGGAGAAGGGAACTAAAGAAAAAAGGCCAAGGGAGAGAGGGCTAGCTAATGACAATAATTAAAAAGGCTAATCAACTTTACCCCGTACCGGTACTATTGCCGAGAGCTGACGAACCGGCGATGATGACGAGACGGCGATAATGCATGTGGCGTGGTCGCCTGCTGGTTGCCCGGCCCCTTCGCCCTTTGCGTATGCCCCACATCCAGCCATTGCCGTTGCTGCTGCGTTTGTTGTGGCATCGGATTATTGTACTTGATCGCCTCTTCCCCGGACCTCAAGCGACCTGCTTTATTTCCTTAAAATCTTCCCCAACCCACCCGCATCCATTAGCCCACACGGGGGTCTCGCCTTGCTCCTTGCTGCTGCTAGCTGCATGCCTCAGCTTACCTTGCTTCAACCCCACTTTATCACAACATTAGTGCCTCTCTCTCCCTCTCTCTCTCTCTCTCTCTCTCTCTCTAGTTCTCTCTCACTATTGGTCTGTAGTTTCTCTCTCTAATATACTTATTATTCTAGTAGTACTAGTTTAGTTTCTCTCTCTCTCTCTCTTGCAGCAGAGGCACCATTTATTTGCATTTTGCCTTTTAGATGCTACTGTATTAGCAGAGTTTCTTCAGCTCCACTTTAGCAAGATTGCAGCTGTTACCTCTAGCTATTAGCTTAAGACTCAAGCATCGAACTGCCTGCTGTCCCCCTGATGAGCTGCTGAGATAGCGAGCCAACCATCGTCGCTTTTATATCGCTGGTGGCCAGGCCGTCTCATCATCATTGTTGCCATCACCTGCCGCTAGCTGGCTGGCCTGGCCTGGCGACGGCGGCTGCTGCTGCTGCTCGCGCCTGCAGTAGTAGCCTTCAAGAAACTGATCCATCCCAGCAGCGCACAACGGTCGGGCCGGCGGCACGTACGGTACATACAGCTAAGGCGCGAGCGGTGCACAGCCGGCCCTCCGGCGGCACTGCAGCTACCTGTCGTCCCCGACCTCCAGCCTACTGATGGGGCGCGAGGCGGCGGCGGCGGTGAGGCCCAAGCTGCGGAGGGGGCTGTGGTCGCCGGAGGAGGACGAGAAGCTCTACAACCACATCATCCGATACGGCGTCGGCTGCTGGAGCTCAGTCCCAAAGCTCGCAGGTACTTCATTATTTCCACTAGCTGAGTATTGACGACCAGACTGACTGATTGGCATTATTCAGCTGATTCCTCTCTTGATTAATGCTTAATTTAATCTGCTTGTGGCATGTTTTTGTGTAGGCTTGGAGAGATGCGGCAAGAGCTGCAGGCTGAGATGGATCAACTACCTCAGGCCTGACCTCAAGAGGGGCAGCTTCTCCCAGCAGGAGGAGGACCTCATCGTCAGCCTCCACAAGATCCTAGGCAACAGGTACTCACTAATAAATAATTTACTCCAGTAATTAACTAACAACACATGTCACATTTTGATGCATGCACGTCGATTGTAGAATTAGCTTCCTTCTAAGCAGTTAGCACAGCCACACTTCCTAATTCCAGTGGTGCAGCGCACTACCATCAACAACTCGAATGGCTTGCAATCTTGTTCTTGAATTCGTAAGGCAATCACACGGTTTGGTTGCCACGCTCCCATTTTACTAGTAGTACATAATCAAGCACACATGCGATCAGGTGGTCCCAGATCGCGTCGCAGCTGCCCGGCCGGACGGACAACGAGATCAAGAACTTCTGGAACTCGTGCATCAAGAAGAAGCTCCGGCAGCGGGGCATCGACCCCGCCACCCACAAACCGCTCAACGACGACGTCTCCGCTAACAACGCCGAGGCGCCCAAGGACGACTGCGGCGAGCAGCAGATCCCGGCGGCCGACGAGCACTGCTTCGCCATAGCCAGCAGCGGCACCAGCAGCGACCCTCTCGCGCCACACTCCCCGACGGTCAGCTTCGACCCACTGTCCGTGACCAACGTCCCGGCAATGCAGAGCTCCTACGGCGCCGGCGCGCACTCCTTCCGGTCCGACAGCCTCTGCGACTACGGCGGCGTGGACGTGGTCTCCGACGCCGCAACGTACAGCGCCTACACGGGCGGCGGCGACAGCTCCAGCAACAGCAACGGCACCTGGACCTGCAGCAATGTGGTCGGCGGCCACGCGATGCCGCCGCACATGGACATGTTCGCCCGTGACGCCGAGGCCGCGTACCAGTTCGACCCGGCCAAGTACAGCCCCTGGCAGGAGCAGCAGCCGCACGGGGCGGCGAGGCTCCATGACAATGTCAGCGGCTTCCCGGCGATCCGGTCCATGTCGCGGGACATGCCGGATTCCTGCTTCGACCTCGCCCGCAGCGCGCTGGAGGACGAGTTCAGCGTCGACTTCCTCTGACTCTGACGCCGAGACGTTGATGTCCAATTGTCCATCGCCAGTCGCTCGACGACAGGCACACAGCAGATACACACACTTGATTCACTACTATTACTACTACCTCAGAACATCACCCAACAAAAGACACACCTAAAGAATCATGTTTGGCATGTTTGTTGCAGTTTTCCTTTTTCATCTGGTCCTACCTACCTATTTGGATCAAGTTGTTTATTAATTAACTGGTACGTTGGTATACTATGTCCATAATAAGGGTTATACATATACTGGAACCATATTTGTATGGAAATTGATTAATAGCTACAGCCGATCTAGCATATACACATCGGCGCTGCTGGCCCATCGGACGGTGTCTGCAACGTCAGAAATATGTACTTGCAACATTGAAAAATGAGTAAAATTTACTGGCGGTAACTGAACTTGCTCGGCTGTGTCATCTGAGTATCTAAACTTTCAAAATGCATATCCAAATACCCAAACTTGCTAAGTGTGTCATCTAAGGTACCAAGTCTCGTGATCAGAGTTAATCCGCTTACGTGGCATGCTGACTGGCCATCTCTCTTCCTCCTCTCATTCCTCTGCATGCTCTCCCGCACCGCCGCTCCCCGCCTTCCGAGGCCGCCGCCACCCACACTGTCGGGGTTTAGTACCGGCAGTGCTCCACGGGATGTATCACGCAGTGCTTTTTGTGGTTGGCGAGATCGACCGTAGCTCGATGGTTCGCGTGTAACACGACAAGAGACAAAAACACACGATTTATACAGGTTCGGACCGCGGAAAGCATAATACCCTACGTCCTATTTGTGGCTGATTGTATTGCTTTGAGTATGTACGAGGGTTGGAGAGTTTAGAGAATCTGTTTGAGGTGGAGAGGGATGCTTGGGAGGGGTTCCTAGCCAACCTTATATAGTCCAGCATGACTTGGGTTACAAGTTGATTCTAGTCCTACTAGGATTGGTTACATCTACTGCTAGGATTCTTATTAGATCTTCCTTGTATACGTCGAGTACTTGTCTTATGCGCCAAGTTGTCTGGCACCACTGGCCCACGCGCCGAATCCATTGCATGATTGACCAGAGGATATCTATCCCTCACAAGGCCCCGCCTTCAAGTCAACTTGAGCAACAATCGGCTTGAAAGTCCAAATTCTGCTTTATGAATGTCTTGCCTTGTAGTCTTCAAATATTTTCTGATGGTATCCTCCATGCAGCCCCCGAGCCTCAAGCTGATTAGCATAATTAGGTTGAGGATCAAGCAACTTATTCCTCAGAGTGATCTTGGTGGAGCGGGGACGGTGACGTAGCCTCCTGAGTCAGCGAGTACGGTGGCGTAGCCTCCTGAGTCGGCGAGTACAGTGGCGTAGCCTCCTAAGTCGACGAAGTATTGAGTCGAAGAGGCGCGCGGCAACGCAGCCCCCAAATCGCTGAAGTAGCGAGTCGGCGAGGCGGACAACAGCATAGCCCCCGAGTCGACGAAGTAGTGAGTCGACGAGGCAGACGGCAGCCCAGCCCCCCGAGTCGTTGAAGCAGTGAGTCGGCGAAGAAGTCGGCGAGATGGACAGAAGCCCAACCCCCGAGTCGATGAAGTAGCGAGTCGGCGAGGCGGACGGCAGTCCAGCCCCCCAAGTCGACGAAGTAGTGAATCAGCGAAGGAGTCGGCGAGGCGGACAGAAGCCCAGCCCCCAAGTCGACGAAGTAGCGAGTCAGTGAGGCGGACAACAGCCCAGCCCCCGAGTCGACGAAGCAGTGAGTCGGCGAGGCAGACAACAGCCCAGCCCCCCGAGCAGACGAGGCTGTGAGTCGGCGAGGCGCGTGGCAGCGCAGCCCCCGAGCTGACGAAGCAGTGAGTCGACGAGGCGGACAGTAGCCCAGCCCCCCCGAGTCGACGAAGTAGTGAGTCCGTGAGGCGCGCGGCAGCGCAGCCCCCGAATCGATGAAGTAGCGAGTCGGCGAGGCGGACGGCAGCCCAGCCCCCCGAGTCGACGGAGTAGCGAGTTGGTGAGGCGGACAACAGCCCAGCCCCGAGTCGACGAAGCAGTGAGTCGGCGAGGCGGACAACAGCCCAGCCCCCTGAGCTGACGAAGCTATGAGTCGGCGAGGCGGACAGTAGCCCAACCCCCCTGGTCGACGAAGTAGTGAGTCAGCGAGGCGCGCAGCAGCGCAGCCCCCAAATCGACGAAGTAGCGAGTCGGCGAGGCGGACGGCTGCCCAGCCCCCCGAGTCGACGAAGTAGCGAGTCGGTGAGGCGGACAACAGCCCAGCCCCCGAGTCGACGAAGCAGTGAGTTGGCGTGGCGGACAATAGCCCAGCCTCCCGAGCCGACGAAGCTATGAGTCGGCGAGGCGCGTGGCAGCGCAGCCCCCGAGCTGACGAAAAGCAATGAGTCGGCGAGGCGGACATTAGCTCAGCCTCCGAGCTGATGAAGCAGTGGGGCGCCCCCCATGTCGATAGTGCATCATGAAGTGAACTCTCTGTTTGAATTCCGAGTACAGCGAAGGCATTGAGTGTTGGTGGGCCAAACCGACTGCCCCGTACGAAGGGCAAGAGGTATCCCTTAAATAATGACGCGAAGGCATGTAACACCAACTGTCGGTCTACAACTTAGGCTGATTGCCCCGTAAGGAGGGCCAGATTGCACACTTTTTATGAGGACGCGAAATCACGTAACATCGGTGGGCCAGACCGATTGCCCCGTATGGAGGGTCTAGAGTTATCATGTTGTTGCATGCACAGATTTTGCCGGAAAACACGGAGACTTGTCAAAGCACGAGATGTGACAGAAAATATTTGGCTCAGCCAAACACGAGATGCGACAGAAAAGAGTTGTTTCGGCGAAACATGAGACGCGGTTGAAAATAATAGACTCAACGGAACACAAGATGTAATTGAAAAGAATTAACTCGGCGAAATATGAGATGCGACAGAAAAATGAGGTGCGTAAAGCACGGTTTGAGTGACCAGAAATGATCCAATGCTCGGGTGACCCAAAAATAATATGAGTAATCCATAGCCCGAGTGATAAAAATAATGTGAATAAGTCATAGCCTGAGTAATCTAAGAATAATATGAATAATCCATAGCCTGAGTGATTCAGAGATAATCCGAGTGATCCAATGCCCTGAGTAATCCAGAAATAATGAATATGTGATCTGACATCTCAAGTGATCCAGAGATAACACCGACTGATTTTTGTTTGAGTCAGGCTGGAATTCGGCATTCCGTGAGCATGAGCCATAAGTTTACGACAGGCCACAATAATTTTTCTGAAAAAAATAGTCAGGAGCAAGACGTGCAGTATCTTTTGAAAAAAGAATACTTAAATATAAATAATATTGAAGTGATCCAGACCAGATAATCTGATAGATAAAAAATAATTAGCATAATTAAATGTATAATTTAGATATTACGACGACTTAGCTATGTCGGGTGGCTCCGTAGACTGCCCACTGGTTTTTTTTAACTTACATCAGAGCACTGGTACATCATTTAAGAATTCATATGGGCAGCCACGTCGACCGCGCGCTTAAACGCATGTGAGACTGGCTGGGTGATCCCAGAACGCCGGGTGGCTCCGTAGACTGCCCACCGGTTGTTTTTTTTGAACTTACACCAGGAACACTGGTACATCATTTAAGAATTCATATGGGCATCCACGTCAATACACACCTACACCCATACACACGCTCAGTCCCCTCAGAGAATGAATCCCCCGCGCAGGTGAGGCTGCCTGGGTGATCCCAGAACGCGCCTACTGAGCAACTCACACCCTAATACACACCTACACACATACACACGCTCAATCCCCTCAGAGAATAAATCCCCCGCGTAGATGAGGCTGCCTAGGTGATCCCAGAACGCGTCTACTGAGCAATTCACACCCTAATATACACCTATACCCATACACACGCTGATCCCAGAACGCGCCTACTGAGCAACTCACACCCTAATACACACCTACACCCATACACACGCTCAATCCCCTCAGAGAATAAATCCCCCGCGCAGGTGAGACTGACTGGGTGATCCCAGAACGCGTCTACTGAGCAACTCACACCCTAATATATATCTATACCCATACACACGCTCAATTCACTTAAAGAATAAATTTCCGGTGAGACACCCGGTGGGACACGGATCGAACCCGGATAGGTTTCCGTTCACCTGCGGTACTAGCCATCCGAGCTATGCTTGGCTCTCTGCCCACTGGTTTCATATTGAAATCAGAGTAGATGTTGTTAGGGCCCTGGTAGTTGTACCCTTCTGTGTATACTCGCACATGCAGCCATCCCGTTGTTTAATCTTAAATTGATTGCCATCGAGACCGAGAGCTCGAGACGGATTCCAGTCCCTCGTATGAAAAATCCAGGCAGCATTGATTAGCTGGTGACGTCACGTGGACAGACGTTGATCTGCTAGCTTCCTTGACACGGTGATGCCCACGATGAGACCTATCTCGTCGTTGACCCGGATTTTCTCTGCTTTGATCTAGTCTTCTTTGCCAACCAGAACATAACGGATGCCGATTGGATATTGCTATTTTGATATTGAAAACAACAATTGATCTGCATACAAGGGCAGTAGCTGCGCCAACCTTGATCTGTCGACGTGACTTTTCGCCCCAAGTATCTCTCTCGGCGGCAGCGCAGACTAGATAACCCAGGATTTAATTTTTGATTGGACTTGACGTGAGGCTTAATGTTGTTTCCACCGGGAACGATACGATGTAAGCGAAAGTCGATCCGCTAAAGACGATGGCGCCGGAGCTGACGAGCTGCAATGGTCGAAATCTTCCTCGCCAGAACTTGACGTCAATGTGGAAGGTTGATTTGATCCGCCGACTGAACTGTGAGGCTGAAGGGAAAAAATTGATCTGCTTGTTTGATCTCCACGTGAAACTGTTCTCGGCCTCGATGCCCTGCTTTGATCTTCGACTTGCACACGGGGAGGCGACATGAGCCACGAACTTCATGGCCGGCTTCGTGACAGATCAGACCGGCGCAACTCTCGTCATGGGGTGCCGCTCGAACAAATCTATGACACGAAATAGAGCTTGACGACGTGCACGATAGCCACCACCAATCTCGCTTGACGTCGACGAGGATAAACTTGATCTCAAAGAAAATAGCCATGGAACTAGGGATGATGTCAATGTCATCTCCTCTTACATGGCGCGTCAACTGTTGAGGTCTAGTATCGGCACTGCACTCCGGGATGTATCACGCAGTAATTTTTATGGTTGGCGAGATCGACCGTAACTCGATGGTTCGCGTGTAACACGACAAGAGACAAGAACACACGATTTATACAGGTTCAGACCGCGGAAAACGTAATACCCTATGTACTATTTGTGGCTGATTGTATCGCTTTAAGCTTGTACGAGGGTTGAAGAGTTTGTAGAATCTCAATGTTTGAGGTGGAGAGGGATGTTTGAGAGGGATCCCTAGCCAGTTTTATATAGTCCGACATGACTTGGGTTACAATTTGATTCTAGTCCTATTAGGATTGGTTACATCTCCTACTAGGATTCTTCTTATATCTTCTTTGTACACGTCGAGTACTTGTCTTATGCGCCAAGTTGTTTGGCACCTCTGGCCCACGCGCCGAATCCATTGCATGAGTGACCAGATGATATCTATCCCCCACACACACCGCGCTCCTCCTCCACACTGTGCGCGCACTCGCCTCCCGCTGCACTGCCGCCTCAAGGCGGCCCCGTGGCAGTGTGGCCCTCGTCCCCGCCAGCGCCTGGCACAGGGCCGTGCTTGCATCCTGCGCCTACGCCACGCTGTTGCTGCTCCAGGGGCGCACCGTCGGGTGGGCCACGTTCCCCGCGCTGCTGCGGCTCCGGTGGGTGCTCGCCATTGCGCTCTGCGTCGCTATCTCCTACTACTACTCGGCCCGCGGCGAGCTGTGCGGCTAGTCGCGAGGGCACGCCCAGTCCGTCGCCGCCGCCGCCGCCAGCGGCGGGAGCTTGGCCAGGGCGGGAACAAGGCGAGCACTGGTCTCGTCCCGGCACACGTGCTCGCCTTCTTCCCCGGAGACCCGTGCGTGAGTGCGCCGGGCCTCGCCGTCCCCCTCCCCTCCACGTCCCTCTCCTGCCTCTTTGTGCTTGCCTGGCTCTCCACCTGCCGCGGCCGCTCGCCCTCCCGTGCGGCCACCGTCGGCGTGCCCTCCTGCTCGCCAGGCTCTGAACCCCGCCCACCGCACCGCCGATAACGAGGCCTGGGCACACGACCCACAGGAACAGTGCGCCGCTGCTGGCCAGCCCCACGCCATCTCCTCGAACGCGGCGCGGGCGATGCGGGCCATGGTGCGGCTCGCACGTGTCCAGCCACGCCAGGCAGCTTTGAGTTGCCTTTGATGGGGACGAAGCCAGCGTCGCGGAGGTAGGGGAGCATGCAGAGGAACGTGGCGGCGCTGTCGGTACGCAGCGCGAGCGCGGGGACGCCGAGGGCGACGCTCCGAGCGCGGTGGGCGAGGAGCAGTCGCGCGGCAGGGCGAGCGGCCACGGCGGGCGGGGAGCGGCGGCGCTGGAGGGCATGCAGAGGAACGAGAGGAAGGATGAGGGATGCCCAGTCAACCTGCCACGTGAGCGGATTAACTCTGATTACGAGATTTAGTACCTAGATGATACGCTTAGTAAGTTTGAGTATCTGGATATGCATTTTAAAAGTTTGGGTACCTAGGTGATCAATTCTGTGGCTAGAGGCAGTCTCCCATACATATATACTGTGGACTACGACTACGTACACGCTAACAAAACTGTTACTAGTAGAAAAGATTTTCTTTCATGAGAATTAACTACACGCGGAGTAGTACGTTTCTGTTTATTTTAAATTGTAAGATTTGTATACTAATTAAAAAATATGTTCGCCCAACGAACATGCACGTGGATGGGCTACATGTACTTAGGGTGCGTTTGGTTACCTGCTTCTGCGCGTGCAAGCATCCGCAAATGCAGTCTCTTGGTGTTTGGTTGCTGTGAGCCAAGCTCTATGTGTGCAACGCTAGTGTTTGGTTGCCTACACCGAGGCTGGAAGCAAGGCTCGCACGATGTTTAAAGCACTCTGAGCCAGGCTCCGTAGAAACGAGCAAATCGGTTGCATCTCGGGAGCCAGGCTCCGCCGGTGCTGGCTCACGCAGCCTGGCTCGCAGGAGAAGAGAACCAAACAGGCCCTTAAAGCATAGTTCATTTGAGAATGGGTGCAACAATAATTGTTACTACCTTTGTCTCATAATTGTAAAACTTTCTCTTAAGTCAATCGGTCTAAGTTTAACCAAATTTATTTAAGAAATATAACAATAGTTTGCTATCAAATAAGTATATATTATTAAATTCCATATGAAATATCTCTTTGGTTTCGTAAAATTTTTCAATCTTAAGATAGTTTGGATTGGGAGAAAGATATATAAGCAATTATTTTGAAACGGAGGTATTAGTTTGTTAAAAGGCATTATATCTATATCTATTATATAATATTAAAACAAGTAAGGATTCTGGGTCCGTCTCCTCACAAACATGACATGTGGGACCCACCGTGACCGTTTTGTTCCGGGCCGCAGCTCCGTCCCCTATTCCAAATCTAACTTTTCTCTTGCAACATATTGCTTGCTACTCTAATGGAATCAGCCTCCCGACGAGATCTTATTACATCTTCGTGATCTGTTTCTTTGTTGCTGCAGAGTTGTACGCTAATTTTAACTTGTCGAAAACCTAGGGCCGTGCGCCATCATATACACAAACCACCGATGCGCCTCGGCTCGTCACCTCCTCTGCCATAGCCATAGCAATCTTGCAAGCAACGAACCGCCCCACCCCAGCAGCTGCATCAACATGGCCGTTGACATCGTCCCGGCAGCCCACAGCGCGGGCGTCAGCGCCACGACCGTCGTTGTCCCGAGCTTTTCTTCCCTGCTTCCACCCGCCTCGCCTGCGGGTCTGCCATCTGCATCGCCATATCCGCATGCGACTCCACGCTACTGTCGTACCACGCCGCGTTCGCCACCTCCGTCATCTACTTCGCGCGCATGTTGTGGCCGGACCGCGTCGACGCCGTGCAGGCCCGCTGAGCGCCTACGTGCGGTACGTGCGCACTGACCTTGAGGACGAGCTGCACCGTCTGAGGGACGCGGCGTGGGCTGGCCACCCCCCGTGTGCACCAGAGCCGAAAAGAGCGCGCCTCGCCCGCGACGCCGTCACCGGTTGGTAGGCGCCACGAGGAGAAGGGCGGAGGACAAGTGGTGCTAGCACGAGGATGCCACAGGCGCTGCATGGTTCGTGCTCCGTCTGGTCGAGCGCATGGTCCATCTTGCCGCGACTATGCTGCTCGACGCGGCGTACGAGGAAGCTACTGCCCCGACATCGATGGTGTGGGCGTACTTGAGAGGCACGATATATGGGATCAGGTCGCCGTCATGCAAGAAGGGCAAGCAGTCGTCGTCTCTAGCCTCCGGCTTCATGTTCAAGGACATCTTTTGCCTGGTATGGGATCGCGTTCTACCTCATGTTTAGTGCGTACTTGCTCTTCGGCTGCACCAGCGCTAGTGGAGTACATGGCCTCTTTTTTGCAATAAGAGTTCCATAAATGTTATTATACATTAAAATTAAAAAACAAATTACTATGCCTGACATTGATCCTCCGACCCATCCGCTCTAACACCAAAGAGTCCATCGAAGCTGGGGAATGGATCGAATCGACACCAAAAGTAGGGTCAACCCCCCCCCCATTTCACGTTTTACCATTTACTACAAAAGGTTAAAAGCTCCCCACCACACAAACTTGTGCTAGTTATTAGGCCTAATAAAAAAATGTGGCTCATTGGTTTGCCGAGCTCTTGTCCAACTTGACTAGACTCCTTTAGATTTGTTAACGAGATGAGCTAAGGGTCTAGCTAGTTAGGTATACGTGGCCGGCTTGAGCTAGCTTTTGAGCCACTCATGAGCCAAACAACATGGAGAGATAACTATAGTTGTGAAGTAAACCATATCCCAAACAACCCAATTTGGCCCGCAATATCCTAATATCCCACCTCACCAACACAAGTAGGAAGTTCTAATCTTGAAGTAGCCCCAAGCTAGGAAGATCACATATGTGGCCCCACTACCACATAGACACTAGCCTTCACAGGCACACATCCTTGTGTAGCCCATAGATGTTATATGTCATGCACACTAGCAGTTATAACTCATCCAATCACCTATGATTGACATGTAAGCCTACCCCCACCTTCTTCCTCCTACTAGCACAATGTCATACACTAGCACCTCCTTTTTAGGGTTATTGGGTTTAGGGATTGTGGTTTTGGGTTGCTCTAGTTCCCTTGGTAAGGGAATGGCCATAGAAGGAGGTCTATTGTAGGAAGAGATTTGCCAGCAATAGATGTTATTCTGACCAAGGCAGCAAAGCCTCTGCCGCTAGCATCTCTTACAAGTGGCATGATATTGCCCATTCATTGTTCACCACCACATGTGCAAGTGCAAGTGGCAGGCCTGTCATGCATTACCTCCTTGGCTCCTACCATGGTTCCAATAGTTATAACTATAGCCCATGCTCTACTCCATCATAGAGAAGAAGACATGGAGCATGAGGAATCACTTTGTGTTTTGGATATGCAGTTGACATTGTACATGGCCTTCTTCGCAGATGCAATGCTATACCCTGGGTCGTCTCCCCGTGGCCCTCCTAGTTGTAGAAAGCGACGAGGAGCACCACAATAGTATTGAGCACGAGGACACACACCACTACAGCAATGGCGAGGATGGCGGGCTCGCTAAGCCACCCCGACCCCTCGCTCCTAGTGGACACGCCACAGGCAGGAGCACCGGTGCCATTATGCACATGAAGTTGTTCCATTCCTAGTAAAGGCGCCATTATTGATGTGTGTGTAGTCATCGACGGAGGAGAGGGCAAAATGGAGATGAGATTCAAGGATGTAGATGAACTAAAACAAAATATACAAGGGCAGAAAAAATCAATTAGCGACAGCAATAAAATAACTGTGTAATATATTAGAACCCCCCTTAGAAATATATATATAGAGAGAGAGAGAGCGCGCAAAACATTCAGATGTTGGGCGTAGATGAACCCAAACAACATTCGAAGGGCACAAAAAAATCAGTTAATAACAATAATAAAACAACTGAGTTAGAAGTGGGTAGTAGAAACCGTGGAAGAACCCTATATAGGAGCGGTTACAGGAAAGCGTTGCTACCGTAGCGTTCTTGCTATCTCCTAGTAGTGGTATCGCATATCAGAAGCGGCCCATGTTATGAACCGCTCCTGCTAATCAAATACCAAGAGCGGTCCATAGAAAAACCGCTCCTGCTAACATAATAGCAGGAGCGGTTGGTTGTATGAACTGTTTCTAATAATCTTTTAGCAGGAGCGGGCAATAGTACGAACCGTTGCTGCTATTGAATTAAAGATAAAAAAGCTATCATCATGAGCACTGGCGTGTTTTACTGTTATCTCGCAAGCTGCTCACGCATGGCCGCCCCGTCCGTGTGCCCCTGTTGTAACGGTGTCTGACAAAAATACGGCATAATATATACACATACATACACTAACTTTCATATAGCAAAGATAATAAGTAAATAAGTTGCACAATAAATCATCTACTCATTAAATCCAACATATATGAAAATAATGTAGCATACGTGATGTTTTTTTGGAAAAGCAGAGATTTACATGATCACATCTCTATTATTTTGAATTTACCTCTATGAGGACCAGCTAGATCATAAGATTTGATTATATCAAAAGAGCTAACTTTTTCTGCTAAATTATCAAAATATAAAGAAATTACATTATTTAAACTATACAGCAGAAAAACAAATGACATTCGACAACAAATCAATGTCTTAATTTAATTAAGTCTAGTCGAGGACATCATCGAATGAGACATTAGAAATTTGATGGAGATAAAAAGGGTCTAATCAATAGAATTAATATTGGACTGGTTGTTTGGTGGCCGATGAGCCATGCATGACCAATATTATATCTAATCAATAATATTAGTGGTGGACTTGGAATTGCTAGGGGGCCTGGCCCCTGGGCGCCCCCTTGTCTCCGCCACTGCGGCTGCCTTGCCCGCAGCCGCTCCCTGCGTCTGGCCGCCACCCACGCATGGCAGGCTGCTGCAGTACGCCGCACCCACGCCTCACCGTTTGCTGCTGTGCCCACCGCATGCATTCCCGGGCGCCACAATGGCTTGTCTACACACTGCAGTGGCTGCCGCTCTCCACGCACCATCGTCCACTGCTCTCGCACCTACGGTTGCTTGCCGTGCCAGCCGAGCTCCACCGCCACTCGCCGCGCTTAGCTGGACGACGCGTCCATGAGCACGCTCGGCGGCTGCCCAGACCTCCGCCGTTCGCTGCACCCACGCTGGGCCGCGCTCTGCTGCTAGCCTTGCCCAGCCGGATGCCGCGTCCATGAGCACGCTCAGCCGCTTGGCCAGCTCTTCGCTGCTCGCCGAGCCACAGGCCCGGCCGCGTGCAGTGCCGGCCGCCCTCGCGTCGCCGACATGCAGCGTCCGCACGTTGTTGATGCATAGTGGAGAAAAAGAAGAAGAAGAATACCACTACACATCATACTGTGTGCGCGAGAGAGCTCAAGTTGGAGAAGGGAGGGAGAAATAGTACTCAGTAGAAAGGAAAATAAGAGAGGGAGATGGTGGTGCAGACTTATGTAGTGCCATCCATCCACTGACCATCGATGACGTGGAGCAACATAGCAGGAGCGGTCTATAACAAGAACCGCTCTTGCTAAGTCAGATAGCAGGAGCGGCTCATGCTATGAACCATCCTGCTAACAAGGACCGCTCCCGCTAAGGTAGATAGCAGGAGCGGCTCAGGTTATGCAGGAGCGGTCCATAATCTGAGCCACTCTTGCTATCTGACTTAGCATGAGTGGTTTTTGTTATGGACCACTTCTGCTAGCTCTACAATAGCAAGAACAGTACATAATATGAGCCGCTTCTGCTATATGACTTAGCAGAGGCGGTTCATGGCACGCATCGCTTCTGCTACTAGTACAGGCAGTTCGTGTCGTAAACCGTTTCTGGTAAGTATATAGTAGGAGCGGTTCTCAAGCTGGAGCCCTCCTTGAGGCTAGCATGGACCGTTCTTTTTCTGAGCCGTTTCTAACCTTCCAAAGTGAGCGTTCTTACTAGTCACTTCTACAGTAGTGATACATATAGGAATCCTCCATGAAAATATATATAGAGACAACAAAACATTCGGATATGATTTAGAAGAGCACCACTGACAGATCCTTTTGTTCTATATTAGATGAATCCTTATTCTTCTTCACTTGTTCCGGAGTCACATAGCTTTACATACCTCACTGGCTTCGGGTCGAACTTTCTATATACTAGCAAAAATGCCCATGCTTTGCTACGGGTACGATCTAACACAGAGGCGGGCCCAGGCGGATCATGGAAACAATGTATATACATTGTACATATGCACTTAGCAAGTGTAAATTCTATTCATTCTTTGGAATTTTGAATACACTTAGTAATTTTGAATACCCATTGTTCAAAGTTTAGGCCCGCCTCTGATCTAACCATAAGTAGTGCATATGTCCCGCTTTGAGTGATGTATTGACTTTTTTTTTCAATACTATTGGCATTATTAGGGTATAAGCTTTCTAGTAGTCTAGGGTTTCCAAATGAACTTGTCCATGGTGAGGTCATGACTTCTAGTTGTCCTTGCAAAGATCTCCATTGGCATCATCCCCAAAGCAATTCTCTATCTTTATTTGCATGCTTTTCTGGATGTGGCCCTCTAGTGATTCTTCTAAGAGATTTGTTTTTTGTCTTCCTCCTGTTGTATAAGAGTTATAGGATTTGTGTCCCCATTTTATGTTGTTTATCTTTTCTCATTGGGTAACTAGAGCTCCACGGTATTTTGGTTTCTTGGTTTAATTTCCACAAAACGAAGCTAAAATGGGCTAAAGTTTCCTAGGAATCATGAAGAAAAGAACGTGCCCCTCCTTCACAACTCTATTCATTGCATCTTGTAGATGGCCTTAGCCTCTTGTATCTAAATACATACCAACTTTAGCGCTCTCCCGCCAAACTCCTTTCAGATTGATACGTCGGAGATCCGTTACTGGTTAATTGAAGTGCTTAACGTAGGTACACATGCAAAGTTTTTTTGTTCCAACCGAACACGCAGGCTTATTTATTCTACTGCCGCAGCACCCTGCGGCTGTTATTTTTAGTATTAGTGTCGTTATCGTTATATTTGCAGAATATTTTTTTAAGCTGGCCCTCACATGTAGAAAGCGAGCTGAGTGTACTGTGTACTGTTAAATAAATGGTAATTAAGACTGTTTCGTCCCTTTCCTTGTCTTGACACGCATCGATCAGGGCAGGGCCGTACTATTATCGATCAGGGCCCTACTGTTGCGTGCAGTTGCAGAGGTAAAGTGCACCGTAGCACGCCCGACACTACTGTGCATATGCGGTGTACGAAAACCCGCACGAATCTGAATCTCCACTGTTGCGTCTGCTTTGCTATGCTTTGTTGGGATCCTTTGATTATGTGTGGCCTCTGTGCGCCCACCGGCACTTGTGGCGTGCCGTCCGATCCGACGATCCGTCGTCAGTTGTAATAATTCATTCAATAGGCCATCCACAACTACACGTACACGTACGTATACGTACACACATCGTCTTAATCTGCGTGCATTTGCTTGCATGCAGTAAACATACTCGGAGCTAAGGGGGGCGGCCAGGGCCTGCACCATTAATGCTGAAAATTTCACACTAAAGTTTTCTAAAAGTTAAATAATATTTAAAAATCTAACATTGTTGAGCCCTTTAACAAAGAAAAAATTGAAGTTTCTTGCGGTGTATGGTAAGCTGCGGTAAAATGAAGCTTGTATCTATTAGTATATTAGTATTATTCCTTTTATCCCAAATTGTAAGGTGTTCTGGTTTCTATGTATATGTATTCAATATATGTCTAGATTCATCAACGTCAATATAAATGTGTATAGATAAAAAGAGAGCTAGATCTCTTAGGGTGCCCGCAATGATAATAGACAACCACTAACTATTTCATTCCACATCATTTAATAGGATCTACTCATCAGGAATTTTTAATTGTCTTTTCACATGATTCCAGGCATCAGCAGCTAATGAAAGGAGGGCTTTGCTTATGTGGGCAATGAATCATTTCGATTGTCACGAATAGACTAGCTATTAATCCGTCACTTGTCACAAGATTTTCGATGCTTTCTCTCCCCTCTACGTAAATAATTGGCTCAAATAGCCTTGTTGGGATGCCCTTGCAGTTTGGAATTAGCATACGTGGGGACAGTGAGAGACGATGGAGATTTTACCGACAGTTGGCCAGTAGGATCAATATCACGCGGGTAACAGAACAAGTACGCAAACATATATACCAGTTGGCTGTTTCTGACATATGGCAAGGGCACTACATTTTTGCATCTGCAGAAATCAAGCCATAGTCATGGGAAAGTCACTTTTCCTGGGCCCGCTGCAGCTTTATAATTTGGGCGTCGTCCTGGCATTGCGTTGCCCGTTTTGGAACCCACCAACACCAACCACCACTCCCGGTTCCCCGGACACTTGGACATGCATCATGGCATTATATTGCAGGCTCCACGACCACGCACGGGTAAAGCAACCGCAACACCACCCCTACTCCTATACACCCGACCTATCCTATTATCTGATCCACCTCGTTGTTTCATTTCTTCTCTGATGAAATTTAATGGATGCATGGGTGAATATATATATTGCACGATCCTCTCCTATATATCATCTCAGCATCACATGTTCTCGTTCTTCAGTTCTCTAACCCATGCGTGCTGGCTACGATGCAAACAGTCGTCATGCACCCTCGTAATGATTCATGGGGGAAAAAACGTACCAATACCCATCCGGCCATCCGATCAATCACTGTCTGGTACTCTCCAAACAATCTTTCTGGTGCTACAGCTCTATCAACGCACAGTCGCGTGCATGGCGGCCTGGCCCGACCCCACGCTCGCGCGGCCGGGCAAACCCAAGGTCGTAGCTTCTCCCTTCGACAGTGACATGCATGTACGTACGACACGACATGCATCCGCTTCTGCGTCCATACATGCATACGCCCGCTCACACCACAGTTTCTACTCGTCTATCATGCACGGATTTACGGAGGACTGTGTCGTTTGGAGCTCTCATATGCATGTGTTTCGCCAGCAATAATTGAGAACGGCACGCTCGCGTCGTCGTTGCTACTGTTGCTTGATTATTAAGGCATACGTCGCGTCACTCTCGTGCAAACAACATTTCACGCACGTCGCAAGGCCTTCTCACTGCGTGAGAAATGAGCTGTCACCTCTCGCGCAGGTGACGGTGAACCAGGCGGCACGAAACCCTAGCAGCAGCAGCCGCCGCCACCCCTCTCCGCCCTCCTCCCCACCTTGCTGTCGCCAGAGAAGTCTGTCGGGAGGCCCGTGCGACTCTGTCATACGACGGTGAGGTCTTGCGGCTGGCTCTAGTGGTATGCGCCCTGTTCGCGCGAGGGACGGCGCACGGCGGCTAGCCACTACGCAGCATGCCGTCGCCGAAGCCGTGCGGCCGCAAGGATGGTGGCGGCAGGGCGCTCTTCCTCTTCCCTGGTCTTTCTCCTTATCCAAACCATGCGCGAAGAAGCTTCTTCGTCGTCTCCATGTCACCGGTGGGGGGTTGCTTCTGCCCTGGAGTCACCGGATCCGTTGTCCTTGGCATAGAGTCTGTGGCTATTGTTATTGGCTAAGATTAAGATTAAGTGGTATGACAATACTAGCTCAGAATAATCGTTCTTCAACTTCGGGGAAATATCCCTAAGCATGACCTTATTAATTGGTTGTGCTTGACAATGACCTTGCCGGAGGCATTATTTGTTGGTTGAGGATTTGCTCTCTAAGGTGAAAACCTTTGGTCTAATCTTTACTGGTTGGACCATGATAACAACAGCACATGTGCATACGGTGTCCTCCTTTGAGGCATTGTTGTTAGAGGGCCTTTACCGCGATTCTAGCATTGCTTTGTTGGTGCTTTATTTTGAAGAAAATGGAGCGAGTTGTAGTTTGCCTTTTATTATATTGCTCCCTCCGAATTTTAATATATGATGTTTTTTATTCAAATTACGCTAAATGACCGGAGGGATTAGTTGCATCTTAGTTAGGTTGTTTCTCGTTGTTTTCATGAGTTTGGTTATGTACACCCTAACTATATAGAGGCCAAGAGTAGTCTTAGTATTTTATAATCACCTCGATGGGATTTACTAGTACCAATAAAGCTTCCTTTTCAAAAAAGATGTGAGAAATGAGCTAAAGAACCGTCACACAGCTAGTAACAAAGAACCTTAGTGTTAGTTTGGGTACTCTTGGATTCAAGTGGTTTGGGTGGGTTTAAATCCACACTAAATCTTTCTAAATCTTGCCCAATCCATTCTAATCCCTCTCAATCCATTAGTTGCCAAAATAGACCTTAAGGAGATCCCTGATTTATTTTTTGGCTGAAAAGTGACTAGTGATATTCATAGACATGGCATTTGGCGGCAGTGGTGGAGGATACGCAAGAAAAATGGTAGAGCTAGTAACTACTAACTAATGAAAAAAAACAAAAAACTGGAAAAAAAAAACAACAAAACTGGTATATAGTTCAGCCAGCAGAATGTAAATTAATACTGATGTTTTCTTTGTTGCTAAGGTTGGAGAGCGAGAGAGAGAGGGCCTATTATTTATTATTTGCAACGTCGTTGCAAGAGCTTTTACAAGAAAGTTCAGCATTTGGCGTTCAAATATACTCCATTCGTTCTAAATTATAGGTATTTGACTTTTTGACACTAAGTTTGACCCACTCGTCTTATTAAAAAATCATAATTATTATTTATTTTCACCATGATTTAGTTTACTAGATAATATACTTTAGATTTGACTTGAATTTGTACATACTTTTGTAATCTTTTAATAAGAGAGAGTCACTTGGTGACAAAAAAAGTCAAAAGATATATAGTTTGGAATAGAGGGAGTACTTTTCTCTGTGGTGATCTATATCTTTGAACTTTGGGTGGTATTCGTTTGAAGTGCTTGAATGAAGATAAAGCATGATATGAGTGGCTACGGGATAGGTACATGAAAGTATGTGTAGTACATCCACAAGATGAAGATGGAGTGGGTGACAGGATATTGAAAAGATCTAGTCTTCTTTGGCCAACGATTATTGATGATCGTTTTAGATATTACAGGGAGTGTGTGTTTTGGACCAAGGGTCCTTTTATTTTAATCACAAAAACTCTAAGTCCATGTTAGATGCTAAGAGCCCATGTGAGTTATTTAGTTTAAGGCTATTAAGTTTGTGTTGATGCTGGATTTTATTTGTCCAAGACTAGCTAGGTCAAAATGCCAGAATTTGACCAAGTAACCTTGATAAGACATATATTATAAGTTTGGCCAAATATGTGCTTAAGGTCCAAGTCAAGATGGACTCACAAGCCCAACACATGTTGAAGCACAGTTTATTCGAGAGGCTGGTCCGGACTACAGGAATAGGCCACACAAGAACATACGCCTATAAGGAAAATGGGCCCTAAGCCTTGTGCTTAGTTCCCTAATGTGATTTTGGTGGTTGAAGTGACAACACGTACCATTTGGGACTAATGTGTGTGCAAGTGTTTTTGTTTAAGTCCTAGGGTGCAAAAGGTGGACTTGGGGTACAAACACCTCAAAGAGGGACTTAAAAGACTCAAGAGAAGTCCCCAAGCTGCTATCAAGTCGCATCCGTGTGTACGACACGGCGGTCCCGCTGGCCAGTCAACGGGATGATTTTTTGAAGCATTAAAAGGTCTAGAGAAGCCCCATCGAACGATCCGACAAGAAGAAGAAGCCCCAAGATGAAGACTCAAGAGCCATTGCGAATTACACGCATCGGACGGTCCGAGGTCCGATGGTGCATTGGACCATCTGGGCAGCAAGGAAGGAGAAGACCAAGTCCCGGCATTTCAATGCATCGGATGTTCTGCACCATCAGACGGTTCGATGGTCCATCGGACGAGTTGGGCAGAACAACCAACAACCTCAAGACCGCGGGCGTTACACTCATCGGACAGTCCAATGGTCTCAACGGTCAGCAGAAGACTCAACAGTTGACTCCAACGTCTAGTTGGGAGTACGCATCGGACAGTCTAATGGTCTCACCATCGAACGGTCCGATGGTCACGCAGAAAAGAGAAGAAAGCTCCCAACGGTTAGTTTTAAGGCTTGGGCTATAAATACCCCCATGGGCGGCCTCCACTGTGTAGTTGGAGACTCCTGAGCTAACACAAGTGTTGAGGCACCCATTTGATCCATCCAAAGAGCCACATACACTCATTTATGAGCCCAACCACCATATGAGCAAATAGACACATCCCGGCATAGTGAGAGCTTCCATAGTATCTTGGCTTAGGCCTATTTGTCTAGTATCCGTGCCTGCATGCACGTCTATCCTATGTAAGTGTGGGGCTTGTAAGTCTTGTGAGACCCTCCGGATTGTGGACTGGCTGCTAGGAAGAAGGCCTTCGGCTAGTTGCCCAAAGCTTCCCATAGTGGAGACGGCGGGGTAGCTCCGCGAGAAGGACTCAGAAGACCCCAACGGACTTATCCATCCTCTACCCTTGCATGGGCGAGGCTGTAGTCTGTGGAGGACTATGCAAGAGATAGGCTCGGGTGGGTGTGTACAGGGGATATCCGGAGACCCAACCGGGTCGCTTGACCTCTATGGAGTGTCACTTTGCCATCCTCTACCCTTGCGAGGGCGAGGCCGTATTCGTTTGAGGACTATGCGAGAGCAAAGCCCTTTGTGGAGTGCCAACGAGGAGTAGGGGGTAGAGACCGTGAGTCTCCCCAAACCTCGGAAAAAAAATCCCCATGTCTCCATCGTGTGCCATCGCCTACATCGTCATCAGGAGTTTGCATTCTCTATCCTATATTTTAGCTTCCGCATTTACTTTCTTGCAATTGTGTGCTTACATTCCTGGACTCGCTTAATAGGTTAGTTTCTAGGTGGAACTAGGTCAGAAGACTTGGCCACAGTAGAATAGCAACACTTAGCAAAACCATAGTGCACATAGCTAGATTTATCTTGCATAGGTTTTTGCTTAGTAGTTGTAGTTTTTAGTAACCTTAGTTTTTAGAAATCCTAATTAACCCACCCTCCCTCTTAGGTGTTGGTTCATCCTTCAATGCCTATGCCACGTACCAATTAGAGGTCACTGGGACTGTGAGTTGAAGTCCATAGAGGGGGTGAATTAAGAATACAAAAACTAAGGATCTCTAAAACAACTTATCAAAACCTATGTAAGATAATTGAGATATGTGCACTAAGGTTTTACTAAGTGTTACTAACTCTATTGTGAATAAATGTTGCAATCTAGTTCCACCTAGAAAACTAACATATCAAGCTAGTCTAGGAATGTAAGCACACAATTGCAAGAATGCAAATGCAGTGAAGGTTGGACCGACGCCTAAGTAGGAGGTGAATTAGGATTTCTAAAAACTATGGCTCTTTAAAAACTAGCTATGTGCACTATGGTTTAGCTAAGTGTTACTAACTCTACCAAGGCCAAGTCTTGCAACCTAGTTCCACCTAGAAACTAACCTATCAAGCTAGTCTAGAAATGTAAGCACACAATTGCAAGAATGTAAATACGGAAGCTTAAAGATAGGATAGAGTGATGCAAACTCCTGGTGACGATATCGGCGGTGGAGCAAGATGGAGACACAAAGATTTATCCTGAGGTTCGGCGAGACTCGCATGTCTCTACCCCCTACTCCACGTTTGGTGCCCCCCGTAAGGCTTTGCTCTCACATAGTCCTCAAAGGAATGCGGCATTGCCCTCGCAAGGGTGGACGATGGCAAATTGACCTTTGCAAAGGTCAAGCAACCCGATCAGGTAACTCCGAATATCCCCAATACACACCCACCTGAGCCTTTCTCTCGCATAGTCCTTCACAGACTATGGCCTCACCCTTGCAAGGGTAGAGGATGGACAAGGCCATTGGGGTCTTCCGTGGGCCTTCTCACGGATGCTCTCTGCCCTATCCACTAAGTGAGCTTTGGCCAAAACGCCGAGGGCCTCACTCCCTCTCACGAGGTAAGGTGGAGGCCACTTCACACTCTGGAGGGTCTCACTACAAGCTGCACACTTACAACCATGACATGCACACATGCATGGGTAAGACAATTATGCCTAAGCAAAGATGCTTTGCAAGCTCTAGCTATGTCAAGATGTGTCTATTAGATCTTGTGATGGTTGAGCTCTAGAAAATGTGTATATTGGCTCTTTGGTTGGATCAAGAATGTGCCTCAACACTAGAATGAACTCAAGAGTCACCAACTATATAATGGAGGCCGGCCAAGGGGGTATAAATAGCCCAAGCCTCAAAATTAGCCGTTGGGTTGCAACTGCACCGCGCAGATTGCGAGCACCGGACCGTCCGATGCGTACAACACCAGAACGTTCGGTGTGTACACCCGACTAGCCATTGGAGTCGACCGTTGGAACTACTACTGACCGTTGTGAGCATCGGACTGTCCGTTGCGTGTTAATGCCCCAGGCCTTCATTTGCTGAGTCTCGGTCCAAAACGTCTGGTGTATACACTGACCGTCCAGTGCATTGAAGCACTAAGACGTGGTCTTCTCCTTGACGTCGGCCTAGAATGTTCGGTGGTACCACTGGACCGTCTGGTGGTACACCACTGAACTGTCCATTGCATGTAATTGCATTGGGTCTTGGATCTTCAATCTTGGCTTCATCTACTCGTCGGACCATCCAGTGGGGCACCACTTGACCGTCCGGTGCATGAAAAGTTTTGGGTTAGCGGGACCGCCGTGTTGCACATCACGCTTGCATCTTGATGGAGTTTTGGGTCTTTTCTTGAGCCTTTTAAGTTCTCATTCGAGGTGTTTGTACCCCAAGTCTATCTTTTGCACCCTGAGACTTAAACAAAAGTACTTGCACACACATTAGTCTCAAATGGTATGTGTTGTCACCTCAACCATCAAAATCACATTAGGGAACTAAGCACAAGGCTTCTAGTCCATTTTCCTTACATGCGGAAGCTAAAGAGATAGCTAAAGTGATCCAAAATCCTGGTGACGAGACGGTGATGACATAAGTTGGAGATGTGGATATTTTTACTGAGATTTTGAGAAGGCGTGCAAGCCTTCCCCTAGTTCTCGTTGGAGCCCCTCACAAGGCCTTGCTCTCACTTAGTTCGTTCAAGGACTAAGGTCTCGTTCTGTGAAAGGGGCAGGGTTGGCAAGGTGATCAGCGCAAAGGTCAAGCTTTCCGGTCGAGTAACGCTGAATATCCCCATTACACACCCATGTGCAAGTGGGGTCTTCTGCAGACCTCTCTTGGATGCTTACCACTGTCTTCACTAAGGTGAGCTTTTGGCCAAACCGTCGAGGGTATCCCTCTCTCTCACAAATAAGGTGGCAGTCACTCCACAACTCGAAGGGTCACGAAAGACTACAAGCCACACACCTACAAGTCTTCGTGCATGCAAGCACGGATGGCTAGAGATTCAAAAATCTCAATACATCTCTGCACTGTTAGTTCTCTTGATGAATTGGGCTCTCAAATATGTGTCTCAAGGGCTATAAATAGCCCAAACCTCCTAAATAGCCGTTGGGAGAAAGCTGCTTATTGCAGAATGTTCCCACAGGACTGTCCGATGTATGCACTGGACCGTCCGGTGTGTACACCACCAAACTGTCTGATGCATACACCCAGCTGGAGTAGACCGTTGGATCTTCACATTTGACTCTTATGAGCAACGGACCGTTCGGTGTGACCACCGGATAGTCTTGCGCGTGTTAACGTCCGCAGTCTTCTATTGATGTAGCTCTTAGGTCAGAACATCTGGTGTGAACACCGGACCGTCCGGTTTGTACCATCGGACCGGTCGCTGCATGCATTTCTTGAACGCGGTCACTCCTCTTCTGCTCTGCCTATATCGTTCGGTGTGTGACCACGGGACGGTCTGATGCGTGTAATTCGCATTGGATTTTCAGTCTTCATCTTGCGACTATTTCTTTTCACCGGACCGTCCGGTGCGTGCAAAAATCCAGCCCGCTGACCGGTCAGCTGGACCACCGTGTCAGGGCATCGCGGCTTGATTTGTTGATGTCTTCGGTCTTCTGTTGTGCTATTTAAGCCCGGATGTTTATACCACAAGTCTACTCTTGCACCATAGAACTTAAGCAAATATACTTGCACATACATCAGCCTCAAATGGTACATGTTGGCACTTTAACCACCAAAATCACATCATGGAACTAAGCACGAGGATTATGGTCCATTTTCCTTGCAATCTCCCCCATTTTGATTATTGATCACAACACAACCAAGCAAACAATAAATAAGACCAATTGAAAAATTTTAACATACTGCTTGCTAGGATGCAATGCAAAGGCAAAATCAAAGAATGCTAATTGACATATGCAATGATACTAATTGATGCTTCATTTGAAACCATTGGAGGAATTTGTGCATATCTTGCCCTTCATGTTTTATCCCCACTTTGTGACCAATGGTCATAATGCCTCCCCCTTGCTCCATTGCCACTTCTTTTTTTTTCTGCAGTAATATAGACAAAAAAACAAAGAACTAAACACCAACATACTCCCACAATCCCATCAATAAGGTGTGCATGTATTTAGCACGGTCTTTAAAGAAGAAGTTTGATCATTTATTTCTTTTAAAATATGGACACCAACAAATACCGAAATATCTTAATATTAAAGTACTTTTGAATATGAATCCAAATATGTAAGCTAAAAATATATGTTTTTGACTAAATTTTTAATCAAAGATTTTAAAGTTTGACTTTTCTAAATACATGCACGCCTTATTTCATAGGATAGAGGGAGTATTTATTAGTAATTAGCATATGGTAAGGAAAAGACAATCAGTTGTGGTGCAGGAAGTGTCAAACCACAATGGAAAAACAATAGTAGCGAGGATATTGAGTAACATTCACAAGCCGTCATGGATAGTGATTGTCATATTGAGTAATATTTCTTAAACACATGATGGAGATTAAAACATTTCTTTTTTACAGAAGGGATGGTGAAGGACGACGATGGGCCATTGGACGCTCGACCAAAAGCATTCTTTTCTTTGCTGCCAACCAAACCATGCTACTCCCTATATCCAGGTTTTAGGTTCTGAATTGATTAATACAATATTACATGTATGTGTTTTATGTGTCTAGATTTATAACATTTATATGAACATAGATGGATTGAGAGAGAGCCAAAACCGGTACTTTATTTGCTTGTTTTGAGAAGCCGGCCACACCGCTGAAGATGGGACGTGTCACAAGCTTTTACGGCACAAGATATGATGGAGCTGCTAGTGCTCTCCTGCTAACTAAAGCGAAACAACGGGGTGTCATGACTCTAGATGTAAAGGAGCCTGGTCAGTTTCCAAGCTTTGCGTCAAGTCCCCACGTGTTGTGGTAAGATTGACTATTATTGTGGTCTGTCTGATTCTTACTACACAGCAGCCACTGATGTTGCCTTCATCGCAATGTGCATCTGACAACAACCTTTTTTAGTGGATCATCATTTTTCTGTCTGTCTCGATAAAGAAGCAAAGCATGCATGACTGATTCTGCTGATGCAGAGATCACACCACAAATCAGAACGGAACCACCACAACGCGCAGCATGACTAACCACGTAAGATGTACTTGCAGTAAACCTCTGAATCAAGTTGCTTGTCATGCATGCATCCTTGAACCCGGCAAACCTCATCTTGTCACTGCACGGAATGCCAAGGCTCTAATGCCCCTATGTTGCACGATATAAGTAACATCACACGTCGTACTTTTAGGGCCTAATAACTTACAGGTTGTATTATATCAGCAGCAACTGCAGCATTCTATCACAAAGCTTAGCATCTTACAGTTGCCCTACACTAATGTAAACTCTGAAATACAGACGTTACATAATGGTACATCTGATACACATTCCACCATAGCAATACTAGTCTGTGCTGGCAGAGTGGTCCCCAGAGAAGGCGCTTCCACCGCCAGAGAAGGAGAATGCTGAGGACCCAGACTGCGAAGCAGCACCACCTATCCCAAGGCCGCGGCTCCTCTGAATCTGCCGAAGCCTGAAGATGTCCCGTGGCACTGTTGCTCGGTTCTGCACCGTTGATGCATCCTCTTCCTCCTGCGCCCCTTGCCCTGCGTTCCATTCCATGCCATCACAATAACTCAGTTTCCATTTCATCACACGTACAGGCAGCGACAGATACATTACTTACTGTCCAGGTCCTTCCTTCTCTCCCTTAGAGGTCTATGAACAGATCCATTCTGGTTCAGTCCTGCTTTGCTGATGGCCGAGAGGTCGCTCAGGCCACCACCTGTTTTTCCAGCATTCTGTGCGACTGGCAATGTGCTCTGCACGAGCACGCTGAGTACCACATCAATATCTGGTGACGGTCCTGCCAAGATGTTCGTATTTTCCGCATCAATTCAAAACTAATTGTCCGGCTGTTCATGCCCAGCAAATAGGACCCTCAGCACTCAACAGCCCACATGGAGGTTATATGCCAAAGCCACAACACTATAAGTGAGAGGAGCAAGTACCTTCAATAGCAGGCAAATTCTTGATGAAAGACACCATCGACGGAGAGAGCATTTTGAGCATGTCTTCAACCTCCTTTGCATACCCACTGCTAGTTGCTGCAAACTCTGTGCCTAACCAAAAAATGACAATGATTTTTCACTCCTCTTGGCAGCCAGCGGGGAACTAAAAAGCAATGTCCCATGACCAATTCCACCACAAAGCCTCGCCCCCCACCCCCCCCCCCCCCCCCAAAAAAAAATTGAGCTAGTTCCAATTTTGATTTGCCAGGTACTTGTTTCGTGGCTTTAATTTGAGTTGTGGATCCTACTCTGGAAACAGAAATACCCACGGCTCGAAACTCCCATTCCTCTTCCTATATGCTGAAAACAAAATGTCGAGAAATTTGCCCACAAGCCATTATGAAACAAGGGTTTCGTCAGTTTGCCATCATGGAAAAGGGTTTCGCCAGTTTGCCATTATCAATCGGTGCCAACACGCTAGAATGCCATTGCACAACTCCAGGCCGTGTGAAATGACCAACATGCCCCCTGCCTTATCCTCGTCTCTCCAACCGCTCGCCCTCCCCAGCCGCACCTCCGCCTCCCCGTAGATGGCGGACGGACCTCCGCTGCGGCCGCCCCTCCCCGGCGCCTTCCCTGTCGTGGAGAGCAACCACCCCGCCTGGCCATCTTGCCGTCGCCCCACCCGGCCTTCTTGTCGCCGCCCATCGGGTCGTCGAATGCCACCACCTGCGGAGGACACCTCCTGGCGCTGCTGGAGCCCCTCCCAGCGCCGCGCTCCCTCAACCGCAACTATCATGCCCGGGGGAGGTGGCGGAGCCGAGGAGAGGGCAAGGCCGGCACCACTGCCGAGGGAGAGCGCGGCGCAGAGGAGTGGGTGGGAGGCGGCGGCGCAGGCTGGGGAGCAGAATGATGCGGCGCGGCAGGACGCGAAGGGAGTCACGGCGGCGGCGGCTGCACGGAGGGAGCGGAAGCAAGCGGCGCAGTAGGAGAGGGATGCCAGGGTGGCTAGGTAGAGGAGGGTCGCCGGCTTGGAGAGAAGCACCTCGGCCTCACGGACGTTGCAGGCGGCGAGAAGCAAGGTCCGCCGCCGACGGAGAGGCGGAGGTGTGGCCGGGAAGGGCGAGCGGTCGGGGAGATGAGGATAAGGCAGGGGACATCATGTTCATTTCACACGGCCTAGAGTTGTGTAATGGCATTCTAGCGTGTTGGCACCGGTTGATAATGGCAAACTAGCGAAGCCCTTTTCCATGGTGGCAAACTGGCGAAACCCTTATTTCATAATGGCTTGTGGGCAAATTTCTCACAAAATGTCTAGTATAGAAATGAACAGAGTCTGGTTTATCTGTTGCAAGAAAAATGAGGTCAAACATGAAAGTTTTGGAATACTGTAAAATTATTCCACACAAATACCTTTCATCTGTCTTGGATCATAAATAACCATTTGAGAAGTCTCAGGACGAACAACTTTTGCAGATTGTGGTAATAACTTCGCACTTACACTAATCCCCACAGCGCCTTTGCCTGAGCCAGAGGCAGTAAACACACTCAGCAACTTTTAACATATCATGCTAAGGCAATCCACTGTAAGTAAGCGCCTTACCTTGCATGCTACCGCTATTTAGCATAACTGATTTGTCAACCTTCTTAGCAATGTTTTTCGCAAGCCACTGTGATAGTAAAATTAATAAAGCATAAGTAACACTATACCATGGAAACCAATCAGTAACTCTGTACAAAAACTGCATCAGAAATATCCACCAATAAATCATACTTACATTTCTAGAATTTAAGTGCTGCATCCAACTTGTATCACACTATTTGCATATAAATATACTCTAATATTTTTATTTATGGGAACACAAAATCTAAGCCCTCAAATTACTCTATAGCATCCGACTGTTGCAAGAAGCTTGCAGAATCACTAATGAAGCCACACATACAAATATTTTAGGCAAACTTGTTAATTCAGCTGATATCAAGAACTTGGTCCAAACAGGCAGCTGTCACTCAATGATCAAAATTTCTAAAGACTGCACGTATGACTTGGAACTCTAGGTTGTGATAGGCGTGGTGAGCCAACATAAAAAACTTTGCTACTCATAGCTAAGTGCCAAGAGAAAACCGTTGGGGCATAACTCTCTTAGCGACGCACCATATCGGACCCCAGGTATGGTGTTAAATGGGCAAGGGCCAAGCCGTCACCCCCTTGATGACAAACCATGTCGTGATCTAGACATGGTGTTAAGAGAGCAAGGATGGGACTCAAAGGCTCTGTTGTTGTTGTTGCACATTTGACTTGGAAAGATTAGTAGTTAGCTTGTTGTCGACGCTTTTGTTGGGAGGGCCTATAGACGCCGCGGTAAGCAACATGGCAGCGCCGCCAAGTAATTAGAAGGCGGCAAGTTAGGCGGAGGAGAATTAGGTAGTTAGTTGAGTTGTTAGCCTATCCATTAGTTTGTTAGAGGCACCGGTGATATAAGGTGCACGCGATTGTAATCAGAACTATCGAAGAAATAATCTCCTACCGTTCTGCGGTCGGGGATCTCTTCGACGCTAGCGAGGAACCATTCCTCCGCCAGCGACGAGAGTCCACCACCTCGCTACCCTCTCCGCTCTCTCCCTGTCTCACATCAACTCCTGTGCTCCCCTCTGCGTACTCCCGCTAGACAACGTCGTATCAACTTGGTGCCAGAGACCAGCAACCGGGCATCGCCTCTCATGGTCCGGAAGACGTCCTGGAGACAGACGCCGCTAAGCTGGATCGCATCTTGGCTCAGCTCGCCATGATAAACTCCCGTCTAGATTCCCATGACAAACGGATCGCCCACACCAAGAAGTTTCATTCCCGCGACGACGACGACGACGACACCGTCACCTCCGACCTTGCCGCCAGAACCTTCTAAACACCACAGCGGCACAGACGGGTCAGGTCGCGGTGGCTTCGGTCGTGGCGACAACGGCGGCTACAGCCGCGGCGGCTACTATGGCGACTTTAGTCACGGCGGCTTCGGTCGTGGCGGCCTCGGTCACGGCGACGATGGCGGTTTCGATCGCGGCGGCTACGACGGTGCCTTTGTTAGCGGCGGCTACGACGGCACCTTCGGTCGTGGCGGCTTATGATGGCAAGGGCGGCCGCGACGGATACGACGACGGATTCGGCCGCAACTATGGCGGCGGGTTCGGTCGCAGCGGCGACGATGGTACCTTTGGTCGCAGCGGCTACGACAGTGGCTTTGGCCGACACCATGGCGGCGGATTCAATCGTGGTGGCGGCGAGGGCGGTTTCGGCCGCGGCTACAATCGCGGCGGCTCCGACCGCTACGTCCGTCACCCGAAACTCTCCCTACCACGCTACAACGGCGCTGACGATCCGCTTCTGTGGTTGAACCAATGTGACAATTTCTTCGGCGGCCATCACACCATGGAAGAGGAAAAAGTCTGGCTCGCGTCCCTCCATCTCGATGGGGCTGCTGCTCAATGGTACTTTCAGCAGGCACGCGAGGTGGGCATGGTGCCCTGGCTACGCTGCATCGACCTTGTCAACCTCCGCTTCCGTCCGCCGATCCGATCCAACACGCTAGGCGAACTCAAGGAGCTTCGTCGCAACGGCACCGTCGAGGACTACCAACGCCAGTTCCTGGCCCTCTCTGCCGGTGCAATCGTCTCACACCGCAGCACCAGATCGATCTCTTCACCGCCGGCCTTGGCCAGCCACTGGCCTCCGACGTCGAGATGCAATGGCTGGCCAACTTGCAAACGGCCATGAGCCTGGCTCTGGCATACGAACGTCGCCACCAAGAGAGCGACCACGCCAAGCCTACAACCCAAAGTTGGCCTCCACCACGCGCCAGATCGTTCCTGGCTACCTCTGGTGGGACATCCGGCAGCCAACAGCTCGCGCTCAAAGCACCCAAGCCGGAGCCAGCAACCAAGTCACGGTTCCGGCGGCTGTCCTCGGAGATGGCAGACAAAGGCGCAAAGGCGAATGCTATTTTTGCTCCGAGAAATTCTCCGGTGACCACCGCTGCGCCTCCAAGGGAGTTTACTTCCTGGAACTAGACGACGAGACAACGGAGGAGGACGCAGCAGAGGAGGTGGGGATATCCCTGCATGCACTCACCGGCATCAGCACCGCGCCCACCATGCAACTCTGGGTACGCATCGGCGACGCCACGCTTGCGACGCTAGTGGACTCGGGGTCCACACACAACTTCATCCACCACGACGTCGCGCGTGCTCTCAGGCCTGACCATCACACCTCGGCCGGGCCTTTCTGTCCGCGTCGCTAATGGGGACTGCGTCATCAGCGCCGACGTCTGTGCTACTACATCAATGCTCATACAAGAACCATTCATCCTCGACTGCTACGTCCTGGCCTTGGATGGCTTTAATGTGGTCTTGGGGGTCCAGTGGCTCAAGACTCTCGGGCCCATCGTCTGGGACTTCGCCGCGCTAAACATGGCTTTCTACAACAATGGCCGCAAGCTCCAGTGGCATGGGTTCCTGGCGCCCAATCAGCGCTCCGAACAATGATCGTCGACCAAAATCTGATGGCTGCACTGCTGGCTGCTTTTCAGGACATTTTCTCCCTGCCTGCAGGGCCTGCCGCCAGCTCGCCACCATGACCATCGCATTCATCTCTTGCCAGAGACAGCGTCCGTTGCCGTGCGGCCGTACCGCTACCCACAGCTACTCAAGGTGAGATCGAGCGCCAATGTTCGGACATGCTCCGTGCTCGACTAGGGCCTCATCCGTGCGTCAACATCTCCGTTCTTGTCACCAGTGCTCCTTGTTAAGAAGCACAATGGTAACTGGCGTTTTTTGTGTCGACTAACGGGCACTCAACGACAAGACAGTGAAGGACAAATTTCCGATCCCCGCCGTCGATGAACTGGATGAACGGAAGGGGGCTTGTTTCTTCACCAAGCTTGATTTACACAGCGGGTACCACCAAGTGCGAATGCACCCGAACGACGTCGCCAAGACCGCCTTTAGGACACACCACGGCCACTTTGAATTCGTGGTCATGCCCTTCGGGTTAACCAACGCGCCGGCCACTTTCCAGGCGCTCATGAACGACATTCTCCGCCCATACATTCACCGCTTCATTCTCGTGTTTTTTTATGACATCCTCATCTAGAGTTCCTCGTGGGCGGAGCACCTTCGCCATGTCAAAGCCATGTCCCAGCTCCTTCGCACCCACAAGCTCTTCACCAAGCAGTCCAAGTGTTTCTTCGGGGAACCGCCCGTGGCCTACCTTGGTCACATCATCTCCGCGGAGGGCGTCGCCATGGACCCCGGCAAGGTGGCCGCGGTGGATGCATGGCCCCGGCCGCGCACAGTCCGCGCACTACGCGGCTTCCTAGGTCTTACCGGCTACTACCGCAAGTTTACTGCAGGCTACGGCGCAGTAACTGAGCCGCTCACTGCCATCCTCAAGGGTGAGGCGTTCTCCTGGACGCCGGCGGCGGAACATGCGTTCATCGGCCTGAAGCGCGCGCTGATGTCCGCCCCGCTTCTCCCAACTTCCGGCCTATGAGTGGGAGCTCATTGGGTTGGTGAAAGCTGTCCGCTATTGGCGACCATATCTCTGGGGTCGCGAGTTCACGGTGCGAACCGACCATTGGAGCCTCAAGTTCATCCTCGATCAGCAGTTCACGACGATTCCTCAGCACACTTGGGTAAGCAAGCTTTTTGGCTATGATTTCACAGTGGAGTACCGGCCTGGCAAGCAGAACACGGTGGCAGATGCACTGTCTCGGCCATAGTCACCAAGGACCCAGATCGATGGGGTGAGGTACGGGGTCGTGGGACGAGGGTCGACACTTGCAAGAGTGTTTTACAAGGTGGGGTCAAAAATGAGCCTGGGAACCCGGGTTGAGGTCGATGACCCCGGGTCGAGGGTCGATACCATGGACCCCGTTTTTGGTGAATATGGTCTCGACGGGATGAGGTCTCGCTCGCCACACGGGCACTGACGGCGCCCTCATTCGACATCTTCACCATGCTGCGCCAGGAGCAGGCGTCCAACACGACGTCTCAGGAGGTACAAGAGGCGTTGGCAGTGGATCGCGCTCCTACTGGTTGGACAGAGGTGGACGGCCTCCTTTTATTCAAGGGTCATGCCTTCGTTCCAGACGACTCCACTCTTTGGCCCGAGCTTCTTGCCGCTGCTCACGACGCAGGCCATGAGGGTACTGAGAAGACGCTGTATCGACGGCGTGCCTCCTTCTTCAACACCCACACGCCTTGGGTCACCCCTACTCTGCAAGCTCTGTGGTGCGGGCATTCTTTGACACTATTGTGCGGCTACATGGTCTCCCCTGCTCCATAACATCTGATCGAGATCCCGTCTTCACCAGCAATTTCTGGTCCGAGCTGCTACGTCTGGCTGGCGTCAAGCTGCGGATGAGCTTAGAATTCCATCCGCAAACCGACAGACAGTCCGAGGTGATGAACCAGGACGATCGTGATGTACTTGCGTTGCTTGGCGGTGGACAGACAACGTTCTTGGCTCCGGTGGCTGCCGTGGGCTGAATACTGCTACAACACCTCATAAAAGACGGCGTTGCGGACTACGCCATTCGACGTTGTCTATGGACGGCCGCCACCGGCTCTAATTGAGTATGTGCTAGGAACGGCTCGTGTGACGGCAGTGGATCGCCAGCTGCAGGACCGTGACCAGTTTTTGGTGGAAATTCGAGATCGCCTACTGCTGCCCAAGACACCATGAAGCTACACGCTGATAAGAAGCACAAGGAGCTCTCGTTCAATGTCGGTAATTGGGTCTAGCTTCGTCTCCAACAGCGTTCGGCCAGTGGCATCATTGTGGCTGCATCCAACAAGTTAGCTCCACGGTTCTATGGTCCCTACCAAGTATTGGACCGTGTGGGCGACGTCGCGTATCGACTTCAGCTACCAACATCGGCACGTATCCACAATGTATTCCACGTGGCCCTCCTAAAGAAGTATGAGGGCTCTCCTCCGACGTCGCCCGTTGCCTGCCGCCGATCCTGCATGGTCGTGTGCTTCCACAACCACAACGCGTCATCCGGGCCCGTCTCAACCGTGGAACCTGGGAGCTCTTGGTGCAATGGCTTGGCCGGGCGGCGTCAGATGCTACTTGGGAACTACTGGAGGAATTCACTGCCACCTATCCTGAGGTTCAGCTCGCAGACGAGCTGTTTGTTGGGGAGGGGGGAAGTGTTGTCGACGCTTTTGTTGGGAGGACCTACAGGCGCTGTGGCAAGAAACATGGCAGCGCCGCCAGGTAATTAGAAGGCGGCAAGTTAGGCGGAGGAGAATTAGGTAGTTAGTTGAGTTGTTAGCCTATCCATTAGTTTGTTAGAGGCACCGGTAATATAAGGTGCACGCGATTGCAATCAGAACTATTGAAGAAATAAATCCCCTATCTTCTGCGGTCGGGGATCTCTTCGACACTGGCGAGAAACCATACCTCCGCCGGCGACGAGAGTCCACCACCTCGCTACCCTCTCCGCTCTCTCCCTGTCTCACGTCAACTACTGTTCTCCCCTCTGCGTACTCCCGCTAGACAACGCTGTATCATAGCTTGTGTAAATTTGACCTAGAGTTCTAATTCACATGTGGATAACTTAATTTGCTCATCAACACATTGACTTGACCGTGATTCAGGCATAGATTGCACAAGCTGGTAAGCCATTGGGATTCATTGGGACTTCACGCTACCCTTCTTTGACATGATGATAAAGGCCAAGACCGACTCCAACCTCCACTTCTTCATGGAAATCTTCATTATAGCTGCATGGCACATCTGGAAGCAAAGGAATGGTTTCATTTTCCAACAGATCACACCGACTCTCCAAGGATGGAAGCAAGGCCTATTACATGAAGTAACCCTGCATTTGCACAGGGTGCAAGAAGCTTTTAGAACCCCCAATCTTAACATGGCTTAACTCTTTTGTCTAATCTGTACAGTGCTTTTCCTCCTAGGCTTGTCCTAGAGCTTCCTTCTTCTTGCTTTGTAGCTGAGTAGTCTTCCACCCTACCATCTATCTACTCTATCTATCTATCTATCTATCTATCTATCTATCTATATATATATATATATATATATATATATATATATATATATATTACCACAGTAGGGGTTTCCCCTACTGTATTCTTTCAAAAAAAAAAGTGCAGACCTCTTGTCTCGCTAGATAATCCAATTCTTTTGATGAGCATGGCCAGAGATCCATATAACTGTATCGAGAAACAATGTCATGAAGCGTGTTTTCGGACACAGATAGGACATCTTCTGATGTTCTAGATAGAGCCTCCTTCCTTCTTTGTTCAACCTGAGGAAACACATTTTTTATGTATAACACATGTAAAGTTGTTCTCCAGGGGAAATATGAAAATACCAACATAAGACTCAGAACATGAGGGGGTAAAGTAAAATAAATAGTTAAGATGAGGACTCAGAACGGAACACCGAAAGATGAGAAGTGAAAATGTTATTGAGGAAAGCGGTATGAAACATGCACACTACTTGGCAAATAAAACATGCAACTGACCATGAAATGGGTTGGACGAGTAAAGGAACGAGCAAAAAGCTAACAGAACCATACACTACCATGGCTGCCAGCATTTATTTCATAAACTAAATGGGCAGCCAGGTACTATGGTTCTAATAATGCAATCCATTTTGGGGAAGCTTACAAAAAATGTGCATAAAGTACACCAGAATGGCACATCTAAACCACAAATGCTGAGAAAGTGAGAAATCAATGCAAACCACAAGAATGCACTTGCATCCTTCATACCTCAAACATGCATTTTGCACAGGTTAAAAAACTAATAAATACAGCCTTGTACCTTAAGCATGCTTGACAAATCCCCGTAAGTCTTCTCAAATTGAGCAAATCGCTTCCATACCTACAAGAGAATAGCAACATCCATTAGTTTAGACAATAAAGAGGTAGACGAATAAATTTGCTAATTACAATATAGACGTAAACTACCATGCACCTATCTTTTTGCAATTTGCATCTCTAACAAATATCCAATAATACACCCACATTAGTTCCCAAAGAAACTAAGAATTCCACAAAAAAAGGTGGAAAAAGTCAAATTATGAGCTATTATTGCTATTGCTATTGTCAAAGTAGACCGCAATGCATGGTTATTAAAACAACGTTTAAACAAGAAAACATTGTATCGTTGTTTTGTCGTTTCGTCGCTTCAGCGTTTTATCCTCTATCGTTTCAACGTTTAAACGTCAAAATCTACCCTCTATCGTTTCGTCGTTTTATCATTTTAATAACCATGCCTCAATGCTGATCAAGATCTTGCTTAAGAAAATGCAACATCTATTCATAGATCAAAAAATGGCTTACCTCTATGGATTTCTCAGGAGGAAGTACGCTGAGTGCTCTCTCAAACAAAACACGTACATTTCTATCATCATTTAAACGGCACAGGAAATCCGCATATCTGAATAATAACACCAGTTTCAATAATCCACCAAATTGACTTGTATCTTACAATAATATGACAGCAAAAATGAACCCTCCTCAATCCCCAATATACAAATATAAGATTTGACACATATACTAATCAGCGAAACAGGCTGTTTTCAGTATATGCACCAGAACTTGAGAGGCCAAAACACAAGATCATTTTGGGTAGAAAAATTATCAACGAGCCAATGAAAACGTTTAAAAAAAAACTTACTCAAGGATGTACCCTGGCTCATGAATAAATCTCTTTAAACCTGCTTCAAAAACACTTTGTGCCACCTATAAGATAATACTTACCATGTTATACAATATATTAACAATAGCAAACTGAAGGAAGAAATGAAATCAGCATGCAATATGTATATAGTATGAAATGTTAAGTCTTCAGAACTAACTAAACTGAGTACAAAATGTTAATTCAACTACTATTAATAGCTCAGCGAATCAACTTCATTATCATATCTAAATGCAGCTTCTGTGGATCAATTTTCTTTCAACACTTGCATAAGTCAAAACATTATGAAAAATATACTCTGGCATGTTTGCTTCAGGAATAAGTATACAGAAACCAGATGTAATGCCAGTGAAAAAAAACTTCAGTACAGAATCATCGGCTTTAAAACCAAACTTCACCACTCGTAAGTAGGTTTCAATTCTCTGATGGCATTTTATATTTGTCACACTTGCAGCTTCAAACGGATGGCATGGAACTGTATTGCCAAAAAATACCATGGAACACACTCTATTCTTCGCTGCATGACCCAAACTACGCACTAGGCTGGCCAGATTCAAACAGGTCCCACTTTATGTAAGCGCCCTGAAAGGGCATGAAAGCTTTGTGGCTGACATGGCAAATTTGCTGATACAAGGTTTCAAACATGAATACTAAAAATGAAAGATGCTAAAAAGTAAATCTATGAAGAATTGAAGATCTGATTCTGTTATTCTACTATTCTAGACCATATGAAACTTGCATATTTATTTCAAGTTGGCTTCACCACTATCATCAAAGTTGACATTGAACCAATGAAAAACAAAAGAAAAAAAACACAGATGTCATCGCTTTCGCAACCTTTGCGTCCTTGTCGAGGCAGAATGCCATTGTAGCATAAGCAACAAACACATGATAAGTGCAGCTCGATGACTTCCGAGCATCCAAAAAGTACTTACGAGCTGATTCAATACCTTCAGTTCTCCTTAGGAACCGAATAAACTACAGTAGGAAATCACACCGTGAAATTTATCACAAAGCGCTCAATATAGAATATAAATATAAGTACATTCAAAGTATTGGCAGTTCACCTGAATGTGTGCAAGTGAGGTCACACTAGCATTTTCACCTAGAAGAGACTCGTATATTGTCTTAGCAGTCTGCACAAGAAAGCGTGTATGAGGGGGGGAAGATCATCCCAAAAAATAGTAATTTGTTAGTGTTCAATGACAGCTAATGGACCTGTATTGCCCCTCTGGACTCTTCCATTTCAGCAAAGGCATACTTAAGTACTTCAGAATCTAAGAAAGGAATTTCAGCGGTCACATTAGGCCAAGAATGCTGCTCTAGATGCAACAATGTACCTCAAGCATAAAGGGAAGCCCCGGTCAAGCATAGAAAGAACAAAAAAATGTACTTGCCAGCTCTCCTCAATGCAAGCATGCAACATGATTATAATTAAGAATCACATGTCATTCTTAGGGTTCACTCAAGGCCAGTGATTGTCCTTATAAAAAAAGGTCAGTAATTGTAACTTGAACTCTGACCAAGTCCTTAGATACCCGCCAACTATGTTTAACACCTGCAGGATCCACAGTCACTGGCTCACTGCTCTTTAGGGTAGACAAACTGAGGGCATTTTGGGAACAAAGTATTTTTATGGTTTCCAAGACAATACTATGGTATTTGGGAATACCACGGTATTTGGACCAAAAGTTGTTTGAGAACTCTATGTATTTAAAACCACGGTATCGCCAATACTATGGTATTTTTGGAGTATTGTAAACTCCACTCAATACCAAAGTTTTTCATCCAAGTGAGCAAGAGACCAGTAAAACCATGGTATAGCTATGGAACCAAACACTTTCTAGAATACTATAGTTTTGGTATGGAGAAGAAATACTATGGTTATGTCATGACCAATATAAAACTACGGTATTCTAAAACCATAGTATTGAAAACTTTGTTTCCAAACAGGCCCTGAACTGCTAGCTGCTCTAGGGACATGCACTGAACTGCCCGGGGCATGACTCTCATCTTTGTCATGCACGCTCAGTGTTTTCAAGTCGAGCAATTAATCGAACTAATCAAACCCTGACCCCAATCAGGAGCACCAACCCGACCAGCTCGACCAGAAACCTGGTCGAGCGATTAATCGGCGATTAATCGCAATTAATCGACCGACTAGGGAGTATCTCGACCAAGCCAGCGGCAACATATGAGCTTCTCAGTGTGTGTAGTGCCAAGGGAAATAGAAGTAGTGGTGATATGTAATAGAGTTATGTGATGTAGAATGGAGAGGGTGTGCCCTAGTAGTTGAAGTCTATGTGATAGAGAAGTGAGTAGAGCTTGGTTGTGATGATCAAGCTAGTGTGTGTGAAGCATCTATGAGTGATAGTTTGTAAAAGCTTTGTGTGTGTAGTGTGTGCTGAGGTGATAGTGCTAGTGTGGGTGCTGGTGTGCAGCACCAAAACTTCCTTGTGTTCTGTTGTGTTTGTTTCTATCCGGTGAGTTGAGTGCTTTGTGTTCATTTACATCCACCGTGAGAAGCTAGCGAGTGCAGTATCGTGAGGGGAAAAGAGTGAGAGCTGGGCCAACACATACCATCTCAAGATATAGTGCAAGAAGGAGACAGTGATCGTAGAGATGAAGAGCCAAATGATCCAGAAGACTCTGATTCAGCAGCAGAAATGGAAAAGGATGAAGAATTTGAAGATGTTGCCATGTGAATCTGCAGCAGATGGATATGGAGGCTTCCATCTGAATGATGGTTCACTTAATTAGATCATTTGATGGAAAGAACAAGAAGGCTCAAGGCTTCTGGCTGCTTGTGAAAGCTGTTGTTTGCATTTGCATTGTTTTGAAATATGTACTGAACTATATATGTTAGCAGCTAGTGTTGCTGTTTTGTGCTGCAGTTGCATTAGATTTATATCCCTATTCCCTAGCATTACCAAACTGATTATGTGGTGCACTGGTGCTTATGTGGGTGTTTAATGCTTCTATGGTTTCCTAGATTATTTTTTCCCATCAGTAAGTTGCTCTGGACAGCTTCTAGTTATTCTGCATTGTACACTGTTTTTATACAGCCACTTAGCTATTGCAGTTCTTTCTTATTTCAGCAGCAAGTCGGCAAGGAGTTTTGGACAAGGATGTGGTGTTCTGGACAGCAAAATAGCAAATACATCCACAAGTAAGTCACTAGCTTACTGGACAATGGACATTGCTATTGCTGAGTCTAGTCTTGCAATTGTGTCTGTACATATTATATAGATTATAGGATATGATATACATATCTATATATGACCTGAAACGACCAGGTCGACTAGGACTGACCAGGATCGATTAGTTGAGCTGGTCGCCGACTAATCGCGATTAGTCGGCTGGTCGGTCCTTATACGACTAGGTCCGACTAGCCGACTTGACAGGCTAGTGGAGGCATTCAATATCCTCCTAGAAAATATGCAGCACCTTAAATAACCTCATGACATGTATATCAGGCAATATTCAAATTCACCTATGAAGTTTGTTTAGGTACACAAGTCATTTAACTCTACCAGGTAAAGCTGTAAGACATCTCTCTTGACAGCAGAGAAACTCTCTTCTTTTTTTCATCCTAATAACCCTTCCACATCCTCAGAGCATGTTCTTATTCTTTCGGTAGATCAGAGTACTAGATAGATACTTCCAAAATAATAAATTGACTAGTGGAATGAATATCGATAAATGAAATTGACCAAAATAGCTCTGAAAATATTTATTACCAGGGATTGCTTTTAGAGCACGCTGCAATATTTTAGCCGCAGACTCCATAGAACTGTTGTTTGCATGCCAAGTAGCATAATCATACCATATATCAGGATGATGATATAGATACATCAGGCACTGGCACAAAAAAAAACAAAGTAATTTTTTAAAGCAGTTGTATCCGCTCTATTGATGGATTACAAACTCTATATATTCCACTAAGCTATTGGGGTGGGGGTTGGTTAATTGAGGAACTAGCATTTTTTCCAGTTATTTCCAATTGTCTTAGATGAACTACAAGAACAAAAATGTAAACTTCATAGCAAAACTGAAAACTGTGATTTGCTTCCATGAAGTCTAGCACATACAAGATGTTTTCTTTTTTATCATGAACTGTGGGGTAGTTCCTCATACTTAAGAGAACAAAGGAGTACTGAACATTTGTACAAGAAAGGAAAAAAAACAGAGGTCAGGGAGTAATACAAACTCTCACCTCTAACCTATTTAGCCATAATAGCATATGGAGAAATGTTTACAAATGTCATAAACAAGATATTTATACGTCAAAATATGGTCACAATGTAGTGATGTACAAGACTGTCTTGCTAGAGCTAAACAAAAGAATGATGTGAACAGAATCATCTCACTCAGACGCTTGTAGAATCTAAGCATAAAGATGAAATGGGCTTACTTGCTCATAAGTAAAGGTAACACGCCTATTAGCTGTTGTAGCATCGATCCTTTGAGGGTTCCCCCTAAAGTGAAACGAATTCCTTGCAATTAGCAAAGACGGATAGAGTAGGGACTAATCTTATACGGCAAGTTAGAATTAATGGCTGCAGGATATACAAGTTACCAATTTATAGGTAAGCATAGAAAACAGAATTTGAAAACTAAGTTCAAGAGGGATCAACAATTGTACTTAGAGTCATACTCTCTAAATTCTACGTAAAACAAAATCTAAACTATTCAATGATTTGATTGGAGTGGATGTAAGAGGAGAGGAATATGGAATCATGGATAACAAAATGTAGCTGTTAAGTGACCCTTTATAAAATTATAAACAAAGAGTAGAAATCTAAAGCATGTGTGACACAGGTGTTTACTTACTTTTCAAATGCCAGAAGTCTTTTCCATGCCATGCACTGTTGCTCTTCCTGTGAAATAAGTTAACAAGTTACCTGCCGCCCACATGCTAGCAGATGCAAAACCCGTGCGTGCGTGTGTTGGGGGGGGGGGGGCATATGAGAGCAAAACACAGCAAGAGACATGGCAACGTAAAAGCAATTAAACAATTATCCAAACAACAATGACATGCCTTAGCCCCAAGTTGATCCACAAAAAACATTTTTTAAAAATCAATATCTATGGGGTTTGCACCATAACTAGTCGGCTCGTAAGAATCAACATTAAGACCTGAGAAATGCTTACCTTGTAAGAGCCTGTAGGGGGAATGGCCAGAACGTTCCAATCAATATCATCAATGTACTTTTTTCGCTCTCTATATACAGCTTTAGCACTGTTAAACTTTGGTTGATATTCAGATAGCAAACCTTTTGCCTGGGACATGCATAGATAATTCTCAGCTCTGTTAGGACTAATCTTGTCATAGAGATATAGTTGAAGCCAAATTGGGTTTGGCTATGTTGCATGCATGAAAGACTAGAGTTTCATGCATAGTGTAGGGAAAAGTAGAGGCAAAATTGGGTTTGTTCTTGAGCTGTAAAGAGTGGGCAGCAAGGTATGAGCTGTGAGGTCAAGGTCGGTTGCTGTATCATGGCGGCTACTGTAGCAAACCACCTGAAGTCCTATAAAAGGACATGTAACCCTTCCTATGCTAATAAGTTGTGTGGTGAGGTGAATAGAAGTGATGTGCTAGTGTGTGCACTGGTGTGCAGTGCCCAAAAAAGTCTTAGTGTGCGTATGTAATGTGGGGCTTGGTGTGTGTAGTGCCAAGGGAAATAGAAGATGTAGTGGTGATATGTAATAGAGTTATGTGATGTAGAATGGAGAAGGTGTGTTCTCCTGAGTAGGGCTTGGTTGGGAAGACCAAGCTAGTGTGTGTGAAGCATCTATGAGTGATAGTTTGTAAAAGCTTTGTGTGTGTAGTGTGTGCTGAGGTGATAGTGCTACTGTTGGTGCTGGTGTGCAGCACCAAAACTTCCTTGTGTTCTGCTGTGTTTGTTTCTCTCCGATGAGTTAAGTGCTTTGTGTTCATTTACATCCACCGTGAGTGCAGTATCGTGAGAGGGAAAGAGTGAGAGCTGGGCCAACAAGCTCAAGTACAATTGCACAAACCATGAAATAAAGGTAAGTCAAGTTTACATTGCCAAAATGTTGATAAAATAGAACAGCAAGAAAGCATATAAGAACCATGCTTTTTTCCAACAAGACTTCTAGACTTATTTGCATGCTGCTTTCAAAAAGATTAAAAAACAAACAGAAACTCCAATTACCAAGGTGCGGCTAACAGAATTTTCGAAGTTCTCGTAATCCTTCCATAGCTGCTCGACATGATTAGTTGGAACTAAAATTGCCTTCTGGTACACTTTACGAACGGTAGTCATACGATGCGACTCTTCCTGGGGTGTCACAGCCTAAAGAGTTTGCAAGTTAGCGATGACCGAGAATGCGAACATAAACATAAGGTCATGATGTTAAGATGAGGAAGAGGAATCGAGTAGGAAAAGGAGCACAACATACCGGCAATGACTTCAAGAAAGTAATATACTCCATCCAAACAGGGCCAGAAGCAGCATCATTCCCTGGAGATTTAAAGCTCAACTGTTTATACATTCCACTCCAAAAGTGGCTTCATCACCAGACGCTGCTTGGAGTGAGGATCCTCTGCTTACCAACATAGTTGAGCATGAAATCAAAAGCCTTTTTTGTCTCGTCAAGACCCTCAGCACCCCTTTTATCGTTTATTCTCCTGATAAAGTTGATGTAACAGCGCCTGCAAGTTACACCGGACCAGAGAATCAATGATTCAATGTGCATGCAATTGGAAATCTGTGTGTATCAACTGAGCAGAGTGTATGTGCAAGATTCATATGCTGCAGGTGAGTTGAGCACAAACCAGAGGCTAATGTGAAGGCAGTTGAGCAGGCATCTGCTGAAAATCTGCTTGGTAGCTTCGTCATTGTTGGTGGCCATGTAGGCTTCGACATACTGCTTCCAATATTTGGCCTGCACATCTAATTATGTGTTAGCACTTTGGCAGAAAGAACGAGGAAGCAAAAGGGGTCGAATGTATACTGACAGACGTGGGGAAGGTGGCGAGCAGCTTCTCATAGATGGGGGCGGCCTCGTTGATGGGGAGCAGCTAAAATCAATAGAATGGATGGATTGGGTTGGGTGTTCAGTTGATGCGAGTATAACAGAGTTGAGGGTAGAAGACTGACGAGGGCCTCCTTGGCGAGGATCTCAGCAGCCTGGACGTTGTAGATGTCGCTGGCATCACCATGACCGGCGCCCCCTCCTCCTCCTCCTCCGGATTTCTGCACCGACCCACAGGAAAGAGAGCTCAGTAGAGCGATTAGAAGGCCAGGCCCTAGTAGCTTGTAAGGAGGGAGGGAGGCAGGAGGAAGAGAAATTTTGATATTTGACACCTAATGCGCATGCGTCACTGAAATTGAGGCTCAATTCGTATGCCTTCACAAATTTGACACCGAACATGCGAATTGCTTTGTTTCGAGGGATTCTTAGCATTTACCCCCATTTTCTTTTTCCTTTGCTTATTAGATCAAATGATTTCTACATATTGCCCCTGATTCTTCTACTCTCCCATCTATGACGGCTAGGCCCACACATCATCCCTACCTCCATCTTCTTCTTCCTGGTGCCTCGTCGTTGAGCGACGTGGAGGGAGGGTGCGCCGGCGGGGCGGTGCGAGGCGGTGGGCCGGCCGGGGGCGGCGCCAGGCGGCAGGCCGGCCCGGGTTGGAGGGAGGCGGCGCGCCGGCGCAACCTCGGGCTGGGGCGGTGCGAGGCGGCGAGCCGGCCTGGGCTGGAGGCAGGCGGCGCGCTGGCGCAGCCCCGGCGAGGGCGGTGCGAGGCGGCGGGCCGGCCGGGGCAGGTGCTAGGGGGCGGGCCGGGCCGGGGGCGGCGCGAGGCAGCGAGTTGCCGAGTTGGCCTGGGCTGGAGGGAAGCGGCGCGCCGGCGCAGCCCCAGATGGGGCGGTGCGAGGCGGCGGGATGGCCGGGGCCGGCGCGTGGGAGGAGCAGCGGACTGACCGGGGGCGGCGCCTACATTAAATTAAACCTGATATACTTACGCGTCCATTTAACCCCTAACTTATGAAATTGGGTTTTGAATATATGTCCGCGACGTATATTTAAAACCGGAGGGAGTACAAATGATCCATGTTACCGTTTCGAATGGTGGTTTTGACGCATTGAATAGCCATATAAGTGCAAGATTGGCAGTGGGGCGGGTTCAAAGGTTTTGGACCCGGCGGGGAGCGGGTCTCGATTCTCCTCCGCGAGACTGCGAGTTCGGGGACTCGAACAGAGGTGGGTTTCAATCTCCACCCGTGTGTTTTTCGTAGGACCCAGGACTCGAACAGGGGTGGGTTTCAATCTCCACCTGCGTGTTTTTCGTAGGACCCGAAGTGTAAAAATATGGGACAAATCATTATCACAGAGAGGCCCAAAAATGGCCTACAGCCGCATTCTAACCCTAGGCCAATTCACACCTTCAACTCCTAGCCTCTTCCCGACTCATGTGACCGCTGGTCCGCTGCATCGAGGCCACGGCTCCTGGCCTCCTCCTCCTCCTCCTCCTCCTCCTCCCAGCTGTGGCTCCCACGATAGTCGTCGCCGCTCACGAGGCCGCCAGCTCCCACGACCACTGCCGTGCCTCCCAGGCTCCCCGCGACCGCCGAAGTTAGGCCACCTTGGTGCCTCCTCCTCGGCCCTCGCAACCACCACCGCGAGGCCGCCTCCTCCCCAACTGTTGTGACCTTCATCAACCTGCCTTCGGCCTCCGCGCCTCCGCCAGTAATTGGGCTCCGCACCTTGCCGCCAGCCGGGGGGTTCCGTGACGCTGCCTCTGCCTCCGCGCCTCGCCGGCAGCTGGGCTCTGCCGCCGCACCTCCACCGATAGCCCGACTATGCGGCCCCACCTATTCCTCCGCCTCCAACCCACCTCTACGCCTCCACGGCAGTTGTATTGTTGTTCAGGTGGCGGGTTCCCCGTCAGGTCTCGAGTCCCTGGCAGGTTAAGGGGCGGGTGCGCGGAAGCTCCACCCACCCCGAACTCGCCCCTTTGCCATCCCTATGTCCTGGCAGTGGGACACAGATGCCGAACACACAAAGGCCTTTATGGTTTCCAGACAATACCATAGTATTGAAGAATACTACAATATTTACTTAGAAAAAACATGGTTTAAGCTAAAAACTTATTATTTTTGGAGTATTGGATACCGAGGTTTGGACTAAAGTTTTCTTTAGTTTTCTCGCTTCTTTGTCTCTTGCATACATCGCCTCACCTCAAGAGCCGCCCGTGCGGCCGCGCCCTGTCACCCCTGTGCTCAGTCCCCCACACCTCCTCCCACGCCACCGTCGACCACCTCCCACCTCTACCCCCTGGCCCCGTGCCCCGCTGCCCACACGCGTAGACCTTTACGCGACTACGCCTCATCGTCCCGCCTCCCACCATATGCCCCCACGGCCGCACCCCCACGCCCTGGGCTCCCGTGCCGCATCGTTATTGCATATCGATGGAGCAGACAGCCTACGCTTTTGAGAAATAATGTGTTTTTCAAAACCGTAGTATTTTTGTCACAAACCATGGTATTCAAATACCATGGTATTCAAATACCATGGTTTCAATAAAACATCGTTTCCAAACAGGCCCTTAATCTTCGCCCTAACGACCTTCCCCAGTTCCCCTGTCTCAGTGGCGCTCTCGTTCTCTCTCAGAGCGCCGCGCGTAGGATAGTTTGTCCCTGCTATATGAGGACCCGCCTCCATTGCCTTGCAGCCCCTGACCTCGTCGCAGCTGCTGTACGCACTCGCCATCGTGCACGCCCCTGCTCAGCCACTAGCCGCCATCCGCCATTGCTGCAACCTCGAGTCGCCAGTTGTCAATTGTCATGCACGCTTGCCTCGTGGAAGCAGCAATGTTGCTCAATGCTGAACTTCCAAGCACATGGCCTTATACATGTCTGCAGCAGTTCATGACATAGCCCCACCACTTCCGGCATGCACAAATGCGCTGGTGATAGGGGATGTGTGCGGGGGTCTTAATACACGCGTGCGCGTTGCGCGCTCTCTTGATGCGCGGCTCGTCCATCTTCTTCCTCTAGCTACTTTCTCACCCCTGCCCCTCCCGCCGCCGCCTCCTGGTGCCTCCCCACTTCGCTCACCACCCACCGCCGCCGGTTAGCGCAGCCCGCCGCTAACCTAGGTGCCGCCTCGCCCCCGCCGCCGGCCTTCCCCGACCGCCATCTCCCACCGCCCACCAGCCGCCACCTCTGCCGGGCTGGTCGCCGCCCCGAACCTCCCCTTTATCACTGGAGGTGGAGAGGGCATCGCCGGCGAACCCCCAACCCCGAACCCTAACCCTAACCGTCGCCGCCCCCGCCCCGCCCGCAGCTGCCCAGGAGGCCGCCGGCACCTCGGCACCCTCGCCACGGCCTCCCCGCCCGCTCCCCGCCGCCTGCCGCCCCGCTGGCCCTTTCCCGCGCCTCCCGGTCCCATCCCGACAGCGCCACATGGCGGCCGTGGGAGGGCGCGCGCTGGGAGGGGCCTGTAGCGCACGCACGAAATAAGGATTGGGGGATGTGTGGCATGGGTGGCGGGTGAGATTAGCAGAGAGGAGAGTGAGGAGCCTGGCCTGATCCGGTGTAGAGAAAACTATCATCAGATCAACCTCATCCCTGCTCTGTTCTTCGCTTGCATGAAGATAATTAAGGTCTTTCGCTTGTATGAAGATAATCAAAGTCTAAAACCCCCCTAAGCATTTGGTCAATTAAAACAATCAAAGTCACAGAATAACTCTACAAAATTCTCCTCGTAGCTGCAACCAGGAGTGCCATCGCTGAGGGTGGATGGGGGAGCAGGTGGAGCCTAGTTGCACCAACCGAACTAGTCAACGATGCTCAGGAGGTTCTTCTTGGCGTGGACCCAGAAAATCTTGAGCGCCGGCACCGGCCACGAAGGGGTCGAACTCTGCTGGAGGTTGCAGCCATGTTCGCACCCCTGCTACTGACGCAAGCTCAAGCGTGTCGCCCTGCAGGCTGGCCCGGAACACGTCCTCCATGAGCAGGGGAGGTACAGAGACGAAGCGGTCGACCAAGAACCCAGACAGATATCTCGCAAGATGGGTTAACTGGCACACCTAGGCAGCCAGCGCTACCGTGGAGCGTCACGTGGCTAAGCCACTGTTCAATACCATCTTAGGAGGTAACTTAACCGATTTTGGATACTTTAGCGTGTATAATATCTCGTTTTAAATGTTAGGGGCGAAATCCTGCATATTTTAGAGGGTTAAGTAAACTTTTTTCATGAGAGAGACGACAGGCACCGGCAGCACTCGGCCTACGTCTCATCTGCGTTGAGGAAAAATAAGCTGAGCGTAGAACAGTATACGGATAGAGATTCTTAGATGAACATTATATATAGCTCTAGTTGAGATCTGTAAGTTTGTTGTTTTGCATTTTTTATTTAAAATCATTTAGATGTCCTAAGAATTTATTTAATTTTAATATAAACAGTGTGTTGTATTTTTCATATAAAAATCGTTTTTGTTTTTTATGTAAAGCAAGCCCGCGAATGTGAAGTTACACGAGCCGAAGGCATGCAGTTCGTACTTGCAGAGGCACCATGGGATTCAATGGGCAATTTTCCTATCTTAATGCCATCAACGCCTTGGTTCGCTCCTTTGTCAACAAGAGAACAAACTGCAGGATTCGATGCCCGGTTCGCTCCTTTTTCAACAGCAGAACAACTGCAGGATTCGATGCCCATGAGAATGAGCCCACTTTGCAACACGTTAGTGTAGTGCAATTGTCCAGCTGGCAGCACTACGTTGACGCTTTTGATTAGTGGTTTAGGTCTAATCATGTCACACTGATGACAGTGGTACCGCATTAGTATTAGTAATGACAGCATATATATCCCAGCAGGAGGACGAGATGAAAAGAGACCGTTTTGGCCATCGCTACTGGACTGGTTGGTGACATGTACTGGACTGTCCGATGGCATCGGGCTATCCGGTGGGTCGTGCTGAACTATCCAGGACGTCGATAACGCGCGACGGGGTCGCGCGATCTGCAGCGTGCGGCCCCGTTCCGATCGCGCTTCGGTCCACCTTCGGTCGCGCCGTCCCTAGCTAGCTAGCAGCGCCGTCCTGAGACCGCGTCCCAGTTCTCCCCTGGCCGCGTTGTCCTCCATCCCCGGGCCACGCCACCTCCCATCCCCTCGGCCACGCCCACGCGCGCCTTAGTCGCGTCCCTGCTCCGTCCGCACCGCCTCCATCCCCTGCGACTGTCGCGCCTCCTTCCCCCGCATCGCTGCGCCTTCCTCCCCCAGCCGCAGCACCTCCGTCCCCAGCCACAGCGCCCCTCCTCCACCGCCGCGACGCCTCCCCTTCGTCAACTACGCCGCTCCCTCTGTCTACACGCCGCCTCCATGCAGTGGCAAGTTCGTGGAAAAAACGGTAGCAAGTTCGTAGAAATCAGTATCAAGTTATGTACAAAGATGGTCTAAAAGATTAGCAAGTTATTCCCCATGTAACAGGTTGTGTAATGTATAGTTAAGTTCGTGTGATCTTATAGCAAATTCCTGCTGTGGCAAGTTTCACATGACTATGCAGCTAGTTATGTAATGTCTAATAAATTTATCCCATTATACAGAAGTTTATGGCATCTTTTAGCAAGTTTCTGCTGTGGCCAAATTCATATGTACATATAGTAAGTTACGTAATATCTATTAAGTTCGTATAATTATATAGCAAATTCATGACACTTGTAGTAAGTTTATGTTGGAGCAAGTTCACATGAGTATGTAGCAAGTTATATAATATCCATCAAGTTCAAATGAATATGTAATAAATGTTCATGGAGCTATGATATTTTTTAAAAACAAAGAGCAAGTTGTGTATGTGGCATCAGCAAGTTGTGTGCATTAGATAATCTAAAAATCAGCGAGTCATTTTAGAATGGTCAGCAAATTAGAGGTGTGCAGAGATAGTTGAAAAAAAGCATAAAGGCCAAGTGCGCAAGGGGCACAGGTGCAAGCCGAAAGCCGTGAGGGGCGCAATGAGTAGGCCGTGAGGTGCACGGGGCCTAAGCAGGCCATGGGGGCGTGCAACGCGGGGGCTAAGCTGGGCCGCGAGGCGCGCGATGAATCCCGTGATTTGTGCGTGATCTCGTGGAATTCTACTTGTATAAGGGTCAAACCACCCTCCCGTGTAGATATAAAGGTTCCATGCCGATTGATAGGGGTGAAAATGGGATAGATACGGACGGATAGCAGGTCATTCCGTATCTTACCCTAACGTATTTCAATCGGATTCGGGATCGGATACAAATAGTTTGAAACGGGACGGATACGGATACAGGGATCGCATATTTATCCAGACGGATAACGGGCGGATACGGATATTGATTGGCCGGATACATACGGATATCGGATACTTGTCGGATAATGCATGAAATGCTTATCGATCTCTAAAGTTCAGTCCACACATCGGCACATAAGACAACTAAACATGAGCATTACATATACCTAGATCAACATGACAATATAACAATAAATTCAGATCATACAATAGTCCGACACAATACTTCAAATATAATGACAAAGTTTTAGTCACACAATTATAGAGAGTTTGATCATCACTTGTTTGTTTATATGTTTACATAAATTTTTTGAATAAAACAAATAATTAAGTTTTGAAAAAATCAAACAACGACTTATATTTAAATATGGAGGGAGTATAAAAGATCGACACATGTGACCCTTTGAGTGTATAACATATAGTGATATTTTATATTGTATATGCAACACATTTACATATAGTTTATATACGTTGATTGTACCTCATTTTGAGCAAATGTTTTGTAACAAATCAAGCTATGTTTGTATGAAATGATGGGTTGTTTTAATTGTTGCGGCTCCTTCGAGGGCTTAACGTGTGTGATGTCGGCATCCCTGGGTGATGGTTACATCGAGTGCCCCTTTTGGGTAGCTCGACGGACTACCGGGTTTGATTCTGTCCAAGTGCACTGCGATCCATGTGGGGGCAAGTGTACTTAGCTCGGATTAAATCGGCGGTTCCGCCACAGCACGGGACTAACCCCTCCGATCGGTTTTAGTGTGCCTAAGGGACCCATCCTAGATGCAACTTACACCCGCCTATGGCAGGACAGCCAGCATAGCGCCCCTAGGCTGCCCCCGTGTCGCATGAAAAGACCGATGACTTGCCGTGGATAACTAGAGAGATGATTTGGCGAGAGGTGGCTGAGGCTTTTAAAAGTAAACTAGAAGTTAGCATATCAGGGCCTGGCGCTTCCTATCAAAGCCCTATGATTGCCGATTTGATATCCATGCTTTCCTTTCTGGTCTTAAAGTGCCGGATTTTGTAAAAATTTTCCGGGAGCGACGGTAAGAGTACTAGAGAGCACATTAGTCAAATTTCCAGCCCAATTTGGAGATTTAGCCGATAGAGAAGCATTTAGGGTTCGGCTATTTTCTTTGTCTCTTACCGGTAGTGCTTTTTCATGGTATTTCTCATTACCTCCAAACTCTATTAGCACATGGGATGAGATGGAGGCAAAATTCCACAAATATTTCTTTTTAGAGGATTACGAGGTAGAGCTAGCCGATCTAGCAAAACTTCGACAAGGGCGAGAGGAATCGGCTCATGACTTTCTTAGGAGATTTAGGGAGGCCAGAAACTGATGCTTTGATTTGACTGTATCAGATAAATAGTTAGCTGGGTTGGCTTTTGAGGGGTTAAGGTTATACCTTAAGGAAAAATTAGCGGGCACGCGTTTCTTTTCTTTAGCCCAATTACACCAGCATCTTTGGCTGTTGAAAGCTGAAGCAAAGAAAATCAAAAGGTTGCTCGTCATAATGTAAATCTTGTGGAGTATGATTCAGCTAGTTCTGATCATGAGACTAAAGAAGTTTATGCAGCTTAGTTCATTTGGCCAGCTAATGTGGCGGAGCCGCCGATTTAATCCGAACTAATCACACCTGCCACCCATGGCTCGCAGTGTGATTAGGCCGAACTAAACCCGGTCGTCCGTCGAGAGTCAAAATGACTCCCGATATTACCTTTTCCCAGAGGAACCGACATCACACACATCCAGCCCTCGATGGAGCCACAACAGTTACATCATCACAGGCAGTTTATAGTAGAAAATAAGTTTAAGTGCTTACAAACCAAATATAGGTAGTCAAATACCTATTCATATACAAAGCGGAAGCGTTGTTCAAAATAAATCTCACAGCGGAAACATATTACTTTAAGAAGAAGTCTTCAGGCAATAAAGAATGAGGCGAGAAGCACCGAGCCCACCGGTACTGCTCTCCTCCAAGCTAGTGTCCAAAAGACATCATTACCTGCTCAAAAAGTGGGGGCAAACCCTGAGTACTAATTACTCAGTAGGACTTAATGGAAGAGCTTACGGCTGACGCAAAGCTGGCAACTAACAGTTGATCCTTAGCCATTCTTTTTATAGTAATTAAAAGTTAATATGTAATTATCAGCATCATCAAAATATTCATCATCATAATATAACTGGCAGGAATGTAAACATACAGATACGAACATGTGGTATTGAAAACAAAACATATATAGTCATAAATACAATTCGATTGTTACTACGTTGCCCGTGTGTGACCTTGGCATTCTCACACCTGGTGAGCATCAGCGATTCGAATCGATTTTTAATTCCCGGGAATAACTATCATGCCAGGGGTATATGCTTACTAGCCATCGCGTTCCCACATATAGCCCCAATCTTCACTCGTCCCATCCCAAGTTCGATTCAATCCCGCCATTCCCCTGGGTTTTGCCCTCTCAGGAGCGATACCACGGCCGCACCGGGTCAGCCCTCCTTCGAGTACAAGCTCCCCCAGGCCTAACTCCCTCCAACAAGAATGGTAGGAACCTGTCTCTGTTCTTCGGATGGCACGAGTAAGACTTTCACCGGTCCATTATCCCGGATAAGCACTCTAGCAATATTATGCCGATCAGCAGGCGAACAGCGAATCGGGCCTTAAACGACTCGGGCGGAGTCCACCAAACCATCCACATCATTTTTCATCATAATATACCCAAATCTCCGCCCGGCCTCAATTTAGTTCCATCACAATCATGTTTAAAGTTTTCCATATATCTTGAAAGCCTTTCCTTTGAAAACACCTATACGACGAGTGACTCCAATTCACTCGTGTCTACTCGCACCTAGCATTTCTAGGCATACTCGTCCTACGTACTCTATTGTAGGTGCTAGGGCCAGGGCGGCCAAGAAGTCTAATGCAATTGTTTTCAAACAACTCCTAATGCGGATGTCTAAACATCATTCAATATCATATTTGCTGGGAATTTATGGTCCTGCCTACCTTCCTCACTAGGGTTAGTAGCTGCTTCCTGAGCGAAGTTGGGCTCCTGTTGCTGGTCTTCCGGCTCCTGATGTAGCTCCTTCTCGTGCTCTTCTACGATCGGTTGGCCCGGCGAATATCCTTTGCTCACGGGATCTATATGCATGACATGGTGCAATCGGAGCAGGTATTAGTGCAATGCAAGGAATCATGATTTAGGGACTAAAGTGATGCATTTTCGTGATGAAACTGGTTTAGTATTAAGAAATCGTACAAGCCATCACCTACGGTAACTTAGCTTATCGCATATAACAACGTGGGGTGTGTGACGAGGTAACATCGTTTTATGCGAGGCAACCGAAGTTTACTTAAATAAGCATTATGCCTACCATTTTCAAAAATAGGGTCAACCTTACATGCACCGTACCCTATTTCAACAATGAGCTATTTATACCACAGGGAGCATAATAAAAGGTGTAAAACCCTTTTTAGAGCAAAATTTTCAATATGGTTACCTTTTCCTTATTTCTTTTTATGCTAAAATCACATGTAGGGTAAAATAGTAATTAAAAGTGAGCACTTGAGCTACCAAAAATCACAATGAGTCTATATACCCTAATAACACTGCTGATCAAGTTTGGCAATTTTTGGAGACCATTTAGTCCATATTTCCCAATTATATTGATTTATTAAGCATACATAATATCAGGGGCAAAAAGGTCTTTTCCTACTCGACCACCATATCCATTCTATAGATCTACTTAATAGGAATACAATGCAACTGGTTTTCTATTTTTACCATTTTTATGTGATTTATAATGATTTTTGAAAATCTCAGCTAGCTTAAATGCATTTCAAATTGAAAACCCACCGATCTGGGACCTGTCTGTGATTATACCTAGTTTCCAGGGGCTAGGGTGTTAGATCCGCAAGACATGTGAAACAGTGCGCGGGATTGAAATGCAAAAACCGAAAACATCGGGGGCTGGCGCGCAAAACTCCATCTTCCTCCCTGCTTCCTTCTTCCTTGCGCAGGGAGGGGAAACGCGGCGGCTCTTGGCCGCGCCGGCCCTGCGGGGGCGCGGCAGCCCACCGGGAGCAGCCTAGGAGGGGGAGAGGAGTCTGGGAAACATGCTCCACTACCTCGGTTTGGCGCGGGGAGGCAGGAACTGCGCGGCGACGGAGCGCTTGGACGCGAGGACTTCGGTGCGGGATTGCGGCGCGATGGAGCAGCTCCGGCGGCTGAGGACAAGGGAAACGGCGGAGCGGTGGGTTGGGAAAAGCCGGCGTGGTGATTGGAGGGCGCGGGAAGGCCGAGCGGCTTCGGAACGCGAGCTCCGAACTCCCGTCAATGGTGGCTGGTGGAGACGAAGATGGCTTGGGGCGGCTCTGTTGGGGAAAAACGGCGCAGGAGAGGCATGGAGAGCTGCATGAGAATGGAGGGAGTAGGGGTCTCGCTTCCCCTTGAAGGTGAGCGAAGGGAGGGAGAGGTGGCGGTCGGCCGGCCGGCGCCAACGGCGAGCGACGCGTGCTCGGGGACGTGGCGAGCGAGCTCTGTCCATGGCCGGTCGTCCAGTCCCAGCGGGGCCCACTCGTCAGTGGCTCATAAAGAAAAAGCAAAAATCGGAAAATTGGAAAATGCTGTTTGACTGCAGAAAGCCATGTTTGTTTTCGTTATTTTTGAAGATCTTGGAGGCCGAATTAGACCAAACTTAAAATAGAAAAGTTATTGTAAACTTGATAATCTACAACTTTGTCAAAAGGAATAATACCAGATTCCAATTATAAGTATGATTTAAATTGAGTTTAATCTGCTGACCCCAGTTTGACCAACAAAATCTTCCAAATTAAAAATTCTACAAGTCATATTTTTATGTATTTTCATGGTAAATGTTATATACCAATGTTGTTCAGTTGCTCAGGCACTACAACTTTGATATACAAAGTTTTTCAAAATGTTGGCTTTTGTTTCACAAAATTTTGAAATCTCTATTTAAATCACATTTGGACAGATTTCTCAATTTTTCCGAAAATGACCTAAAACTCTATTCAAACCTTTATGCATGTCATGACACCAAATACCAAAGTTGTTCATTATGAAATTGTCTACAAGTGTGTTATGTATAATTTTGTCAAATTCACGACAGTATTAAAGTTACGAGGCAAATGCAAATGCAGTTGTAGAAAAATCGGTTTTTAACTCGCTTCTAAAGACTTAACCCGCTCATGCCCCTAATATGAAATGTTCATTTAATGATGCAATTTAGCTAATGATTCTAACGTAATACGCTTGAGATTCTTGGGGCATCACAGCTAAGGCCAAGCCTTTTACATGCACATCTTTGCAACCAATTAACAAAAAATCGACAAAAAGAAGTTAAATTTACTTTTGATGTTGCTTAGTGCGATAAAATCTTTGATGAATTGTTTAAAAGTGGAAACATTACAAAAGAAGTTAAATTTACTTTTGATGTTGCTTAGTGCGATAAAATCTTTGATGAATTGTTTAAAAGTGGAAACATTACATTATCGCATACTATTCTTTCCATAGATGAGTTGAAAAAGAGAGCATATTGTAAATGGCATAATTCTTTTTCTCATGCAACTAATGATTGTCAATAAATGTTGTTCAAGTTTTCCTGAGATGCAGATAGAAAAATAGTCATTCCCCATGAACACACTAGATTTGAATGGCAAGATAGTCTTGGTTCGGCTGGAAGTGGCCGATACAAGCAAAAGCAAAACTGTGGTTATCGATAGCTCACGAGTGATCGACGAGAATAATAAAGTTTTGTCTAGGGAAGTGATCAAGCAGAAGGCTCTAGATGGTAGAAAAACATTGAAGATCATCAGCAAGTTCATCAGCTCCAGGGGGCAGTAGAAGCTCCCTAAGACAGCATTACCGGATAGTTCGGCACCCAACGCCGGACAGTCCGGTGTGCTGGACAGTCCGGTGATGCCTACCGGACAGTCTAATGCCCACCAGCAGCGCTCGAGGACCTTCAAGCCAAGACAGCCAGAGGTGGGCCAGTGGAAAAAGCATCAAGCAAGGTCCTCTGGTAAGATGTATAATTCTGGTCCAATGTTTGTTCAATTGGTTTCCAAGTATACGAAGAAGCAAAAGGTCGTTCCTAGCAATCGGCCATATAAGCCAAGGTCACCACCACGGGATGCAAAGTTAGTGCAAAACAAGAAGTCAATAGAAACAGCTCCTCAGATGGCTCAGCTAGTTCCACTTCCACCTATGTTAAGGGGACCTCCACAGGAATTTCAACCAAACCCAGCTTGGAGCAATTTGACTATGTATCCACCATCTCCATATCATCCTTACTATTACCAGGGCTGGAGGCACCACAACATTATGTTTTCGACAGGTTAGCACCCTCGGCACATGATCGATTAAGTATGCCACAATCTGGTCCGTGGATGCAAAATCAGCAACAATGCTAGAATTATCGGCCTACAATGCCAACAAATCTGGCAGGGGGCATGGGATACCCTCGACTCAAAATGTTTAGGAATCATCACCGATGTTCCAATTTCCACCAAAGCCGGTTCAACAAGCTCCAGTACCAGCTCAACCAATGGGGCCACCAGCTCAGCCAGCAAAATCACAAGCACCTCAAGCTACAGCCGGTAACGTTAATGTTGGGGAAACCAATGTGGCCCTAAATGGAAATTGCAAGGTGTCGATGGTTTTTGGGAAATTGGACACTACTATGCCAAAGGAAGCTCCACCAAAGGAAACTTTGGCTAATGATCACGAGGCAAGTTCCAGCAAATCTACCAACAAGGCACCACCATATCCAAAGTATTCATGCGTCGATGGTGTCCTTCGAGTTTGACTCATTCACAAAAGAAGAAATTGCAATGCTTGTGGGCCAAGAAGAAGAAGTATAAGGAAATAGAGAGGATCTTCAACAAAACACAACATGTATTCCCTTCAAAATAGTGGAAGCCAAAGGTCGCTGAATCTCCTACTCAAGCGGCTAACCAGAGTCGGCCCTAAACTCCAGACTATCTAGTGTCGTCCACCGGACTACCCGGTGCACCGGACTGTCCGGTGGCCTCTACCAGACTATTCGGTGACCAGCAGGCAGTTGCACCAGAGCAGGAATCAATGCCAATGGTTGCAAAAACTTTCGTGCTTATTGCTCCAGAAGAAGAGGGTCCAGAGGAGGAGATGGTTGACTATGAAGCTTCTCCAGAACATCCAGGTATGGATATTAATGTAATTGCTTTCTCCGCCGATTATAACATTATCGGTGAAGATGAAGAGGTGATGGCTCAATTCAACTTTGGACCGAGAGATGCTGCGTTCACAAGGCCGACATCATCGGTTAACCACTTGAAATCACTTTATGTGAGGGGTCATATTGATGGGGCTCTAGTTTCTCGGATGTTGGTCGACGGCGATGCAGTAGTCAACTTGATGCCGTATGATCTGTACAAGAAGCTTGGTAAGCTAGATTCCGAACTGGTGAAGACCAACATGACGCTCAGCAGTGTGGGGGGCAAGAACCCCATTGAGGCCAAAGGAGTTGCTTCCATGGAGCTTAATATTGGAAGCAAGACGATCGCCACTGCATTCTTCGTCACCGAAGGTGGAAGGTAACTTCAGTTTAATCCTTGGGAGAGATTGGATCCATGCCAATCAATGTGTGTCTTCTACTTTACATCAATTCCTTATTCAATGGGTCGGTGATGAGATTGAGGTGGTACACGCTGATCCATCGGCCTGCATTGCTATGGCTGATGCTCCTGTGATCTGGTCATATGTCGATTCCAAGTGCTTTAGGGGAGTTGATATCTCAGATTACCAGTTTCTAAGTGTGTCTAAGGAGGGTTTTATTCCTGTGATGTTAGAGCCGGTTGAAAATTGGCTAAACCATGTTATGTAAATCCAATGAATACATCAGCAGGAGATGGCAGCAAGAGTAAAGACACGATAGAGTCTAGGCAGCAGGTAGTCCCTGCATCGATGCTGGACAGTTCGGTAGCAGCTACCGGACTATCCGGTGATGTGCCAGACAGTCCGGTAGGTTCCACCGGACAGTCCAGTGAAGACCAAAAAGCTGGTTGTAATTTTAATTTTGATTCTTTTGTAATTAAAGAAATTAAGGACTTAGATAAGTTAGGACATGGGATTACATCGGCAGATCCTCTGGAGGAGGTAGATATAGGTGATGGAACTATTCCAAGGCCGACATTCATAAACAAGAACCTGAAGTCCGATTCTAGGAATAAATTGATCAGGTTGTTAAAGGAATATGTTGATTGTTTTGCTTGGAATTATACTGAAATGATTGGGTTAAGCCGTGATATAGTTGAACATCGGCTACATATCAAGCCCAAATTTTGACCTTTTAAGCAAAGACCATGACATTTCGGTCCTAACATTTATCCTCGCATTAAAGATGAGATTCACCGGCTCTTGGAAGCCAACTTTATTAGACCTTGCTGATATGCTGATTGGGTGTCTAACATCGTGTTGGTGGAGAAGAAAGACTCTGACAAGCTCAGGGTGTGCATTGACTTCCACAATTTGAACAAGGCTGCACCCAAACATGAGTATCCTATGCCTATAGCCGACATATTGATCAATAGTGCTTCAGGTAACAAAGGCATCAGTGTTCTAGATGGTAATGCCGAGTATAATCAAATCTTTATGGCTGAAGAAGATATGTCTAAAACGGCCTTTATATGTCCTAGCTTTATTGGCTTATTTGAGTGGGTTGTTATGACATTTGGTTTAAATAATGCTGGTGCTACTTATCAAAGGGCTATGTATTTCATTTTTCATGAGTTACTAGGGATTATCTTAAAGTCTATATAGATGACATAGTTGTTAAATCGGCAGCTTTTAATTCTCATTTAGCCGATTTGCGCAAAGCCTTTGAAAAGATGTCCCGGTATGGTTTAAAGACGAACCCACGAAATGTGCTTTGGTGTGCCAGCCGGAAAGTTTTTAGGCTTTATTATTCATGAGCATGGCATAGAGGTTGATCCTTGTGGCGGAACCGCCGATTTAATCCGGGCTAAGCACACCTGCCACCTCTGGCTTGCAGTGCGATTAGACCGAACTAAACCCGGTCGTCCGTCGAGAGTCATTCGACTCCCGACTATTACCTTTTCCCAGAGGAACCGACATCATACACATCTGACTCACGATGGAGCCACAACAGAAACATCATCACAGGCAGTTGAATAGCATAAAATTAGACTTAGTTACAAACCAGTTTTTACATAAAATACAAGTCCAACATAATGTTATACGGTAGCAAGTTTGAAAGTTTCTCGCAGCGGAAATATAAGTTTAGGGGTCACCATGTTATCACCAAAAGATTTGCATTAGAGGTACAACATCGAGCCCACCGATGTTGCCCTCGTGCCACTCAGTCACCTCATCCTAAATGAGGGCATGCCCCGCCTCCAACACAAGTGCACACCATGAACTCCATACCTGCGCTCAAAATGTGGGGGCAAACCCTGAGTACTAATTACTCAGTAGGTCTTAATGGATTTGGCTTACGGCTGACGCGAAGCGGCTTACTAGCAAGTGGATCCTTAGCCTTTAGTTTTAAACAGTAACATGTGTAACATAAATAGTAAGTTTTCATCATTTATAGAACCTTCAACACAACTGTAACTTGCAGAAAGGTAAACAGTCCAATTCAATCATGTGGTATTCCAAAAACCATGAGTATTAAACACCGAGAATTTAAGTAGTTACTACGTTGCCCGTGTGCATTATCAGCATTCCCACACCTGGTGGGCATCAGCGATTCGAATCGATTTTAATTCCCGGGAACAACTATCATGCCAGGGGTATATGCTTACTAGCCATCGCGTTCCCACATATAGCCCCCATCTCCACCTGTCTTGTCCCAAGATTCAAAGCGCTCCCACCTAACCCCCGGGTTGTGCCCCCTCAGGAGCGATACCACGGCCGCACCGGGTCAGCCCTCCCTTAGGAGCGATACCACGGCCGCACCGGGTCAGCCCTCCCTCGAGTACAAGCGCCCCCGGGCCCATCGGCCTCCAGCAAGTGGATGGGCGGAGCCTCGAAAACTCCGGACAAACCCAGGTAAGACTTCACCGGTCCCATTTCCCGGTTAAGCACTCTAGCAATGTTATGCCGATCAGCAGGTGAACAGCGAACGGGCCTTATGCGACTCGGGCGGAGCCAAACACACACCACATAATAAAATTATTCTCCGCCCGGTCTCCATTTAAGTCATGAGCACAATATTAATTCTTCGATGGTAAAAGTTTTGGGATTTTTGAAACCACCTACGCGACGAGTGACTCCTTTCACTCGTGTCTACTCGCACCTAGCAGAGCCTAGGCAACTCGTCCTACGACTCTATATATAGGTGCTAGGGCCAGGGCGGCCAGGAAGTCTAATGCAAAGGTTTTCAATCAACTCCTAATGCGGATGCGTAATCATCAATCAAGATAACATTAGCTGGGAAATTTATGGTCCTGCCTACCTTTGCTTATTCTTATCAAGCCAACAAACTAAACTAGGTTAGTTTGCCGGGTTGTGAGGCTTTGCCCCAGGCAACCCCTTGATCACTTGGACAACTCCTCCTTCCAAACACGACTGATGGGCTCTCCAGGTCGTGTCTGGGGCTTACTTGATCTTCTGGATCACCATTGCTTAAAGTAGCTCCCGCACTTGTTTCTCAATCACGTATCTGCAATAAGCGTTGCTATATGAATGCTATGCATGACACAGTGAATGAGATGCACGATCATCAAGCATACAACTGGTTAAGCAAAATATAAGGCAAACATCTAGTTACGCATGTAAGGGATTACTAGCTCAACCAAAACCTCTCGACTGACACTAGCATTAAAACTACTTTTATGGACCCGAAGCAATCGTGTATGTGCAATCTCACAAGAACATATACAAAAATCAAGTTGTCCATCATAAAGCTAATATGGTGATGTGCGCCGATAAAACATGCAATAGTTATTTAGTCATTAAGATTACTATAGTAAGTGTGGGGGTTTTTATTGGATATATTGGTCTCACATTTTTTATTATTTATGTAAAATTGCATTATTTCTACTATTTTCAAATCAGAGTCAAAACCTTACATGCACCACCTCCTATTCTAGCAGTGAGCCATGTTCATAATTTAGAGCTTATTTCAATCCCCTAAAGTCACATGGATCATTTTTCTTCATAGCAACCTTTTCCTAAATTAAATATACACTTAAATACAAGACAAGGGCAAAATAGTAATTAAACAGTAACTGCTAGGGCTACCAAAATTTATACAGAGCCTACACATGTTCACAAGGCCTCTGCTCAATTTTCATAATTTTTGAAGCTCATTTTATCCACATTTTCTATTTATCAAGGTTTTTCATGCAAGCACAGGGGCAAAAAGGTCTTTTTCTATTCAACCATCACATCCATTCTGCAGATCTACTTAATAGGAGTACAATGCAACAAAGTTTGTATTTTTCTGATTTTTTATTTGATTTATTACGAATTTCCAAAGTTTTCAGCTTAAAAAAACATATTAAATCGAAAAACCTAATGACCAGGGACCTTAATACGATTAACTATGGACTTCAGGGACCTGCGCGGAAGACATTCAAGACTCAGTGAATAGTACACAAACAGAAAGCGCAAAATAGGAAAACTCAGGGGGTTTTCAGCAAAAAGGCCTTCTTCTTCTACCTCCGGTCGACAGAGAGAGGTGCGCGGCGTGGGGCATGCCCGCATGGGGCCGGCGTGTAGGATGCCGGACTTGGAGCCGAGCCACTTGCGGGAGGTGTCCCAGGCGTAGGGCTTGCTTTCCCCCAAGGTCGCGTCGTGCGGGGTCGAGCGAGTGAGCGGGGAACGGCCGTGAACCGGTGGGCGGCGGCGACGCGCAGAGCTCGGTGGCCGGGGCTCTATCTCGCGGCACCGGCGGAGGCGGTGGCCAACCTCTACCGCGCGGGCTGTGCGGTGGCATGGGGAGTCCGGCGGTGGCGCTCTTGAGGCGAGCAGGAGCACAGGAGAGGGGTTCCCCACGGTGAGGCTCAGCGGCTATGGCGGCCGCAGTGGTGGCGCTCGTGGGGAGGGCGCCTGGGGCGGCCGCGGGCTTCGAGGATGGGCGGGTTCGGTAGAGGATAGTGCGGCGAGTGCGGTGCTTGCGCTAGGAGGGGCGGAGGAGACTATGGCGGTGGGGTGTGAGCTCAACTCGAGCTCGGCCTCGGGCCGCCCATAGCGGACGCGCTCTGGGCGTGCACACGAGAGGGAGAAAGGCAGGGAGGGAGCGAGTGAGGTGAGGAGGATGGAGGGTCGAGGTCCCTGCTCTTGTCCGGGGTACGGGGCAGCGCGGCAGGGGTGAGGGCAGGCCGGACGGCGCGTGGCCGCGGCGTGGCGCGCTGGAGCCCATGGCGTCGGCGTGCCGGCGCCCTTCGCCCACCGCGTGGGCGCGGGGGAGGGAAGAAGGAAGAGAGAGGGCGTGGGTGGACCGGGTCCATAGACCGGAGGTCGCTGACAGGTGGGGTCGGGGTGAGGAGGAGGGTGAGGGGTCTACGGACCGGGTGCATGAGGTGAGGAAGGCAGTGGGGCCCACCCGAGTACCGGCGCAGGCGACCCGACAGGTGGGGCCCGCTCGTCAGCGACTCAGGGAAAAACGAAAATTCGAAAAAAGGAAAAGGGTGGTTTGACCGGTGGAGATGTGATTTAAACTCGCCATTTTGAATGATTTAGCGGCTGAATTTGACAAAACCCAAAATACAAAAGTTGTTCTACTCTTCCAAATCTATAACTTTGTCAAAAGGAGTAATATCAGATTCCAAGTTTAAATATGATTAAATTTGAATTTAACCTGCTGACTCCAGTTTGACCAAGGTTTAATGCAAACTTAGAAATTCCTAAAGTCTATTTTATGCTCATTTTCAGAGAAAGAGTATTATACCAATGTTGTGTAGTTTTTAATTATCTACAACTTTATTATATGATGTTTTGCATGATAGGGACTTTTGTTCCTTTGAAATTTGAATTTTCCTTACCGATCAAGTTTAGGCAGATTTCTGCTTTTTCATTAATCGACTCAAAACTCCACCTAAACCTTTGTGCATGTTACCACACCCAATAACAAAGTTGATCTACATAAAATTGTCTACAAGTTTGGTATAGAGAGTTTGGTTCCAATCACATTATATTTTGAACTATAGTCACAAATGCATTCAGGGGTTTTGCATATTTCACTGAAAATTTTTGACTTCGTGATTTACTAGCCTAGTTGTTGCTCTTCTCTAAACATCATTAAGCCAAATCCTTGACTACCGCTAATCTAATCACGTGTTAAAACTTTCGAGATGCCGGGAGCAGTCACAATCCTAATCATATTGAAGCTATTCGGAAAGTTGCAGCTCCGATATGCAAACTTGATATGCAGAAGTTTCTTGGCAAGGTGAATTATCTACGGCGGTTCATCTTTAATCTTGCCGGGAAGGTGGATGATTTCAGTCCTATTCTTCGGTTAAAGAATGATGCTGATTTTACTTGGGGGGCTAAACAACCGAGGGCCTTTGAGCGAATCAAGGATTATTTATCTTCGGTGTCGGTACTTAAGGCTCCTCAGAGTGGTGTTCCTTTCAAATTATATATTGCCAATGAAGGTAAAGTTTTTGGTGCTGTTTTGACTCAAGAAACCGAAGACAAGGAGCATGTAGTTACAGTATTTGTGTCGAAGGTTGATTGACGCCGAAACGAGGTACACATTCATTGAGAAGTTGTGCTTATGTTTATTTTATGCATGTACCAAGTTGAGGCGTTACTTGTTATCTAGTTCTTGTATAGTTGCTTGTCAAACTGATGTTAGTAAGTACACGTTACGTAATCCCATCATGAGTAGTAGAGTCGGTAAGTGGGCTTATGTTTTAATAGAATATGACTTGGTTTATGAACCTTTAAAATCTATGAAAGGCTAGGTTGTAGCTGATTTTATAGTAGAACATCGGATTGATGATTCTTGTGAACTAGACACGGTTTCTATTACTCTTACTACCATGGAAGCTTTACTTTGATGGATCGGTTTGTGATGAAGGGCGAGGTGTTGGTGTAGTACTTGTTTCAGTTGAAGGTGCTACCTTTGATTTCTATAGCCGATTAGAGCTTCATTGCACTAATAATCATGTTGAATATGAGGCATTGTTATTCGGTTTAGAGTTATTGCACTCCATGGGGTAAATCATGTTGAAGCCTTTGGGGATTCTCAGTTAATAGTTCACCAGGTTTCGGGAGAGTGTCAATGCTTTGATAGAATTCTGAATTCTTATCTCGAATAATGTTGGGATATCATTCGTTCTTTTGATGAATTTAAAATTCATCACATATTTGGAACTGATAATTCCAGAGCTAATAATCTGGCATGGGAAGCATTTGGTTACAGTGTGACCAAAGGGAAATTTCATGTCTCTAAAAAATTGATGCTTGAAGAGGCTTGTGTGCTAAAGCTGCGCATGCTGGACTGTCCGGCAGGGAGTGTGGGACTATCCGGTGAAGGGAGAAGGCTCTGATTTTGGCTTTGGATGATTCGGCAAATAGCGTAGTTGTTCTGAATGATTGGAGGAGGCCCTTATTATGTATTTACGAGATCCAAGTGCAAGAACAGATAGAAAGGTTCGGTGAGCTGGTTTTAAGTATACTTGTAACGATGAATTGTACCGTCGAATTGTTAGTGGTGTTATGCTCAAATGTGTAGGTTCTGATGATGTTGTGTTGGCTATGACGGAGGTGCATGAAGATGTTTGTGGTACTCATCAATCGGCTTTGAAGATAAAGTGGCTTTTGAGAAGGGCCAGTTTTTATTGGCTTAGTATGATTGCTGATTGTTTTAAGTATTACAAAGAAGGATCTCAGGTGTGCTAGAAGTTTGGAGATCTACAGATGGTTCCTGCTGCCAAGATGCATCCCATTATCCAGCTTTGGTGGTTCAAAGGATGGGGCCTGGATTTTATTAGGGAGATTCATCCGTCATCTTCGAAGGGACAACGGCTTGTGTTGATGGCTACAGATTACTTTACCAAGTAGACTGAAGCTGTTGCCTTGAAGAACATGACGCATAAAGAGGTAATTGAGTTCATTACTGAGCATATTATTCATAGATTTGGTATTCCTCAGTCTTTAGCTACATGTCAGGGTGCTTCTTTTCAGTGGCGGGTCTAGACTCCACACATAGGGGGCTCTTCTTCTTCTTCCTCTCTTTTTTCTCCTTCTTCCTTCTTCCTCTCCATTTTTCTTCATCTTCATCTTCCTTCCTCCTCAAAAAATCAGGGGGAGGGCTTAGGGGGGCTCCATGGCATCTAAGGAGGTAGGGGGGTTGAGCCCACCCTACACCCCCTAGATCCGCCCCTGCTTCTTTAATGTCTAAGGAGGTGCATGAATTTACTGAATCTTATAAAATTAAATTGCTCAATTCCTCTCCATATTATGCTGAGGACAATGGTTAGGGCCGAGTCTAGTAACAAGGTAGTTATCAATCATATGAAGCAAAAGATCACTGATCATTCATCGGTATTGGCATGAGGTCTTGTCTGAAGTTTTATGGGCTCATAGAAAATCTAAACACCGTGCTACTAAAGTTTCTCCTTTTGAGCTTATGTATGGTCAGGAAGCTATGCTACATGTAGAGGTAAATTTGGATACATCTACATGTAGAGGTAAATTTGGATACATACATGTTTGCAAGGCAGAATGATTTAGATGTCGGTGAATATTATGACTTGATGATGGACAATATTGATGAAGTAACCGACATGCGGTTGATGGCTTTAAAGGAGCTCGAGAAGGACAAGCTCATGGTTGCCAAGGCGTATAGCAAGAAGGTGAAGGCCAAGTCTTTTCAGATTGGAGAACTCATGTGGAAAACGGTGCTGCCACTGAAAACTAAGGATAGAAGGTTCAGCAAGTGGTCTCCAAGCTGGAAAGGTTCATACAAAGTAAAGCGGATGGTTTCTGATAATGCTTACATGTTGGAAGATTTGCAAGGTAATGAACTGCCCGGGGCATTGAATGGCCACTTCTTGAAGAAATATTACCCAAGTATGTGACACAATGCTTGAGAAAGGCTGATGTGTTGCATTGAAGGATTAGTTTGCTTAGAAATTGTTGTCATGAGAGATCTGCTGATTCTAGAAAGCATAATAGGTTCCGGCAGCTTTTAGATCATGACCTTCACTGAAAGGCGAGGAGGAGGGAGCGTGTGTTGAGCACCAATTTAGGCAGGCCTACACTAGCCACCACTACTATACTGTCCAGTGGCATGTATCGGATTTTCCGGTAGCACCGGACTATCCGGTATGGTCAAAGTCCGAGATGAATCTCGTAATTTGTACACGATCTCGCGGAGTTCGACTTGTACAAAAATCAAACCGACTTGTACAAAAATCAAACCACCACTCTATAAATATAAAGAGGACCAGACTGAAACATCCACAATCGAACCAAACATTACTTTTATCTACATTTATGCATATTCTATTTCCCAAACCCTAATCTTCGCTTCTTGTCGACTCTACGCTCACCAAAGAGCTCTAGGTGGCCTGCCGACGCTAGAGCAACTCCTAGCATCGATTTGATCTAGGTTTACCCGAAACCCTACCCATCACCGGACTGTCCGGCATGAACAGGTTGACCCTACGGTCCTTGCGGCAACGTGCGAAGTCCTAGGTTTTAGAGTGTTTGACGCATAAACGTGTCAGCATAGACCATGCCATTTCAAATCTAAATTGAACACTTCAGCCGGATTTCGCAAATGACAAACGTTACATCGGGTCAGTAACTCAAGTCAAGGAAAAAACATTCTGTTTTAAGAATGACTAGGAAGGAAAAACCAAAAGCTACACACCAGTACACCACTATCTAAGGAGCACAATCAGGACCAGTTTAGACTTGGACCAGATGGGTTAGCACTCTGCAAGGCTCAGCACTACTGTTTCCGAAACCTTAGCAACCCATGGCAATGTTGGTTGAGGAGATGTGACATTGAGCTATTTCCGCATCGATGTGACAAATGGTGCGTAACGCCGTCAAACCCTCTTCACATTGTCGCCATGGATAACCACAGCACCTTCAGTCATCAGAGTCCCAAGGGCACTGCGAAGCTGCAACAAATATCCATGCAGACATTAGCATGTGTCGACATAGTACCAAAATAAACATGCACAAGCTACAGTTTCTGACTTACATCGTGTAAATGAATTTCCATAGAGCTCTGCTTCCTCATTTCTTCCAGCAACTGTACACCAATCAAAACGAATACTTAACTCACTGATGGGGCAACAAATGATGAAAACAAGGAAAGAGGCAGGAACCCAGAACAAAGGTTTCTTTACCTCAATCATACGCATTGAAGGGCCTCCAAGCTGCATTTTCTCCATGACAAGGTTTCTGGTTGCAGCAACAAGGTTCTCCCGTCTCTGCCTTTCACTTGCAGATATTCCCGTCATTATTAGATCCATATCAATCGTCCCTTTTGTCATTCATAAAAATACCATCAGCACAAGGGTTGCAAGAGAAAAAGAAAGCATAAAGTGACAACGCCAAGAAAGTTAATCTGACCAGTTGCATGATCAGTTGCAGACTGCTGCATAGCAACTTCAAGAAGCCTGAAGGCCTCCACAACATCTCTCACTTCAACCTTTAGGCAGCAAGAGCAAAATTATGAGTCACAACCACCACATATTGTCATGTAACTGAACAACAACCAGTAACTAAGATTCGGAAATAATGATTACCACTTCAGAGAACCGCATCCGGGCCAATGCTTCACTGAGACGAATCAAACTCTCTATTTGTCTAGCCGTTGCAGTTATGACCTATTCACCAAACAGCAACATGTTAGGGGTTTCTCACTATTCAAATAACCATGACCATAGTAAAACAGAATGCTACCTTCTTTCTGCTCCCAGGGCTATTCCCTCTTTTCCTCATCTCAACATAGCCACGGGTTAACTCTTCTGCGGCTTCATCAGATAACTGCGGCTGAATGTACTTCCTTGCATAGCTTATGTAAGCAACTAATGTCGGCAAATCCAAGACCTCGAGCTCCTCTAACTGCACAACATGAAATATGCACAATTAATAAGACACAGGATTAGCTAAGAAAAATTGTATTTGTTAAATTATTGGATGGTTTATATTTCATAAAAAATGAGAAGTACTTTAAGTTTCAAGTATAAAGGTTGAGTCTGGTGTTTTACATTTGGATTCTCAAAATGCAATGAAACAATATGCTTTGCCAGGCGCCTATCAGTTTGTTCATCCGCCTTGTCCAAGATAAGATATATCAGGTCAAATCTGCATATTAAATTGTGACAAGAGTTACAACATTTCCATGTCATTCATTCACTTTGAACCATGCAGGCATCCAGCTAGTTACCTTGAAAGCAGCGTTGGGGCAAGGTGGATGTTGTCAATTACAGAAAGCCTCGGATTATAGCGTGATTCAGTAGGATTGGCACATGCCAGGACAGATGTCCTTGCATTTAAAGATGCAATGATTCCGGCCTTTGCAATGGATACAGTCTGCTGCTCCATCACCTACATTCATTGCAAAAAGACTTAGCTTACATGGATAATCATATCTCATCATGCAAATAATGCTTACACATTCAGCAAAACAGACCTCATGTAACATGCTTCGTGCATTATCAGACATCTTATCGAACTCGTCTATACAACAAACACCTTTGTCACTCAAAACAAGTGCCCCACTCTCAAGAACCTGAAAGATAACAGGGTCATTGTTGAGGTAACAGGAGTAATTCAATTAGCTGATAAAGAAACCAAGGCAATCATGTGAACTTATGGCACATACAGTTTCACCAGTCTCAGGATCCTTGGTAACATAAGCAGTAAGACCAACTGCAGAACTTCCTCTACCACTTGTATAGATACCCCGAGGAGATAGTTTATGCATGTACTGGAGAAGCTGGGATTTACTCGTTCCAGGATCACCCACAAGTAAAATATTGATGTCACCTCGGAAGCTAGCTCCAGAAGGAAGCCTTAAGGGATTGCCACCAAAAAGCTGGACATAGAACAGTTTACAGTATGCTATGGTTAGCTACGACACATTTTTAAAAGTCCATCTAAATAATCAATGATGTTACCTGGCAAAGGAGACCTCTTTTAACATCATCCAACTCCCATATATTTGGAGCCAATGATCTAGTCAATCTGTCATAGATATCAGGCAACTTTGAAAGCTCTTTTAGTTTCTCAACCTGCAACACAGAAGAATGTTACCAAGAATCCAACACAAACCATTGAAGAAAGGTATGGGGACCAAAAAATACCTTATCACTAAGAAAATCCTCTTCAGTAGACTTGCTAGCAGAGGAATTGTCAATGTCCATGGTGTCCTCCACATGAAGCCTAGACTTGTCTGTCTTCTTTATGTGAAGGCAATCAATGTATGTCTGAATGCAGGAATACCATCAGAAAATGGAGTATGATCAGATGATACCTCAGTACAAGATTTAACCTACTATGCTATGAAGCAATACAAAGATGATAGTTCAATAAAGTTTATTATTTTAACCTTGAATATAGACTTCACTGTCCTTTGAGTTGGTCCGACTCTAATGCTCATAGCCCTGTATATTCCAGTGATCTGTAATAAACAAAAGAGGTTAAATTCATAATTTGCAAAAACAAGAACCATATAGCAAGATTGATGGCATTGATCACTTCGCAAAGTCCAATTCTAACCTCAACCCTATCTCCAGGCTTTCCAGCATCAACAAGCTTATCATGCATCAAGACACTAACTGTATGTGGAGTGCCAGCCTTCGGGTATCTCATCGGGTGTTTCCTGCAACTTTATGATCTGCTTGTCTGAAAATCTAGTCATGAAAAAAATGTTATATCCAATGTGATTCTGAATCCTTAATAATTCTAGCAAAGAAAAAATGGCAAAAAGTAGGGTGTAGCTACCTGCATCGATTATGCACTAGGGTCATAGAATTTGTGGCTTTACATTGTTCTTTCTGACAAATGTGTGGCTCAGTTACTCTCCCTGACAAAGCAAGCCACACTATATTAGTTTTATAATAGAAACAATGCAAACAGATAAAACAAATGGCCCACATAAGGCATGCACATCTTGCTATAGATATGGAGTACTGAATAAAATTTGTATACATCTCACGGTATGCATTTTCGAAGCAACTACTCTTTAAAGGTAAAAACTTAAGGCCAAAGTTCTACCAGTTCATTTAAGGCAAATAGAGCATGCAATACAAGTTACTACATTTTCCGAGATGAGCCCACCAAGAGTAAAATGAATAACAACACCTAGTCACAGGCAAAGAAACTGAGCACTCTAAACCTTGGACAGACTATAAGAACACTTTGTGATTGAGACGATTCTCTAATTAGCACGATTAGCATACATATGAAGTGGTGTTTTCTACTTCAATGTGGCATATTTTTGGGAGCAACGGTCAACGAGATTCAGATAATTGTTTCATGGAAAATACTGTAGCATACAAGGTCAATTGAATTGAGCACTATCATGACTGTATAGCATGTAGGAAATCATTAAGAATTTGAAGGAACATAAACTAAGAATATTAGAATTCATTGAAATAAGACCAAGAGTCCATATTGCATAAATCAAAATGTTCATGTTAGAACCAATACCTCTATCAACCATGATGGGCTCTGAGTAGAAACCACAAACTAGACAGCGGAACACAGCCTCCCTGAGCTCTGGTATGACGGAACTGCATCTAATTATCATACCCTTGATCGATACCATCTTCTCAATATCTACAACAAACAGGGAATCACAAATCAAGTCACACAATGTCCAGTTTAACTCGCGTTCGAACATTGTCATCTTGACCAGAAGTAACAATCAATTACCAGACGGGTTGAGATTCCTCAAGCAAATGGACGACCTGAGGTTGTAGATCCTGGTCTGGATGTGCTTCTCGAAGAGCGGCTCGATGCGTGCGACGAGGTCCATAAGCACGATGTCGAATATGGCAAGCACCTCGAGCGGGTAGCGGACCATCTTGCTGTAGAGGTCTGGATCGTGGTCGAAGACGTCGTGCGCGTCGACGTCGAGCGACTCCCCGCCCTCGAGCTCGAGGATACGGTGGATGGCGCGCATGTACTTTCCCTCGTCCATGACCGGGTCGACGCGGCCGGCGTCGCGCGGGTCCCGAAAGTGGCGCAGGAACCGGAGAATAGCGGCGTTGACGTCCTGCACGCTGATGTTGGTGCCCCATACGAAGACCGGGGTGGCGTCGACCCCTGCGCCGCCATCGGTCTCGTCTTCCCCCGCGTCGGAGGACGGCGGGATGTCGTCGGTGGACATCGGGGTCGAGGGCGTCGGCGGGAACCGGCCAGTCCAGTTCTGGCGCTGCTGCCGAGCGGCACCAGCCCCGGCGCCGGATGGTGTGCGGCGGCCAGGGTGCGGCGGCGTCTCGAACCCGCCGAGGGAGGGGGACGAGGCATAGGGGCTGGCGGAGCCGCGACGGCGGCGCCCACCGGAGCGGCGGGTGGGCTCGGTAGGGGAGGAGTTGGTGACCGGGAGCGGGCTCGACTGGCGAGCATCCGGCGACGATACGGCTGCAAGACCAATAGCAAAGATGAGATTTTTCCCACACAGGAATCCAGGTATTGGCAATAAATCTGCAAGAAAGAGGTTGCAATTAGATCTTACAAGGAGGGGAGCTGCCGCCGCCGTTGGACGCCATGGCTTGCGCAGAGAGAAACACACGGGCAGCACAGAAAGAGGAGGAGAAGGTGGGGGATCGGAAGGGTGGGAAGGGGAGGGTAAAATGGCGGGAGGTGGCGGCGGCGGGAAGATGGGAATGGCGGGAACGAGAGTGATATTTCCCGCCAAGTAACGCCTGGGGAGTGGGGAGACTTGATGGGCTGTGTGCCTGTGTTTCGTCGAGGCTGAGCCCCCTCGGCCCTCTGTTTCACCTTTCACGCTTCGTGGATGAAGAAAGTCCTATAACCTCCCTTAACTATGCTTATAGTTCGATGTTCTCTCCCTGGCCTACTACACTGGATGTTTTTGTGCTCCCTCAACTACTATGTTGGTTTTTCTGCCTTGTATAGTTTTTTAGGCAGTTGTATCGTCATGACACCACATCAACATCGTAGGAGGTGAATCAAACTTACTTAATAGTTTAGGAGTAAAATTTTTCTAATTAATTTTGGAAAGGGTTTCTAAATTTCTTCAAACATAAGTGTAATTCTTCTTAAATAGAAAAATATGAAATCACTGCCAAAATTTTATAAAAATAAGATTGATTTTATTTGAAGTCATTTGAATGCTGTTTTGTAGTTGTTCATAATATTTCATTGCTCTATAGTTGTGCCAATTATTTTATTTTAAATATCTTTTTTGCATTTTTACTTTATATTGATGGTTTTATTAGTTAATTTCATGATGTTTGAACCCCTTTTTACTAGTTATGTTATCTAATCATGCAAATAATGCAAAGCTAAATGGCTAGACAAGCAATATGTTGTGGAACATGGCAACTATCAGGTTGGTGTCATTTTAGGCTTTATATGTGCTTGTAGTGCAACACTACAATTAATCTTCTTTGTCTATCTCTCGGTGTAATCTAGCACAAAATGATAACTAAAATAAATAATATGTGCAACTGCGTAGCAACAAAACACTAGGGACAACCATAATCAAATGTTCAACTCAAAATATAGCACTAACATGTAGAAATTTTTGTTTTTTTTTCTGATTTTAAATAAAATACTTATGATTTATTTAATTTCTAATGATTTTATGGAAAAAAACCTTTAGAAAACTTTTGTAAAAGATATATGTATAACCTATAATCCCCTAAACTATTTGATTTAGCTCCCTCAAGGCTACTAGATGAAACCACACTTACAATCACTCGAGGTAGAAAACTAACGTTTTTAATAGTAGATGGAGTATAAAACATCTAATTTGCATGCTTTCGGAGAAAAAAATTTGAACTCTGAGCATAGTTGAGGGAGGTGAAAAGAACTTCTAGATCAAGATGGGTTCTATTAAGGTTGGTCTCTACATGTAAATTATTAGTGAGCTTGGTTTTCATAGCCTAGCCATCTATCTATATAACATATATAATCTCAAAAAATCTATATAACATATATAAGTGAAGCCACTTATAATCATTAATTCTATTTCTCTCAACATGCAACAAGATATCCGTATCATCTATGAGTCTATTAAGTTATAGAAACCACATCACCATCCACCAAGACCTTTATTAATGTCTTTTACCATCCATGCATTCACCTATTAGTTCACACAAGTACTACGCTACAAACTTTCTATAGCCAAGATGCCAACATACAAATAGTCAATTATTTAAAGTCGATCTATCTCAACTAATATGAACATGCTAAAATATGATGTCTATATAAAATGATGCTCTTTTCAATCAATGTAGTATTTTGACCATCAAATCTTGCTTTTAAAATTAGTTTAACAATTCCCACAACAACATTTCAACTTTAACAATTAGTTTAAGAATTTCCATAGCAATGCACGGGTATGAAGTCGTTTACATGCTTTGCATGCCACTCAAATTCTAAAAGTCTCTATAAATAATCCTATAAATATGGATCCTTAGGAGGGGGTCAAGTTTAAACGCTACCTATGACGTTAAGATACTAATGAAACTAGGTGATGTCCCGCGCGTTGCTGCGGAAATTCTAAAACTATTTTTCAATTGAAATTTGAAGGTAGAAATATTAATATGATTGTAAGAACATTTTGTGGAAGACACTATACTTGATAGTATGTTCATCATAGTTGAAAGAAATTGACTCTTAGATGATTGATTATCATGTTTTTTATCTTGGCTATAGGAATTTTGTAACGTGGTATTCGTACGAACTAAGAGTCGTATGCATGGATGTTATTGACCATAGAAAATCGATAAAAGACATCAATAGAGGGGCTTAGTGGATAATGACATGTATTGTAACTTAGTGGATCCATGGATGATGTTGATAAATCACATGCTGAGAAAAATAGAGTTAATGACACTTAGTGGCTTCACTTATATACGTTATATAGATTGTTGTATGGTGGTGCCAAGGATCCTCTGCATTATCTGCTTAAGCTATCTGTCATTGTTTTTACCGTTGTCATCTAAGTATTAATTTATACAAACTTTTTATATGCTCCTTTCAAATACTATTTCATTTATATGTTATTTTTGTCCAATAATGTCATGTATACGCCAAAATCTGACTAAATTTGGACTGGATTTGTTGAATTACCTGAGATGCTATATACACATGTTTAATCTTCGTTGATTCCATTGTCTAAAAATACACAAGTAGAGGAAGTTTGATCAAACTCCAAGTGCTAATGGCCGCATGAAAAGGAACATTCATCCATGGATCAAAGATGCTCCTCTCAAACTGCATGTTTACATGCATGTTTTGGGTACCCATAGCACTTGGTGCTTCGTCCCCTGCCCAACTCTTGACTCGCGCACGCTCTGTTTAGAGAAGAGTTATGGTGCTTTCAGCCCCCTTCTAGACGTATGTAGCAATGCATGATGCTGAACCTGAAGAAGCAACTTGGCATCATCCTATGCTGGAGTCTTGGCATTTTTGGAGGAATATCCTGCACGAGTCCTTGGGTAAGCACGTCGCTGGCTGCGGTTCTTCTGACTACCTGCCAATAATGCAACACTAGCCTCGGCCTATAATACGTTAACTTGCTAAAGTATTACCGTCAATGAAATGAGGAAAAAAAAGATGGTTTAACTATGCAGTGCTGCAGTGTGGCACGCTGTTTCCCGTGAGCCGGCGGCTACGAGTTCTTTAACAAAAACTTGGTACTCGTTACAAGCGACTAGAGTGTATACAGTGACCTTAAGTATAAATAATTCGTACATAGTTACAACACCCGGTGACAATTTCCTTTTTCTGTTATAAGAAAGAATTGCACTGGGACTTGTTGTTGGCCCCTGCATCAAGTATTCAAGTTGGCACTTGGACTTACAAAATTTGCAAATCCTGCTGGCTTCTTGCGACCGGCTCTGAAAAAGGAGTACTTCCGATGTCATTTTACTTTTCCTGCGCCCAGCCACCCACGTTGAAGCATATTCTTTTACCCAAAGAATCATCGATCTAGCCTAGTCGCTCTTGCAAGTGTGAGATCTTCTGTCTTCTGATTACGATGATAATATGCATTATAATAGTATTATCTTTGTGAATACACTATGTTATCGCGGTGTGTCATCAAGCACAAATCCCGTGTAGGGCCTAGAAGAAGAGTTCCTGCTAACAGTTGGGCTGACTCCTCTCATCCTGTGTGATGTGGTCTGAGATAGCGAGGGCGGCTTGCTTTGTTCAAAATTTGGCCGTTGCGGTGCCCTCGAGCATGCGTTTCCGACATCTCATTTTGACTTTTGACCCATGAGGAGCCATTGCAGCACAGCTGAAATCGGTAGTAAATCCTTTTGACGCTTGCTGAAAAATTTCAGAGTTTTCTGCATACTTTCTACAATAGCGGAGGGGTTTAATGAACTCATCTATGTAACTCTGCTATTGTTACAGTACTTCTATTTTTGCCCGTCTTCCTAGCAGTGTGGTGACCTTTCTTTGTTTATTCAGACACCATGTGCAGTGAATGGAAAAACTAATCTTTGTTCGGACAGCATGTATACGGAGTCCAAAGCCAAAACCCAATAAGTCCGATCGGACAGCATGTAGCGAATCCAACACCCTAAATCCGAGTCAGATAACCAGTAGATGCAATGCCCCTCCTGTTTCTGAATAAAAAAAAATCCGGGTCCAATTCTGAAAAAAAAAAACATTGCTATTTTGCACTGCACAATGTAGGATCAGGATTCAGGAAACAGTGAAGGAAACTGAAGAAAAAAGAGTCCATGAGAGATTGAAAACCAGCACCTTCACAATTCTTTCACATCATACTGTACAAATTTCGAGCCCAAATTCAGTATGACTTTGTACGTTCGCTCATAACTCATCTCAGTAACATCCCGTTCGCTCATAACTCATCTCAGTAACATCCATTATTTAGTTTAGTCTTGTCTTATACTAATACTAGTTAGGAAGTGGAGGAAAATGTCCTAAGTATTAAAAAAAACTTGGAAATTGCAGGCAATTCCCGGGCTGGGCGAGGCCAGGAAAGCACAGAGGAGTCTGCCAGTACGTTGACGATTGTCATTGAGTCGGGATCGGGAACGGCGGCTGGAAGGAGCGGAGCCAGTCGTAGTCCGGCAGGTTGAGCGGCGGCAGCGAGTGGCGGCCTCTGGTGGAGCTCCCGGCGCGGACGTCCTGCATGGTGAGGAGCGCGGCGACGGTGTTGTGGAAGATGCTCTGCTCCGCCTCGGCGGCGGCGAGCGCCTCGAGGTCTCGGCGCGCAGCGTCCTGGCCGTCGGGCGCCTCCGGGAACACAGCCTCCATCATGGCCTCGCACTCCCGCACCAGCTGCGACACCGTCTCCGTGTTGAAGAAGGGCTGCTCCAGCACCGTCTCGATCACCGGCAGACGCAGCACCGCGCCGGTGCGCTTGTCATACTTCTTCAGGATCTTGGCGAGGCCTGCGTTGCGTCCATGGATGGATGGAATCAGTCGTTGTATGCGTCGTGTGGTGCAGTGAGACCATGAGCATGAACACTGCTATATTGGCTACCTATGTAGTTGATGCTGCTGTAGTTGAGTAGCAGCACCATGACGCCGTGGAAGTTGACGATCTCCCTGCGGATGGCCGCGACCTCGGCCTCGTGCTGCGCCGGCGGCACGGCCCCCGCCGCCTTGCGGTCCAGCGCGAGCTTGATGTCGTCCTGCAGCTCCCGGTGGTGGATGATGAACTCCTCCTCCTGCTCGAGGAAGAAGCCGTTGATCTTGTCGATCTCGGCGTGGAGCGTGGCGAGGAACTCGGCCTCCTCCACCGGCGACGGCGGGCAGCCGGCGGAGACGGCTTTGACGCACTGCTTGAGCTCCTTGTAGCGCAGGAACTGGTCCCGCCACTCCGGCAGGCTCTGCTCGATCTGCCTCTTGAGCCACTTGCCAAACTTCATCTCTGCCTGCTGATCAAACTAATCGCCTACCGCTAGCTACTAATCACTGGTCCCCCAATCCAAATTGATTATAATTTATATAATCAACATCGATCAATCTGTGGATTGTACTAGGAAGGAAGGCAGGGGTGCTCTGCTCGCCGTCGCCGTGTGATATAGGCGAGAAGGAGAGGTCGGCCGTGCCGCGGTTCTCCGAATATCTAGCGGCATATGCTAAGCGTGCTGACGAGGGCACACCGGGGTGTCGCGCGCCTGGCTACGCGCACCCGGCGTTCAGGCCATACACTTGTAAATGTTGCTTCCACAGGCCTGGTGTTCTTTATATATGTATATATGTTCCGTGGGACATTTGCTAGCTACTACCTGGCACCCGGCGGGTGAGAACAGTACGGGAACATACCGTATGGCCATGACATCTGATATCATTTTCAGATTCATGACCCGTTTTCGACTATAGCAAGTAAAAAGTTGTTATTTTTCAAATGGTTTCGCAATTGTTTTTACCTCCTTTTTTTCATTTCATACATATAAGGAAATCTTAGCCCGGATTTTGTGTTCTACATTGCAACACCATTTCTAATCATTTTCATCCGTATTGGCACTATGAGAATTGCAAGGGTTCATATGATCCTATCAGAATGTAAGAAACCATGTGAAGCCGTTTAACGTTTGATTTTTTCCTAGTCACAGGTAATAAAAAAGAATGAGATTTATAGCTGCATGAAATCGTTCCTTCAAATCAATTGCAAATTAACTTTTACATGCTAAATTTGAATAAATTGAAAATTCTACAAGTTTTTATTTCTAAACTTAATTTCATAAAATTATATTTTTATTGTGTTTGATAAATATATTACAATAAAAAGGTAGTAGCAATAGTCAAGGTTATATTTTAGAATGAAATGGAAGTCGGGTCCCTAAACTTATCCCGTATTTCCATCCAGGTCCACGATCTTCCAAAATGCACATCCAGGTCCCTGAACTTATCCCGCATTCCCATTCAGGTCCATCATATTTCAAAATGCACGTCCAGGTCCATCAACTAATTCCACACCTATGCCGCCATCCAAACGGTGGCAGGTGGGCTTATTTCGTCTACGTGGACATGCCACCGTGGTAAGCTAGCTGCCAGCTGCTCCACATGCCGCCACCAGCCCCACGTGCCCACGCTTGTTCGCCCCTCCCCGGCTCGCCGGTGTGGCCGTCGCCGACCTCGTGTGATTGCGTGTCGCGCTGCACTCGCCTGGTGTAGCCGCGCGCGCTCGCTCACCGCACCTCCGCAGCCCGGTATGCCCATGCCTGCGCTCTCCGTCGACCCAATGCGCCCCTCCCCAGCTCGCCCCACACACATGCCATCCGCCATGGCCGGAGCTTAGAGGGCTCATGTCCCACCTCCTCCACTGCCCTCCCACTCCTTTACCGTGCAACGCAATGGCCTCAGCACGCTCCACCGTTTCGTTAAGCTCTAGGCCTCTAAATTGCCTTCTTACAAGCGCATCCGCCATAGCCGTCGTTGTCTCTGCATGCTCGTGTGTGCGAGCCCAAGCGCGCTGGGGTGGTAGCGGTGTGGCGAGCAGATGGGGCCGGCAGCAGCGGCAGCCACACGGGCGAGCCTGGGAGGGGCGTGCGGGGTCGGCGGCGAGTGCGAGTGCTCTGGGCGGAGGTGGCGACACAGTGAGCGGGCATGGGCACGTGGCAGTGACGGCCACACCGGGGAGGGGCGAGCGGGCGTGGCCGGGCACACGTGGCCGTCGGGGTGCGTGGTGCATCAGGCTGCCAGCTGGCCCGGTAGCATATCTATGTAGGTGAAATAAGCCCTGTCGGTACCCAGCTAGCCGGGTACCCGCTTACACTAGACAAAGATCACCACTATCGGCAAGAGCTACAGTAAAAGGAGGGCCTAAGACCGCGTACAAGCGGGCCCGGCCTACTCCTTATAAAAGCTGGGCCGCGCACCCGGCCCACAGGGGAGGCCTCGGACCTCCTTCAGCGAGGTCCGAGCCCCCCCCAACCACGCGAGGAGTCCCTCAAGGCAAGGTTAGGTCCGGACCTCTCGGAGGTCCGGAGCCAGCGCCTTCGGTGGTCCGGGGCCGCCACGTGCCCACAGGGCACGGGGAGGTCTAGCGCTGCCACGTGCCCACAGGGCGCGTGGCGGAGCCTTCAGACAGGGGCCTCGCCCATCTACTGCATTTATTGCGGGCAGGTGAGCGTGCCCCGTTGCCGCTGACACCGCCGCTGTCAGACGGGCGTGCCCCCGTTGCCCGCTGACACCGCCGCTGTCAGACGGGCGTGCCCCCGTTGCCCACTGACACTGCCGCTGTCAGACGACGGCGACTATTCTAAAGGGGCGTGCCTTACCGAGGCACGACGGCAATAACAGGGCACTACAGTCGACTTCCCCGGCATACGTTGGGGTCTATATTGAGTAAACAAGTACGCTGTACTCATCATGAGCCGCGCCACGCGCGGCGACCGCGCTCAACCTAATACTAGGTAGTGGCGCTACAGCGCTACTACGAGCGCCCCGTCCTGTCACGCCAGCACGTCGCCTGCCCCCTCGGCCTCTGAAGCCTCTCACCGGGTTTAGCGGCCGATGGAACAGGACGGCGTAAAACAGGACGACGTGGCGCCATATCCGGGTGGCAGGACGGCATGGCGCATCTTCCGGGCCATACCGGGTCGCGTCAGTGGTACAGGCGCGACGCATGAGAGCGTTGGACATCAAGCACAGGATAGAACTGTAGCATAGAGGAAATGGGCCGGAACCACCTGTCGAGGCCCGGCCACCATGTACGTGCCCCCCTTGGGTTATAAAAGGGGAGGCATACGCAACACAAAGGGGACAGACTCCGCTAGGGAAGCCCACAAACCACACAAGCCCAAGAAGCTGACAATCTCCACCGTCTTCTCCAACAGACAGGAATACAAGAACACACCCACAGTGGACGTAGGGTATTACGCTCCGGCGGCCCGAACCACTCTAAATCCTCTCGTCACCATCGTGCCACCACCGACCTAGCTAACAACGATCGCTCCCCCTAACTACTCTTAGTACTTAGGATCTTGGTTGGGTGCATTCCGCCACCCGGCCGGAGCACGCTCGCTCCGACATTTGGCGCGCCAGGTAGGGGGATAGCGTCAGTTAGCATCATCCCTCACGGCATGATGGTTCGCATCCGCGACATTCACGAGGATGCAGCCGCATGAGAGAAGGTGGCCTCGACCGAGTCACAGGCCTCCCCCCACCGTTCTGAGGGCGCGGCACGGACGCCGCGAGCCCCTCGACGCCCACGGGGCGCGCCGCTGCTGCAAACACTGCAGTAGCAAGCGCTGTAGCGGCAAACGCCGCCACGGCGAACCCCGCTGCTGCCAGCGGCCCGCTCGCCGCAGTCAGGGAGCTGCTCCGTAACCCCCCGGGGCCGACAGCCTCTCCTAGCGCCCTGGCGCAGTGGCAGAGCGATGTGGATCGCCTGATCCACCTAGCTGAGGTCACCCCGGGCCCAGCTAGGACTGGATCGCGACCCCGTCCCAGCAGCGGGGGGAGGTCGAACCGCCGCAGGCAGCACGATGCGGCAACATCCGTGCGCTCCCCCTCAGTGAGGAGCGCGCAGACGGAAGACCTGCGAGCTGAGCTCAACCGCCGGCGAGCGGGCACCCACACCACCGTGGAGCAACCACGGGTGCAGCCAAACGCCGCCAAGGGCAAGAACCTTGACGCTGTGTTTGCCGCTGCTGCACCTAAGCCCCCGGCTTACGTGCAACCCCCAGTTGGCGTACAAGCGCCGCCGGGGGTCATATCGGCTGGAGTTGGCTGCGCCGCGCTCGCGGACAGTCTTCGCTCCGCGCGCTGGCCGCAGAAGTTCCGGCCGCACCTGCCGGAAAAATACGACGGGACTACCAACCCGTCAGAATTCCTGCAGGTGTATGTCACCGCTATCACAGTGGCTGGCGGAGACGACGCCGTCATGGCGTCATACTTTTACGTCGCCTTGTCTGGGCCGGCCCGGACTTGGCTCATGAACCTCTCCCCCGGGTCAATCTGATCCTGGGAGGAGCTCTGCACTCAGTTCCTGGCGAACTTCGTGAGTGCATGCCAGCAGTACGGTGTGGAGGCCCACCTCCATGCAGTACGTCAGGAGCCCGGGGAATCCCTCCGAGCGTTCATTGCTCGCTTCGCCAAGGTGCGGGGGACAATACCCCGCATCTCCGATGCGTCCATCATCACAGCCTTCCGGCAAGGCGTCCATGATGAGAAGATGCTGGAGAAGCTGGCGACCCGCCAAGTGCAGGACGTCGCCACCCTATACGCGCTGGCGGACAAGTGCGCTAGGGCCACAGAGGGACGTGCATGGCACTCCCCACAGCAGGACAGGACTGCCCGGCCAGGCGCCTCTACCGGTGCTGCCCGAGAGGGCGGCAAGAAAAAGAAGAAGGGCCGACGCCCTGAGAGGTTCTTGGAAGGGGCCCCTGTCGCCGCGGCAGCACCTGGAGGCCACGACACCGGCGGCAAGCGCCCGAGGCAACAGGCGCGGAACAGTGGCAGCTCATGCCCTGTTCACCCCAACAGCGGTCACAACGCCGCCGACTGTCACGAGATACAGAAGCTCGTGCAACGGCGTCTCAGTGAGCGCCGCGAGCGTCCGGCCAAGGACGACTCACCCCCACGCCAGCGCCCTAGCAAGGGGAAGGCTACCAGCGACGGCGGGCCCGCCGCTGGGGGCAAGGAGATGCGCTACCAGCCCCCAGAGCGGGAGCTCAAGAGCGTCTACGCTCTAGGCCACTCCAGCTCCGAATCCAGCGACAACGAACGTCGCAAGAGGCTGTACGTCATGTACGGCGGAAGCTGGGAGGTCTCCTCCCGGCGAGACGTGAAGGCCCTGCACCGAGAAGTCCTCTCGGTCAGGCCGAGTGTCCCAGGGGTGGCTCCACACCACAAGTGGAGAGACACCACCATCTCCTTCGGGCTGGCCGACTGCCCGGAGAACATGGCTGGGGCTGGCGTGCTGCCGATCATCACGTCACCAGTGGTCACCAACATACGGCTCCACCACGTGTTGATCGACGGCGGAGCCGCCCTCAACATCATCAGCCACGCAGCCTTCAAACAGCTGCAGATTCCGGAGTCACGCCTGGCTCTGACGCGCCCATTCTCCTGCGTGGGTCCAGTGCCGATCTACCCGAAAGGGAAGATCGACCTCCCGGTCACCTTCGGGACCCCGGAGAAATTCCGCACGGAGAACGTCCAGTTCGATGTCACGGATGTCAACCTGCCGTTCAACGCCATCATTGGCAGACCGGCACTTTACCGCTTCATGGCCGTTGCCCATTACGGGTACTTGGTCATGAAGATGCCGTCCCCAGCGGGTGTTCTCACCGTGCCGGGGGACTGCCACGCAGCCGTCGCCACAGTAGAGAAGCTCCATGCTCTCGCTACTGACACAGCGAACCCTGCGGGGGACAACCCCTCGACATCTCGGGCCAAGGTTCCTGTTAAGGAACCGAAGGTGCCCAAGGTACGCCCTTCCGACCCAGAGGACGTGCCAGTCAAGACCGTCCAGATCGGGGCGGAAGCCTCCCAGACCACCCGCATCGCAGGGAATCTGGGAGAGAAATAGGAAGACGCGCTCATTGCTTTCCTCCGAGCAAATGTTGACGTGTTCGCCTGGGAACCGTCGCAGATGCCTGGGATCCCTAGGGAAGTGATCGAGCACCGTCTGAAGATCGGCTCGGATGCCAAGCCGGTGCGGCAAAAGCCACGGAGGCAGTCCGTGGAGCGCTAGGACTTCATCCGTCAGGAGGTCCGGAAGCTCCTGGACGCGGGCTTCATCGAGGAGGTCCATCACCCCGAGTGGCTGGCCAACCCGGTGGTCGTCCCCAAGGCGAACGGGAAGCTTCGGATGTGTATCGACTACACCAGCCTCAACAAGGTGTGTCCTCCGGACCCTTATCCCCTCCCACGCATAGACCAGATAGTAGATTCCACCTCCGGGTGTGAACTTTTGTCTTTTTTGGATGCGTACTCTGGGTTCCATCAGATCCAGATGAATGAGGAGGATAAGAGGCATACAACCTTCGTAACAGTAGATGGTTTGTACTGTTACGTTGTAATGCCATATGGTCTGAGGAATGCTTTACCTACGTTTCTGCGTGCCATGAACTTCACGTTCCATGACCTGATCAGAAACATAGTAGAGGTCTATGTCGATGACATTGTTGTCAAGACCAGGGTAGGGTCGACCTTGATGGAAGACCTAGCCCTTGTTTTTGATAGGTTGCGCACAAAGCGCACGAAGCTGAACCCCGAGAAATGCGTCTTTGGCGTCTCGGCTGGTAAACTGTTAGGTTTCCTAGTGTCACATCGCGGCATTGAGGCAAACCCAACTAAGATCAGGGCGATCGAGGCTATGCGGCCGCCGACCTGCATCAAGGACCTCCAGAAACTCACTGGGTCCTTGGCAGCCCTCAGCCGATTTATCTCAAGGCTAGCCGAGAGAGCCCTGCCCTTCTTCAAGCTTTTGAGGAAGTCCGGACCATTCATATGGACCGAAGAGGCTGAACAAGCCTTCCAGGAGTTGAAGCAGCATCTCACCAATCTGCCCATCTTAGCGGCGCCAGAGCCTGGTGAGACCCTGTTTCTCTACCTCGCGGCGACATCTGAGGTAGTAAGCATGGTCCTGGTCGCCGAGCGACCAGTCCATTCCCACGAGGGAGACACCGGGGTCCCCCAAGTGGAAGGTGGTGGTCTGCCCACCGCAGAAGCTGCAACTGGCCCCAATACTGGAGGTCCGGCTGACACACTGCCCTGCCAAGGCGGTGAGCCACCAGAAACAGGAGGGCAAGCCGCCTAGGGGGCCAGCCTGGCAGAGGTAGGTGGCCTCGGACCTACCACTAAGGTCCGGACCACCCAGAAGCCAGTATATTACGTCAGTGAGGTCCTCCACGGGGCAAAAGCCAGATATCTGGAAGCTCACAAGTTCGCCTACGCGTTACTTATTGCTTCCAGAAAGTTGCGCCATTATTTCCAGGCGCATAAGGTTGTCGTGGTGACCTCTTACCCGCTAAGAGCAATCCTGCGCAATTCCAACGCCACTGGGAATATTGCCAAGTGGGCAGCGGAGCTGGCAGAGTTCCAGCTCGACTTCTAGCCCCGTAGCGCTACCAAAAGCCAGGTCTTGGCCGACTTCATCGCAGAGTGGACTCCCACCACCACAGAATCTGGAGGTCCGCAAGCTGAGGCGGAACCTTCACGGCCAGACAGGACCGTCCGGGTTTTCACCGAGCCGCACTGGACTCTCTTCTTCGACGGGTCCGCCCGCGGAAAAGGGTCCGGAGCAGGCGTGGTCCTCATGGACCCGAACGGGGATCAAGTAAAGTACATAGTATGCTTTGAATTCAAAGCCACTAACAACATGGCGGAATACGAAGGCTTGATCTTCGGGCTCATGATCGCCCAGTCACTAGGAATCAAGCAGCTCCTGGTTAAGGGGGATTCCCAGTTAGTGATCAGACAGGTCCGGGGGGAGTGCTGCTGCAATAACCCCCAGCTCGCAGCATACCTCATGCGAGTGAGGGAGCTCGAGAAGGACTTCGAGGTCCTGGAACTGCAGCACGTTCCTAGGAACCTCAACTCAGTGGCAGATGACCTCTCCGCGAGGGCATCGACTTGGGGCCCAGTACCCGAGGGCGTCTTCAAAAGACAGCTACTGAGACCAACCACCCAGCCAGCCGAACTGGGCGAAGGGGGCAGAACTAGCACCTCGAAGCTAGCAGTCCCGGTGGTCCTCCATCTCTGGAGTCCACCAAGGATCGTGTGGACTGATGACCCCGGCATGTCATCAGGGACACATCCAATGGCTCAGGGTAGTCCCGATGCACGGATCTCCGAGATCCGGGACTACCTGAAGGACAAAATTCTTCCCGAAGAACGTGTGTCTGCTGAGCGCATAGTGCGATTGGCTAAACGCTACACGCTAGTAGAAGGGGATCTCTACAGGCGTGGCGCCAATGGCATCCTCATGCGATGCATAACCCGGGAGGAGGGCCGCGATTTACTTGCGGAGATCCATGGAGGCGAGTGTGGGAATCATTCAGGGTCCCGTACGCTGGTCGGTAAAGCCTTTCGGCATGGCTTTTACTGGCCGACAGCGCTCCAGGATGCAGCTGATCTAGTAAGGTCCTGCAAGGCGTGTCAGTTCCACGCAAAGCAGATACACACACCGGCTCAGTCTCTGCAGATGATTCCACCCTCTTGGCCCTTCGTGGTATGGGGGGTGGACATCCTGGGACCTTTCCCTAGAGCTGTCGGTGGGTACCGGTACCTCTACGTCGCCATTGACAAATTCACAAAATGGCCTGAGGTAACCCCAGTAGTGAGCATCACCCAAGGAACTGCAACAGCTTTCCTCAAGTCCATTGTGTGCCGGTTCGGTGTCCCCAGCCGTATCATAACGGACAACGGGACCCAGTTCAGGAGCCGGGTCTTCCAGGGCTACTGCGACAACGTTGGCATCCAGCTATGCTTCGCGTCTGTAGCACATCCTAGAAGCAATGGACAGGTCGAAAGAGCTAACGCAGAAATCCTCAAGTGGCTCAAAACCCGCACCTTCAACTGCTTGGAAAAGCACGGTGCGAAATGGGTCGATGAGTTCCCTTGCGTACTATGGGGGAACCGGACCACACCCAGCCGAGCAACCGGGGAAACCCCATTCTTCCTGGTATACGGGGCCGAGGCATGCCTCCCACCAGAAATACTCTTGGGCTCCCCACGGGTCCAAGCTTTTGATGAATCTTTGCAGGAACAGGCTAGGCGCGACGACGTTGACCTCGTCGAGGAGCAAAGATGGCAGGCTGCAATCCGGAACGCACGGTACAACCAAACGCTCAAACGCTACCATGAGCGAACCATGCGGGGGCAGGGTACTCCAGCCTGGAGACCTGGTCCTGAGGCGCATCTTGAACCGAGAAGGGCACAACAAACTCTCCCCCAGCTGGGAAGGGCCCTTCAAGGTGACAGAAGTTAGTCGCCCCGGTTGCGTTCGCCTCGCCACGGAGGAAGGAGTTCCGCTACCGAACCCATGGAATATAGAACAGCTCCGTAAGTTTTATCCGTAGGCAAGAAATTCAGGGCAACCCTCTTTCTTTTTATAAGCTAAATAGGACCACCATGTGGACCAGAGCGGTGAAGGTCCGCCCTTGTAATCCCGACCTCTGGCTGACATCACATGACACCCTGTACCGCTTGATAAAAGAAAGAAGTTTAGCCCTGAAATCCTTGTCTCCGCTGTTACCCTACTGCTTACTCAGCTGCCATCTGTTTCAATTTTTCCTAACCCCTGCGTGGAATCCTACTCTTGCCTAAAATCTCCTTGGAACCAGCAGGACTTAGCAGCTTGAGTGTGAAGCGGTTAGGACAGAGGCTGGGAAGGACGTCCGGAATACTAGGTGCCAGGTCCAGAGAAAAGGGGCTCGCCTTGGTAGCACGGAGCTGTCACCTGCTTAGCCTGGTCTCATACCCTAAGCACTGAACACTCCCTACCACGCCGTGAGTTCCCCCAGTATCAGGAACAGTGCGTTTAGTGCTCCGGACCACCCCCTAAGCTAATGGCACACCCCCTAACCTCAGCAGCAAGGTCCGGCTACGACTCCAAGGACTTCGAGGCATCGCGGTTACCTTTGTTTCCCTAAGAGAGGTCCGAACGGCTGCAGGACCAGACCAAAGCTAAGATGTTTTGGACTAAGGATGGTCCAGGGCTGTGTCACAGTTTTGCCTGGTTCCGTACCCTTAACTCACACACCCTGCTATCCCACGAACAGACATCCTGGCCCCTGGCCCGGACGGCAAACGCTCCGGACCTCGAATAGCGGAAAAGGTCAACTCAGAGTAGGTCCCGTTGGTGCGACACTGACGTTTGCCGTGAGTTGCATGCAGGTCTGGCCTCTGACTCAGTGGTAGCCAGCCTCAAAACTTAGAGCCTACCTACCAGGGGGCCAGGGGGTCAGGTAACAGTACACCAGCATGCAACAGGGAGTAAATGGAGATAAGTCGCAACTACCATTCTTATATTACTTGTCCATACTAATGTTTTACATAGCCTTGTATAAAAAAAAAACAAAACAGCAAGAGCTGCTGCCCTACGGCGCTGGGGAGGCTCCTGTCCCTAGTCAATCTGGGTCCTCGTCCGCAGGGGTCCGCTGGAACCGGGCGGCAACGGCCTCCACCACCTCCTGCACGCTCTCTCGGGCGGCGGCCTCTGCCTCCTCCACCGGACCAGCAATGACCGGGTCCAAATAGATGGCGGGGTCGTGGCTCCGGAAGCAGACCAGGAGGTGCTCCACCACGAGGAGGCACAGCTCGCGGCCCTCGGCTTCAAGGCGCTCCCCGAGCGTGGAGTCCAGGCGCTGGAGCCGCTCCACCGCGGAGTCGAGGACGGGGAAGGCGTCCGCAATGGTGGACGGTGGCTGTGTCACCCGGTTCGGACTCAGTCCGAGCGGTACTAGAGCCGAACTCGCCTCCCTGGCCCAGTCGGCGATGCGTTGAAGGCCGGCGCGCATCTGCTCCTGGTCCTCCGCCACCGCCTGCTGGGCAGCGCCCTGCTTTAGCTGCTCCAGGGTGGCCCGCTCAACCAGTAGCTGCTTCTCCTGGTCTGCCAGCTCTGCCTCCCTGGACTTCACCCAGTCCTCACGGACCTTGAGCGTGGTAGCCTGGCAGACAGTGGATTCCCTGAGGGCCTTGGCCGCCACCTCGCGCTGAGCAACGGAGTCCTCTTGGGCCGCAACAGTTGCCTCGCACTCGGCAAGCCTCGACTTCATCTTGTCGAGCTCAGCATTGACAGCAGCCTGCCGCTCGGACACCTCCACCAGCTCTTGCTGGCGCCGCTCCACGCCCTTCCACGCGGACTCCAGCTTCGCCTGATCGAGCCTCAGCCGCGCCTCGCCCACCTCGACCTGTTTCTCTCGGACCCCGACCACGCGCTCTCGGCCAATGAGCCTCTGCAGGTCCTCATGGAAGGCCGCACGGTCGGCATCGAGCTCTGTGCGGGCGGTGGAAAGCTCCGCACAGGTCCGGGTGTGCTGGGCGGTGGCGGCTTCGATCTGCTACCCTAGACGGGCCCGCCAGCCGTTCAGACCCTCGCGCTCCTGCTGCAGCCGCGCCCACTCCAGCTGGAACGCTTCCTGGGCGTCGTCCAGGGCCTGGCGCGCCCGACGCAGCACGCGAGGGAGAGGGGCTCCACTCGGCTGGGGCAGGAGCGGCCTACCCAGAACCTCCTCTAGTTCCCTCTCGGCAGGGGGCGGAGATCTGGGGCGGGCCGTCTGGACGACAGGCGAGGAATGCTCTGAGGTCCGTGCGTCAGGAGCCACCCCCGGCGCAGGCCCCTGGGCCGCGACGCCTTCCGGCATCGAGCTACTTGGTGCCTGGGACTGCGCGTCCGGAGCTGCCCCCCAGCAGGCACTCGGGGTGCAGTCTCGGCCCCCGAGGCGCCCCCCGGCATTGGTCCACCTGGGGCCTCGGGCCGGACAGATGGGGCCGCCTCCGGTGCAGGCCCCTCAGTCGTGGCCCGGGCCCGCGAGGCATCCTCTGCCGTCGGACCACCAAGGGCGCCTTCTCGACCGTGCCCGCCTGGCCACCGGAGCCGCTGGGGGGAGAAGCGCCGGCCGGGCGTGTCGGCCTAAACAAAACACACGGCGAAAGGTTGAGAAGCCTGAAAAAGCTAGCCGTGGTACCGCGAAGTGTTCGAGGCTAATTAAAAGGACTTACCTCAAGTTAGACGCTGACCAGCGGCCACGAAGGCCAGAGCCTCGCCGCGGCTGCCGTTCCGCGGCCGGCGGTGCCGGTCGTTGCTGCTGCCGCGGGCCCGAGGCCGGCGGTGCCGGAGAGGGCCGCCGCTGCTGGTCCGGCGTCGGAGGACGTGCCCAGCGCTGTGGGTGCCGCTGGTCCGGATGCGGCGGTGGCACTCGCTCCCCTTGACTGGAGGAGCTCCCCTCCCCCGTGGTCCGCAGGCGCTTCGGGTCGGGTTCCGAGACAAAGGTCCCGTCGCCGCGGACCGGCCTCCCCCACGCCCCTCACCGCCCGTCGGCAGAATAACGGGGGGCGCCGCCGCAGGCCTCTTGTCTTTGTCGGCGGGGGTAGTGCCTCTGACACCCGAACCCCCAACCGAGACGTCGCCAATGTGGACCCCCCGGTTGGGGTTGCCCCCAAGCTGCCGTGCTGCAAGGCCGCCGTCGTCGAGCGTCGGCATCTCCCGGAGCACCGCCGTCCGCAAGGCCTGGTCACGGCAGAGCGGCACGATGGCGGACGGCAGGCGCAGCTGCTCCGGGGAGAAGCTCTCGTCCGTGACACACCGCACCCATTCCTCCAGCAAGAGCGGCGTCAGGTCGTGGTCTTCGCCACGCACCACCCGGCTGCAGTCGTTGGGGCCGGTGTAGCTCCACGCCGGCCTTGGCCGCATCTGCAGGGGGGCGAGCCTCCGCCTGAGGAAGTCCGCGAGGACGTGCATGGAGGTAAGCCCGCCGTTGATGAGCTCGGCGATCCTGGCCAGCACGGGGGAGAACTCGGGCGGCACATCCGTCGAAGCACCCCACTCCGGGAAGGATGCGTCGGGGCTGCTGTCAGGGAGGCCCAACCGGTCGTTCGGCACCGCCCTGACAATCACCCAGTCGTTGCGTCAGTTCTCCCACTTGGTGCTGGCGAAGGTAGGGAGGTAGGCCGACGTCGCCCCGGACCCCTTCAACAGGAAGTAGTATCGACCGATCTCGGTCGAGCTCCTCCCGGAACATCTCGCGGAGAAGAAGTGGCGGAAAAGTGTCACGCAGGGAGGAACCCCTACGAACATCTCGCAGAGATGGGCAAAGATTGCCGCGTGAAGGATGGAGTGGGGGGGGTGAGATGCTGGAGCTGCAGCCCAAACGCCTCCAGCAGCAGCATGAAGAAGGAAGAGATCGGAATCCCCAGACCACAGTAGAGGTAGGGGACAAAGAGGACGAACTCCCCCGGCTGCAAGTTGCGGTGGGGGAGGGAGCCCGTGCGAACGTTGTCGCAGCGCTCCGCATCCGTCCAGCCGAGCAGGCGGCGGACGCGGTTAAGGTTCTCCTCGGTCTGCCGGAAAGATTGGTGGCCCGAACCCATCGCTACGGAATCTGGCGGTGGGGGGAAGAGAAGGAGCACACTGCAGACAAGAAGCGAGAGCTCTGCTGCGAGGAAGACGAAGCGCCGCGGTGGATGCGAGGGGTGCAAAGGCAAATGGCTGAAGGGTGCGCTCGGCCAATAGTCGAGAACCCTATTCGACGGTTGCCCCCAATCCTCCGCAAGCCGCGGGCGTCAAGCGTACGCGCGCACGGACGCACCCGCGGACCCCCAGGTCTATGACAGCAGGGGCCCGAGGATGCAGTCACGACAGGCGGGTAAAAAAGCAAGTGGGGCAGGAAGGCGAACCGGCGGCCGCTCGCGAACGTGCGCCTCGGCACAACACGTGGGGCCCCTGCCTCTCCGCTTTATGCACGGCTGCCCACGTAACCATCTGCCCCTGCCTTAATGGCAGGAGAAAGGGTAGGTGAACCGCCGCTGCGGTTCCCGGTGCGGGCCTGCTCCCACGTTTCCCGGGAAATTCCCATGATCGGGCGCACCCAGATCGTGGGGGCCCGCGGGGCCACCCCGCGGGGTCGGGTGGACTAGGCCCCCTCCAAGATTAGGCGTGCCGGGCTCTCAGCAGGGTCAGGCGAGTCAAGCCTCAGCCAAAGATCAAGTAGTTGGCCCTGCCCAACTACGTGCTTAACAGCTAGGCGCAGGAAACCACACGTGGCTCCCGATGGCTTGAGTAGTAAGCGATGATGGGCTCACCTCAGGTTCGAAAAACTCACCAGAGGTGGGCCCAGGGGCCACTGTCGGTACCCAGCAAGCCGGGTACCCGCTTACACTAGACAAAGATCACCAGTATCGGCAAGAGCTGCAGTAAAAGGAGGGCCTAAGACCGCGTACAGGCGGGCCCGGCCTACTCCTTATAAAAGCTGGGCCGCGCACCCGGCCCACAGGGGAGGCCCCGGACCTCCTTCAGCGAGGTCCGAGCCCCCCCAACCACGCGAGGAGTCCCTCAAGGGAAGGTTAGGTCCGGACCTCTCGGAGGTCTGGAGCCAGCGCCTTCGGTGGTCCGGGGCCGCCACGTGCCCACAGGGCACGGGGAGGTCTAGCGCTGCCACGTGCCCACAGGGCGCGTGGCGGAGCCTTCAGACAGGGGCCTCGCCCACCTACTGCATTTATTGCGGGCAGGTGAGCGTGCCCCGTTGCCGCTGACACCGCCGCTGTCAGACGGGCGTGCCCCCGTTGCCCGCTGACACCGCCGCTGTCAGACGGGCGTGCCCCCGTTGCCCGCTGACACCGCCGCTGTCAGACGGGCGTGCCCCCGTTGCCGGCTGCCGCCTCCGCTGTCAGACGGGCGTGCCCCCGTTGCCGGCTGCCGCCGCCGCTGTCAGACGGGCGTGCCCCCGTTGCCCGCTGACACCGCCACTGTCAGACGACGGCGACTATTCTAAAGGGGCGTGCCTTACCGAGGCACGACGGCAATAACAGGGCACTACAGTCGACTTCCCCGGCATACGTTGGGGTCTATATTGAGTAAACAAGTACGCTGTACTCATCATGAGCCGCGCCACGCGCGGCGACCGCGCTCAACCTAATACTAGGTAGTGGCGCTACAGCGCTACTACGAGCGCCCCATTCTGTCACGCCAGCACGTCGCCTGCCCCCTCGGCCTCTGAAGCCTCTCACCGGGTTTAGCGGCCGATGGAACAGGACGGCGTAAAACAGGACGACGTGGCGCCATATCCGGGTGGCAGGACGGCATGGCGCATCTTCCGGGCCATACCGGGTCGCGTCAGTGGTACAGGCGCGACGCATGAGAGCGTTGGACATCAAGCACAGGATAGAACTATAGCATAGAGGAAATGGGCCGGAACCACCTGTCGAGGCCCGGCCACCATGTACGTGCCCCCCTTGGGTTATAAAAGGGGAGGCATACGCAACACAAAGGGGACAGACTCCGCTAGGGAAGCCCACAAACCACACAAGCCCAAGAAGCTGACAATCTCCACCGTCTTCTCCAACAGACATGAATACAAGAACACACCCACAGTGGACGTAGGGTATTACGTTCCGGCGGCCCGAACCACTCTAAATCGTCTCGTCACCATCGTGCCACCACCGACCTAGCTAACAACGATCGTTCCCCCTAACTACTCTTAGTACTTAGGATCTTGGTCGGGTGCATTCCGCCACCCGGCCGGAGCACGCTCGCTCCGACAAGCCCACGTATCACCGTTTGGATAGTTGCATAGCGGTGGAATTAGGTGATGGATCTGGATGTGCATTTTAGAAGATCGTGGATCAGATGGGAATGCAGGATAAATTCAGGGACCTGGGACGTACATTTTGGAATCATGGATCTGGATGGGAATGCGTGATAAGTTTATGGACTCGGTGTGCATTTTACTCTATATTTTATACATCAATTATCTGCGTGAAGTTTAAAAAAATATATTCTTAGCACATCTTCATCTAGAAAATCATATGCGGCATTGCGGAGGCCTAGTGGATTTAGTAATTTTTGTAGCGTTAGCTAAGATTGGTCCTTGGAGGACGGACAGAGAAAGAGTGGTGACTAAAATTCAAAGCATACACAACAGCATATTCCCTGCCACGGCCAAGCAGTCAGAAACTATTGGTCGCAAACTAACGACGACTTCAGCTCTTCTTTTTAGTTGTTTGTTTAAAGGCCAAGTAGCTCACAAGAGACGATTCCTTGGGATCTTCTTGGAGCCATTAGCGATACGTGTGCCAGCACCCAGCAGTCTGGTTTCCCGAGGTCACAGTGTGAGCTTGCTTTTTTTTTTTCACCATTTTGCATGATAAAAGCAAGGGGATGCCCAAAAATTTGTTTTATCTTTGCACCAATCTTGGTACAGCGGGCTAAAGGACATGATGCATCCCAGCCGTGATTTTTTTCATAAGAATTATAGTGTCAATTCCAAGGAAAGGGAATGACGCATCCAAGATTTTTTTTATTTTCCTAAAAAGAGGAGTGTATTTGGCACCCTATAAGAATGCCGATTTTATAGTGTCATTTCCGAAGAAAAGGAAAAGGGCATCAAACCATAAAGGCTATTTTGGCAATCTTATTTTTTCTAAAAAATAGAGGGAATTTAGGGGAAATAAGGAAAAAACGAACGATTTTTTTTTTTCTCCATTCCCCTCCGTTCCTTAGGGGAAACGAGATTGTCAAAATATAAGTGGACTTGATGTATCTGTCGATAATATTAAGGACCTAATATTAAACATAGCGCCTGGAGATGGTTACCACTTGTTTCTGCGAAGGTGGATATTGTACCGTGAAAATTAATAAGCCTAGGATACTGGGTCCAGGATGCAAGGTGGGTTATCTGCTAACTCACAAATAGATCAATTTTTCTCACAAATAGATAAATTTTTCTAGATTAGCAGATAACCCTCGGGTCGTATGCTTCGGCATGGGAAGTAGTTCATTACAAGCGGCCTATATGACATGGACCTATTATCAAATGCTGATTAAATGATTTTCGTACCCTCAAGTGTTCCAATGACCGACCAATTCTTATTAGAGATTGAAAAAAGAGCTTCCATGGAGCTAAACATGAGAAAAATACATTTTAATTTCATAGGAAAATGCATCTAAAGGTCCTGGTCAACTATGCTTGCCAAAGACCTCATAGCTAACATCTGTAGTGAATGGGAAGAGCCAATCCACCATAGTTCAATTCCTAATTGATGGGTGTCCCACCCACGGATTTGTTTCCCTCTGTTGCCTCTCAGGTATGCCTCAGTTAGGTTTAGTGTACGCACACATGTGCACGTTCAGTGGTACTGCGTATTTCCTACGCACAATGTGTGTAGAGGACGCGTACGTGTGTGCGTGTGGTGATTGTGGCGTGTGTGAGTCCGTGGTGTCCTCGTTGTACCATGTAAAAAAAGTATGTGGTGAACAATATGTCTACTTAAGAAGTGGTCATTTCTTGAATTTAGGATAAAAAAAATTCAAACAACCAAAATGATCACAATACTATTCTCTCTTGATTGTGGCCTCATAAGACAAATAGCTAATTCGTGCATTGGGAAGAACACAACTGCTGAAATTTGTCATGGAAGCAAGTATCAACAAAAGGACTGGGCATATAAACATGCAGAACCGTTGTTTGGACATATTGTGCCTCTGCCTTTATTCTCCCCCATACAAAGGATGGCCCTTAAGACTGACGATGACTTTTGAGTTCAAAGGTTTATTCTAGAGCATATCCCCATGCTTTTGGTGTGCCATCCGTTCACCAAAGTCCACTACAAGAAAATTGACCATTTATAATCAATATCACGTGACAGTAGAGCTATTCATTATTCAATCACTCTATTTCTGATGTTGTATGGAGAGAAATATGGAACACGACCAAATTCGTCACAAACTGGGTTCAAAGACATATTTATGATAAATGGTATATTGTTTAGTGAAGAATGTGATTTGTCATCCATTGGTTCCATAAGATTATGGCAATAATGATTTGTCATAAGCCTTATGAATTTTTCTTGGAGAAAATGAGCATCTGTTAAGTGGATTCCACTAGCAACCTGTGTAGTAGGTTCCACAAGCCATGTCAGGTTTTCTATTTTCTTGCCGTTGTTATTGATACAATTCAAATTTTGATATGTAGAAGAAATTAATGATTTATTTGGAAATTTATATTATGTGCAAACCTATTAAACAAAGAAATACATAAGAGAGATGCATTTATATAAATAACTATGACTAGAATTATTTCTATTAATTTTTCATATGTATATATAAAAATAAACTCCAAAACTTTCTTAGATTCTAAGGCTAAAAAGGTTATTTAAAAACAATGAAGATAGTTTTAGCAATTATTTTAATTGTTAAAGAAAATAAAATTACTCTACCATCATATGCGTCGATTTTAGCCCAATTGGCACCTTCATCAGCCCTAGGCGTTGGCTAAAATAACTAGAATCAGACTTCAATGGATAAGTTCAATTTACCTCCTTGAACTATGAACAAAGTCTATGTTTTCTCTTGTAACTCTATTAATAAACTCAGTAAAACTATTCAAATTACCTCTATAACTCACTTAAATAAGCCCTAACATAGAAAAACATATATGTGATTACATTTCAATACATTTCAGGCCACATGCAACTTTCTAATAGAAACTTCAAATTTTTTTATACTTTGCACTCTAATTTTAGGGTTTATTCTAAAGCATATCCCTAAACAAATTTCTTTGATTTTGTAAGACATCAATAACAAAAAGTACGCTAAACAAATTTAATGGAAACTAGATTTTGTATCTTTGTTTGCGTAAGCAATTTAATCATAATCCAGGAGTGTAATCGATTTTGAGTTAATCCTTAGCTGAATATCTTCCAACAAGACACATATACATTTAGAGTCCATTTGATTTCAACATATGAGTCGTAAAGAGAATCCCAAAACTCTCAACACATGAGAGTGTTTATGCTTGAACATTAGATGCATATATAAGAGTCCATTCTTTCAGTTTTGAATACAATTAATTCAATCAATAGTTTCCTGTCCAAAACACCTCTTAGATAAGTTAGACCTTTAATCGCATTGTCACTCAGTACACCAAAACTACTTAGGTGCATTGTCGCACTTACAAGAACAGTCTGCAACACACAGCTTTCTCCCAACGTCTAGTTTGGAGATTTAGGCTATTTATATCCCCTTACTCGGCCTCCGCCCTATGATTGGTGACTTCTGAGTTCATTCTAGTGTTGAGACATATTTGAGGGCTCAATCCATCAAGAGAGCTAACAATGCATACTTAGGCATAACTATTGGCATGCGAGCTCTTGATTAGGCGTTGCTTAGCGCATAGACCTTGGTTCTGACAACGTCATCCGTGCTTGCACGCATCAAGACTTGTAAGTGTGGGGCTTGTAGTCTTGCAAGACCCTTCGAGTTGTGGAGTGGTTGCCACCTCGCTTGTGAGAGGGAGGGAGATTCTCGACGTTTTGGCCAAAGCTCAGCTTAGTAGAGATGGCGGTGAGTGTCTGTGAGAGGCACATGGAAGACCTCACTTGGTGTTGTAACACCCTGAAAATCGCTAAATAAAAATCCCCCAAATAAGTCACTTGATGTTCAAAACCGCTTTCCAAAGCCAAATCTCAATTTCTTAAACGCCCCTCCTTTTTATCTACCAAAGCTTCTCGAAATTTTCCACCCAAAGATTCCAACAATTCTCCAAATAACTTCCACAAAATGCAAAACATAAATTCAAAAAGAAAAATGGAAAATCTTGGATGGGCCGACTCCACTCCTCCCCTCTCTTCTTGTTGACCCACTCAGACTCACCCCCCTTGCCTTCCCTTCTTCGGCCCATTCTGCCCCTCTCCCAGCCCGCACGGGCCGCCAGGCCACTACCACCCAACCCAGTTTGCTCGTTGCCCCTTCCTCCTTCTCTCAACTGCCATCCCTAGCCCCACTGGTCAGCTCCTCCCTCATCCTTCGACCACCGGGCAATGCCCGACACGCACTCGCCCCCGCTGCTGCCCCAGGCATCCTCCACTGCTCGCCCCTGCCAAGCTTGTGGCTACACTGCCCCTACTGGTTCGAGTCACATCGGTCGGTCTTAATAGCCTCGACCACCAGGCCGTTGGCACTAGCCGCCACCTCTCCACGCCACGCTCGTGGTAACACCACCGCTTGTAGCCGCTTGCTACCACTCGTGGCTCAATCACCACCACAAGCGAGCCGCGCCACCGGACATCCCCCTCGGCTGCAATTGGTTGAACCGGCTCGACCTCACATTGTTCCCGCTCTATGTCACTGACACGCGGTCCCGACGTCCACATCACGCCTCGCGCTAAGTGGGCCGGCCCACCAGGGCCATGGGTGCGAATAACAGGATGGCCTTGGTCATCGTCCCATGGCAAGCCACCCGAGGACTGGTCCACCCGCGTCATAGCCGGCCCAGTGACCTTTTTTCTTTTTAAAAAAAGTGTAAAATACTTTCCTTGTTCATAAAATCTTCATATCTTGTCTATTTCAACTTCGCTTTCGACAATTCTTGTTTCTAAATTCTTCTAAAATCATCCTCTACCTAAAGCTACTATCTTCAAAACATTTTTGAGCACGTATGACTGCCCTTTTAAGCGTGTTTTTGTTCGTGTGCGATAGACACCATTCTCGAGGACACCCTAGAGCCAGAGACGACCGTGCAGACCAGCAGCTCAAGGAGCCTAGCCCCAACCTCTACTACAACGAGAACATTGATAACAACAAATCCACTTGAATCCCCGACTTGATGCATAAATTTCCTAATTTTGCAAACACAACCCCTGGCCTGTTAATCAATAAAAACTTGCGTGTTTTTGCTTACTAAGAAAACCTAGTAGGATAGCCACTGAACCAATCTTAGAAGTATTGCACTTTGGTGGGACTGTTCACTCAACCATTATATTAATCTTGATGATATGAGGGGGATGATGGTTATGGGTGTGGCATGTGTGTTTTGGAAAGATGGGGAAGAACCCTTGGTGTACAACCTCGGTTGGCTAAGTCATTCTAGAGCAGGGTAGGAAGTCAAGGTACCGTTGTCATGGTTACCTGGAGGTCCTGACTTCATGGTAAAGACCGGGGTTGGGAATTGCTCGCGAAGTCGAGCAAAGGACAAAACAAAGGAAGTGCTACCCTGGCTCATGTAAGGACTGAGTTGATGTTTCATCTTGACTAACTCTCTTTCATACAACCACTCGATGTTGTATGCAGCAACACTTGTTCAGAACATACAAGGAACAATCGGACTGAATGCTGGTGAGCTGGGATGCAATAGGAGACTAGGAATGGGGAAAGTGTCGTGTGGCATGGGTCACTGGGCGACGGGGCTATCCTATGTCTCTCATGGTTGATGTTTAGGGAATACTTGTGTGAGAATGGCCTTGATAGGATTCACGTGATATGGTAGCTCCTGTCGCATGGTCCGAACTTGTGGGTAAAGTGTGCACCTCTGACCATAGTATAAATTATATCTAGATAGTCAGGGTCCTATGCGTGGACGGGTTATGGCTTGGTTTTTACAACTAGTTGTTTCTAAAATGACGTGGGATATTAGTTGTCACCTAAATCTGCTTGGGTTTGGACAAGCGACACACATGGGATCTGGGAAGTACGCTGCCAGCTGCGGTCGACCCTCCAAGCGGATCTGAGGGGGTTCAGGGTGTGCCACCCGGCTTAAGCTTCCAGCCTGGGAGGTTTGCGGTGGTCGGACGATCACCCTGCAGATACAAAGACAAGCAAACAGTGCGTAAAATCCTAGCCAATCGCATAGATCGGCATGGTTCCTCCGAGTTGATCAGCTTATACGGGCTGATCGCCTCCTTGCTTCCTGTCGGGTGAATTCATCGGCAAAGTACAAACAAGGAGACAAAAGGAAACAACCCTACTTAAAGCATGATCTAGAAGATGCGACTCCCCTAGGTTGACATCCGCTACGTGCGCATAACCAGATAAATCTAACCATACGTGCAACATAGATCGGAACCCCCAAGGGGGTTCACCTAGGCAAGAAGATACAATCTAGAACATGTAAAGTAGGGTGCCAAGCATATATCGATCTCTTTAATTGCCGCATGCACATGTTGCGGTGCCATGTCATGGAATGTAGCAGCCGAACAAGCTATATACGCTTGCCTACATGAAACCGATCTATAGCGTGAAGCGTCAACAAGGTAACATATCGATAACATGTAAGATAACTAGTGAGTCTCGCAACTTGTGAAGCTCAGTACGAGATTCACCAGGGTAAATGCAAGACACCAAGCAGCCCTAACACAATCTATTAGAGAAAACATTAAAGTATATCAATGTCATGTGGGATAACTAGCAGACCTTGCCATAAAAAACGCTTCAGTACAAGGTCCGCCATTGATCCAGTAAACGCTTCGCTGCTCTAGCCGACCTGGATGAACCCGCTTGGGTAGCATGATGCTTAAATGGAGTTGCTGACGCTTACATGGAGGGAATAAACCTGGGAGCCAAGGTGGCGATGCGCCGAGAGTTGATGAACGAAGTACGAGCTGCTTGGGAGTGTAATACTATCACTTTTATTAATCAATAAAGATTACACAGTTTGTAGTCTGATGACTAATCCATCAATCTATACAAACCCTAACATGATCTTTCTATCTAAAGATACATAGCCCTCTGGGCCAAAATACATGCCACTGATCTGAAACATGTAGCACAGATACAAAGGTAGATCGATAACATGTAGGATAACTAGCGGATCTTGCCACCAGCGAAGTTTGGTACGAGATCCATCGAGATAACCAGCAAACCATTCCATCAAAAACGCTTCAGTACAAGGTTCGCCATTGATCCAAGTAAACGCTTCGCTGCCATAGCCGACTTGGATGAACCCGCTAGGGTAGCATGACGCTTAACTGGAGAGAATAAACCTAGGAGCTAGGGTGGCGATACACCGAGAGTTGATGAATGAAGTACGAGTTGCTTGGGAGTGTAATACTGTCGCTAGTTTATTCATGAATAGAAGATACATATTTATAGTCCGGAGACTTAGCCATCAAGGCAAACCCTTTCCTTGATAGACTCAAACTCTTTCCTAACTAAACGATTGCAACTCAACTAAGACTCTATGACTCTGATAACATGATCTGGACTCTCCCTCTTGTCAATCCAGATCCTCCTGAAGCTTCCAAATATCAGTCAAAACTTGCCATATAATATTGGCGGATTCTGGTTGTCCTATTATTTCGGCAATTCCCATTGAATCTGAACATATTTGTAGGTGATTCCAATTGCATTGGAAAGTTTATCTCCTTAGTTTTCCATCCATATGTAGAACACCTCAAACGGAGTCTGTATGTGGCCTGGGCGTCCGTTTTCGTGCTGCCTACTCCTGTAGTCCGAACTAACCTCGCGAATAAAGTGGGCTTCGACGTGGATTAGGCTTATGACTCCTATCTTGCCTTGGGTCCTTGGCCGCATAATTATCATTATATTTGGCCAAACTTATGATATAGGCCTGGCCAAGTGGATTCCTTCACCCTGGGCTTCTTCTGACATTTTGGCCTACTAGTCCTGGTCAAATTTTGGTGATAACAGATATGGATGGGATAAAACATGAATTTTGATCTAGCAATGGATGTCGAGTGCTACGATGGTTAGGGCCTAGTAGCGGTGGAAAAATGTGTTGGAGGATGCAATGAGTCACGATGAATCAACAAGTCCAGTGGCAAGCTTTTATTTGGGAAAAATGTTTACATAAATTTAAAATTGAGAACCAATGAACCTTGCATATGAGAATGTTTTCTACAAACTATCCAAAGCTCCAGATACTCCTTGCTTGTAGCGATAGCATAAACCTCAGCTCCTTATGGAGGAAGTTTCGGCTTGTGTGAGTACGAAAGTACTCACCCTTGCTTCCTTGTTGTTTTTCAGACAATGACAACGACCTGCTCATGGCGCTCTTTAGCTAGGTCATGCTCCTACTTCCCAACTAGTCTGTGGCATTGGGCTCTGAAGGATGCTTCCATAGTATTTTATCTTATGCAAGTTTATGAAATCATGTTGTAATCAATAAGTTAGACTCGATATTACTTGAAATAAATGTGTGGCTAGCCCCTAGGACTAGCATTTGTATCACATTTGAATTCCTAAGAAATCAAGGGCGCTTCACATGTGGGTGTCAACCGGGGTTACCCGACTGGGTTGCTTCACCATTGCACAAGGTCACCTTGTCAACCCTTGATCCTTATGCGGATCAAGGCCTTAGTCCTTGCAGACTAAGCAAGAGCAAGGCCTTGTGAGGGGGGCACCAAACGAGGACCAGGGGTGGGTAAAGCTTGCGCACCTTCTTGAAACCACGGGAAAAGATATCTGTGTCTCCAACTTGTTTCATGATCATCATCGTCATTGGGAGTTTGTATATCTATAACTATCTCTTTAGCTTCCACATTTATATTCTTGCAATTGTGTGGTTAGGTGTGGTTACATTCCTAATATAACTTGATAGGTTAGTTTTCTAAATGAAACTAGGTTGCAAGCCATATCCTTGGTAAAGTTAGCAACACTTAGCCAATCCTTAGTGCACATATCTTGTTTATCTTGCATAGGTTTAGATAAGTTGTTTCTAGAGGGCCCTAGTTTTGTTGAATACTAATTCACCCTCTCTTAGGGTGTTGGCTCACAGTCCTATTGACCCTTCAATTGGTATTAGAGCTAGGGAGCTCAATTCAAGTCCATTTTATTGTCAATAGAGCTCATAACTCATATTTGGACTTCTCGCTTCACCGCCGGCTTGAGTACCCTAGAAGTCTAAGCGTAGGAGGATGTATATCGAGGGCTCCTCACTTTCACGGCACGAACTACCCCTATTGGCATGTTACAATGGCTTGCTCTCTAGCAGCCATAGGTTTGGATGTTTGGAGAGTAACAAAGGAAGGAATGAAACTCCTCTCTTGGCTGGTGAACCCCACTAAAGTCGATGAGAAAGAAATGCAACTCAATGCTGAAAGGGCCTAGATGTCGCCTAGAGGGGGAGTGAATAGGCGTAACTGAAAAATTTACACCACTTAAAACACACTATCAGCCCTCACACCTGAATAGTCCGGTGGGTTGTACCGGACAGTCCGGTATAACCGGATAGTCCGGTGTCACACAGAGATAAAAAACCGCAAGTGTAAATATGCAACTAAATACTTATCGAGCTATCTGGAGCTGTGTAATGTGTTTATATGTTGATGACGATCTCAGCAACACTTTGTCCCTGCACTCACAAAGAAAACTTGCACACGAATACTAAAGATAGCGGAAGCAATAATGTAATGCAAGTAAATGAAACAACCACAAGCACAAAGCTTGGGTCTCCCAGTAGGGGCACAGCACACACAACAAAGGATTTTATTCCCGAGGTTCGGACACACCCTGCAAGTGTCCGTACGTCCCCATTGAGGCGCTCACCAAGAGCTTGAGTCTTTTTCAACTCACGGCCTCCCCTCCACAGCCACCAAGGCTATGAAGGTGCTCACTGCAAATGCTCCGAAGAGCGGGGGTAATCACCTAAAAGAGAAGTGGCACCCGCAAGCCGGGTGCCCTTCGGGTCGCTCTCGCCGTCTAGGAGGAAACCTCCAAGAGTAACAAAAACGCTTCCCAGAAATGCTCGCCAACTGTGCTCAGAAGCTAGGTGCTCACAATGTAGCTCACACAAACTCACAAATCCTCTCCCAACTCAAGAATCTCACAAATTTAGCTCAATCTCACAAAGAGAGTGTTGGGGAGTGTTTCTAATAGCCTCTGGAAGAATATGGATGTTGAGGGAAACAACAACCCCAACTGGAAGTGAGTGGGGGGTATAAATACCCACCCTCACAAAACTAGCCGTTGGCCTGTGTCAGGCCATCACTGGATAGTCCGGTGAGCCCTACCGGATAGTTCGGTAGAGGCAGACTAGCCATTGGAGTTCAAACCCCCTATACCGGACAGTCCGATAGAGCTCACCGGATAGTCCGGTGAGGGGTTCCCTGTCCAGAGGCTAAGGCACAAAGCCTTGGGTTCACTAGGCAAGAAGTGTAGGTGTTAAGCTCCATAAGAGATACACCTAACTAGGAGATGAAAGCACGAGAGAAAGGTTAGAGAGATCACTCTAGGCTCTGGGCTCTGCCTTCACCGGATAGTCCGGTGAGGCTTACCTGGACAATTCCGGTGAGCCCACTCTTAGCACAAGAACAACTCACGAGGAGTGTTTTGGCTCGACACTGTCTGAACTAGCTATGAGCACATGTTGACTAGAGACTTCTGAGCTTCGCCTCCCTCTTGATAGTACGGCATACCTATACTCAAGATAAATATAAATCTAGATGAAATCCACTTGAATCTTGTCTTGATGAATAATGCCATCTTGAAATATATCAGCATGAGAAGGATAGCAAAGCTGAGCTTCTTCCTTTGTGAGCAATCCTCTTGAGCTAAATGGTTGGACTTCAATTTAGAAAACCTCTTCAATAGGTAGATGTAGCACATTTGCTCATTATCCATTCATTCAATTCGTCTCGATCATTATTGGCTTTAATATGCAATAGAGTGTCTTCATGATCAGCCACTTGTTATATATGAGAAATCCAATTAGGATAGTGACATCTAAATGGAAGAGATACAATTTAAAGTCACTTTTCTCAATATGAAAGCCAAGTGTCTCAGAGTGCATTAATAATAGAAAACTAGTGAAATCCCGCACTGAGGCAATAGATGTTCAATAATAATCCGTTAATCATACCATGAGTGTAATATTCATTCAATATGCTTGACTCCCAACACATGAGAGTATTCATGCTTGATCATGAGATATGTATGTCATAGTTTACTCTTTTACACTTTGACATTATGAATAAACCTGTGAAACTTGTCAAGTGACTTCACAAAGTAGTTAGACCTTTAATCGCGTTGTCACTCAATAACCAAAACCACAAAGGAGCCTTGTTGCACTTACGAATGCTATTGGTCGTAATGCTTTGTTCGAGTCTTTGAGCATTGATGTTTTCAATAGAGTATATATCCTCTCAAGCACTCATGAGATATGGCAAATGCTTAATGATCTCCATGACAACACGAGTGACTGTCAAGGAGAAAAAGCTTAACTTGGTTAAAAGTGCTCCTAATAAGTATTACTATGGTTCCTAATGAATTAGATAATGACACATACTCACGATTAAATTTTATTGTCAATGAGTTAAATTCAATAGGTGAAGCCAAGGTGAGCAATGCCAACATCTCAAGAGAAATCGTCCATGTGCTTCCAAGGGACAAATATGCAAGCATCATCACCTATTTTCTCAAACATGTTCGAGCATGATTTTCCAGTGAGAGTGCAATCAGCTTTTCGCTCCCTTCTTGGCCTCAGGCTCATTAGATTTGGCTCTTCGACTCAGCACCAGACCCTCATTGACACGAGCCCAATCCCCTTTGGTGATATTGAAATCAGAGTTAGTAAGCATGCTGAAGGGAATTAACTTGAGAACCTACAACTACACTAAGCTATGCAGATTGATGTTTCTAGCTTTCCCGCTTGATTTTCAAGAGTAGCAGTATTTTTAGGCCACGGTCGCCCCTTTTGGCAGGCTTGTAAATTGGGTGTAAAGTGCTAACAAGAGCAAGTGCTAGCCAATGCTCTAGTCCTTTCGCCAGACCGTGTTTCGCGTAGCATCGTTGTCTCTCAAGGCACTACAATAGGTGGTAGTGGTAGCTCTTGGTCAGTGCCAATGTTCATTCTGGGTGGTCACTTCTTGGTTGTTTTTCCCTTAGAGGAAGATCTGGTCCCGATAAACGGTAACCTCCACCCTGCTCATGGCCATGTGGTGGTCAACCCTAATGCTCAGCAACACTGGATGCATGAAGCTCTAGTGCAGTAGAGGCAGTGCATGGTGATTTAGGTGTCAATGCTTCTATCACGGAGCAACTGCAGGAGGAAGTAAACCTAGTTGTAGCTGATATTTAGGATAATACTGTAGATTTGGACTGGGAACCTTTCCATCAGCAAGAAGCTGCTCCAGATTAGCATGAAGATCACCATTGTCTGATGCAACATCCAGCACAACCCCAAGATTCTATCTCTTTTGATCAATCAGGTTCCAGCATGTCCTATCTACATGCACAGGGGCCGGACATTACCCTGACCCTGAAAGACGTGTTGAATAGCAGAATGGATTCCAGTTCCTTCTCTTCTAACGATGAGGTTGTGTCTCCAGTTCTCCCAACAGATGATTTGGTCAACAATTAGTTGTTCAGCATATGTATTCTGCCTGAAGCTGTCATTTCCATGCAACTTACTGCTTTTCTCAAGTCTCAACGGTCCCTTCCTTTGAGTCGCCACGATTTCTTGAATCCCAACTACATTAGCAAGGCTTGCTTCATTTTGGCACCAAAGCCAACATCAAAGAGTTTGGGCTTGGCAATTGTACCATACAAGGCCCCAGTTCCAAATAGCTCTACAGAGATTGAGCCAAACAACTCTTAATTGCCTTGCCAGGCCCATGACATCATTGAGTTAGAAAGGGTTGCAAGACAACAGGGTCTATTGACTCTAGCAGAGCTTCTTAAAGGTAGCTTTCCTATACATATTCATGATTCAGACCAGCTAAGCTCCAGTACTCCTATGGAAGCCACTCCAGAGACAGGCAACACATCCAACGTTGCTCTCCCTACAATGATATCACAAGTAAATGCTGGACAGGCCCTGGTTGACACACAAGTTAGGAGGAGTCCTTGACTGAACAAGATGGATGGATTTCGGTGTGCCCAATTGGCAAATAGTCCACAAAAGGAGACATTTGGTCTACAAGAAGCCAGATCTTGGTCACCATCCAAGGAAGTCATACAATGAGCTACCAGGGCCAAGTGATACAGCTACACTTCGGTAATGGCGGATTGATTGTGGTGTTACTCCTAGAGAGTTAACAGATGACATCTTTACCAAGGAACAATCGAATGTTGAAGACAACCCAACAAGTGCTTCTATCCTGTCCCCTAGGGAGAATTCATTTTGCATTATGTTATTGTTTCCTGTGTCTTGGATTGTTGGTTCTCTCTTTTGCGCAGACTGCACTGTTGCCCAAGGCTTTTTGCTTGGTACTTTTGCTACCCTACCTAGTTGTGGTGGTACTATTTTCTGCTCTTATGGATGTCTGCTTAATGATTAGTCGAAACTGGAATATCCTATGTTGGAATGTTCGGGGTCTTAATAGTCAGGCTAAATGTGATGCCCTTCATGACAAGATAGATGAAACAACATCCTCAGATGTCTGTCTAGAATAAACCAAAAGAGAGCATGTTGGCATCAGTTTCATTTGGTGTTTTTCTCATAAACACTTAGACTGCTTCTCTTTTATTCACTTGTTTGGGGCATTGGAGGGTATTTTGGTAGTTTGTAATAGCTCACTATTTAATGGAATTCCTCTCAAACAGCCCCATTTCACTCTCACTCTTGAGTTCACCTCAACTCTTGACCTCACCCCTTGGAAATTGTCAATGGTCTATGGGCCTTGTTCAGAACCTGATAGATCAGCTTTCATGGAGTGGTTCAAAAATTTACCCATCCAAGATGTGGATAATTAGTTAATCCTAGGTGATTTCAATTTTTATCACTCTCTGGCAAATTGGAACAAGCCGTGTGGCTGTCTCCAAGATACTCTAATTTTCAATGATGCAATTGGTCACCTAGGCATACAAGAGTTGCCTCTTAAAGTTCGTGCCTTCACTTGGAGCAATATGCAGAAAGAACCATTGCTCAAGCAACTGGATTGGTTCTTCACCTCAGTGCATTGGACAACGTCATTCCCAAATACAATGGTTCATCCACTCTCTAGACTGATCTTTGATCATGTACCGTGTGAGGTTACAATAAGCACCTCTATCCCCAAGACATACCTCTTCAGATTCGAAAATTTCTAGCCAGATCATCCTGGTTTTTTAGAGGTGGTTACAACTGCTTGGTCTTCCCAACCAAGATTTAGACATGGTTCAGCCTTGATCTTCTCTGCAAAATTCAAACATCTTAGGGAGAAACTGAAAAAGTGGAGTAGCAACTGTTGACGTCTCTTAGCGTAACAGATTTTACTCCACAGGCATACAGAGATTCGCTGTAGCCTTTTTCCCCAGAGTATTCCGAGTATCATAAAATCCACAGGGAACCGGCAGGTGAGAGAATGTAATTGAATAATCTCAAATTGAATAAGCTGTATTATACCAACTAGTAGTTATACAGGGGTAAGCATGTTGAAGATTAGTGTAAGGTGGAGAGGTAAGTCTATCAAAGATATCCATATAAAAGTATAGTCGCTTGGGAGGACAACGATGACATAAAGTCACCAAACTCTATTTCTATTCCGCTGCAAAGATTATACGTGAAAACTAATGTCACATAATTAAGCAGGTTAGGGTCTTGCATCGAGCGAAGTTCTAGCGCACTCGAGGAGCCAGGGGGTAGATAGTTGGCAACATAAAGAGGACCTAGATAACGCCTACGAACCTCCCGAACAACGGGTCTGCGATACACAGGCACACCACATGCTGTCACCGAGTGGGGCTACCAAACAAATCTGCGTGGAGAGGATGGCATGCTATAAACGTGTTCAAGTGGAGCCTAAACAATGATAGACCATCCTTGATCAGAGGCAAGGGTCTAGCCGAAGCCTAGCATCTAAGTCTATGGTTGAGTTATAGCACCGGCAAGAATAACAAGAATTGAATAACAAAGTAGACACAATCTAAGCCTAGAAAGTATGCAAAGAAAGGTATACCACACTCGTAAGAGATAGAACTAGAGTAAAATATAATTGAAATTATATTAATGATAATCTGAATCCAAAAGATATAAAGCTTTACCACATACACGAAGATAACTCCGGAGACTCCGAGGCAAAGCTCGACTCAACTCTAACTGCCAGGACTATCTTAACTAATAAAGGAAGAGTGTGGCACTCTAAGATAGCTCTTGAACTCAACTCCACACCTTACAAATGGGCTCCCGGGGTCTATTTATAGCCTAGTGAGTGAAGGGGGGGGGTGCTATCTGTACGCACTAGGTGAGTTAGGGGTGAGGTCGGTGGCCGGGCGGCCACCCCTATGGCCGGGCGGCTATAGGATCCACCGAGTTAGGTGATCCGACGCTTGATATTGCTCCCTTGTGTCGGTTGGCAGTTGATACAGTTGGTTGTCGACGACACTTAAGCACGGCAAACCTTATACTGCAAACGAGAGTATTGTGTGTAACTTTTTCTTATAATGAGTATCATGGGTTTTGTCAATCCAGGAAAGAAACTAATTGAGAACTAAATAACAAGAGCTTATGGTAAACTAAAGGTATAAAACAAGGCTCTAATCTACATCTAAACAAGACCTAAACTATATCTAATCTACGTCTAAACTATACTAATACTATAAGATAAGCAATTAGAACAGAACTAGAACAGCAGTTAAGGGGTATTAACTAGAGTCTAATCAAGCTCTAATTGGATCCAAGACTTGCATGATATGGGCACCACAATTAGATAAGACCAACGAGATAACTAGTAGCTCAAGGTAGACAAGCATGATCAAGCACAGACTTCATAGCATGATTAAATTAAGATCAATCAACCTAACCCCCTAGATCGAGTTTAACCTTTCCCCTGTCGCTAGTAACCAGGTAATCGACGAGAAACTCTCAACATGCATACATAATTAGATAATGCACTTCTAATTACTTCACATAGTCTAATAACATAATTAGCACAACTAGAACCTCTAATCACCATGATCACAAGAACTAGCTAAACAACTATATCATTAGTAAGCAAGATTGAAGATCAAGATCACTAGAAGAATATAACCCTTAATAACATACTCTAATTAACATGCATCTAGACCTAAAGTTAATTAGAGTTAGAACAAGCATAATTAGAACAAGAAGATGATAACTAGACATGATAAAAGCTTCATTAATAAATTGTATCATACTTACAACCATGATCATACCTTCCCTTGATGATTCAATTAAACCTCTGGAGCTAGGTAATTAGAACACCATACAAGGCCTCTAATCACCTCTACGAATTATAAGAACTCTAATCCTAGCCTAGAATCTCGACCCTCAGCTCTCCTCTAGTTGATGTCCCTCTTCTCTATATCTTGTCGCCTTGATAATGAATTGGATGCCTTGTCTCGTGGCCTAGACTTGATATTTATACCTTGTAGAAGACGTGGGAGAAAGGAAATCTCGAACCGACTTACGGAGTCCTGGGGTCGGCCGACTTGGGGGGGAGGGGGTTTGGGTCGGCTGACCCGGACTCCGCCTCTGCCTGTTTCTTTTCATCTTTTGCGGAGACGTTGCTTGTTGCCTAAGTATTGATTTTGCGAGGGTTTTCGGACTCTTGGGGTTCTGGAATCTTCAGTATTCTCCGAGAGTTGACGAAGTCTTCTAGTTTTGGATATAATTGAAGTACTTTTCCCGTATATTCTTCCATAAATTTGCAGCACTTGATATCTTCAACAAGTTTCTGATTAGAAAGCCTTGATTAATACAGAGGGAGGGATGAATCAACCAAGCCTTCCATGATGATCATCTTCATAGAATGCCATCTTCAGAGGTCTTTTCTTACTCGATGTAGATTCAGAGGTCAAAAACCTGTAAAAATCATGTATAGCATATTTCCAAGACAATATTGCAAAATCCATAATAATCGGTGATAATTGTTAGTAAAAGATATAGTTGACGTATAAAATAATTGAAAAACCATATAAAATGATACAAAATATTAGTCTAAATGTCGCGTCAACAACATCCCCACTCTTAAACCTTGCTCATCCTTGAGTAAGTCAAGAATCAGCGTTGCCCTACATTAACTTTTTCATACTCTAATCTTAATCAATCAAACTAACAAGCTCTCTCAAAAATTTAATGTGAATCAACAAATTATGAAAAAAAAGATATTTAACTAAACTCATCCTACAACAAAAGAATTAGCAAGAGTTCAAATTTATCAATGACACATCTACTCATTTTAGCAATATGTTTTTGAAAAAGATAATCAAACATTTAGAGATAAATTCTTGCAAAGCCAAAGGAACACACTCAACTCTCTATTCTCTCAATATCTAAATGGTATTCAATAAATAAATAAATAAATAAATAAATAAATAAATAAATAAATAAATAAATAAATAAATAAATAAATAAATATATATAAAAGGTAGAATCTTATCTGGAGCTTGGCATGAATCCTAATCAAAACTTGTTTTCAAAATATTGTTAAATCAAGAAAGAAATCTGCTGATTTTACTGAGACTTGTCAAAAAGGTCATGTAATAAAAATAATGTTGAGAGGGAAAGGACGGAACACACACATTTAGAATAGTGGACATGTGCAAGTGTCAATGAATGTTTCCAAGGCACAAATGAAGTCCTTGTTATCGAACTGCACAAGGTTAGAATTTTTTCTGAAGTATATATAAACAGAATATCCCTTACTAATATAAAAAAAACTCAGAAGATTATTGAGGGGAATCTCTTATATATATATATACATATATATATTTATATATGTATGTATATATATATATATTTTTTTTTTCAGGCGACCACTTGGTTTTTTTAGACTCCTCAAAAATCTCAACACAAAAATTCCTTATATTAATAATAAAATGGCAGCTCTCCATCCCCCACTCTTGAATAATACTCGCCCTCGCCCTCGAGTATATATCTCTAAAACAATTAACTTAGAGAACAGAGCTGTCTAATAGAAAAAAATAAAATTTAAACCTTTAAAATACTCTAGAAAATAATAGATTGTGGTCAAAGAGGATACACAAAAAGATAATCTTGTTTAAAGATATATATCCAGCGAAGTTTGTACTCTTTCCAATATAGAGACACACAATGCATGGATAGAGAAGGCTAGCAAAAAAAAGATACGCGAATGAAAGACCAGCTTCTAAGTCTCATACCCTAGATCAAAGTCTTGATCCAACTCATTTAAAAACAAATCTGATAAATCTAAGATTTAAAAATATATGGCTCCGGTAAAAATGGCTTTTGTAAGATAATCTCAAAAAGTTGACCATAGCATTTATAAGCAGTTAAAATAAACAAGTAGATGATCATGATAAAGATTAAACGTTGCAAAAATTAAATCATATGGGTCTTTACGAACAATCGTAATCAATCACAAATTTGCTGGCTAGTTCAATTAGACATGTTTTATGCGAGCCCACTATTTTGACTAATCAAAATTAAAGCACGATAAAGATAAAGCGGTAATTTTCATTATTTTTTAAATCATTGTTATAATTATTCAGTTAAGCATAGATCATGGTTGTAACATTAATCACACTATAAATCTAAACTAACACACTAAAAATAAGAGAAACACAAAGCGAACACCAAATTGATAGATATAGCTAATAATTGCAGAATTCAAAAAATGAAAAGACAAGGTATTAGAAATATGTTACCGTAGATTCCTTCAATTTTCTTATCATCAAATAATTTTCTGCAAAATAATTCAAATGCACATACTACTCTTGAGGTAACGGTAAAGAGTATAAGCAATTTACCATAATCTATAAATATTCCCAATGATTTTTAACTTGTGGTCTAGTTTATCTTAATAAAAAAAAAAACAAAAACCTAACGGGTGTATGAACGTGTAAGTGTGTAATTATGCAAGAGATTATCATATAAACAAATACAATGATTAAATCAAATTCTAAACACCATATTTACAACATGATTGCTAAGTCTCTCTATAGCTATAAAGATTAAATAACCTAAGTTAAAACACCATGTTTTCTCAAAGTTATTAAATTATAACAGCATAAGAAATACAAAGCACATTGAAAAGCTTATAAACTAATCAAATAAAATTATGGATAATTAGAAAGATTAATTAACTTCATCATAATGATCAACAATTTAATCTAAGCACCATGTTTACACAAAATTGCTAAGAAAAAACGTTGATCAAGCATTTAACATAAACATGAAAGCACATATTATGAAGTTAATTAAACAACCAGGCCAATTATAAAACAAACATGCAATCTTATCTAAATGCAAAATGGTGGTTTATACATGAAATTAGTAACATGAATGGTAGAAACCAAACCGAAAAGAGTTTACACCTAATATTGAACACCATGTTCACTACTAGATTGCCAAAATTTTAAGGTAAAACACCATGTTTTAAGGTAAGTAACAAAGCACTCCAATTAGTTTAGAAAATGAAACATGTTAACCTTAATAAAAAGTGAAAAACTTATCCATAAGAGATATGATTAGCAAGAGATTTTTGATTAAACCTAATGATGATGGTCTCAAATTAAATGTATACACCAAGTTTACACTTAATTTACCAAGAAGAAAACTCTGCCGAGAATCAACATAAATATTAGGCTTCCATCATGAAATTTATGAACATTTCAAAACTAATAAAATAAGTGTGGAGAAACAAATGATAGCACAAATGCAAGATGGAAAACATAATATGAAGTGATGTGATGGTGATTATCTAAAAAAATTAGACTAAATTAACTAGCCACAAGCTAAAGATTCAAAGGGTGGTGTGACGCTTCCCAAGACTCTAAGACTCTTGATACTAAAAAGAAATGATTAAACGGGTTACCTCCCGAAAAGAGCTCTATTTAAAGTCATAGAGGTAGACTTCTCACTTACCTCCGTTGAAGTGAAGCCATGGTCCTTGGAGTAAGAATACAAAGCATCTATGCAGCTTGATAACTTGATTGTGCAGTTTTATCGTGTCTTGATCGTAGCATCACCTGTGTCACAATCCTCTACTTGTGTATTCATGTGCCAATGTCTTTAAAGCTCTTTGCAACTGAACTTGATCATGTAAATCCCAAGGAAGCATTGCCCAAAATTTCTTCATTGTTGTTGTCATCATCTTTCTCAAGTAGACATCACCATTGTTGCTGCTGCCTCCTTCTTCGTAGTATAACTCATTAGTTTCGAATAGAACATACCTCAAACAATAGATCCATTGCATGACCTATGAAATTATCTTTCCAATGAGTACTTATGCGCCAAAATCTGATTCCGTATGAAGGAGTTATGCCCTTTTTACTCAAGCACTGCGTTTTGTCCAAACATCAATTCAGCTCGCGCATCTTTCAATGATTTGCACATTGCTCCTTGTAGGAATCTCTAAATTGAATGATTCTTATTGCGTTGGAAATATGACTTCATGGGATTTTTAAATATAAGAAAATATTCTATCTTTGCCTTCTGAGGTCGAGCTCCATATTGGAGACATCTTCTGCTTCCTATTTTTAGCTCTCCGATGTTGACAATCTTCAACATTTTGGACTCGGGTCTTTGTGCAAATTGTCTGAGTTGATCTTTGTTGACCTTGAAGCTTTAATTCTTTCTTTATCCCCATTCAATCCACTCACTCTTCAATTTGAAACTCAATCAAACTTTTGCAAATTCTGATGATTGTCTTCAAATCCTTGTCAAATCCTTCCATCAATCATCATGAATTTGTCTCGTACTCTTTCACCACATTGATCTCATTGTTTCAAATAGAGTGTGAATTTCTCTGCATGGTTGTCTCATAGTGCACACAATATAATATAATAGCATCATGGCATTGATTAGAGATAAATGTAGAGTCACATGGTTGATTGGGGTTTAAACAAACATTTGATTCAAGAATCTAGGATAACTATAATTCAAATTGAAATACTTAGCAAAGGAGTAAGACATATATAATTCATAGATACTTGATTCATAAAATCAAACATGGGATAAACAAGATGATGGGTTCCTAATGATTTTCGACAAATTAGAGAGATGATTTTGAAATAAATAAAATAAAAGTGGGTTTAGATAAAGTTCTAACAAGGGATTTTTTTAGAGAGACCAAACATTTTGAAATTTCAATTTTTCCAAGATAATATTATGCACATATAATAAATCATGAGAAACATGCAGATGTTATGTTTAAAATTTCAAAAGCAATTTGCACAAAAAAAATTAAACCTGGACCGAACCACTCAAAGGTGGATTTGGTGGTCAGTCTCTTCTACTTTTACATAAACCATGGCTCTTAAATTTTTTATATAAACATAAAGTTAACATGCTAATATGGACTAGGTAAATAAAAGTTTAAGAAATAGGTAAGACAAAACACAAGAAAGAATATGGAACGTTGGGTGTGTTGAGAGAAATGGCGCCACTACATCATCCACCAGACGTAGCTTAAAGAAATTCGTGGATGCCACTTTTAGGACTAGAGTGGTAATGTATGATGATGGTGATGATGTTGGTATGAGCATGCATTTTTCTGCAGGTACACTAACCGCGTGCGAAATTAAGAACGAGTAGAGATCGACTAGTTGCATTAGGGAGTGCCGTGCATATATGTCACCAAATACTCGCTAGATATGTAAATTATACATAAGGTGTGTGATGTGAGACCGAATAGGGCGAATCATGCATCATGGCATCATATCTTACCTTATCTCACATGCATTGCTTTTGTTACTTGAGAGTGACTAGGAGCATATTGCGTTGAGTGTGTGTCACTACTGTATTGATATGTAGCTCAAAGTACAAATAGAACTAGGAGAAACTAAGCAAGCAACTCGAGTAGTACACTTAGGTTGTCGCAATTTTCTACACATCATTCATTCTAAGTATGAAGTGTCTAATAAATGTAGGCCAAATACAATAAATGTGTCGATCGGTCCAAAAATCAAACCCGTCTCAAAGTTACCGAGACTACAACGTATTCCAACCTTATTTTATGAAAACCCCGTATGTAATGGTCATTGTTAACAACTATGCAAACGCTTTTTGTATTCTTCATATACCAAGAAGATGCTTAGGTAGGGGGGTATGGTTTGATACAATAAAGGGAAGAATCCGAACATACAGAAACTATTTGGACAGATTTTCCGAGTCTCGCAATTTGGATACTTGAATGATTTCAAAATAGAACTAACCGAAACTTTCTATACCACCGAGGTAGAGTATAGACTAACGCATGACTATCAAATCCTGAGTTCTCTAGAGTCCATCGATCGACCCTCAGGTGTCTAGCTATGAGCTCCACACGTTAGAAACATACCATAGCCTTGTGCCATCATTTTGTGAAAAATCACTTATCGGCATATTTTCTAAACACATAAACGCGGAATACACTATGTCCGCACCAAGTTTTCAAAACTCCTGAATTTACGGAAGCCTTATTTTTCCTGCTACAGATGTCGCAGCCCTTCGACTTATGCCCTGATCACCCTGAGCCCACGAAGGCTAGAACAACAGCCCCTGCAAGTCTCAAGAAGAAGAGAAAAGCGGGAGAATCTTCTACTAACACGGCTTCAGTTCAACATCTGCGACCTGGTCTGGTTTTATTGAAGGGATTCATCCAGCCTGAAGATCAAGTCAAGATAGTTCGTACGTGCCGACAACTAGGTATTGGTCCAGGAGGATTCTATACGCCTAGTTTCAAGAACGGAGCCAAGATGAAGCTATGGATGATGTGTCTAGGGAAGAATTGGGATCCAACTACAGGTTTCTATGGGCCAACGCGTCCATGCGATGGTGCCCAAGTCCTTGCGATACCAGAAGCTCTCAAGGCAATCGCTCAAACTGCAAATTCAACCGCAAGCGAATTTCCTCAAATCAATCCTGACATATGCATCATTAACTACTACAACAACGTCGGGAAGCTCGGACTCCATCAAGATAAGGACGAATCAGGAAGAAGCATCAACCAAGGTTTACCTGTCATCTCAATTTCCATAAACGACACGGCAGAATTCCTGTTCAGTGATACTCGAGACAAAGATAGAGCGACTAAGATCAACCTCGAATCTGGCGATGTTCTTATACTCGGTGGAAGATCCAGACTACTGTTCCATGGCATCTCTCATGTGAAGCCTAACACTGCACCGGCATGGCTAAAAGAAGGAACCGGTCTTCGTCCAAGACGCGTCAATCTTACGTTTAGGCAGTACTAACTGAGTGTCGGTTGGTGGGGTAGTGTTCGAGTTAGACTTTTGTAATAAGGGAACCTGACTCTTGTAGATCAAGCAAACCTCGTCTATCCAGCTCTGAAAAATTTACTGGTGACTCATTTTCGTGGTTAATGTACTCCTAGTCTAACTGTGATGTAGTAGCTTTGAGCCTTGGTAACTTCATGTTTAAAACCCTTGCCGTTCATGCACTTCGAACCCTTGTGATCGAAGAAATCCTAGTCTATTTGCACTATATTCCACTATTCGTTAATTACTTGCTCCAAAACTTTGCAAATCAAGGAACTTCATTTACAATGGGATTCAAGCGCCCTAAGCTCTTATATCACATCGGACTTCCTCTTTATTTACCAAAACCTTGTAGTGATTATGACTCCGTAAGTGGAATGATTGAGCCACTCTTGTTGTGATGTCTCCTTAGGCAGTCTTGGATGCCTCGACGGGACCTGGAGTCCTATGTGTATGGCCGTCACATGGTTGTGCTACTAGGTTCGCGCTGGCATTAAGACCTGCGAAGGCATGACATCGCTTCAATCGTGGAACATTCATAATCGGTGTTTATCCTTTGATTGACCTCGAATCTTGCTACTCTTGATTTGTGGAGATCCTCGATTTCATTTCCACTGTCCTGTATATATCATTTCATTGCCTTGTTGCACCCTGCTTTTCCTGAGATGTGGGAGTAGCCAACCTCCACCCACTGCTTATCCACACCCTTCTCATTGCTTCTGTGGAAGTGATCAGTCTCATTTCCACCATCTCATCACATTTTTCCATTGCCTTGTTTCACCTTGCCTTCTTGACCAGTGGGGATGATCCGCCTCAACCCCACGACTTGTTCATATTAATTTGTATCCATGTTTGACCTTGCCTCCGAAGATTGGTGGGAACAGTCAACTTCATTCTCACTAACTCCATCCATATTTTCTATCCATTTGTTGAATCTTATTCCCCGAGGGTGTACTTTACGAACATCCTCCACACTAGCTTTGTCCTCGGCTAGTGCTCTTGTCTTATCGTCATTTATCTATGAGTGGTTTTCTTCCTCTTAGAAGGGAGCTTACTAGCATTTTGCTGCGTTAGTAAGAACACGTCAGCTACTGCCATTTTCTTGATCAATCATGACCAACGCTAAGAAATCATACAAATCATCACCTTGTTTAGGCAAATACGGCCTATCTTCTCCCTCTCGGGCCTTTCTTGTCCTAATGAGTAGAATGTGCTACGTTTCACCACATCTTACTCTTTGAAAACATGTTGACTTGGGATTTTATATGTGGACACAGTCCCTGTCAAATAAAATGAATGTGCCTCTCAAAGACATATCCGATGATACTCCTTTCAATCAAAAGACCCTGCCTTGTTCAATTTCCGACTGTGTACACTTTGCTTTCGTTATTTGGGTAAATCAGGTACTTACCATGTTTCAAATGTTGGTATCGAAGTCAGGAAGTAACTCCTCTCAATTGCGTCTACCAATGTCACTGGCTCACTGACCACATTCTCTTCATGGTTTGTTCATTCGCTCTCATATATGGCACGACTCGTAGAGTATCTTAGAGAAACCACCCTAGCATAATAAATGATGCTTTGTGACTACTTGTGTTAAAGAGGTACTAACCATTCACATGTTAGTTGACAAAGCTAACTAGTGGAGATTTGGATGTTACCACAAGTATACGGAAACACACGAACCGCGTGCCAAAACCGTTTGCATTTCCGACGTAAGCTGTAGAACCCCGCTACCTCCAAATCTCGGGACGAGATTTCTTTAAGGGGGGTGGGTTATGATGCCTCCGGCATCTCAAAGGCCCTAATTCATATTTTGACTTAAGGTAATGATTTCTTATAACTAAATCATGTTTAAAGATGGAAAGAACTAAGGTGGAGAAATCACAAGTCGAAAATTTTCTACTCAAATGTACAAAACCTCACGTTGTTTAGGTGTTTAGTCCAAAAACCAAAGGTTTTCATGAGAAACCCCAAGTACAAAAGTTTTAGTTCTTGTTATATAGACCAAATTTCCTTCTGGTCCAAGTTAAAAATGTTGAATTAGAAGCTTCAAAAGGCCAAGTCAAATCAGGTCAAACTTAGTCCACACTTAAACTCCCAAATCTGCGTTTCAATCTTTCCTCAAACTTCGTTCTGAAATTACTTTTGTTTTCGCTATAGAACTTCAAAATCTACCTGACTAGGAAATGAATTAAACTTATCACCTTTCAAATGAACCTAATATCAAAGTTATTGGACTCAGTTTTGATACTTCAAAAGTTGGAAACAAGAAAGACCATACATAAATTGAAATTGCAGTTTTGCAAAACCCCTGAGTACACTTGTGCCTATAGTTCAAAATATAATGTGTTTTGGACCAAACTCTCTATAACAAACTTGTAGACAATTCTATGTGGATCAACTTTGTTATTGAGTGTGGTAACATGCACAAAGGTTTAGGTGGAGTTTTGAGTCGATTAATGAAAAAGCAGAAATCTGGCTATACTTGATCGGTAAGGCAAATTCAAATTTCAATGGAACAAAAGTCCCTATCATGCAAAACATCATATAATAAAGTTGTCAATAATTAAAAACTACACAACATTGGTATAATATTCTTTTTCTGATAATGAGCATAAAATGGACTTATGGAATTTTCAAATTGGAAAGTGTTGTTGGTCAAACTGGAGTCAGCAGGTTAAATTCAAATTTATTCATAGTTAAACTTGGAATCAGGTATTAGTCCTTTTAATAAAGTTGTAGATCTCAAAAGGTACAACATTTCATTCAATTGGGTCCTTTTCAAATTCGGCTCCTACGTTGGTCAAATTGGCAAAATTCAGAAACTTAGTTAGCTGGTCAAACCTCCTTCTTTCCATTTTCGAGAAATTCCCTTTTTCTCTGTCTCAATGACAAGCGGGCCCCACCTGTCGGGTCGCCTGCGCCGGTGCTCGGGTGGGTCCCACAGCTCCACGTTTCCCGCACCCGGTCCATAGGCCATCTTCATTTTATTTTGCCCCGGTCCAACCTGTCAGCGTCCCACGGTCCACGGACCGCATCCACCGCGCATCGCTTTCTTCCTCCTCCCCTTCCTCGCGTGCACGCGGCAGCAGCGCTCTGCGCGCGCCCCTCCATGGCCGCCAGCACGCCCTGCCACCCCGGCCTGGCCATAAGATCGAGCCGGCCGAGCCTATGCCCCGGCCCTGCTTCCTCTGGCTCCCCGCTCACGGACCTCCTCCGCTCTCACCCGCGCCCCTCCCCTGGCTCGCGTTGCCCGGAACTGCCAGTGGCGGGGTGAGGTTCCTCGACTCCTCCTCCCTCTTCTCAGACCGCCGGCGAGGCCCCGGAGCCCCTGCGGCACAGGGTTGGCCGCGCGCCGCCGCCTGCTTCTCTCTCTGTCGAGAGGTGGAAGAAGGCCGCGCATTTTGCGGTCTAGCCCCCGAAGTTTTACGGTTTTACGTTTTAGTCCGAGACACTGTTGGATGAGTCATATAGGACTTACATTCCACCCCCTGTGTTTTTATTTTTTTTGCAATTCGATCCTGCGTACTATTGTCTGTGTCTTGGAAAACTTGCATGCTAGTCCCCGAAGTCTATACATAATTTCGATTAAGTACTGGATCTGTTGTTTTTCGAAATATTTGGTATTATTTAAAGTGAAATCTTTGAAAAATCATAGAAAATTCAATAAAAATAAAAAAAATACCAAACTTGTTGCATTGTAATCCTTTTGAATAGATCTATCTGGTGAATATGATGGTTGAGTAGGAAAGTACCATTTTGCCCCGGGTTTTGTGCAAGCATGTAAAACCCTAATAATTAGGAAATGTGGACTATATGGTCTCCAAAAATTGCCAAACTTGGACAGCAGTGTTGTTAGGGTATGTAGGCTCACCATGATTTTTGGTAGCTCAAATGTTCACTGTTTAATTACCATTTTGCCCCTACATGTGTTTTTAGCCTAAGAATAAATGAGGAAATGAAAACCATATAAAAATTATGCTCTAAATGGTTTTACCCATTCTATTTGTGCTCCCTGTGGTATAGGTAGCTCACTGTTGAAATAGGGTGCTATGCATGTCAAGTATAGTTAGTGTTTTGAAATTAATAAGTTCATGCATGTTAAATTAATAAATAGGAAATGTGGTTTAAATGTGGGTCAAAAACTTCTGAATTTGGGCAGCAACATTGCTAGTATACCTAAGCTTAGTATAAAAATTTGATAGCTTAAATGCTTACTGTATATTTACTATTTTACCCTTGCCTAGTATTTAAGCATATAGTTAACAATGAAAGAGAGTTCTAGATAGTAGTAAGCTATAGGGGTTTTGTGGTATTTATCTAGGTTCTAGATGGTGTAAGTAGCTCATCGCTGAAAACGTGAGGACATGTATGTAAAGTTTGACCCTATTTTGAAAATGGTAGATATAATGCCTATTTAAGCAAAGAATAGGAAATGCGAGACTAGTATATCCATAAATGCCACCCTAAATCACATTTGGAAACTTAGGAGTATGTAGGCCTTAGCCACTAAGTTGGAATGCAACGTAGGTCTTCACTACCGTTGAGAAATGCACGCTAGGAATGCTAAGCTAGCTAGGTGAAAATAGGTGTTTAAGTAAGCATCGGCCTTTTCGCATGAATCGATGCTATTCAGTCACACACCCCCACGTTGTTTTATGTGACAAGCTAAGTTATCGTAGGTGATGGCTTGTACGATTTCTTAACATTAAACAAGTTTCATCACGAAAAATGCATAATGTTATTCCATAAACCCTGATTTCTTGCATTGCACTCGCATCATGAAGCAAGCATTGCACTAATACATGCTCCAATTGCACTATGTCATGCATATAGATTCCGCGAGCGAAGGACAACCGCCGGACCAACCCGTAGTAGAGGAGCCAGAGGAGCAGCTACACCAGGAACCGGAGGACCAGCAGCAGTGACACGACTACGCTCCGGAGGAGGATACTGACCCTAACGAGGAAGGTAGGCAGGATCATACTCAACCCAGCAAACAAATTATACTTGATGATTACGCATATGCATTAGGAGTTGCGTGAAACCAGTTGCATTAGACTCCCTAGCCGCCCTGGCCCTAGCACCTATACATAGAGTTCGTAGGACGAGTATGCCTAGAAATTGCTAGATACGAGTAGACACGAGTGTGTGGACTCGTCGCGTAGGTGTTTTCAAAGTTACAAAAGCTTACATTTACATCAATTATTATTGTTACTCATGAACTAAATGGAGACCGGACGGAGATTTATTTCAGTATATACTTTTCATAAGGTTGCACTTTGGACTCCGCCCGAGTCGCATAAGGCCCGTCCGCTGTTCGCCTGTTGTTCGGCATAACATTGCTAGAGTGCTTATCCGGGATATGGGACCGGTAAAGTCTTACCTGGGTTTGTCCGAAGTTTTCGAGGCTCCGTCCATCCACTTGCTGGAGGCCGATGGGCCCGGGGCCGCTTGTACTCGAGGGAGGGCTGACCCAGAGAACTGTGGTATCGCTCCTGAGGGGGCACAACCCGGGGGTTAGGTGGGGGCGCTTTGAATCTTGGGACAAGACAGGTGGAGATCGGGGCTATATGTGGGAACGCGATGGCTAGTAAGCATATACCCCTGGCATGATAGTTATTCCCGGGAATTAAAATCGATTCGAATCGCTGATGCCCACTAGGTGTGGGAATGCTGATAATGCACACGGGCAACGTAGTAACTACTTAAACACTCTGGTATTTAATACTCATGATTTTGGAATACCACATGTTTGAATTGAACTGTTTACCTTACCGTAAGTTACTTTTATGTTGGAGGTTATACAAATGATGAAAACTTGCTACTTATGTTACACATGATACTGTTTAAAACCAAAGGCTAAGGATCCACTTGCTAGTAAGCCGCTTCGCGTCAGCCGTAAGCCAAATCCATTAAGACCTACGGAGTAATTAGTACTCAGGGTTTGCCCCCATATTTTGAGCGCAGGTATGGAATTCATGGTCTGCACCTGTGTCGGAGGTGGCGCATGTCCTCACTTAGGATGAAACGACATGAGTGGTACAAGGGCAACATCGGTGGGCTCGATGTTGTTACCTCTAATGCAAATCTTTTGATGATATCATGGTGACCTCTGAACTTATTATTCCGCTGCGAGAAACTTTTTGGAACTTGCTATTTTATAACACTATGTTGGACTTGTATTTTATTCAAAACCGGTTTGTAACTAAGTCTAATATTATGCTATTCAACTGCCTGTGATGATGTATCTGTTGTGGCTCCATCGTGGGTCAGATGTGTATGATGTCGGTTTCTCTGGGGAAATGGTAATATCGGGGGTCAAACGACTCTCGACGGACGACCGGGTTTAGTTTGGCCTAATCACATTGCGAGCCAGAGGTGGCTGATGTGCTTAGTCCGGATTATATCGGCGGTTCCGCCACAGTAAACCTTCCGTATCTTCATCTTCCTTCGTTAGCACCTACTATTAAAGAGCTAGGTTCAAAAAAATATATATTTCTTTATTGGATTGAGGTTTATTTTTCTTGTATTGTTAGTCAAATAAATATATATATACAAGAAAGATATATTTACATAATGATTAAACTAATAAAAGAGCTAAACTTATTCTAATCAAAACTAATAGTATCTGATTATAAAAATATATGCAAGAAAATAAAGAAATAAAGTAAATAAAATAAAATAAAACAAAATAAAGTAAAAGGCGAAAAATTAAAAATAAAAGGCTAAATTTTGAAAAGGCAAAATTAAATATATACATAAACGCAAGTTAATTAAGACTCGACTAATTAGTTCCCCGGCAACAGCGCCAGAAAAGTTTGTTGACGGCACTTAAGCACGGCAAACCTTATACTACAAGCGAGAGTATTGTGTGTAGCTTTTTCCCTAGGATGAGTATCATGGGTTTTGTCAATTCAGAAAACGAATCAATCTAGAACTAATTAACAAGAGTTTATGATAAATTAAGGGTATAAAACAAGGCTCTAATCTACCTCTAAACTAGCCATAAACTATATCTAATCTACGTCTAAACTATACTAATACTATAAGATAAGCAATTAGAACAGAATTAGAACACCAATTAAGGCGTATTAACTAGAGTCTAATCAAAGCTCTAATTGGATCCAAGACATGCATGATATGGACGCCACAATTAGATAAGAGCAAGCGAGATAACTAGTAGCTCAAGGTAGACAAGTATGATCAAGCACATACTTCATAGCATGATTAAATTAAGATCAATCAACCTAACCCCCTAAATCGAGTTTAACCTTTCTCCCAGGCTCTACTGTCACTGGTAACCAGGTAATCGACACTAAACTCTCAACAGGCATACATAATTAGAGAATGCACTTCTAATTACTTTACATAGTCTAATAACATAATTAGCACAACTAGAACCTCTAGTCACCATGATCACAAGAACTAGCTAAACAACTATATCATTAGTAAGCAAGATTGAAGATCAAGATCCCTAGAAGAATATAACCCTTAATAACATGCTCTAATTAACATGCATGTAGACCTAAAGTTAATTAGAGCTAGAACAAGCATAATTAGAACAAGAAGATGATAACTAGACAAGATCAAAGCTTCATTAATAAATTGTATCATACTTATAACCATGATCATACCTTCCCTTGATGATTCAATTAGACCTCTAGAGCTAGGTAATTAGAACACCATGCAAGGCCTCTAATCACCTCTATGAATTAGAAGAACTCTAATCCTAGCCTAAAATCTCGACCCTCAGCTCTCCTCTAGTTGATGTCCTTCTCTACATCTTGTCGCCTTGATAATGAATTGGATGCCTTATCTCGTGGCCTAGACTCGAATATTTATACCCTGGTGAAGACGTGGGAGAAAGGAAATCTCGAACCGACTTACGGAGTCCTGGGGTCAGCCGACTTGGGGGGTCTGGGTCAGCCGACCTGGACTCCTCCTCTACCCTGTTTCTTTCTATCTTTTGGGGGGACGTTGCTTGTTGCCTAAGTATTGATTTTGCGAGGGTTCTCGGACTCTTGGGGTTCTGGAATCTTCAGTATTCTCCGAGAGTTGACGAAGTCTTCTAGTTTTGGATATAATTGAAGTAATTTTGCCTGCATATTCTTCCATAAACTTGTAGCACTTGATATCTTCAAGAAGTCTCTGATTAGAAAGCTTTGATTAATACAGAGGGAGGGATGAAGTCAACCAATGCCTTCCTTGATCATCATCTTCATAGAATTGCCATCTTCAGAGGTCTTTTCTTACTCGATGTAGATTGTGGTGAATTTCGCGAAAAATTGGTCAAAAACCTGTAAAAATCACATATAGCATATTTCCAAGACAATATTGCAAAATCCACAATAGTAGGTGATAATTGTTAGTAAAAGATATAGTTGACGCATAAAATTCAGTGAAAAACCATATAAAATGATACAAAATATTAGCCTAAATGTCGCGTCAACAACATCTCCACTCTTGGATCTTCATTGTCTTCTGTTTGTTTGCATGTAGGATTCGAAGATGTTGCAAGTGGGGTGGCCGGGCGGTCATGCCACATGGCCAGGCGTTCGTGCAGCCTCTTGCCAGTGTCCAGGGAGGCCACTGTTGGTCTAGGCCGGGTGTAAAGAAAATGGTCCTCATGTGCCATATTTCCATGGTTGTGTTTTGGTGATTGATTGACAATCAACACTTGAACTAATGAACTTGTCTGGATGCACATTCTTAGGTGTTTAGGTTCAAGGGATGATGAAGAAGAAGAGTCAAAGGAAAGGCTGGAAGGGCCACCCCTAACGGTCAGCAGACGGGGGTCGATGGGGAAGCTGCCCCTCGCAGGTCTCAGGGTAGCACCCTGAAACCTCACAGCCCTATGAGGACCGGACAGTCCATTCTGTGAGACCAGACAAAACTTCAGACCAAGTTTCCAGAAGGAGTGAAGAAACTAGAAGCTAGGCTAGATGTGAAGACCGGACATGCCTAAAGCTAGGCCAAGTGAACTGACTGGAGAAATCTAGCCGAGGGTGGTTGAAGCGACCAAGAAAACAATGGACCTGATGGTCCAGTTCTAGATGGCCAGACAAAGGTCTAGACAAAGAAACCTGAGGCTATGCACTGTTGAAGAATTCTAGTGGACAATAGACCGGATAGTCCGATGTGTGGGGACCGGACAAACCTCTGGACATTACAACGGTTAGTTCAATAGCCAATGCAATGACTAGTTGGCAGATACATGGACTGGACAGTCTGAAGTTGCAGACCAGACAAATGACTGGACAAAAGTACAATGACATCTGAGTTTAGTGACCGTTGGAAAAGTGAATGGACCGGATTGTCCGAAGTTAGGGAAAATGTATAGACTGGGACTGCGTCAGCAGACCATTGGAGCAACGGCTAGTTTGAGTTTGGGGGTTATATAAGCCGCCCCACCCGGCCATTTCGTGGGAGTTGGAGCCACTGATGTTGAGAGCAAGTATAGAGGTGTATTCTAAGCATATCCATCACTCCAACCACCATATGAGAGCTTAGTGCATATCCAAGCTAGGTTAGAGCTTAGAGAGAGTGAGCTTGTGAGCTCTTCTTGAGAGTAGCTCCTGAGTGAGCTAGAGGAGAAGCCTTGGCTATGGCGAAGCCACTTGTACTCATTGCTAGACCCTCCTTCTTGGTGTGGAGTGGTGGTGAAAAGTTGTGCGGGGATGAGGAGACCCTTCAAACTCCATGGTGAAGCATCTGGTGCCTTGTGACCAAGATAGATGGTGGTGGTGGCCAAGCCTTGGTGGTTTGGTGGCACATAGCCTTTACTTGCCGGGAGCCTTTGTGGTGAGCGCAAGACGGTGATCGGGAGAGTCTTGGTCCCTAGGCTCAGATATTGCCTTCGGTGGCGAGCCCGTGGACGTAGCCCTTAGTGGTGAACCACGTTAAATCTCCGTGTCTCCCCGAGGGTTTGCATCCCCCTTCCTTACTATCTTTACTTACCGCATTTACTCTCTTGTGTGCCTTTAGGTTTTCTTGTTAGTTTGATTAGGTTTGGCTCTAGGTTGCAAGTCTTTTGGGTAAATTAGAGAGTGCATAGATAAACCTTAGACTTAAGTAGCATGTGTAGGGCGAAATAGGTTTATCTTATGCACTAGATGGCCCTAGGTATTAGATGAGTGATTAGCGACCCAATTCACCCCCTACCCCTATTGGGTCAGATACCTCGGCACGTTCCTTACAATTGGTATCAGAGCTAGGGCTCACATATCTTGCGAGACAAATTTGTGAGATAGCTCATAGGTGTGTCATTGGCTTCACCGCCAAGGAGTTTCTATGTTTGAGGAAGGGATGAGCACCGATAGTGTGGCAGAACCGCCCAGATTAACCCAGATTTAGTGCTTAAACACCAGATCCGGACTAACCTCGGTAGTCCTTCAGGATGTAGGTATCCTGACTTGGCCTTCCCATCTGGATCGAGCTCATGTGTCGACTCTCGACGGAGTCCACATATTACAATATCTTACATTTCATACATAGCTTAAAAGAAATAAACTATTACAACCAAACGATTGATTAGTACAAGCTTTTATTCTACCAAATTTATAAGAGGAGCTAGAGTACACATTAGTTCTTTCTAAAGCTCAGTTAACTGGTTGAGACAACTATTTTTTTATTCAAAAGGACTGTGGGGAGGGAAACTTGCATCCTGCCCAATGATGCAGCTCACCCCAAAAGGAAGACCTGGGGAGCGATAGAAGAAAGCTCTCACTTGCAGCTAGTGTTCAGCACCTGAGAAAAACATAAGCAAAGAAGCCTGAGTACTAGTTACTCAGCAAGACTTACCCGGCCACTGGGTCTAAACCCGACTTTCTAGCCTATAGCCGGGGTGGTTAGGTCAACTCACACTGCGGCAGGCCTAATAGTAAATCCTTAGCTTTTAGAATTTAGTTACTTTTTAGTTATTACCCTTCCAGACTAAGTTATACCTATTCTACTAGCAAACAAGAGCAAACACTTTGCGAAATCGTTCTTTAACAGCAAGATCAACTTTCTTACTACGATGTTGGTCGCGATCAGGCAGCTTACAACCGGTAAGCCACAGATGATTCGAATCGATTTTTCCACCTCTCGAGAGGGATACTCAGACACCCGTCATATGTGTGTACACTGACCCCACATATGACAACCCAACATCCAATGCCACCTAGCCGGAACCATCCTCACCGAACCCGGGTGTCAGTCCTTCGACACCCGCCCAACCTCCTCCTTCCAGTTGGTCTCGTCTAGTTCCGCGCTTAGGTACAACAGGACGAGAGGTTTACCGGAGCCCGTTAAGGACGGCAAGTGAATGAGGCGCGTTCGGCCCAACCAGGCCACACATCGGACGGCCTTATGCGACACAGGCAGGATCCGGGTCCATGGCAATAATCACAATATGCAATATACGAAAGCAAAACTGATCCCGCCGCATGCCTGTCAAATTATTAACATTCTTCTCATTCTTAACCTATTAACTGTAGTAAAATAATTTCCGTTCTAGGCCTATGCCACCTAAGCCATCTATTACGTATAGGATCTTCATGCAGGACATTGGGTAATCATGCTCTAGGGTTTCAACCAACTCCTGACTCTAATGCACAAGCATAACCCATTCTTATTTAAAGGACTTAAAGAAAATAGGTAATGCATCGGGGCTTGCCTTAGAAAAGGTCTCAGAGTCTTGAAATCGCTTCGGGGAATAGGGTAGTGGACACCTGACGGTCCAGGAGGCTCGGCTTCGGGGTGTCACATCGGGATGCCTTTGGAAGACTCTTCAACTGGAAAGATAAGAACCAACGTGCCTAACATGAATGACATGCAGGAGTTTGAAAGCATGAGGATGATCAACCTGTTGAAAAGTAAAGCGTACGATTTTTTAAAGAAAAAGGGTGGTCGGGGTTAAACATCTGGATCTTCAGGGCGTAACTGACTGTCCTAGGGCTCAAAGGAATTTTATATTATTTTTAAAAGCTAAAATGAATTTTCTAGACATTTTTGAATAATTCAAATGTGTTTTAAAATTAATTTTATATTTTTAATACACTTTTATGAATTTTTCTGCATTTTTAAACAAAATCTAACTTTTTTTTTAAAAAAATAAGCTTTAATTTAATTTCTTTTTAGAAATACAAAATATTTATATGAATTAATAAATAATTCTATTAATATAAACAGATTAATATTAAACTAAAATTAAATAACCAAATTGAATTAAGAAAGAAAATAAAATAGAAATGGAAATTGAAATTCGGCCCAGCCGACGAAAAAGAACAAAACAAAAAGTCCTAATTTCCCCCTCTAAAAATCCGCCTGGGCTCCTTTCTCCCTGGCCCAGACCACTAAGTGGGCCGGCGGCCTTTTTTCCCGGCGCGGCCCAACTCCCCCCCATTTCAACTCGGCCCATCGGCCGAGTCGGCTGGTAAGCCGGCCTGCCGGGCGGGCAGCCCAGCTGGGCTGGTGGCCCAACTGACCGGCCTCGCCCGGCTGGCTCAGCGCGGGGCGGCGCACGCACGCAACGCGCGCGGCTCGCACGACGCGGCGGTGTTTGCGCTCACCGGCATGGCCTTGCCGGCGAGGTCCCGGCCAACGGCGACCCACCGCGGCGGCGCCTTCCTCCTTTTTTTCCTCCCCCTTCCCCTTCTCCTCTCCTCCCTCTCAGCTCTCTGCCTGAGGTGACCGCGACGCCCACATCGCGCGCACGCGCTAGAGCGTGGCGGCGAATGGCGCCCGCGGCGGCGCTAGGCCGGAACGGGGCCAGGGAACCCCCGCGCGAGGTGCGCAGGGCTGTCCCGCACTCCGTGCGCGCGATAGAGAGGCCACTAGGGCTTGCGCGCTGAGAACGCAGGGGCGGCGCGGCCCTCGCGGCCGTGGCCACCATGGATGGGCGCCGAGGTCGATTGAGCTCGAGCCGACCCCAATCTTCGGCGAGGGTATGGCGGAGGGGAAGAGGATGGCGAGGGACGCGGTTTCTCACCCCTCGACGGCGAGCGGAGGCGGCGGAGGCAGCAGTTGAGGGGGAGGCGTCACGGCGGGCGGGGACGAGCGGCACGGGAGCTGCACGGGAGCGCAGCGGCGGCGGCCAAGTGGGGGGGGGACGGGCTGCGGGTGGCACGACGGGGCTCTGGTGGCGACGGGACAAGGCAAGGAGGCAATGACGGCTTGGGACGGCGGCGGAGCGGAGCGGGACGGCGCGGCGGAGAGAGGAGCTTCGTCCCCTCGCTCCTGGGTGGAGGAGAAAGGAGACGCCCCGAGGTGGCCCACCCGGCAGCCCTACGTGGCTGCGGGTCGTCCCGGTGGCGCGCGCGGGCGCGGCCAGCGCAGCCCGACTGCCCTGCTGGGTCGGCATGTGGCCCGCCGCCCCTCTACTCTTTTTTTTTCCAAACACTTTTGCAATTTTGACCCCATATAACAGCAGAATTTCACTTAGGTCCAAATACAAAAGTGAAAGGGCATATTTTAACTACCACTTTGCACTTTTGCCCTTGGACAAAACCAAATTTTGAAAGAATTTGAACTAAAATTTGATTTGAGCATATTAAATGTTGAACTCCCAAAATTTTTAAAATTATGCACATGATGACATGACTAAATGCTCTCAAAGCATAGTTAAGATACGGAGTATCACAGATAGGGCTCCGTTTTTCGATGAGAAGGGCTTCCCTCAGTGGAAGGTGCTCATGGAAGCACATCTTCAAGCCTGGGGTCTTGATGTTTGGCGTGTCATGAAAGAGGGCACCCGTAGCAACTCCGCTCATGAGAGGCAATTTGATGCTATTGCCAAATCCATCTTGTTGTCCTCTCTTTGTGATGATGTGTTCAATCGTGTGTATGCTTCTCCTAATGCTCATGAGCTATCGAAGCAAATTGTCGAGAATCATGAGGGCTCATCGGATGTGGCCAATCAAAAATATCATGTTCTTACTGATGAGCTAATTAGCTGTAAGCAACTTGCTATTGAAAGTGCTCATGATATGTTCTCACATTTGAACACACTTGTGAATGAAATCAATGGCCTAGGTTTGAAGCAAATAACGGATGGAGAGGTGAACCGCAAGATCATCCGTTGCCTTCGCAAGCCTGACTACGACATCATCAAGACCATATTGCTCAAGGAAGACTTGGACAACAAGACAGCCAACCAAATCGTCAACACAATTGTTGCCCATGAGTATTCCATGGGGACGAACAAGAAAGAGTCCACCTCCACTTCAAGCCAAAAGAGCCTTGCCGTCAAGCACACATGCAAGCATCAACCAAGGCGGCAAGAGCAAAGCTCAAGTGAAGAAGAAGAGGAGGATGAGAGTGATGATGAAGCCACAAGCTCAAGTAAGGATGAAGCAACCTTAAGGGCCATAGTCTTCCACCAAACTAAGATAGCCAAACATGTGAGGAAACTCTACATGCTAGGCTATGAGACTCGCATAAGAGGAGATGCGGTGGGAGTCTTCAAGATGGCGGGCAAGAAGAAAAAGAGCAAGAAAAAGAGACATCAAGCTTGCCCTGCCATCATTAAGGGGAAGAAGGGTGGCAAAGGGAGTTCAAGTGATGAATCAAGCAAGCCCTTCACCATCCGGTCGTCACACATATGCCTTATGGTCAAAGGTCATAGCGATGTAAGTGATGACCCCTCCTCCTCCGATGATGAGCCCAATGATATTTGTGAGATGATGATCTTAATTAAAGAACAACAAGATTACATGCTCAAACAAAAGTAAGAAATCAAGGTGCTCAAGGCCAATGAAGAGCTCCATGCCTCGTTTGTCTCAAGATATGAGAACTTTCTTAACAAATTCAATTTGTTAGACAAGGAGCATGGGGAGCTCAAGAAGCAATTTGAGGACCTTGAGCTAAAATATGAGTCTCTCACAACCTCATTGGATGAATCTATTCCTTGTGCTATTCCCTGTGCAATTCCCATTGTCAAGGTAGATGCGTCTACCTCTTGTGATCTAACCCCTTGCAATGACAATCTGGTTGTAGAAACATTAGATGAACTCATTGCTAGTGAGAATGTAGAGCTCAAACAAGAGGTGGAAAAGCTAAGGATGGACTTAAGGGGGCTTAAAGGCAAAGAGGCACAATATCAAGTCTGACCTCCTCAAGATAACCCCTCCAAGGGCATGAAGAAGCTTGAGAAGGGAGAAACCGTGACTTGCTTCAAGTGTCACAAAGAAAGCCACAAGTACTATCAATGCAAGGAGGAAAAGGCCCAACAAAAGAGCAAGAGTAAAAGCAAGGGAAAGAGCAATGACAAGGGCAAGAAGAAGGAAATGGAGAACAAGAACTCTCCAAAATTGAAGGCCTCACTAATTTACACCAAGCCCACCTACAAGGCAAAGCAAAAGAGCAACCACTACATACTTGAGAAGAAGAAGAATGGTAAGGTGGTGGCTCATACCATGGGGTGGATTATGCAAGGGTGGAACCGGCCTATTTGGGTGCCAAAGGAAATAATTCAGACCATGGAAGGCTCCTAAAAGGTTTGGGTCCCAAAGACTTAGAAGAAGAGAGTGGCTTCGGGGAATTTGGAGACTTGGCAAGTATTGGGGTGCATAAGTAGGGATGCATCATGCAATTGGATTGGAGCCAAGTATGGGGTTACAAATTAGAGACCCAAATTCCCCTCCCCTACATATGAGGTAAAGAGCAAGGTAAAATTATCGCATGCATCATTATAGCTCAAATACCTCTCTAGGATTGCATGAGCATGTTCATTTATTGCAGTTGGTATCTAGCTTGTGCTTTCCTAGTATTACATATGGTATGTTGCTTGTGCTAACCATCTATTTTTGAAGCAACTTACATGATCTTAACTTGTGGTGTGTGGAAAACACCATTTTGGTCATGGCACATGGTTCGCAAAGAGAAAGGGTTACAAGTGGTATCACCTTCTTACTCTTTGTATCCTTTCATTTGGTGTCATAGTTGTAGATGTTGATCTGGTTGTGAGTTACAAGTGCATACACTTGGTTATGTGATTCAAACACTATTGCACACATTTAGGGGGACCAACTCTATAACTTTTGTTTGTGTGACTAACATGCTTTCAAGTGCTATTTGTTGTAGTCACATGGCTCTACCTCAAATGAGTTTCATTTTCAATTGGTGCCCATCCCCTACAATTATGCCACAAGGTACAATTCATACCATGATTATTCAAGGCAACTACTCCATGACAAAGGAGGAGAGATGGTCACTTCAAGTGATTGCTTCAATTGGTATATTTTTGGTACTTGCATCCAAATATTCATGTACATCTCGTGGAACACATTAGTAGCAAGGGTTAGTCCAATAAAGTTACATGTTTCACTTCATTTCAACGATAGTTGATGGTTGAAATCGTCAAATAATGACCGTCAACACCCCCCCAAGCTTAAACCTTTGCTCGTCCTTGAGCAAAGCTAAGACAAAGCAAGGATCAAGAGTTGCTGCAATATTGAAGTCCAAAGGAAATTCTTATATGCAACTCAACACTCGGCTTCGCTCCCAGAAGTGAAATAATCAAAGTTTACCTCATGTCATACCTATGGTGCATCTTTTTGCTTACCTTGCCTTGGGCAGTTGAGAGATAGAATGACTTTATTGCAGGAATAACTCAATCTTGCTCGTTTTGGATTGTTTTTCTTAGGTGTTTTCAGGATTTTCAAAACAAAAGGAATTTCCCCAAGGATACACTCGATCGCTTACAAGTATTTCCTCACCAAAGGCCATGAGCTTGGTGTAAGGGAAAAATATCCCCTGGCTCTTCATGGCGTGGATCCAAGACATGGGCCAACAGTGGGACTGAGTCGGGCGAGCGGCTGATTTCATGGGCCGAACGCTTAACTTAGGCCCAAATACGGTCGTGATGGCTTGGAGTTCAAGGCAACAACGACGTGATCTGGAGAGCAAATAAGGAAGCTTAGCTCAGACTCTGGTTCTGATATTTGAGGAGATCAAAGAAGATACGATGGAAACTTCGATTCTGTTTGATCTCATGTAATCTAAACCGATTAGGAGATATAGAAGGAATTCAACTTGTAACCCAAGACTCTGTCAGACTATATAAGGCAGATGAGGGACCCCTACGAAGATCATCGGAACACACCTCAACCCATCGCAATATAGCCCTAGCCTTCATTGTAACCTCAAGAACTCGATGTAATACAATCAGCCACACACAGGACGTAGGGTTTTACACATCTCGCGGCCCGAACCTGTTTAAATTCTCGTGTCCCTGTCGCTTTTTCGGCGAACCATCGAGCTACATCAATCTCACCAAGCCACAAAAGCTCCACGTGACCCGTCCTGTGGTGCACTACCGGTACTAAACCCCGACACTTAGCCAAAAACTTTCCTACACTAAGACCTTTGTGGAGCTTTAGGTGGGGAAAGAGTGTGGCACACTTAGAATGCTTATTTTGCTAAGCCAAAGATTGGACCAAAAAGTGTACTTTATCACTTCTTTTGTTTGGCAACTAGAGTATGAGTGGTGGAACAAAGTGTCTCCTCTTGATTTTCTTCCCTTTGTGGCCTTCGATAGATTTGGAGGGGATATGGAGCCTTATTTTATTTTTTGCCATGCTTAAATTTGCATGCTTTTCATTTTGCCGTGCTTTTGCACGCATTTTTTTTGTCATGCTTTTGCATGCATTTTTTTCTTGGCTCCATACCCTTCCTCCTTGAGATTTGAAGGCTAAGGGAATATGAGAAGTATTTGGAGACATTTGGGGGATGCAAAGTCTGGAGTGGATCACTTGCATTTGTACTCCAGCTATCAACAGAATGTGATATTTCTACTCAATGAGACCCAAAATTTGACAAAGCTCAAAACATTTCTAAGCAGCTCTAAGCAAGGGTTGTAACATTTGAGTCATTTTGGCTCTGGTAGGTATTTTGACCAAGGGGAGTTCTATTTTGTCATTTTCAAAAATAAAAACCTGAGATATTCATTTTACTAGGAACAAGAAAAAGGTCATCCCACTTTTAAATCATATCATGTCTCTCAACAACTTAGGCTTGTTATCACAAATGACAACCACATAGTAAAACTTTGGTTTACTTCTTTTGTTCGCAAACTAGGACTAAGCTAAGCATAAGTCACATGCAAGAATTAAACAGTTAACTTGATAGAGCAACTATTCATCATTTCCATGGTGAAGCTAGCATGTAAACTTTATTCATGGGGGTTTTTTTATAGTTGGATGAAAAACTAGAATTAAACTACTAAGCCTGATCTCATATAGCAGAACGGTAGAACTAGCGATACTCACTGGGGGACTGATGCGGCAAGCAAGAGGACTAGCGTACATACCCAACTATCGGTTTGGGTCCCCTCCCAAGCTTCAATGAAGCTACTGGGGCTAATACCCGTAGTACTGGTAAAATCACTGGGCCTCATCAAGGGAGCGTTCGGCCATAGCTTGTGTCTCCAGGAGGAGGTTGTGCTGCTCCGCCCATGTTCGCTCTAAGTTCTAAGTGCGCTGGTCGATCTGGTGGAGTTGGGTGACCATTTCGGCTGTGCATTGGTCCTGGATGGTCAGGGCTCCAAAGATGGAGCCAAGAGGGTCGACTGCGAAACGTGCGGATGCAGATGGAGCTGCACCATAGGACCCTGACCCATAGCCATAGTAGGTTCCTCCTCCGCCAAATTGTTCTTGTTGTTGAGAGTGTGCAGCGCTGGAATCGTACCCCCATGATGTATGTACAGACCCTTCCTAGGGGCGCCAGGATTGGTCTCTACCCTGGTTGTGCTAGGATGAGCCTGCTAAGGTAATGAACCATGTAGGTCCAATTCCTACAGCTTGTGCATACTTTGCTTGCTTTTGTATGTGTTCATCTACTGCTCGCCTCTGTGCCCTTGTCATGACTCCTCCAACACTGTGTCGTGGTCCCTCCACTGGCATAGATAGCGTGTTCACGGAGTAGAGTTTGACCTGTGGTGTCGGTAGTGGCAGGTCATACTCGTACCCCTTGAAGGTCAAGACAAAGGTCCCCAAAGGTTCCTTGCGCAGAAAGTGTGCCTGAATGAAGTGGCTCTCGGTAACTAAGTTCGTTGTGTCTAAGGGTAGGTATGCTACTTGGGAATTTGCCAGTACCCCTCATTCAGATGCAATCCTCGTCATGAATGACGTGATTGTGATGGAGTTTTCGTCACTAACTAGTTTTAGCCAATGTTGCGGAATACTAAGCACAGGGGCATACTGCTGCCTACGCCACATGGCGTAGAGGATTTTTAAGTCCTCCGCGGTCACACAACGTGTGTCATCTCGGGGGAGGACTATCATGCAATTCCATCGGGCCATGAAACGCATGGTGGGGTGTTTGATTTTTGTGATGCTCTTTTTTCCAGGAGCATCATCCCTAGCTAGAGCTTTCCAAAACTACTGGGAATTAAAGCCTGCGAGTTTGGTTGCTAAGGAGCAGCTTGTTGAGAACCTGAGAGAATTGCTAAACTGGCAGAGCATCAGCTCGTGCTCAGTGTTGAAGAGTCTGAAGTGGACAGTCGTGTTCAACCATAGGGGCACTACGTGGAGGGTCATAAGAAACTCGTTTGTGAGGAGTACTATGCCTCCCTCAAAGATATTAGCAAAGCTCCCCAAGCTCACAGTATTAAAAAACCTCTTCAAATTCATCAAGGATACCTGTGTTGGTCATGAGGGTTTCGTCGAAGCACTTGGTGAGGCTGAAGGACTTTGCGTGGAGGTGCCCTAGCAGGTTGGCTTCATTTCGGTCACGCATTTGGATGTGGGAGTCGTGCAGCAGCACAGGGCGGTTGTTAGATGACGTTGCCTCCTCTTCTAGTGGTCCAGCACTGGAGGATCCTCTGTCGGACACCGTCTGAGAGTTCCACCTCTGTGAGCCGGTGGACGTCGAGAAGTGGATGTGCTGTCCCACCCTACTGATGGCGTTCCTTGCCCTTTTTAGTGCGTGCCTCATCCTGCAAACACAGACACAACTACAACTACAAAAAACGACAAGATAACATTATCGTTAGGGGTTAGTCATTCTTGTGGGGCATGACACCTCCATAAACCGTTCTCGTTCTTGCCAAAGAGAGGCTAGTAGCTGAATTTATTTGGCTAACGAAATTTTATTTGAGCATTACTTTGGCTAAGTAAAAGGAGCTTAATTAAGCTACTAAGTGAGAGAATTATGAGAGGGAGAGGAGAGAGTGTAGCTTGCTGCGTGGTGCACTGAAAGAAGGAGCAAGGGGGTGGCCGAGTGGCCAGCTTGGTGGCCAGGCGGCCGGCCATGATGGGGTCCGGACGGTCGTGTTCTTTGCGTCGGATTGCAGCAAGAGGGTGCTGATTTCATTGGCGCACAAAAAAAAGACGACAAGGCCATCATTGTGTTTCTTGCTCTCTTTTGCATGCATGTGTACTAATGTGCATGTGTACCACTATGCCTAGGTGCTCGAGTGCGTAAGTGCAGGTTGGTTGGTGATTAGCAAAAGCACGAAAGCAGAAGAGGAGAGGAGAGAGGACGAGCGGCCAGTGCCCATGCCGGGCGGCAGTGCCCCTAGGCTAGGTGGCCATGCATGCTGCCTTTGCTTTTAGTGGAGGTAAGGGGAAAGGAAAAGAAAAAGACGGAACAGAAAAGAAGGAGAAAAGAGAAAGAAAAAGAAGAAAGAAGGAAAAAAAGAAAAACAAAAGAGAGACAGAGGGGGCGGTTGGGCGGCCACGCGCTGGTCGGCCGGCCACGAGTGGGGGCCGGTCGGCTAGGCTATGGCCAGCCGGCCATGCCCCTTTTTTTAATGTAAAACTAAAGAAAAGAAGATTAGAAAAAAATGATGCGCAACGACAATTAAATATGCAGTGGAGTGTGGAATAAAAATTGGCGGGAAGTAAACATGCTGTCGAGTGATAATGCCAGTTTACCTGTTGGCAAGGGTAGTCCATGTTTTGCCTTTTGGGGCTACGTAAGCATTGAAGGAGAGGACTGGTTTCCTTGTGCTTCATTACCTCTGCGCTGCCTTGCCGTTCTTAATATGCTCTTGGCGCCGACCTTGTTCTCAGGAGCTTTGCCTCCTGGTGCGGGTCTAGGCTTGCCATGTCTCGTCTCTTGTTTTCTCGATTGTCTGCTATGCATAGCAGCCTCATGCTCCTTTTGTTGAATGTGGGCCTCACTTTTCAATTTCTTTAGCATAAATGCAACGAGCCTATCATCCTTTGAGTGTGGTTTATTGGCTCCGATCTTGACCTTGGGTGCATTCTTTGAAGCCTAGCACTTGAAAGCGTGCACCTTGTTGCAATACTCCACTTTTGGCTTGAAGGCGAATGTTTCCTTCATGCCATTTATGTTGAGGTGCACCTTTCCTGCCCCGACATCGAGGGTCGCGTCAGCGGTACTAAAAAACAGCCACCCAAGGATGAGTGGGGGTTTTTGAGTCAATCTCCATGTCTAGTACCACAAAGTCTACTGGGATGAGAAAATTCTAGATTTTCATGGGGACATTCTCCGTGATTCCATCAGGGTAACAAACAGATTGATCCGTGACCTGCAAACACATGGTAGTGGGGACAAGTGTAGCGTGATTCAGCTTGTCAAAGATGACCTTGGGCATTACACTGACACTGGCTTCGAGATCGCACAACGCTTGGTCAAAGTACTGAGTTCCAATCGAGTAAGAGATAGTTGGGCTCCTAGGGTCCTTTTTCTTGAGTATAGTGGCACTACACTCTTCGGTCAAGTGTGAAAGGACCTTGATGTCGCCTAGAGGGGGGGTGAATAGGCGTAACCTAAAAATTTCAACACTTAAAAACAAGCTGTCAGCCCTGACACTGGATAGTCCGGTTGGTACTACTGGACAATTCGGTATCACCAGATAGTCCAGTGAAGATCACCGGATAGTCCAGTGTCACACAGAGACTACCACCCACAAATCTAAATATGCAGTGTAAATACTTATCGAGCTGTATGAGGTTGTGTAGAGTGTTTCTATGGTGATGATAAACTTTCTTATACTACACACCTGCACTCAATCACAAATACTTGCACACGAGTAGAGATAATAGCGGAAGCAACAAAGTAATGCAAGAAAATAAAACAACCAAAAGCACAAAGCTTGGGTCTCCCAGCAAGGGCACAGCACACAAGATACAAGGATATAATTTCTGAGGTTCGGGCACACCCGCAAGTGTCCCTACGTCCTCGTTGAGGCACCCACCAAGAGCTTGAGTCTTTTTCAACTCACGGCCTCCCCTTCTCTACCACCAAGGCTGAGAAGGTGCTCACTGCAATGCTCCGAAGAGCGGGGTAATCACCTTACAAGAAGAATGGCACTCGACAAGTCAAGTACCCTTCAGGGCACTCTAGCCGTCTAGGAGGAAACCACCAAGAGTAACAGAAGCGTTTGCCGGAAATGCTTTGCGAACTAGTGCTCAGAAGCTAGGTGCTCACAATTTAGCTCACACAATGCTCACAAATCTCTCCCAACTCAAGAATCTCACAAATGAGTCACAATCTCACAGATAGAGTGTTGGGGAGGATTTCTTTGGTCTCTGAATGAGTATAGACGTTGAAGGGAAGCAGCAGCCCCAACTGGAAGTGAGTGGGGGGTATAAATACCCACCCTCACAAAACTAGCCGTTGGCCTATGTCAGAGCACCACCGGATAGTCCGGTGGAAGCGGGCTAGCCATTGGAGTTCAAACTCCTCTACCGGACAGTCCGATAGGGCTCACCGGATAGTCCGGTGAAGGGATCCCTGGCCAGAAACCTAAGGCACAGAGCCTTGGTCACAAGCGGAGAAGGTGTTGGTGTTTGTCTCCATTAGAGGAACACCAAACTAAGTGTTAAAGCACAAGAAAAGATCAGAGAGGGAGACTTCACTCTTAGGCTCTGGGCTCTGCCATCACCGGATAGTCCGGTGACTTGTCACCGGACAGTTCGGTGAACCCACTCTCAGCACTAAAACAACTCACATGGAGTGTTTAGGCTCGACACTCTCTAAACTATCTAGAGCACATGTTGACTAGTGACATTTCAAGCTTAGCTTCCCTCTTGATAGTACGGCATGCCTATGACTCAATACAAGATATAATCTATATGAAATCCACTTGAGCCTTGGTCTTGATGATTGATGCCGTCTAGATCAATTTCAATAGAGAGAGATAGACAAGCTGAGCTATTTCTTCTGAGAGCAATCCTCTTTGAGCTGAAATAAGTTGGACTTCAATTTTGAAAACCTCTTCTATAGGTAGATAGAGCACATTTGCTCATGAACCATCCAATGTACTTAATCTTCATCATAGTAGGCTTGGATATGCATTAAAGTCCATATGATCAGCCATTAGACATTTGTAGAACCATCAAAGCAATAGTGACTTCCAAGAGTGAAAATAGATCATGTGTCACTTGTCCCAATATGATAGTCAACAACCTCAAAATGCATTCATAAGATACAATCCATTGATAACCAGCCCTTGGGTGTTATAAATGTATTTGAGACATTCACTTGGATTCATATAGCTTTGCTCATAACATGGTATGCAATATGGACCATAATACTCAACATATGAGAGATTCATGCTTAATCATGAGATATATTCAATTCAGTTCATTCTAATACAATTAACCAAGAATAATACACCTGTGTAAACCTATCAAGACAACTCACAAAGAGATTAGTTCTTTAATCGCGTTGTCACTCAATACACCAAAACCACTAAGAAGCCTTGTTGCACTTATAATCTCCCCCTTTTTGGTGATTAATGACAACCCCGATTAAAGCTTCAAAAGATGAATAAATTAAGAGCATGAATCCTCATATATTTGGTATGCTCCCCCTAAATATGTGCTTGAGTTATAAAAAAACTCAAATTTGCGCCACACATGCCCAACAACACATATTTGGTGCTAGGAGAGCTCCCCCTATATCTCAGCATTCCAAAAAACACAAAGAAGAAGGGAAAACACAGAGTAGACCAATAAGGATGCTACTTAGAGTAGCCACTGTCCATCCACCAGATAGTTCGGTAGCCTTCACCGGAGTGTCCGGTTCACCAGACAGTCCGGCAGGCACTACCGGGTAGTCCGGTGGAGACAGCCAGCGTACACAAAATAGCAACCACAAGACCACAAAGGGTATCACAAAGACATATAGATGAGCACATAGCTCAAAGCATATATTAACTGGAATTAAACACTTAGTTCACACAGATCACATAGGAGGTTTTCAAAATACATGAAATGTGTCCAACACATGACACTAGAGTTAATTACAAGAGTTCAACTTATGAACTTGGATACAGCTGAAAGAAAGGAGTGGAAACGATAAAACGTGCTGCAAGCGGCTTCAAAGATCTACAATCACTACAAAGCTACTGCTCTAGAGATCTTCTCCTTCTTTCACTGAGCGACTCAAAAACCTGTAAGCACAAAGGACAAAGCTTTAATGCAAAATTCTCCCCCTTTGTCATTAATCACCAAAAGCATAGGTGAGGAAAGAAAAGTACCTCAAGGCATCACTGAGTGCCCTGATCCCATCCACTGAAGCTGCCACCTTGCTGACCAAACTGGCTCTAGAAGAAAGCTGAGCTAGAAGAGCCCTGACCACCCTGACCCATGGTGAAGGGTAAAGAACCTGAGAAAGCGGAGGAGGCCATGGAAGAGAAGCCAGCGTATCCAGCGATAAAAGCGTCACTCGCTCCAAAGAGTGACTGAGCAGTTGACTAGGGCAAACGCACTGAGCGTGTCTGGAGGAGTACTCTAAGGTGCCTGCTGCTGGAAGAAGTGCTGTGGAGGCTGAGTGTACTGTGGAGGCTAGGCTATACTGAGGTGGCACTGAGGATCCACTAGCCTGTCCCTGATCTGCACAGTATCCAGCAAAGGAATCCTCCTAGAACTCCTGCTCAACCTCTACCTCTGTCTTCTCCTCAACCTCTCTAGTCTGGAGAAGGTGAGGGCTGTATGCTAAGTTGTCTCTGAATGCCCTTGACCCTGTTATCTATCAGAGTCTGGCGGCGATGAATCTCCCTCTTCTCAGCAATGTCCTTGACCCTAAAGCACTTGAGGGCTCCCATGATGGCTCTGAAAGTCTGAACAACAGGTGAGGAACTCCTCCTCCTCTCACCAGTAAACTGACCTCTGTCTCTCCTCCTCTGAGGTGACTGTCTCTGCTGCTGGATCTCTGGAGCCTGCTGAGACTGAGATGGCCCTGAAGCTGAAGGTACATCTGAGGGTGCTGGCACAATGGGACGCTTCACCTTCTTCACATGGAATGGCCGGTGCACAGTGTCAGGGATATACAAAGTATCGGTCACTCTGTCAATCATCTCCATGATGAAGGGAGCATATGCACAACTCCTATATGGGTCAAAGGATATGGCCTTGATCCTCCTCCCATATGAAGTTGGTCACACTGAAAGGCCGAGCGCCATCCCTTATCCCAGCAAGCAGGTTCTTGGCATAGTGAGAAATATTAGTGGCATCACCAACATGAGGAGCTAGGGTCTTTCTAAACATTCTGTTCAGATATCCATAGTAGGAGTAAAGGCCCTGAGAATGACCACTGTTTCCCTGATTGTTTGGAGGATACATGAACTTCATCTCATTATTAGGAAGGCACTGCTCTAGGTGGATCTTAGGGCCTGTTCAGATCACGATTGTTCGTTCCAATCACCAAGGCAAAGTCAAGGTAGGAGATAGAGTAAACATCACCCTCAGTCATCCACACCATCTGCCACTTCCTTGGATTCAGGATCAGTGTCATCAAAGTAGATAGTGGCATAGAACTGAGCAATGATCTCCTTGTTCCAATCATGTCTGAAACACATGACCTTCTGAATTTGCTGCCTCTCACAAGCTGCAATCACTTGATCAAAAATGGGATCTTTCTTATCTTTCATGTACTTCCAATCAATCCATTGATCAAGTGTGACTGGATGCTCCTTGGAGTAGATCACTGACTCATAGTAATCTTCTTGAAACTTTGTGTGAAATCTCCTAATCATAAGAGCTCTTGGGCTCATTCCTGAAGTCTCTTCTCCTGGTATCTCTGATTTCATTGAATTTGCCTTTCTTCTTATAATTCTCCGCCCTTTTGTTAGGCGGTCTACTGGGCTTTGACATCTCTCTAGCAAGGTTAGCTGTGGGAGCTTGTTTTTCTCTCTCTGAATCCTCCTCCTCTTCTTCTTCTACTTCTTCAACATCATCAACATCAACATTTGCAGGACCAGTTGGACCCTTCCCATGAGGTCTAGGTTGAGCCACATAGGTCTCATCCTCCACATCATCATCATCATCATCATCATCATCAAAGGAGGTGTCTACTACCTCAACCTCATCTTCAATGTGCATCTGACCACTAGGAGTGACCTGCAAGGGTCCCTTGCCTCGATCTCATAGATCTTCCCCCTTGAGAACCACCAGCACCGGTGTCCTCAGAGGAAGTGTCACTGCTCAACTGAGGACGAGGCTTCCTTGCCTTTCTCTTTATTCTGACATAGTGCTTGATGGGTTCCTCACCAGCCATCTCAACAAGCCCTGAGACACAAAGATTTGAATTTTCGACCTCAAATTAGTCTCAGAAGATAAAGATATGATCTGAGAAGAGTGACTAATGAAGGACATGATTTTTTGGCAGGAATATGTCACAAAGATATAAAGGAATGCATGAATTAGGCTTGGGAGCTCAATTGTACAAAACAAGAGCTAACTGACCCACTGACCCAAGGGCACTGGACATCACCGGACTAGTCCAGTGGCACCCACCGGACAGTCCGGTAGCCTCCACCGGATAGTCCGGTAGCGCCCAGTGTCCTATCGGAGGTGGATCTCCCAACCTATCCATGGGAATGCTTTGATCTCCTAGGACATGATAGATATGCATAGCATGGAACACTTCTACCGAGGGAAATTATTTGCATTGCACCAGAGCAAAGAGATCGGGCAAAAGAATGCAAAGTACCTTGGAGAAGAAGGTCCTAGGGCAAATTTTGATGGAGAGGCCGATGGAATCGAATGATCCAGGAGATGCACCAATCCCCACCAAAACCTTCTCAAATCCATGGAGGATGAGAAAGTTTACCAAAAAATTGCCTTGGAATCGCCCAAACAGAGAGGAAAATAGGTGGAGGCACGGTGAAAAGGAAGAGAGGGTAAAACACACAGTGAATACCGCTTCGATCCACAGGATGCGGTTAAAACCTACGCACACCGGACAGTCTAGTAGCCTCTGCCGTACAATCCAGTAACACCTGGATAGTCCGGTATCAGGCGCCGGAATAGTCCGGTGAAACTGATTTTGCTGAGAGACTGAGTATTGTGCTACATTTCCTTTGGTTTACTGACTCCTTTATGTAGCACCTTTCTCAGGGAAGATAAATGATCTTTTAAAAACAAATTTTGCTAAGGATTTTGTCAAATGATGATTTAGTTGAAGGAGATGAGCTTTAGAGTTAAATTCTTTTGTAATGTATGACACTTTGAATTTTAGCTCAGGAGAAGTCTCAATACATGTGGTTAGACACAATCAAGCAAGTAGAACTATAACCACACATAGAGAGAAGTTGATCACAGAGATCTTAACAATAAATGTTTTTCAAAGTCCCATTTTGCTACTACTAGTGACCAATCATGTCTTGCTAAGAACAATCAGCATGCTTGATTCATACTCTTCCTATTAAGGCATGAAAGGCACTTTTAATCAAGAGTATCAATCAAACATCTAATTTTAATGACTCCTCATGAGACTCACTCATGACAAAACAAGATATGTCACTAGCTCAACCTTAGGACAACCCACAAAGAATGTTAGTAGAATTGATAATCTTATCACAAATATGTTTATATATTTAGCTCATACCTCCTATCACCATATGGAAACACTAACCTCTCAAGACTAACTTAAAAGGCTCTTAGTTTTCAGAGGCATGAACCAAATATACAAATTATCATGGAGATTTATCGATATACCAACAACCACACAGGAGCTACAAGGCTTAAAGCACTTACAATGTACATGCATAAGCTCATACCTTGGCCTTGACTTTCATCATAAATAGATATGGAAGTTACCTTGCTTTGGTTGATCTCATGGTTCAACCAATGTATACTGAAAAGCAGTCACATACATTAGATAAGTGTTTCTTTTTGAGCACTTCTGCTGAAGAAGACATAGAAATCAAGCTGAACATCTTGTCACCGGATAGTCCGGTGACGTTCACCGGATAGTCCGGTGACTCTGTCTCCAGTTGCAGACCTATGTCATAAAAATGTATGCATTCATTTTACCTTTTTGGCTTTCATCCTGCATTCCTATATAAGGTTTAACACACATACTCCACAAAGGAGCTATCAAATAATCATAGGAATACAAGTGATGGATAGGAGTGGAATTTGAACTTGATTTACTTAGGCATACTTTATTCACTGAGAATTGACATTCCTAAGTCACCAAGGATCTGGTTTAAGCACATGTTACCCATGATGACATTGAAATAGATGATATTGGAATAAATCAAGTCTTGGCTTGTAATGGGAAATATTTTATCTTAAGGCAACAATATATCTTTGAAGTTTAGCTTCTCAAGACTGCCAAGACCCTCAATGCATCCTGTAGGTACCTATATCTCTTCAGGTATGCTTTGGTACCCAAACTTGGTTGGGTCCACAAAGGTTAGTCACATAGGTCTTGGGCACCCAAGTAGCCTTGATCATGGCCTTTGATGTACTCAACACCTTAGCCTTACCATTGCTGATCTTGGGCACACAAGCAACATTAACATTCTTAGTTGACAAGGTTGGGATGAGTGAAATTACCATGTGGACAAACCTTACCAAGATGTCCCTTTTCTCGGCAATTGTAGCAAATTCTTTGCCTAAAGCCCTTTGCTTGATTATTCACCTTTACTGTATGCGCTTCATCTTTTCCTACCTTGTTGTGAGATTGGGCCTGCCCTCTTGCCTTGGAGGTTGTGGCTTGCACTGCCACTGGCATCACCGGATAATCTGGCGTGGGGTCACCGGATAGTCCGATACCACCGGATAGTCCTGGTGGTGCACGCCGGATAGTCCGGTGAGCCAGAGCTGCTCACAACCTTGAACTTAAGAACTGGGCAATCTTGTACATTGTGACCCTTCTCCTTGCACCAGTAGCATCTTCTCTTTCTCTTGCTCTTGTATTTCTTGGATTTGCTTTGCTTTGGTGTACTTGAGCTATTTTCAACATGAGACTTGATGTTTGTTGGGTTGAAGAGTGGTGCACGATTTGAACCCTCCTCAAGCTTGTTCACCATGTCATCACGGTTATCTTGAGTAGGTTGCACACAACTCTTCCCTTTAAGCATGATCAAGTCCCTTTTTAGCCTTTCAATCTCTTCCTTGAGCTCTTCATTTTCTCTTGTGATGGTGTCATCACATGAATCTACATCCACATGCTCATCACAAGAGTTACTTGCTCTGAGGCAGCAGAGGTTAGCACAAGCAAATATAGGTTCAATTGAAGAGCAAGAATCATTTTGTGCAAGAGGTTCATATGATTTTACCAAGGTGACAAATACCTCATGTGCTACCTCTAGTATACCTAGCTGATCAATGAGCTGCATGCTTTCATCTAGGAGCTCATCTTTTTCCTTTTGAATTGTCATGCACTTGTCATTGATTCTCTTGATCCAATCTTTTCTTTCTTCATTGAGCTTTTCAAGCTTCTCAATGTAAGAGTTGACATTTTCAGATTGGTTTGCCTTCTTGGTCAGATTCTCACACTTCAAGCTTAGATTTGTGACCTTGAGCTCAAGTCCCCTCTTTCCTCTTGAGCATCCTTGAGCTCTTCTAATTTCTTCACCAAGTAATCTTCTTGATTGTCAAGACTTTATTTTTGTTTGGCGATGATTTGCATCAGCTTGATCATGCCTCATTTGATCTTTCTTGTCGAGGTGACCAATCTCTAGGTCTTCATTATTGATTTCTTCATCATATTCATCACTCTCACTCAATTCATCTTCACTTTCCTCCTCACTTTCCTTAGCCATGAAGCATAAATAGTGAGGGTGAGATGATGGATCTGCACACAGGTGAAATTGATTCTTCATTTGGTCTCCATCGCTGCTCTACAGTTGATGCAGCTTCACTGCTGAACACCGGATAGTCCGGTAGATGGTACCGGACAGTCCGGATCACTGGATAGTCCGGTAATCATTACCGGATAGTCCGGTATGTGCAGTGACTGCACCACCAACTGTTCCTCTTGATCCTCCTTGTCTTCCATGCTTTCACAGAGGCTCAAGGTTTCTTCCTCAGAGTCCTTCATGGAGTTGTTGGCTTGTTCTTGAGTTTTGCATGAGAACACATTTTTTAGGGTAGCCCATATTTCATGAGCATCCTCAAATCTCTTGTACTCCTTGAACAGCCACCTATAAGTATCTGGACTCAAAGTGCTCAAAATATAGTTAGCAACTTGAGCATTGAGCTGCAAGCGTATTGTCTCCTCATGAGATAGGTTACCCCATTCATAGCTAAGAGGCAATATGCTTGCATCTACAATCTGCTCAACAAGTGGACCATTGGTCCTAAGAATATGAATTATATGAGCAGACCACTGAGAGTAGTTAGAGCCATCAACCACGAGTGGCTCACAAGATACCTCACTAGGCGTCGACATCTTTTCTCATGGCGGTGAAGCCTTTTAGTGAGTCTAGCTCTGATACCAATTGAAAGGACCTTGATGTCGCCTAGAGGGGGGGGGGTGAATAGGCGTAACCTAAAAATTTCAACACTTAAAAACAAGCTGTCAGCCCTAACACCGGATAGTCCGGTTGGTACTACCGTACAATCCGGTGTCACCGGATAGTCCGGTGAAGATCACCGGATAGTCCGGTGTCACACAGAGACTACCACCCACAAATCTAAATATGCATGTAAATACTTATCGAGCTGTATGAGGTTGTGTAGAGTGTTTCTATGATGATGATAAACTTTCTTATACTGCACACCATGCACTCAATCACAAATACTTGCACACTGAGTAGAGATAATAGCGGAAGCAACAAAGTAATGCAAGAAAATAAAACAACCACAAGCACAAAGCTTGGGTCTCCCAGCAAGGGGCACAGCACACAAGATACAAGGATATAATTTTCCGAGGTTCGGGCACACCCGCAAGTGTCCCTACGTCCTCATTGAGGCACCCACCAAGAGCTTGAGTCTTTTTCAACTCACGGCCTCCCCTTCTCTACCGACCAAGGCTGAAGAAGGTGCTCACTGCGATGCTCCGAAGAGCGGAGTAATCACCTTACAAGAAGAATGGCACTTGACAAGTCAAGTACCCTTCGGGACGCTCTAGCCATCTAGGAGGAAACCTCCAAGAGTAATAGAAGCGTTTGCCGGAAATGCTTTGCCAACTAGTGCTCAGAAGCTAGGTGCTCACAATTTGGCTCACACAATGCTCACAAATCCCTCCCATCTCAAGAATCTCACAAATGAGTCACAATCTCACAAAGAGGGTGTTGGAGAGGGTTTCTTTGGCCTCTGAATGAGTATAGACGTTGGAGGGAACCAGCAGCCCCAACTGGAAGTGAGTGGGGGTATAAATACTCACCCTCACAAAACTAGCCATTAGGCCTGTGTCAGAGCACTACCGGATAGTCCGGTGGCCTCTACCGGATAGTCCGGTGGAAGCGGGCTAGCCGTTGGAGTTCAAACTCCTCTACCGGACAGTCTGGTAGGGCTCACCGGATAGTCCAGTGAAGGGATCCCTGGCCAGAAAACTAAGGCACAGAGCCTTGGTCACAAGAGGAGAAGGTGTTGGTGTTTGTCTCCATTAGAGGCACACCAAACTAAGAGTTAAACTACAAGAAAAGATCAGAGAGAGAGAGACTTCACTCTTAGGCTCTAGGCTCTGCCATCACTTGATAGTCTGGTGACTTGTCACCGGACAGTTCGGTGAACCCACTCTCAGTACTAAAACAACTCACAGGGAGTGTTTAGGCTCGACACTCTCTGAACTATCTAGAGCACATGTTGACTAGTGACATTTCAAGCTTAGCTTCCCTCTTGATAGTACGGCATGCCTATGACTCAATACAAGATATAATCTATATGAAATCCACTTGAGCCTTGGTCTTGATGATTGATGCCGTCTAGATCAATTTCAATAGAGAGAGATAGCCAAGCTGAGCTATTTCTTCTGAGAGCAATCCTCTTTGAGCTGAAATAAGTTGGACTTCAATTTTGAAAACCTCTTCTATAGGTAGATAGAGCACATTTGCTCATGAACCATCCAATATACTTAATCTTCATCATAGTAGGCTTGGATATGCATTAAAGTCCATATGATCAGCCATTAGACATTTGTAGAACCATCAAAGCAATAGTGACTTCCAAGAGTGAAAATAGATCATGTGTCACTTGTCCCAATATGATAGTCAACAACCTCAAAATGCATTCGTAAGATACAATCCATTGATAACCAGCGCTTGGGTGTTATAAATGTATTTGAGACATTCACTTGGATTCATATAGCTTTGCTCATAACATGATATGCAATATGGACCATAATACTCAACATATGAGAGATTCATGCTTAATCATGAGATATATTCAATTTAGTTCATTCTAATACAATTAACCAAGAATAATACACCTGTGTAAACCTATCAAGACAACTCACAAAGAGATTAGTTCTTTAATCGCGTTGTCACTCAATACACCAAAACCACTAAGAAGCCTTGTTGCACTTACAAAGTGCACAATTTCCGTTGACGGTAGGGGTTTCTTGTTGTTGATGATGTCCTTTAGATACTTAGCATATGTCGGTACTTGCATAGCATCTAGCAGAGGTATGTTGACATATAACTTCTTAATGACCTCAGCGAACTTACTACATTGTTTGTCAGCGGCAGCCTTCTTATTGTGTGGAGGAAAGGGCAGCACCCTAGTGTCGTAGAATTCATGGGATAAATGTTTAGATGCTGTCTTTTCTTCCTTTCCAGTGGTCTCTTCTGTTGCTTCCTTGTCTCTGGGTTCAGTCGTCTTCTCCTGCTCTTTACCTGCATGATTAGGAGGCGGGGGAGGGGGGGGTCCTGTGTAGACTTTCCTCCCCTAGTGGTCACTGCATTGGCGTGCTCCTTGGGAGGAGCTTCAGGTTGACTAGGCAAATTGCCCGCATTTGGGTTAGGTAAAGAAGCAACCAACTGAGCTATTTGGGTTTCTAACATTTTATTAAAGCTTAGTTGGTTTTTCAAAGAACTGTTCAAAGTTTCCATTTGCAAAGAAATAGATTCAAACATCCTATCATTTTTACTAATGCTATCATTCACAGCTTTTTGAACAAAGTTATTTTTAGGAAACTGTTGTGAATTACCTTGTCTAGAGAAAGGAATATATGGCCTCGTAGACCATCCTGGTTGAGGGTGGTACCCGTTATTGAAGGAGTTGGCATTGTTATCGATAAAGTTTGCATCTTTGCCTCGTGTGTCGGGGCAGTTGTTTCCTAAGTGCCCCGTATTCTCATAGACTTCATACGTCATATGAGCATCGAGGGCTTGGACTGGTGCGACTTCTGGAGTGTTGCTTAACTGCTTCAATAAGAGGTCCATCTTTGCGGCAAGCATATCAACGCTCTCAATCTGATGGACACCATGGGATCGGGTACTAGACTTTCTTCCCTCCATCCTTGATTGGTGGCCATCTTTTCAATTAGTCCTTTGGCCGCCATGATGCTCAAGGGTAGAAAAGATCCCCCAGCAACTGCATCCAGGTGTTCCTGTGCTGAACGGTGAAGTCCATGAAAGAAACTCTGAATAATCAGCCACTCTTGCATCCCGTGGTGGGGACAGGTTGCAATGTACTCTTGCAGGCGTTCCTAAGCTTCCACCACTATTTCATCGGTGAGCTGCTGGAAGCTCGATATCTTATTCCTCAATGCGTTAATTTTCCCAAGCGGGAAATACTTCACAAGAAATGCATCGGAACATGCGTTCTAAGTTGTGAGTGTTGCACGGTTGAGATAGAACCACTGTTTTGCCTTCCCAACAAGAGAGAAAGGAAAGAGATGAAGTTTGACGGCGTCAGGTGATGCTCCTTTGATGTTGAACGTGCTACAGATTTCGAAAAACCGTTGCAAGTGATTGTTGGCATCTTCCATGGCTAGTCCGCACAATGGGATAGCTTGAACCTTGTGGATCACTCCTGGCTTGAGTTCGAAGTTCTTCCCTACTTGAACTTTAGGTCCCATAGGAACGTTGTTGGTTGAGGGGATGGAGAACTCATGAATGGTCTTCTCGGCCATGGGAGTGATGAATGGAGTGTGGCTCGAAGTACTTGGTTATAGCTCTCTAGGTACAGGTCTCTGCCCGTGGATAGCCTTTGTTCGGACTCTCCTGAGTAGTGACTCTGGGTTATTGTGGTAATTTTTTGGCAGGTCGAAACCGGTCATACACCCCTCTATTGCAACCACACCAAAACAACAGAGCAAAGTGAGCCTGCTAACAACTAGCGGCAAAATTTATCAAGTTTACAAGGTTTGAAATGAGATATCAATTATCACTTTGCCTATTGCTTTCCCGGCAACAGCGCCAAAAAAAGCTTGTTGACTTCTCTTAGCGTAACAGATTTTACTCGCAAGCACACGGAGATTCGTTGTAGCCTTTCCACCTACAGTATTCCAAGTATCGTACAATCCACAGGGAAGCGGCAGGCAAAAGAGTGTAATTGAATAATCTCAAATCGAATAAGCTGTAAACTTGAATGAATTATACCAACTAGTAGTTATACAGGGGTAAGCATGTTGAAGATAGGTGTATGGTGGAGCGGTAAGTCTATCAAAGATATCCATAGAATGGTATAGTTGCCTGTGAGGATAACGAGGAGATAAAGTCACCAAACTCTATTTCTATTAGGCTGCGAAGATTATACATGAAAACTATTGTCACTCAATTAAGCAGGTGAAGGTCTTGCATCGAGTGAAATTCTAGGGCCCTCGTGGAGCCAGCTGGTAGATAGTTGGCAACCGAAAGAGGACCTAGATAACGCCTACAGGCCTCCCAAACGATGGGCCTAGGATATACAGGCACACCACACGCTGTCACCGAGTGGGGCTACCAAGCAAATCTGCGTGGAGAGGATGGCACGCTATAAACGTGTTCAACGGAGCCTAAACAACGATAGACCATCCTTGATTAGAGGAGAGGGTCTAGCCAGAGTCTAGCATCTAGGTCTAGGATTGAGTTATAGCACCGGCATGAATAACAAGAATTGAATAACAAAGTAGACACAATCTAAGCCTATAAAGTATGCAAAGAAAGATACACCATACTCGCAAGAGATAGAACTAGAGTAAAATATAACTGAAATTATATTGAAGATAATCTGAATCCAAAAGATACAAAGCTTTACCACTTACTCGAAGACAACTCCGAAGACTCTGAGGTAAAACTCGACTCAACTCTAACTCCCAGGACTATCCATACTACTAAAGGAAGAGTGTGGCACTCTAAGACAGCTCTTGAACTCAACTCCACACCTTACAAATGAGCTCCTGGGGTCTATTTATAACCTAGTGAGTGAAGGGGGGTATTTGTATGCACACTAGGTCGGTTAGGGGTGAGGTCGGTGGTCGAGCGGCAAAGGTCGGTCGATGGGCGGCCACCCCTATGGCTAGGCCGCCATAGGATCCACCGACTTAGGTGATCTGACACTTGATATTGCTCCCCCTTGTCGGTTGGCAGTTGATACAGTTGGTGCACGTGTAAAATGCCTCCGAGGGGTGGCCGAGGGGCCAAGGCAGGTGGCTGGGTGGCCATGTGTCTTCCACTGGTTGGTTGCATGCTTGGTCCCTCACATTCTTGACGTCACTGATCTTCGTTTTGGTGCTCTTTCAACCCTTGGATTTATTGGATACCCTTTTGTATGGTTGGATCTTCATTGTCTTGGGTTTGTTTGCATGTAGGATCGAAGACGTGGCATGTGAGGTGGCTGGGCAGCCATGCAGACCCTGACCAGTGGCCGGGAGGCCACTGTTGGGTTGGAAGTTGGCCGGGCGGCCAGCCACATGGCTGGGCGTCCATGGACTATGGCCGGGCGATCGTGGCCCTTTTGCCATTGTTACCCATCTTTGGTCCTTGACATGTTTGCAACCATTTTATGTATACTTTTGGTACCTGCATCCAAATATTCATGTACATCTCATGGAACTCATTAGTAGCAAGGCTTAGTCCAATAAAGTTACATGTTTCACTTCATTTCAAGGATAGTTGATGGTCGAAATCGTCAAATAACGACCTCCAACAGCAACCTTTCCAATCTGAGCAAGCTCATTACCTCTTTAAATAAAATTCTAGTTTTCCTTGATGCTTTGGAAGAAGTGAGGCTTTTGTCCACTCTAGAGTGTAATTTCTGGAAGATCATGCAAGCTCACATTACAAGACTACTAGATTATAAAAAAAATACATGACGAAAAGTCATACGGTCAACAGGATAAAATTGGGAGATGAATGCACCAAGTTCTTCCATTCGATGGCGATGATTTCTTTCAGAAGAAACTTTATCTCACAACTTATTCTGCCATATGGCTCTCAGGTTCAGGGTCATGCTAGCAATGCTACAATTCTTTGGACCTCCAAATAAATAATGGGTATTTCCCATTCCACTATTATGGATTTCAACTTACAGCACTTAGTGACCCCGGTTGCCAACTTGGACCAGTTAGTAGAGCCCTTCAGCACACTAGAAATTGATAAAATCATCAAGCAACTGCCAACTGACAAAGGTCCAGGCCCGGATGGTTTTAATGGTCTCTTCATGAAGGAATGCTGGCACATCCTCAAGACCGATTTCTATAAGCTTTGCTCGGATTTCTATGAGGAGTCAGTAGACCTCTCTTGCTTGAGTACCTCACACATTAGTCCAGTACCCAAAACAGGTACCCCGAAGGGCTTGAATGATTATAGGCCAATCTCCTTACTGAACCATAGTATCAAGTTAGTGACAAAAATCTTAGCTGATAGACTGCAGAGAGTCATTTTGAGTTGTATTCATGAAAATCAATATGGTTTCATTATGAGCAGAAGCATGCAAGACTGTCTTGCATGGTGTTTTGAGTATATTCATCAATGCCATCATTCTAAAAGGGAGATAGTTATACTTAAACCTGATTTTGGCAAAGCTTTCGACACTGTTGAACATGTGGTCATCCATCAAATATTTGTAGCTTCTGGTGTCCTGCCAAGTGGATCGACTGGGTTCATTCTTTCCTATCATTAGGCTCCTCTTCTATCCTGCTAAATGGCGTGCCAAGAAAGCTTTTTCATTGCAAAAGAGGTGTGAGGCAAGGGAATCCTCTATCACCCAAGTTGTTTGTCTTAGCAGCTGAGCTTCTGTAGGTAGTTATCAATGAGGCACATCAAAGGAACCTCCTGCAACTACCCCTCCCTCAATGTACACCAGATTTCCCAGTGATCCAGTATGCAGGCGATACTCTTCTCATCATGCAAGCTGATGCCAAGCAACTTTTTTTCCTTAAGGCACTATTGAATAGTTTTGCTAATTCCACGGGACTTAAAGTAAACTTTGCAAAATAAATGTTGGCGCCAATTAATGTTTGCTAGGAAATTCTTGCTGGAACTTTTGATTGTCAGGTTGGGACACTGCCATTCACCTATCTTGGGCTGCCACTAGGAACGACAAAACCCACCATTGTGGACATCTCACCAATAGTGGAAAGAATTGAAAGGAGATTATCAGCATGTTCTTCTCTCCTTTCCCTCTTAGGAAGATTAGAAATGGTCAACTCAGCAATTACTCCAATCACAATCTATGCCATGACAACCCTAAAACTGCATTGTGGTTTAATAGACAACATTGACGGAGCAAGAAAAACGATGCCTCCGGAGGGGTCAAAATAGAGAAAAAAGGGGGCAATCTTGTAGCATGGATGCAAGTTCAAAAGCCAAAAACCAAAGAAGGGCTTGATGTTATCAATTTGAGAATACAAAATGAAGCATTGCAGATGAAACCGTTACATAAATTCTTCAATAGATGTGACATCACTTGGGTTAACTTCATATGGTCTACATACTATCATAATATTGTCCCCCATGTAGTGAGGCCCCTCGGTTCCTTCTGTTGGAAGGATGTGATGAAGCTAAGCACTCTTTTAAGAGGAATAGCTTGGTGTTTACTTGGCGATGGTGTCACTATTCTTTTCTAGAATTATCTCTAGGCGAATGGAGTTCTTACGGACAAATTCCCCTGACTAGCCTTCTTTGCCCTAACTGATTTAGTCTCTGTCAGAGACATATTGGCAGCTCTTGACCTTACCACAATTTTTTAGCTCCCCCTATCAATGCAAGCTCTACAAGAATTACATATTATGCAAGATGAATTATCCAATATTCATTTCAATGCCCAAAGTAGAGAAATGGATCTTTTGCTGGGATTCAGAACATTACAGTGCACACAAGCTCTATAATCTTGCCTTTTATAGCTTGGAAGTTTCCCCGGTTTTCAAGCTCCTTTGGAAGTCATCCTGCATGCCAAGAACCAAATTTTTTTGTTGGCTCCTTCTGGTAGATCGTTTAAATACTAGAGTTATGCTACAACGATGTTACTTGCTTGGAGATCATCCCATAAGGTGCAGCATCTGCCACACAAGTGAGGAAGATGCTAAACATCTCTTTTTCAAGTGCTCCCTAGCAGAAAGTTGTTGGAACAAATTGGGTATCTTGGGATCTTGGCCTTAGTCTGCATGATAGGATCTTGGATGCTAGAAGCAAGTCAAACTAGTCTTTCTTTATGGAAGTCATGGTGCTAGCATTTTGGAATATCTGGAAGATGATAAACCCGTTAATATTCGATAGGCAACGGCCATCTTTGCATTCTTGGACCTTGCAGTTCAAGAACGAAGTCCTCCTCCACTCTTCTAGATACAAGGAGGCCTCTAGACTTTCAGTTTTGTTATGGCTTGCGACTTTGTAATTTCCCCCTTCCTACTCATCTGTTTGAGGGTTGCGTCCCTCTAGTTTTTGTTTCCTTGGTTTTTATAAGTGTAAGTATCTTGCTACTCTTGGTACCTCTCTTTCATAATTTTGTTTTGGTACTGTGGTATTGTCTCCCACAGTCTTTCGTGCTAAAAAAACAAGAGATGAGCACCATGTCACCCACCATGGTTCTTGGCATGATCACCGCTTTTGAGCACTACCACAAGATTGGCTAAGAAACCTCTTCACCTACACCACTTTGTCTCACCATTTATGGTGAAAATAAAATAATGGAGAAGGGTGAGATCCAGGAAGAAGCAAGCTCAAGTGAAGAAGAAAAATATGAAGATAGAGATGAAGACAATCAAGCCAAATGCTCTTCCTCGGATGTGTAGAAATTATCATGTTGATCGAAAAGATGGAGAAGGCATTGAAGAAGCTCAACTCCAAGGGCATCCCTATCACTATTGAGGACATTGATCACTATTACCAAAGAAGAAAGGGAAGAAGAAGTGGTTGTTATGGATGTGTTGAGAAGGGTCACTTCATGGACTCATGTCGATATGTTGCCAAGGAGGAAAATAAAAAGAGGCACAAGCTGAAGAAGAAGGAAAAAGAAAGAAGATAGTGGCACAAGGAGCTCACTAGCATTGGTTAGTGGGTAGATGTGTCAAATGATGAAGATCATCGTAAGAAGCTATCCCGCAAGCCCACTTCATGCAACCATCCACTTCTTCGCACAAGTGCCATATGGCCAAAGTTAAAAATGAAGGTGATGTAAGTAATGTCAATGCCTTCTCCTACGATGAGCTTGAATCACTTGTCCATGAGCAACAAGTAGCTATAAATGAGTTAATTTCCAAAAATAAGAGTCTTAAAGATCAATTGGCTAGCTCATCAACCAATTATGAGAAATTGGTGCTTAAGTTTGATATGGTTTTCAACCATAATGATGAGGTAACAAATAAAATTTAGGCTTCCGAACTAAAAGCTACTTCAAGTAATGCATCCACACCCTCTTTTGAATTATCTAAAACAGATACTTATACCCCTTGCTTTGATTTAATTGATGAATCTTACTCATCTACTTGCAAGCCTATTGTTGAGAATTGGTTTGTAGAATCTTGCAAAAATGAGGTTGCAACGGAGAACGATGTGCATAAGCAAGAGGTGGAGCCCATGAAGGATGTGGTAAGGTTGCAAAGCCAAAGGGAGCAAGCTCAACCTTCTCAAAATAACCACCCCCAGGTGGTGAAGAAGTTTGAGGGAAGTCAAACTATGGTGTGCTTCCTTTGCCATAAAAAAGGCCACAAGTCCTTCATGTGTGGTGTAAAGAAAAAGGGGAGGCCAAGAAAAAAAGAAGGGGAACAAACAAAAAACATCACTCCGAACACCCTCCAAGCCAAGCTTGAAGGCTGACAAGAAGAAGGGCACACCATATTTGCTAAAAAAGAAGAAGAACAAGGTAGTGGCTCACAAGATCAACAAGAAAGGCAAGGAGTGGAACCAACCTATTTCGGTGCCTTAGAACATCATTTACACCGTAAAGGCATCCAAGAAAGTTTGGGTTCCTAAGGCAATATAGAGCTACAAGGGCTCAAGAGGATTTGGAGACTTGGCTACAATTGATTGAAAAGGGTTCAAGTTACAAAGCCAAGTAAAGAAGCTCATCTCATACCCAAATCCTCCATGTTTATGGTAACTTGATTTATTTTCACGCATTTCCTTTAGCATCTAGTTGTTTTTCATATCTAGGCTATCTTATGGTAGGTTGCTTGTGTTTCACTCTAACCCATGAGCAATCTACATGATTTAGCACCTGTTTAAATTCTTATCCTTTGTGCCAAAGTCAAAATTATTAGGTGAGCTCCTCAATAGGACTTAAATGTCTCTCACAAGCAATTTAGATCTTGTATGCACACATTTAGGGGAGCCTATCATATTGTTGCTATTACTTTAAGACTAACAATGCTTTCAAGTTTATCATGTGTATAGCCTCGCTAAGTCCCTAGAGATACGCATGAAGTTAAGGAAAATGAGCTTCAATTTGATAACACATTCCCTGTTGTTCAATTTGTTAGCTAATAGTCCATGCATAATATAGTCTATGCTCCATTATGTCTTAGGACATCGGCTCACGATCCTATCAACCCTTCAATATCCCACTATATTTAATCTATCCTAAAAAAATCCTAAAATAGTATTTATTATGATACGGAGTGAGTAATTTGCAGTATAGCTTTCTAACTTAAAAGCACTTATCGATAAGTATGAACATTGAAATTTATTGGGTAATTTCTACTTTTTTTTGAAAATGGAAAAATTCTGGCCTCTGCAGCCACACACAGTCAATCCTTACAAAAGGTTCTTACAAAAAATTTGATTAAGCTAATCTGCTGATCAAAATAAGAAGGAACTTTAACAGAAGCAAATGCAAAAGATCAAAAGCAAAGTCTATTAATGCTTCTCCATCTGTTCTTCGCAAAAATATCTAGAGCAACAACTTCTATTGCTTCTCCATCCGTTCTTCGCAAAAATATCTAGAGCAACAACTTCTATTGCCTTGCTTGCTGAGCGAATGGTCTCTCTTGCATCTTCATGCTGCTGCAACGCCCAAAATCGCAGCCAATAAACTCCCTTGGAAATAGCCTGCAAAGGAAGTGTATCATTTTTTTCTCAAAAACAATATCATTACGAGTGCACCAAATAGCCCGTAACAGAGCTGCCATGCCTATAAAAATCTCTTTTTGTTCTCTGCTTCCTAAAACTTTCAACCAATTTCCAAACAAATGATTTATGGATCTCGGTGGAGTTAACCCAGTAGCAATTTTACTATTCTCTAAGCAGTCCTAGCATGTTGGCAATCAAAGAAGAGATGTTTAATTGTCTCACTCTATCACAGAAACAACACTTTTGATTTCTAGACCAATTTCTTTTAGCTAGGTTATCCTTTGTTAAAATTACTCCCTGCTGAAAATACCAAATAAAAATCTTTATCTTTAGAGGAATTTTCAGATTCTATATAAACTTATCAGAGAAACAGAAGCCCTGGTTCATCAAAAATTGATGCATGAATCTTATTGTGAATTGTCCATGTTTATGCATGTTCTAGGAGAATATATCCTTCTCAGTTATAAGCTAAAAATGAGAGACTTTTGCTACTAAGTTATACCAGGCCGTCAATTTACCCTCCACTATGGCTCTTCTAGAGGAGATATTTAGTGGCGTATGATTTAAGACATTTGCCATTGTAACATGGGGATAATTGACTATATTATACATGTTAGGGAATTGCTCCTTAAGGGGTGAAGAACCAACCCAAGTGTCTTCCCAAAATCTAGTTTGGCAGCCATCTTTTACTTTAAAGGTCCCACGATTCAAGAATTGTTCCTTGACCTTTAATAAACCTTTCTAAAATTGTGAATCACTAGGTTTAATTTGAACGTATGATAAGGTTTTTTGGGTTAAATATTTATTTCTAAGCAAAGTCTGCCAAGTCCCTTCATCATTAAGTAATTTGAATAACCACTTACTAAGTAGACATTTATTTTTAATCATAAGGTTTGTTATCCCCAGACCACCTTGATCTTTTGGACGACAAAGGATGTCCCACTTGGCAAGACAATATTTCTGTTTACCGTTGGTTCCTTGCCAGAAAAAACTTGACCAATAATAGTCTGGTTTCTTGAGAATATCTTTTGGGATTTCAAAAAAAGACATCATAAACAGAGGTAAGTTGCTAAGTACTGAATTAATTAAGACCCAACGACCTCCATAGTAGATATGTTTAGCCTTCCAAGTACTTAACTTATGCTTAAATCGTTTCTCGATTACACTCCAATCCGCATTACAAAGTTTGCGTTTGTGCATCGGGATTCCAAGATACCGAAATGCATATTTCCCTATTTCACATCCAAAGAGATTGGCATACTCTTGTTCATGTTGTTTAGCTTCTCCATAACAAAAAGCCTCACCTTTTTGGAAGTTGATTTTTAGACCAGATAATTGTTCGAATACACTGAGCAATAATTTTAAATTTTTGGTTTGCTCTAAATCATGGTATAAATAAGATGGTGTCATCTACGTTTTGCAGAACGGACAACTCCATTATCCACAAGGTGGGGGTATGATCCCTCTAATCTGGCCATCGTCTTTTGCTCTCTTAATCAAAATAGAGAGTATGTCTGCAACTATATTGAATAAAATAGGTGACAAAGGGTCACCTTGTCTAAGGCCCTTTTTTGGTTGAAAATAGTGTCCAACATTATTAATTTTGATGCCCACACTACCTTCGGACACAAACTTTTCAACCCATCTACACCATTTTACACCATTCGAAGGTCTGTTGCAGAAAGGACCATTTAATCTTATCATAAGCCTTCTCAAAATCAATTTTGAGAATCACTCCATTATGTTTTTTGGTGTGTAGTTCATGGATGGTTTCATGTAATATCACTACACCTTCCATTATGTTCCGACCTGGCATGAACGTCTTTTGAGATGGTCGTATCACCTTGTCGGCTACTGCCATAAGCCTATTTGTAGCAACTTTGGTGAAAATTTTAAAGCTCACATTGAGTAAACAAATAGGTCTATATTGTTGTATTTGAATTGCCTCTTTTATTTCTGGGACAAGAGTAATCACTCCAAAATTAAGGCTATATAATGGTAATCGATCTTCATAGAAATCACTAAATAGCGCCATAATATCCATTGTTATAATGTTCCAAAACACTTGGCAAAACTCCACTAGGAAACCATAAAGACCAGAGGATTTATTGTGTTCCATCTAAAACACCACATCTTCTACTTCTTTTTTCGTGAATGGAGGTCAGAAATCTATTTTCTTGTTCCGTCACTTGTGTTATGTCATCAATATGGTTTTCCACCAAACTAAAATTGTTCTCGATAGATGGACCAAAAAGCCCTTTATAATGGGTAATTTCTACTTGAATGACAAAATGGTCCAATTGTATTTCAAAACAAACAGAGGATCCGAAGGTACACATTACATGACACTTGAAACTACACCGAATCCAATTTAAATGATCCACCAAATTTTTCTGGCTGGATAATGATATAACCAACATTAAAGTATCACACCAACTTAATCGAAAGGGATGCCACTAACAAGAAGTCAAGAAGGACGACACTTCATCAAAGAAAATAGGAACATATGGACGACTTGGGAACTTGACAATACAGTTGAGGAGAGCAAATGAGAAATCAAAGCAAGCTGCGAGAGACCACTAACGAATGAAGAAACCAACGACCAAAGGCAAACGTACTCGAGAAATGCATAGTAATAAGCAAATAATAAACCGATCGAAAACCATAGCCGGCCAGATTTGTCATGGATCAACAAGTGGCGTCGCGATTGACGAAGGTGATGATGGATGGATCAGTTGTGGTTGACCCTCCTGCAGTTCTTCCTGATCTCTCCATTGGCCCCCGTGAGCGGCGAGATGTTGCCCATCTTGACCATGGACTGCGCGAAGTGCTGGAAGAAGATGTCCTGGTTGGCGGCGTAGAGCTTGACGAGGTCGGCGGTGGCGGAGCTCCCGGTGAAGAGCACCTCGTCGGAGCTGAGGAGGCCGCGGTAGGCGAGGATGTTCTTGTAGTACTGGTTGTCGAACTTGAAGGGCGTGACGGGGTCGAGGAAGAAGAGGTTCTGGTCGCCGCCGGAGCGCGGGCAGCGCGGGCGCAGCGCCCCCGCGTAGGACGCGTCCAGGGTGAAGTCCGGGAGCCCGTTGCCCGTCTGGTTGTAGAGGCGCTGCCGGAAGCTCGTGCACCGCGAGTCGCCGATGGTGTGGCTACCTGCCATGCCATGGAAGATGGCGGATGAGGACCTTCTCATGATCGATTTTCGTTTAATTTGCGGATTGATTTTTCTATGCTGTTCTTTTTTATAAAATAAATACTAGTATTCTACTAATAATGCTGTCGAGATCACGCTGATCAGCCAAATGAACTTGAACAAGCCAGTAGGTGATTGGCATTATTGCAAGAGTAGTGTCGGAGGGTCTATATATATAGGTCTCGCAGTTTTTTGTGCAACCAATAATTTGTAATGATGATAGACCGCTCTCTTTTTTCCTCCTCCTAGTAGTACATGTGTTGCTAGCTAGGGTAGGGCTTTAATTAAATTTGTACGTATATCAGTGTGGTTGGAGAGCGTTTGGAGCGTTGTAGGTAAGATTTGACGTACTACAGTGAGGACGCTATCGCTGTGCCTGGACTGCAATGGCGATCCAAGACTTTTAAGTACCAATCAGGTTGCGATAGAGAAGACTTTTATCAGTACGTCCCGTACCAATCAGCCGGGACACATATATATGTACGCCTACAGTACTAGCTGATCGCATGCATATCTTAGCTTCCATCAATGGCCCAGTGGATCAGTTGGTGCATGGTAAGGCATCATATGTATGTATCGTACGTGTGTATATATACGTACCGAGGAGCGCGACGAGGTCGACGATGTCGAGGCCCTGCAGCTTGAACTTTGTGATGATGGTGGGGAGGGTGTTGTTGGGGGCGGGGATGTCATTGTCGGAGCCCTGCACGCTGGCGCCGCGCGCGTCCCTCCTCCCTAGAGGAACGATCCACCCGGGGCCGCCAGTCTGCATGATATGGCACATGCACACATACGTACGCCCACAATTAACAATAACCATTAATATTCATAATCGTCGATGCAGAAAAAGCAAGTAAATCGTCATGTTTCATGTATATGCTAGCTAGTAGCTACAATGTCCATTGTACGCCCCGAGCCTTAGCTGTTAGCTCTCTGATGTGAAGATAAGGTACGGTGTTATTATTGATTATTAGTCTATAACTCTAGGCATTGATGGTAGAAGAGATGCCCCTTTAACCGTACCCTCTGCCGTCGTCTTTATGCCATGACGGGAGACGTGTCATTCCTTTGAAACTGCACTTTGGCCCTGCTTTACCGAGCACCGTGCCCCTCACATAAACTTTGTCTCGTCTTTACGGTGTCAGGTCACACACACACACAAGCAAGGCATATACGTACTACAGAGCATTTGCTTCATAACAACAAGGGGTTTGATTTGCCTCGTTCGTTTTACAGAGGGCATGGATGACATCAGATAATGTCCATATATACTTCTTTTTTACGATGGTGAGTGCTCACCGACACTACAGTGAATCGATAAGGGAGCGGGAGGAAGGGGAAAAAAAAGCCTACACTACATGTGGATATACAATTTTCTAAAGCACGCAGGACATGCAACAAATCTGTTCGTGCTAAGTGATGATGGACGCAGGGGTAACAACTCTTCATCACTTACAAGGTTAAGTAGAATTTTTCTTTTTTATGCATTTTGGCAAGACGGCACATAGGGGGGAATTATTACACACTAGTGCACTATATATACCCGCAAAATGAACCAAAAGGTCATATTATTTAAGGTCAAAGATTAGACGTACGAGGATGCAGATAAACACAAAGCAATTGCGGACACTACTGCTGGTGCTTTGTTAGGACCCGAATGAAAACACACTGCATGCAGGGCTAGCTCCTCCCCCGTTAATGAATTTCCACAGCGGACATAATTATGAAACATAATGGAGCATGGGCGGCGTGGAGCTAGCACATACAGCAAGAGAAAGAAACACAAAGAAGCTGAAGAGCGTGCATTCGCGAGAGAAATATCGATATACTCCTACACAATGCAAAGTATACATACCATGACGGTGGAGTCGCGTGCGACGAGCGCGAGGATGTCGGCGCAGGAGACGGTGGCGGGGCATGCGGCCTCGAGGGCGGCCTTGATCTCGTCGATGACCTCGAAGCCCCTGGCGGAGTCCTTGTTGGGGTTGGAGCGCTTCTCGCTGACGATGGAGCCGCTGCTGTCGAGCAGGAGCGAGGCGTCGCAGCCCTTGACGAAGCAGTCGTGGAAGTGGAGGCGGAGGAGGGAGGCGGCCATGCGGGGGTCCTGGTAGTGCGCCTTCCCCACGATGGACGCCACGATCTGCTGTGCCTGCGGGCACGAGCGGTCGTAGAAGTGCGGGTCCAGCTTCCCCCACTCCACGGGGGACGACGCCGCCGCCGCCGCCGCCGACACGAGGAGCGCCGCAACCACGGCGGCCATTATTGCACTACCGCCCTGCTTTGAGCTCATCGTCAGGCTACCTGGATGCACCCAACCAACAAACTGAACAGCACAGCACTGGTTGGTTTTGATTTGCGATTGCTGAGTTGCTTCTGTATGCTGATGAGAGGCACAGGACGGGGCTGGGGTTTATATAAACCAGCAGGGAATTGAAGAGCTAGCCCAAGGACTTGTTGCTTGCTAGCTATCCAGCTGCCTTGAGCAACATGTGAGCTTATTCTTGGCAAAAATTATTTGGTGGGGGCGGGGCAAGGATATGTAGTAGGCTAGCTGGTGGTGGTGGCTATCTCCTTGAAGCTTCTCTATCTACCTGCCTTTTTTGCAGCTTTTGATCACCGCGCGAGGGGAGCTAGAGGGGGACATGATTAAAACAACTCGTTGAGCACATAGGCAGGCGTACACACGCAACTGGCCAATAGGTAGCTGTTATTCTTGTTGCTTTGGACAGTGGCCACCGCGTACTTGCCGCGCGGCGACCAGTAGAGTATGTATATATACGGGACGTGGCTAAAGGAGACCAGTCTCCACTTAATTTTAAGAGGAGACACTGTCATTTTAAAAAAATTCCTGAAACCAAACGATTCCTTTTCCATACAGAAAATGTGTTTCCACCCCCGCCATGCATAGTCGCAGATCCCGCTTCACGAGCGAGCGAGCCTCGCGCCCGCAGGGGAGGTGGGTCCAGGTATGTTTTTCCTTTTCCTTTATTTCTTTTTCTTCTTGTTGTTGTTATGATAAAAAATTATATAATTTCCAATTACATGTATCTAAAATTATATAACTTTCAATCCACATGTATCTAAAATTATATCAAAAAGTTATGATCATAACTTATCACAATAATTTTATAAAAATATAACTTATCAGGATAATTTTACGAAAGCATAACTTATCACGATAACTTTACATAAGCATAAATTATCACGATAACTTTATATAAACATAACTTATCAAGATAATTTTATGCTAACATAATTTATGCTAGCATAATTTATGGTAGCATAATTTTTCATAACTATATGACATAATATAATTTGTTGATATAATTTATTAGCATAAAATTATGCTAGTATAATTTATACTAACATAATTTATTATTATATGACATAAAATTATTCTAACATAATTTAAGCTAACATAATTTATGCCCATTATAACAACTTTAGGATGTAAATTTTTATGCTGGCATAATTTACGGTAGCATAAAATTATACTAACATAATTTATTTTCTGGAGAATTATTCTCATGGTAACAACTTTAGACTAAAGTACAAAATAAAAATAAAAAATCAAAATAGAAATAAATAAAAAATCACCTGGGCGCCACGAGCTCGCTCTGCTTGGGGGTGGGGGGGACCAGCATGGGAGCGAGCGAGCGCTCGTAAAATAGCAGCCCTGATGCATGGTGACGTAAGCACGTGGAGAAACGCTTTCATCTTTTAAAAAATCCATAATTTTACAACCGAACATCCAAATCAAAATCTAATCGTACCATCATGTTTGTTTTAACAAGAACTTTAAAACAAGATCTCACTTGACTATGTTTTGATGACTCAAATAAATATGGTCTAAAATAGAAAATTTATTATTTTCTACAAAAGATGTGTGTTACAAGGATGTAAATTACGGAAAAAAAGTTACATCCCATAGGGAATTTGTTATTTTTATAAAAGTTGTGTGTTACAAGGATGAAACTTATGGAAAAAAGTTAAATTCTATAAAAAATTTGTTACTTTCTATAAAAGATGTGTGTTACAAGGATGTAATTTATGGAGAAAAAGTTACATTCTATAGAGAATTTTTTACTTTCTATAAAAGATGTTTTCTCTCTCCTGCGCGAGTCCTAACATTCAAAAACATTTGAAGTCCGCGGCTCAGATCTGGAAGAAGAAAACGGCGGTCGGAAGAGCAGTTTCGAAAATTAATAAGCGTAGGAGGCAGGGAACCGACGGATCTGAATAGACGGCGATAAACAGGGTCTCTCTGTAACACTAATTGAAGACCGGTCTCTAAATAGATTTTAGGACTAGTTCGGTTAGGGAAAAATCTAAAGAGATTGGAAGGGATTTAATCCTTTACTAATCAAATTTGAATAGAAAAAGATTAAATTCCCCTCCAAAACCGAACAAACCGAACAATGCATTAGGATATATACGTGCTTTCATCAAGCGGCCAAATACCCTTGTTTCCCGCTGGCCAAGTTATTCTGACGGCATCTGCTTTTGTGTATACTGTATCGTACATCTGGACATCTAAAGGCACAAAGGCAAAGGGGTCATCTAAAGGCACAAAGGAAAAACAAATAAAAAAATAAAGGAAAAGAAAGGCCACCATGGCATAAACTAGCCATGCCGTGTGTCAACTGAATCAATCAATATTTGAATGTGTCAATCATTCAACTCTTGTGATACTATCTCTTCTTTTCTAGTACTCTTTGGAAAAAGCCACGCGCAGAAGAATGGCGATAACGTATTAAAAAGCAGAATGCAAAACGGTAAAGATGCCACCTATATATATATATTTTCCACCTACAAAATTTTGGATCTTATTTTTAATCTGCTGTAGTTGGAGATGATGAAGATACACCATTATGAAACTACCCGAGAACACACCTTGATAAAAATGAAATTAGGCATTCATCATGCTTCGAACGCCACTTGCATTGTACACAGCTGATTATTGCCATTGCATTCTGGAGCTTGTAAAATTGTGGGGTTTGCATCTTCATTCTACATTTGAACTGTAACCAAAACTATCCAAGAAGCAAGACATCATCGGAACAAATTCTAGCAGCCTTCAAAATATTGACTTTATATCACCTCGATGTATTTGTTCGAATTTTAATAAACCTTCCTTATAAAAAAAAGCGGGGCTTCAAAATTGACATCATATGATTTCCCCTTGGCAGTGTTAATAACAGCAGCGATCTACTACAGGTTATTTCAAGAACCAGTATATTTGCAGTTTGCAAAGGTTTTGTTCCAGCCTTTATAAATTTTCTATATTATAATTTAAAATTATATAATTTTGGATTATGTGCAAGGACAAGGAAAAAAATTAAAATTTGTTTGAATACTGATTAATTATTTGAAAAGACGATGAGTTTACTACTACAAATTAAATTGATTCGTAGAAGTGGTTGAGAGGCTATTTTCAGGAGCGAGGAGTAATGGAGCTGCCTCTACAGCCTATAATAATCCGTCACTAGAAATCAGTATTTTTAGAGGCAGGCATAGTGGTTCTGTCTAGGCTTCACCCCTAAAGACAAAGCCATTTTTTTTGTTACCTTTGGGGGATGTGAAGCTAGTCTTCACATGTTATATGCGTCGACACCATTCGACATGTGGATTAGAACAACCCTGAATATTCTGAAAGCATGATGCATGGCGTGAATCTTTTAAGAATAGACATGCAAAAGCTTGAGCATAATAAGCTTTCTCATCTTTCCAAATAATCGAAGAGATACATTTTAATGTAATAAAGGTGAGAACCTAAACTGCTTTTGCATGTTTGTCATTATTTTTTATCTTTTTATTTTAATTGACTTCTACCTCCCCAGAAAAGACTGGTTACCAACAGCGCAAGAGCTCAATGTTTAATGGTAACCAAAACAATACATGTTGGCTTACGTACTACAATACTTCATCGACTCATATACCTAGCGGTGTAGGTACTATATACAAAATGAAGTTTGTGGGTTTCACTTCTCGGCCAAGTATTCTTATGCCATCAAGCTATTCGTTTCTTCCACCGACAGCATGGAACGGTGATATACTGTTACAAATTCCAATCATTGAGGGCAAGTCAACTGAACCCTATCTTCCCTGCGAGAAGAATTACTTTCATGCCTAAATTGGGTACTCTAGGATTGAAGGAGACCGGTAGACATGCGCGTGCGGCTCACACATGAAAAACAATTACATGATTTTGTTGTCTTAAAAATATTTTTTAACTCCACGTTCAACATGAATTCAAATATCCAATTAAAACATTATGGACAACGCACTAATGGTAGGCATAATAATTAATGTGATTACATGGAGAAACAGTTGTCGTCGCGTGAAACCAGTGGGCTGCCGTACTGCAGCCAACGTATGAGGAGCCGGGAGATCATGTTGAGGAATTAAACAATATCCGAATTAAATTCCGAAAGTAAATCGTGCAAAACATGGCCGAAACTAGTACGTACTCATCTAACATACTAGATAGGAGTATCACAGCAAAGATCTCACAGATCATAATAAACAGATAGATTAGATCGATCTGGTTATACCTGTCAGCAGTTAGAGCCGATTCTGTACTGATGACATCGACAATGACCATGTCGTGGACGTCGCGGGTACTGTAGTCGACACGGCGAAGAATACCGTGGAGAAGTCGCCAGTGATGGCCTCCGGCAGCGGAATCAGATGGATGACCTGTGGTGAGAAAGTGAGCAGTCACGCAGCGCGCTTTCGAAAAACCTTATTCGCCCTCTCCTGGTGCAGGAGCTCGAAAGATAAAGGGTTCCAGGAGACCTGCTCTCCCGATCAGGGATGCACGTCGGCGCTCAGGATGGAAAAGACTACTAAGGCAGCGCAGAAGCGAGCGACGGCAAAACCCTAGGTTTTTTGGTGTGTATTTTGGCAACCCCGATAAGCTGTTTATATAGGAGCCTGTGATCCGATCTCGTGTCGCGATCACGATCTACGAACACATAAGGACTCCAAAACTTAAGGCTCAAGTCACGACTCTAATATGTCCAAGTCACCAAAAATAAAAATAGCAAAAGGAAGCTACGCTCCCGCAAGGTCAGGATCTGGATTTCTGCGGACCATTCACGTAGGTGCCGCGTGCCCGCACCCATCGCCCCGGCCCAGCGAGGCGAGGTGAGGCGAGCGAGCGCGTGGGCTCTTCATGTCTCCCTCCACACCATGAGACTTAGTAGGAGGGGAGAGTCTCCACTTTTAAGTAGGTGAAACTCTCCTTCCACTAGCAATGTGGGACTAAAGGTTCCACACTCTTCTTGCCCACACATGGGCCTTTGTGATTTTCTACGATTTAATAGATGGGCCAAGCCCATATATTCAATAACCCCCCATCAGATCTCAAATACCTATATTTAGAGATTTGCCAATACTCACTACTATTTATATACTAGTGTTTCAGCAGAGACTGTGAAGTTGAACTTCTGCCTAGACCTTCAAGTTACGCTCATTTACAACTTGAACAATGGACTATGCCTTGAATTGCAAGTTTTGTGCAAACAAGTTTCACTCAAAGTCAGAACTAGTACATGGCTGCCAGTAGTCCCCTCCGCGGTTGGAGCATATGTGTCGTACTCCCTGGTCTCTTCATGAGCTTACTAGAGATCACCCAGGTCTCATAGACTGTGATGTTTTACAGTCGAGCTCATATAGGTGTGTTCATCCAAGAATGCTCTGTAGTACAACATCTTCGCTTAGTTAAAAGCCAAAATAAACACATTAAGACATAAAGCCATCCTACCATACAGCTTTTGAGAGTATTGCATCTTCGCATAGAGCGAGTCATTCGCTACTCTCCTTAGTTCACCAATAGCTTGTTATTACCTAGGACCTAATTCACGGAATCTCCGATCACAAAGGCTGGGTTACCACTATTGTAACTCACACAGGTCTCAAACCTATCTCGTGATAGTCCTTTCGTAAAGGGATTTGCTAGGTTTTTGTCTCTTTGAATATAAGTCACACTTATTACTCCGGAGTGTCTCATCTTCCTGACAGACTTAAATTGTCTTTTAACGTGTCTTGATGACTTCGCATTATCCTTATCACTGTTCACTTTAGCAATCGCAGTTTGATTGTCACAATTCATAAGAATAGCCAATATTGGTTTCCTCAACCACCGGCAAGTCCATCAAGAGCTCATGTAGCTAATTTGCTTCTACAGTAGCTGTATCTAAAGCAGTTAAACTCTGCCTCCATGGTTGACCTCGTCAAAATGGCTGTTTGCAAGACCTCCATGACACAGCACCACCACCAAATGTGAACACATATCCACTGGTGGCATATAGCTCATCATCAAATATCTAGTTCGCATCACTATATCCTTTAAGCACAGCAGGGTGCCCTGAATAGTGAATCCCATAACTCATTGTTCCCTTTAAATAGCACATAACCCATTCAAGCGCATGCCAATGATCTGAACCCGGGTTGGACATGAACCTACTCAATTTGCTCACAGCGAATGATATGTCGGGTCTGCTAGCGCTAGCGAGATACATGAGCGAACCAATAATCTGAGAGTATTTCAATTGGTTGACACCAACTCTCTTATTTTTTTCTCAATATCACACTAGGATCATAAGGAGTGGGAGAAGCCTTGCTGTCTATATAGCTGAACCGACTCAAGATCTTCTCCAGCATAGTGGGTTTGAGAAAGTGTAATCCCACTCTCATTCTTTATAAGCTTGATGTTTAGAATCACATCAGCTTCTCCCTAGATCTTTCATATTAAACTTCGCCGATAAGAAAGACTTGACTTCATTGATCACATCAATGTTTGTGCCAAAAATCAATATGTCATCGACATATAGGCACAATATAACTCATTTGCCCCCACCATAGCGATAGTACACACATCTATCCGCTTCATTTATGGCAAAACTCGCTGATATTAAGGTGGTGTAGAACTTCTCATGCTATTGCTTAGGCGCTTGTTTCAGGCCAGTACAAAGATTTCAATAATTTACACACATTACTTTCTTGACCCTTTACTACAAACCCATCAGGCTGATCCATATAAATCTCCTCATCCAACTCTCCATTAAGGAAAGCTGTCTTTTGTTGGCGTCTCTTAGCCTTAACAGGTTTTACTCCGCAAGCGCACGGAGACTGCTGTAGCCTTTCACTGAGAGTATTCCGAGTATCATAAATTTCCATAGGGAAGCGGCAGGCGAGAGAGTGTAATTGAATATACTCAAATCGAATGGAATGTAATACTTGGATAAGTTGTACCAACTTGAAGTCAAACAGGGGTAAATGTGATAAAGATAGGTGTATTGGTGGAGAGGTAAGTCCATAGTAGCTTTCCGTGGTAAGGTATAGTTGCCTGGGAGGACAACGAGTGAGATAAAGTCACCAAACTCTAGTTCTAATCGGCTGCAAAGGTTATCCGTACCTAACCAAGATATTCAAATAAACAAGTCAGGGTCTTGCGTCGAGCGAAATTCTAGAGTCTCAAGGGTACCAGGGGTAGATAGTTGGTCCTGAAAGAGAGTCTAGCTAACACCTACGGGCCTCCCAAACGACGGGCTTGGACTACACAGGCACACCACATGCTGTCACCGAGTGGGGCTACCAGACAAAGCTGTGTGGAGAGGATGGCACGCTTTAAACGTGTTCAAGCGAAGCTTGAAAAATGATAGATCGTCCTTGATCAGAGGAGAGGGTCTAGCCAGAGCCTAGCGTCTAAGTCTAGGGTTGAGTTATAGCACCAACAAGAATAACAAGAATTGAATAACTAAGTAAAACACAACCTAAGCCTAGCAAGTGTGTAAAGAAAGGCACACCACACTCACAAGAGATAGAACTTAGAGTAAAATATAACTGAAATTATATTGGAGATAATCTGAATACAAAGATACAAAACTTTTACTACAGACTCGAAGATAACTCCGGAGACTCCGAGGCAAAGCTCGACTCAACACTAACTCCTAGGACTATCCTAACTACTAAGGGAATAGTGTAGCACTCTAAAATAGAACTTGAACTCAACTCCACACTTTACAAATGAGCTCTCGGGGTCTATTTATAGTACAACCGAGTGAGGGAGGTATTTATAGACACACTAGGTCGGTTAGGGAGTAAGTCAGTGGCCCGGCGGCCACCTACATGGTCGAGCGGCCATGACACCTGCCCGGGCGGCCATAGGATCCGCCGACTTCTGTGATCCAATGCTTGATATTGCTTCCCCAAGTCGGTTGATGGTTGGTGCACATGCAAAACATGCCCGAAGGTGGCCGGGCGACCAAGAATAGTGGTCGGGCTGGCCACTTGTCTTCCACTGGTTGGTTGCATGTTGATTCCCCCGGATTGATGACATCACCGATCTATGCTTTGATGTCCTTCTGACCCTTAGATACATTGGATACTCTTTTGTATGGTTGGATCTTCATTGCCTTGTGTTTGTTTGCATGTAAGATCAAAGTCATGCAGGTGAGGTGGCCGGGCGGCCATGGCTGGACCTGACCAATGGCCGGACGGCCACTGGTTGCCTGGAACATGGTCGGGCGGCCATGGCCTATTCGCCATTGTTGCCCATCTCAAATCTTTGGCTTGTTTTCAACCATTTTGCACATATTTTGGTACCTGCATCCAAATATTCATGTACAACTTGTGGAACTCATTAGTAGCAAGGGTTAGTTCTATTATTTCAAATGTTTCGCTTCATTTGGCGGATAATTGACGGTTGATATCGTGAGATTACAACCATCAACATCTTTACATCCATTTGATGAATGATAAGACCATATGAGGCAGCCAAAGAAAGTAGTACACTGAATAGTAGTCATTCTAGTAACAGGTGAATAAGTATCAAAGAAATCTTCGCCCTCTTTTTGGGTATAACCCTTGGCCACAAGCCTAGCCTTCTTCTCAATAGTACCATCAGGACTAAGCTATTTCTTGAACACCCACTTACAACCCACTGGTTTGCAACCATAGGGTTGTTCAGTTAACTCCCAAGTCCCATTGGAGAGAATCGAGTCCAGCTCACTCTGAACAGCTTCTTTCCAATTATCTGCATCTGGAGATGCATATGCCTCAGATATAGACGTAGGAGTGTCATCCACAAGGTACACAACAAAATCATTACCAAAGGATTTTTCAACCCTTTGTCTCTTGCTCTTTCTCGAAGCTTCATTGTCATCCTTCTCTAGGATAATCTCATGTGGTGGTTCAGAGATCTCAGTTGGTGCATTAAGTTTAGGGGTTATCTCATAAGAAAATCTAGAAGTGCTATGCATATCTTTCATCGAAAATATATTCTCAAAAAATGTAGCATCACGAGACTCCATAATAGTATCAACATACATACCAGGCACATCAGACTTTACTACTAAAAATCTATAACCAATGCTCCACTGAGCATACCCCAGAAAGACACAGTCCACCATCGTAGGTCCCACCTTGGGCTTCTTGTTAATAGGCATATTAAGTTTCGCTAAGCAACCTGAAGTACGCAGGTGAGAAAGTGATGGTTTCCTCCAATCCACTCCTCGTAAGGAGCTTTGTCTTTATTTCTGTTAGGAATTATATTGAAGACATGACAAAAAATCATTACAGCCTCCCCCCACCATGTCTTAGATAAACCAGCGGTGTCTAACATGGAATTCACCAAGTCAGTCAACATGTGGTTTTCCACTCAGGAAATCCCGTTAGATTTAGGTGAATAGGGAGGCGTCCTCTCATGAATAATACCATGTTCCGCACAGAAATCATCAAAAACTTTGGGACAATACTCGCCACCACGATCAGACCTAAGACGTTTAATGTTTCTCTCTAGTTCATTTTCAACTTCAGCTTTATAGATTTTATGGTAGTCTAACGTCTCGCCCTTAGATTTCAACAAATAAATATAGCAAAATCTAGTCGCATCATCAATCAATGTCATGAAGTACCTCTTTCCACCCCTTGTCAACACACCATTCATCTCACATAGATCAGAATGTATGAGTTCTAGAGGTGCCAAGTTCCTCTCCTCAGCAGCTTTGTGAGGCTTAGGAGGTTGCTTTGATTGCACACAACTATGGCACTTAGAACCTTTGGCAAAGGTGAAATTCGAAATTAAACACATGCTGGAAAGCATTTTCATAAGACCAAAATTAGCGTGGCATAAAAGAGTGTGCCAAGTACTCGCATCATCATTAACACCGCTGAAAATATAGTTCACACACTTTTTGAAAATTAGAAAGAGATAAGCAGAACAAGCCTCCGCTGTGGCGGAACCGCCGATTTAATTAGGGCTAAGCACACCTGCCACCTCTGGCTTGCAGTGTAATTAGACCGAACTAAACCCGATCGTCCGTCGAGAGTCATTCGGCTCTCGATATTACCCTTTCCTAGAGGAACTGACATCATACACATCCAGCCCTCGATGGAACCACAACAGTTACATCATCACAGGTAGTTGAATATAGCATAAGTAAACTTATTCTACAAACCAATTTGAAATAAAAATATAAGTATCATCATAGTGCCATAGGAAAGGCAAGTTCCAAACAGATAGCAGAAGTGATTTCAAAAACATCTCACAGTGGAAACAAAATACATTTGTAGTCTTCATGCAATGATGAATGAGACGAGCAGCACCGAGCCCACCGGTACTACCCTTCTCCAAGAAATTGTCCAGATGTCATCGGTACCTGCACTCAAAAGGTGGGGGCAAACCCTGAGTACTAATTACTTAGTAGGACTTAATGAAGTGGCTTACGGCTAACGCAAAGCTTGCTTACTATCGTGAGGATCTTTAGCCATCAATTTTGAACAGATGTATAATATCATAAAGTAACAAGTTTCATCATTTGCATATAACTCCATAATAATAATAACTTGCAGAAATGTAAGTAACACAGTAGTAGAAGCATGTAGTATTTGAAAACATGAGTAATAAATATAATATATTCAAGTAATTACTATGATGAACGACAAAGGTATTGGCATTCCCACACCTGGTGGGCATCAGCGATTCGAATCGATTTTAATTCCTGGGAATAACTATCATGCCAGGGGTATATGCTTACTAGCCATCGCGTTCCCACATATAGCCCCCATCTCCACCTATCTTGTCCCAAGATTCAAAGCACCCCCACCTAACCCTCAGGCTGTGCCCTCTTAGGAGCGATACCACAGCGCACTAGGTCAGCCCTCCCTCAAGTACAAGCACCCCCGGGCCCATCGGCCTCCTGCAAGTGGATGGGCGGCACTTTGAAAACTTCGGACGAGCCCAGGTAAGACTTTCACCGGTCCCATATCCTGGTTAAGCATTCTAGCAATGTTATGCCGACCAATTGGCGAACAATGAACGAACCTTAAATGACACGGGCGGAGCCAAATCATACAACAACGCACACCACAAAATAAAATTTTTCTTCGCCCGGTCTCCATTTAAATCATGAGGATAATATTACTTCCTCAATAGTAAAAGTTATGTGATTTTTGAAACCACCTACGCGATGAGTGACTCCTTTCACTTGTGTCTACTCACACCTAGCAATTCTAGGCAACTCGTCCTATGAACTCTAGGTATAGGTGTTAGGGCTAGGGCGGCCAAGGAGTCTAATGCAATGGTTTTAAACCAACTCCTAATGTGGATGCATAATCATCAATCAATCAAGTTTATATTAGCTGGGAGTATCATGGTCCTGCCTACCTTTGCTTATGTTTCACAAAACCAACAAACTAAGCTACTTTAGTTTGCTGGGTTGTGGGGCTTTGCCCTAGGCAACCTCTTGATCACTTGGACAACTCATCCTTTCAAATACTACTTCAGGGGCCTCTAGGTGGTATTTGGGTCTTAGTTGGTCTTTTGGACACCGTTGCTTGAAATAGTTCCATGCACTTGCTTCTTGATCACATATCTGCGTTAAGCGTCACTATTTGAATGCCATGCACGATGCAGTGAATGGGATGCATGAATATCAAGCACACATTTGGACAATCATTTCTTGGATAGGCAGAAAGGTGATTGATAAACTACTTAAACCAAAGTACTTTTGTTAATAAGGAGCAAACGTACAATCATACAATCAGATGTTCATAAAGCAACATATAGACCCATCATATGTTCAAGTATCAATTTAAATTTCCCTTTACTAAGCCACATGAGAGCAAGACATTAGACAAGCATATGTGTGAACAAGCTGAATATAATTTGACTTGCTTTTATTTGTATGCAAACAATCCAATACTTTTATGGTTAGGAATTTGCAGCAAGCCTTATGAAGATAAAACATGCATGTGGGGTATAAAGGATCACACATACATAAGTTTGTACCTATTAATTATGTTAGGCAAGAGAAATCATAAGCTATCACCATTCTATTTTCTTCATTTTAAGTTTGTTAAAGTGACTATTAGTGGACCCTTCATGAAACAACAACCAAAATACTTGAATAATTCACCCAAGCATGTTCGCACATTGATATGGCTACATGAATTTTGGTGGGACTTTTAGAGCATATTAAATAGCATTTTTTCCCATTTACCAAATATATTAACATCACACTTATCATTTTCATATCACATAGTAAAAAGCAACTATAATTCTCCAAAAATATTTTTTGGAAGCTACCTACAACCAAAATGCTCCCATATTTTCCATTGTATTTATTTTGCATTACAAGACCACATTTCCTATTATTCATTTTAACATGCACTTCATTTCTTTATTTCAATATACTAATGAAACTTAAAATGCAGGGTTTCATATTTTAACAGAAAGTTACATACACTATTTAGAGCTTGTACAATTTATGGTAGAATTGATGGAGCATATTTCATATAGCAAGTATTTTTCCACTGCATAAAATACACTAAATATATATACAGGGGTAGATCTATCATTTGCAGCAAGAGCTAGGGGCAACCAAAAATATATGTTCATGTACACAACATATCACAATCACTGTCCAAGTTTGATGTCATTTGGAGTTCATTTAGGCCATTTTCTTCCATTTAAGTTGATTTAAAATGCATACATCAAACCAAGGGCAAAACTGCCCTTTTACAGATCCACATCATATCTAGCATGTAGATCTACTAAAGAGGATTACAATGCAACTGAGATTGCAATTTTATCATTTTCTATGATTTACTAGAGATTTTCAAATTTTTAGATCTAGAAAATGCCTTTAATTCGAAATTTCACAGATTAGGGACTCAAACAAAATTAACTATATACTTCAGGGGCTAGTGTGTAAGATTTAGCACTCCCTCCGTACAGTGCGCTGCGCGAGATGGAGAAGGAAAATAGTAGAAACTCGAGGGCTAATGTGCAAAAACGCCGGGTCTTCTTCTACCTCCGGTCAGGGATGAAGCTGCGCTGCGGCTCACGTTCCCGGGCTCACGCCGGCGCGTAGGGGCGAGGACTTGGAGCTGAGTTTCTGCGGGAATGTGTTCCCATAGGTGGGCTACCGGATCCCCTTGACGGCGTCGCGCAGGGAGGATCGAATCAGTGAGGAACACGCGTGAATCGAGGACGCACCGCGGCGCGCAGAGCTTGGAGGCGTTGGCTCGATCTCACGGCACCAGCAAGAGAAGCGGCCGCGGATGGGCTTAGGGCTGTGCGGGTGGACGGCGAACCCAACTCATAGGTCCTAGAGGCGAGGGAGGCAGCTGGAGGTAGCGCATGACGGTAAGATCAGCGGTGCACGGGTGTGGCGACAATGGCACGCGAGGGAGAGGCGGGGGAGCAATGGAGGCAGCCCCGGAGATGGGGGAAACGGTGGAGCAGATCATGGCGAAGGTGGTGTGCTCAGTGGATGGGCGCAGGATGCTGCAAGGGCACCGGCACATGAGCTCGGGCTCTGTTGTTGGCCATGGCGGCTCCCTACGTGAGCAGAGCAGGGGCGGAAGAGAGTTGGAGGCAAGGGGAGTGGAGAAGGCATGAACACGACCGAGATGGCGTCCAGGTGAAAGGAGGGGCGCGGGCGCAGGCCGGGCAACGGAGGGCAGTGGCACCGGTGCCCATCGCCTGCGTGGTGTGCACCGGCTCGCCATGGGGAGCTGCCCGGATCGCGGGGCCCACCTGTAAGTGAGACGGGAAAGGAAGGAAAATGGAGAAAATGAGAAACAAACTAGATTTGGTTTTCCTCCCTTCTAAAAATTGAGTATTTGATTAATTTAAAAGCTGAGTTTAGCAAAACACTAATTAGAAGAATTGTTGCACTCTTCATGCTCTACAACTTTGTCAAAATCCTTGATACCAAATTGCATGTGAAATATGATTTAAATTTGAATTTATCTCACTAACTCCAGTTTGGCCCATAGATCCTTTCACTTCAAAAATTCCAAAAGTCCATCTTGTGACCACTTCCATACAAAGAGTTTTATACCAACTTTGTCCAGAATTTCATTAGCTACAACTTTCTCACATAAATGTTTGTATGAAAATGGCTATAGATCAAAGAAAAGTTGAATTTAATAAGCAGGTGAAGTTTTGACAGATTCCATATGCTGACAGAAAAGACCCAAAACACCATTCAAACCTTAATGTATGACAAAGCACCAATTAATAAAGTTGTTCATAATGAGATTGTCTATAAGTTTGGTATATAAAGTTTTATCTATATCTCAACAGGTTTTGGAATACAAACACAATTGTATTCAAAGGTTTGGTGAAACTGCAGCTTCAATTTATTTGGAGTATTTCTTGTTTCTAACTTTGGAACTACCAAATGAAGTCCAATTAATTCAAGGTCTGATGCATTTGAAAGGTGATGAATCTAATTTCATTTCATAGAAAGGAATATTTTGAAGTTGTATAGTGAAATCTAAAGTAATTTCAGAATCAGTTTGGGGATAAGCTGAAAATCAAGACTTGGGAATTTTCCCAAGTATAGGCCCACTTGGGCTGATTTCAAGAGGCATATAGACCCAATTTAAATTAACTAATCTATAGTTTTGGACTAGGTTCAGTGTAACAAAAGTGTAGTTCTCAGCATGTACAACAGCTTTGATAATAGAGTTGAGCTCAGGAGCTTTATGAATTTGAAAGCTTTATTAGGGCTCCGATTTGGTCATGATCACATTTGCCACCCTTTAAAGAATTGCTGGTTTGATTTGGTTTGGACTTTTGAGCCCCTTTAACATTTGATTTTTATGGAGAGTCAAAATACCAAAGTTGAAGGTAATACCTCGAACTAAAACTTTTGTATTTGAGGTTACAAAAGAAAGTGTATATATTTTTATCTGCTTAACCAAACAACACAAGGTTCTGCATATTCAATTTGGAAATTTGGACTCAGTGATTTCTCCACCTCGTTCTCACTCCTCTCTCAGCATGATTAAGTCCAAATCCATCATTAGCATTCATCTAATTGTGTTTCAAGTCTTTTGAGATGCCGGGGGCATCACATCCGCAATCATAGCCATTACCAATAAATAAACCATGTGTGAACACGACTACTTTATTGGACTCTAACACTACCATAAACCTATCTTTGCATAGAAGGGAGCCACTAACGAGAGTCTTGTTCATGGAGGGGACATGTTGCACGTTCTTCAGCTGCACGATCTTCCCCGAAGTAAACTTCAGATCCACCGTACCACTGCCAAGAACAGAAGCAGCGAACCCGTTCCCCATCAACACGGAGCAATCTCTTGTGACCTGGTAAGAAGAGAACATATTAATGTTAGAACACACATGAACATTAGCACCCGTATCAATCCACCAATCGAAAGACTAAAAAACTGAAAAGACAGTAGGTAAATTACCATACCCTGCATCTCCAGTATTGCCAGCGGTCACAGTGTTGATAGTCTTAGACGATTGTCCATTGCTGCCTCTTTTCCCTCGACTGTTTGCACGATCTAGACAGTCCAAGTTCACCACATGTGAAACAGGGAAGCTCAGCCTTGTTCTTCTTATTCTTGAAGTTGGTAGTCTTATTAGGCTTGTGCTTTCCTTTCCCCTTGCCTTGGTTCCTCTGGTTCTGAGCCGTGTTGGCAACGGAGTGACCCTTGCCTTCTTTGGTGTCCTTAGCCCAAGCCTTTTCTTCCACATCAAGGGACACTATCAGTTCTTCAACTGACATCTTGGTCCTCTTATGCTTCAGAGCAGTGGTGAAACTCCTCGATCTAGAAGGAAGTTTTGCAATAATGCACCCAGCCACAAGCAGATCAGGAAGAGGACACTTAAGGATTTCGAGTTCCTTAGCAATGCGCTGTATGTCATGAGCTTGTTGGACAATTGATTTGTCATTGACCATCTTAAAGTCATGAAAGTTCTCCATGATATACAATTCACTGCCAGCATCGGACGCACCAAATTTAGAGTCCAGTGCATCCCACAACTCCTTTGCGTCTTTCATGTGCATATACACATCACACAGACGGTCAGTTAGTACACTCAGAATGCATCCCACGAAGAGAGTATTGGCATCAGTAAACCTCTTCAGATCTGCATCTGACAGGTTACCTCCAGGCTTGCCTTAACTCACCCAAAACACATTCATATCCTCAAGCCAGAGGGTGCACTTGATTTGCCACCTCTTAAAGTGCACACCAGAGAACCTCTCCGGCCATTGATCAGCAAACACAACCATAGATAATTCAGGACATTGCCTACAATAAGGTTTTTGGATTGTTGAGGAATTAGACAATTTCCGAATTAAATTCTAAAAGTAAATCATGCAAAACATGGCATAAACTAGCATGTATGCATCTAACATACTAGATAGAAGTATCACAGCAAAGATCTCGCAGATTAATAAACAGATAGATTAGATCGATCTGGTTATACCTATCAGCAGCTAGAGTTGATTCCGTACTAATGACGTCGACGATGACCGTGTCGTGGACGTCACAAGTACTGTAGTCTATGTGGTGAAGAAGAACGTGGAGAAGTCATCGGCGATGGCCTTCGGCAGCGGAAGCAGATGGACGACCCGTGGTGAAGAAGGCGAGCAGTCGCACAATGCGCTTCCCAAAAACCTTATTCGCCCTCTCTCGGTGCAGGAGCTCAGAAGACGAATGGTTTCGGAGAGCTGCTCTCTCGATCAGCGATGCACGTCAGCCCTCGGGATGGAGAAGACTATGAAGGCGGTGCAGAAGCGAGCGATGGCAAAACCCTAGGTTGTATGGTGTGTATTTTGGTGACCCTGGTAGGCTGTTTATATAGGAGCCTGTGATCCGATTTCGATTGGATAAGGACTCCAAAACTTAAGGCTCAAGTCAGGACTCTAAGACTTAACGCCCAAGTCACCAAAAATGAAAACAGCAAAAGGAAGCTGCACTCCCGCAAGGTCATGATCCGGATTTTGGCGGACCATTCACGCAGGTGCTGCGCAGCCGCGCCCATCGCCCCGCCCTGGCTCGGCGAGGCAAGGCGAGCGCGCGTGTGTGGGCTCTTCCTTTCTCCCTCCACGCAATGACTTAGTAGGACGGGAGAGTCTCCACTTTTAAGCAGGGGAAACTCCCCTTCCACTAGCATGGTGGGACTAAAGGTTCCAAACTCCTCTTGCTCACACATGGGCCTTTGAGATATTCTTAGATTTAATAGATGGGCTAAGTCCATATATTCAATAGATCAGACCACTGCTGCGATCGCCTCTCCTATGATGCGGCTCCGATCGGCCCCGAGCGATGGGGATGGTGCAAGGACAGTGGTCCAGGGTGTGCCACCTGGCTTGACCCTCTAGCCAGGGAGGATGCGGTGAGTGATGTGGTTGCCAGAGAATCGCCCTGCAGATTACACAACAGAACAGACAAGCATTAAGTTACGGCCACATCGGGTGGATCGGCTTTCGATGGCTTAACCGATCAGGTTATCTCGACACATTGTCTTCTGGGTTAGTATAAATAAACGTGAATTATGAAAAGAAGATATTAAACCTGCCTAAAGCATGATCTAGACGATTGACTATTCTAGATTGACACGCAACATACGTAAACACATGGCGAAGAAGAGGGTAGAAGGCTAACCCAACTACTCATGCTAAAAACCTACCCTAGGGCCAGATAAACAAGAGAACTTGCCTATAGGAACATCCCTAACCATAAACATTGATTATGCACGTAAACATAGATCTGAACCTCCAAAGAGGTTCATCTAAAATAGAGGATACATCTAGGACGTGTAAAGAAGGTTTCCAGGTGTATATCGATCTATCTAGTTGCCGTATGCATGTGTTGCAGCGCAGATCATGGATTGTAATAACGCTTAGTACAAGATCTACCATGATACACATAAGACACCAAGCACCCTAACATGATCTACTAGAGAAAACATTAAGGAAGCATGACACTTACTTTGGAAACCCTAGAATAGGGTTGGCGATGCGCCAAAGGTGGTGGCAAGACACGCGTTGCTGGGAACGTATGCCGTCGTGTTTATTGATGAACATGAGTGTTGGTGCTCTATATTGAAGAAATAAATGTATCATTTTATGTGGTTTTTCATTGAATATGAGCGTCAACTATTTCTTTCACTAACATTTATCATCGATTATTGTGAATTTTGCAATATTGTTTTGGAATTGCGCCATACTTGATTTTTGCAGGTTTTAAGGCTTATTTATGCATATTCACAATTGATCCACCTTGAGAGAGGAAGAGCCCAGAGAAAGATGAGGCCCAGAAGCCCCAAAATCAGCCTGGCTCGGCAGACCCTACCCACTTGAGTCGGTCGAGTCACTCCCTTCCTGAAGCTTCTGGAGGAGATCTTCGGGGATTTGCTGTGACTCAACCTTATCAACATAATTGTGGAAGGGTTTTGCCAAGGCATCTCGGGAAATCATGAAGACATGCTCAAACATGGAAGATTTGGCACAAATCGAGTTATACCAAAGATTCCAGAGCTCTAAGGCCCACATGTAGTGGCCATTTATCTGTCAAATCAAGCAACGACCGACCTCGTGAAAGATGAGCATGAGAGGAGCCAAAAAAGGCAGTGGTTGGCCGAGCTTGACCCCCCTTGCTCGGCTGACCAAACCTATTCCTACATTGGTTCGTGGTATCCTTACAACATCTTGCCAGGGTATAAATAGCGAGGCTAGGCCCTGAGGTCGAGCATCCAATTCATTATCAAGGCGAGAAGATGTAGAGAGGAGGGACATCCATCAGAGCAGAGCTGAGGGTCGAGTTCTAGGCTAGGGATTAGAGGCTCCTCTAGTTCCTAGGGGTAATTAGAGGCCTTGCATGGCTCTCTAATTACCGAGCTCTTGAGGCCTAATCATGTCATTGTGGGAGGTACGATCGTGGTTGTATACTTTGATATGATCATCAATGAAGTATTGATCTTGTTCTAATTACATATTCTTGGTTCTAATTCTTCATGTTCTAGTTCTAGTTCTTCATGTTCTTGATCTAGATGCTTGAGTTCTTGAATCATGTTCTTAAGGGTTATGTTCTTCTAGCCATCTTTGTCTTTGATCTTGCTTACTAGTAATGTGGTTGCATAGCTTGTTCTTGTGATCATGGTGATTAGAAGTCTAGTTATGTTTATCATGTTATTAGACTATGCGTAAGTGTATGCCTTATGAGAGCTTCTCGTCGATTACCCTGACTTATGTGACAAGTGGTTGGAGGGAAAGGTTAAGCTCGATTAAGGGGGTTTGGTTGATGACCTTGGTTTAATAATGCTAGGAGGAGCAGGCTTGATCATGCTTATATTGGTCTTTAGCTGCTAGTTATCTTGAGTGCTCTAATCTCTTGGTTGTTCCTATCATGCTTGTTTTGGATCCAATTAGGGCTTGATAAGAACCTGTTTAGTTACTCCTATTCAAACATTCTAATTATGTTCTAGTTGCTTATCATCTAACTTTGACATAGATAAGACATAGAATTAGAGGTTGATTAGATATCATTTAAACCTTAGCTTTACCTTAAGCTTAAGATAGTTAATTCTCTATTAGTCATTTCCACAGATTGACAAACCCATGATACTCATCGTGGAAAAAAGCTACACTGATATTGTCGCTTGCAGTATAAGGTTTGGCGTGCTTAAGTGCCGTCAACAAGCTTTTCTGGCGCCATTGCCAGAGAAACGATTAATCGAGTTTAAACTAGCGTAAGCTTATGTAAATAATTTTTTTTTAAATAATGACTTGTTCATATTTGTTCATATATGTTCTTTTGTATAGCTTCTCTTTGATTCAAGTCTTTGATTCTTTGTATATATACCTGTTTACACTCTCATTCTCTGAACATCATTTGTAAATATTATTCCCTTCATCTAGATCATGTGAATTCATTCATATGAATTCTTTCTTGCTTTCTTGTAAATATATCTCTCTCTTGTATATATATATTTCTTTTGCTAACATTAAAACGTATAATGGACCACGGTCCAATAAAAAAATCTTTCAAAACCTAGCTTTCTAACGGTAGGTGCTAACGCTGTTAGTGGCCCATCATTCATTATTGAGTTTTTCTACAGCTATTATGTGGATGTAATCATGATGAGAAAGGTAAGTTTTCTGTGTCAATTATATTTTAAGACTAATGTTCTTTGAAGCTTGTTTGTTCTAAGCTACAAATAATGGAAGCACATAAGAGAAGAAGAGAAAAAAGAAGAAGAAGATTAGTTGAGAAGGTTTCGGAAGCTCAGGATTGCTTGTGTACAAGGAATACGAAGATAAGGGAGGTTTATCACAAGATCAATCCAAGCTCCAACTTAATCTCAAGATACTCTCGGAATTCAGGACAACAATACCTTGTGGGCCCAATTAGAAGACCTTAATGGAGTCACAAGGACAATTAGAAGACCTTAACGGCGTCAAATGAAGAAAGTCTGAATACCAAAGTTGTAGATCTCTTTGAGCTCTATAAGATAGTGTCTGAATTTGCATTATTTAGACTTTAGATGAGGAATTTATGGCTGAAATACTAAAGGTGCAGAATAAGAGAAGTTGAATTTTGAGAGAGACAAGAAGCATTCCTCTCCAACATTAATGGTGCATGCAATCATGGTATTCCAAAGAAGAAGACGCCATGAGTTCAATGATGAGATTTGAATTTCACTTCTTCAGGATTAAGGTAATTCTCATTTGAATCTAAGTATAATTGAAGAATGCCTGATTTTGATTAGAGATATTTCATAATGATCATTAAGATGTTGTTTGGTTGATTGATCCTATCCCTTCTTGTGTTTTGTTTTTCGTTTTTTGTGAAACCTTTGTTCACGGAGTAAAATCTATTAAGCTAAGAGACGTTAACAACTACCAACTCGTTCATTACAAAAGATAACAATAAGGTAAAGACCAAACACCATGGGATACAAACCAAACACCGTAAGTTTAAGCTAGGAGGACAACGAGTTGAGGGCTAAGGTTCGGTCTTCCATCTCTGTTAGCATACAGGAGCTATCCATACTAAGATCGAAAGGATCCAAACAGAACTATGGTCTTGCGTCGAGCGAAATTCCAGACTACACTGAGGAGGCACGGGGGTAGATAGTTGGCCAATCGAACGGCAACTGGCTAACGCCTATGGGCTTACCGAACGACGGGGTTGAATTACAGAGGCTCCCTAATGCTATCACCAACAGGGGCTAACAACCAGATCTACGTGGGTAAGATGGCACACTAAACTAGTGATCAAGTGAGAACTTGATCACTAAAGCTCATCCTTGATCAAAGGGTGAGAGTTAACTTGACCTTAGATTGGAGCCTAAGGAAAGTTTATAGCACCGGCAAGTCTAGCAAGATTCAAAGAATTTAATGACAACACAAACCTAAGCCTCGGTCTAGCACGCAAAAAGGTACACCACACTTGGCAAGTGTAAGAAATAAAGTAAAGTATAATTGAAAGATAGAGCAATAACTTATGTTATACTGGAGTATCAAGAGTACAAAAGATAGAAAGGATACAAGAGCTTTACCAAGACTCAGAGCTAACTCAAGAATCCTTGAGGCGAAAGCTCAGACTCGACTCTAACTCCCAGGACTAACTTACTGCTACAAGACTAAGACAATGGTGTGTTGCACTCAACTTCCACAGTTTACAAGTGAGAACCGGGGGGTATTTATAGCTAACCTAGTGAGTGGGGTACTTATAAGGTCGGTAAGGCGGTTATGGGGGCCGATGGTAGGCTGAGCGGAATGGTAGGAGGCCGGGCGGCCCCACCTAAGGCCGGGCGGCCTGGCCAGCCCTTGTATCCACCGCCTTTCACCTTCCATCAGCTGAGATTTGTCCCTTAAGGTAGTTATAAGTCGGTTGGCGGTTAAACTTTGTGCTTCTTCCCGGTCCATTGGATCGTCACTTGTGTTTCTTCCTTAGCTGCAGGATTGAAGTGCCTTGGATTGCTGACTTCACCAATCCAAGTGCTGGATCGATGAGGTGGCAAGCCTTTCAGTACTTAGCACGTTGGCTGTGCGGTTTACACCATGGCATTGTGTTGACTTAGCGTTGTTGTCCATGTAGGTCGAAGATGAAGTGATTTGGCCACTTTTGTAATACTCCGTATTTTAAATACTTAAGTGCATTTGCAATTTACCCTAATTTTCTTTCAAAAATTTGATTCAAATTTAAATTTGAGGCCTTTTTAAAAATTTGGAGTTTTCCAGGGGCAAAAATGTGAAAGGGTAGTTTAAATTAAGCCCTTTCACTTTTGTATTTGGACCCCTGTCGAAAAATCTCAAAATCTAGGGTTAAAAATGAAAAGGGTAAAAGTAAAAAAAAAAGAGAAAACGGGGGGGAAAGCCCCGCTGGCCAGCCCGCGGCCACGCGCCCGCAGGGCGAAGCCCAGCCGGGGGCGGCGGCCCGCGTGGCGGCCAGCCCACCCGCCACCCGCGCCCCCTGTCAGGCGGCGCTGACAGGTGGGACCGCGGGGAGGGGGGGTCTTCTTCCCCGCCGCGGCGCCGTGCCCCCAGCCCCGCGCCGTCGCTGCCGCCTCCGTCGCCGTCACCGCCGCGACCCCGCGCCGGTAAGCACGCCCCCACCCCACTCCTCCCTTCTGTGCCACGCCGAGTGCCGGCCCGAGCTCGCCAGAGCTCGGAGCCCGCATGGCACCGCGGCCACCGCGGTGTCGCCGCCGCGGTCCCCGCGCGCGGGAACCCCTAGGGTTCCCGCCGGCGCGCGCATCGGGTGCGCCGCGACAGCGCGCACCCCGTGTAGTAGAAAATAGGTCACCGCGGGCACCAGCCGCCGCCGCGAGGCTACCTCGCCGGCGCGTTGCGCCGGCGGGTGAGCCAACTCAAAAAAGGCACTGAGGCAACGGATCTTGCAAGCCCACCACATGACACTCACCACACCAAAGTGCGACTCACTGTCTCACAGCAAGCAAAGAGAATGGTCTAGATGTGGGGAATGCAAAAACCAAAGCAAAAACACAGCGGAAGAAGCAAACAGTAGAAACACAGATCTTGCCTTGGATGCACCAGATAGTCCGGTGTAGGGGCCAGACAGTATGGTTCCACTGGATAGTCCGGTAGGCACTACCGGATTGTCCGGTGTAGACCCTGCCTAGCTCCCGATGCTGGACAGTCCATTGAGGGCCACCGAACAATCCGCTGGCTATACCGAATAATCCTGTAAAGTCGCGGGAAATGGGGTTTTCACACCCAAAACTGTCCAAATCTTGTCCAATCTCCACGAGATTTTGCACAGGCAATCTAGACCCTATTCCAAAGCTTTTCCCAAGAGATCAACTCAAAGTGACCAAGGGATCAGTGGGAATTTCAAATCACGTGAGATGGAAATCTTTGGGCAAGAAGGGGGAAAACTCAAAGGAGGCTTTGCTTGTGGCAATCCAGCAGGATTGAGATGAACTGAGTCATAATCTCCACGTCCTAGCAAGTCCAAAAGAGCCAAAAGAACAGGATTAACTCATGGGCAAAGCAAATCACCAAAAGCCTTTGAGTTTCATCCGAAAACCAACTAGAGAATGGGGAGGGAGATGGCTGCACGAATTGGTGACGAATCTTGCCTTGATTATGAGTGGAAATCAGTGCTTACAAGGCTCCTCACAGCCTACTACCCTTCATCCTCCCACTCAGGCAAAGTACTAGCCTAGGGGACTCTAAATCCTAGATTAGCATATGATTTGCTCTCTAAGCTCTTGGCTGGTCGGAAACTAAGCCTAGGGTTTCTAGAGGTGGAAGAGTCACCTAAATGACCAGCCACTTAGGTATATATAGCCCAGGCCTAATAGACACAGTTTACACTAAGACCCCCATATTACAGAAATGCCCATAGGGGCCAAACTAGAAAAGACTCAACTATCTCGAGGACGGACAATCCGCGATGGAGTCTTGATCTTCTTCGGATGCACGCTAACTCCCAGATGACGTCCACGTGACTAGCAGTCCAAATCCGCCGATGGACCCCCGGTTTTGAAGTTAGAAACTAGGAACTTTAGGGTTTCCTTCCTAGGCCTTGAACGGCCCAGTCCACTCTATCTCGACGAGAATGAGCCCATTCGCCAAGTCTGGTAACTTGGTGGTAGGGTGGCGGACTTGAGCGAATCCGCCAACGCCCTCGCCCGTCTTCGCACCATGTACTCGGGTTGGAGCACCACGGTGGCACCCGGCATCCCCTGTCCATCGGGGTTGCCTCGCAGTCCTTCGGAGTTCTTACACTTGCCGTCGCCATGCCGCTCCTCTGTGTACCAAACTCCCAAGGCCCACCGATGTCGAGCATGCCTCCAGTCCTTAGGAGGACTTCCATCTACCTCCAGTCCATCGGAGGGCCTCCTGTCCATCGGAGGGCTTGTGACCAAGTCCTACTGGGTCTTTGACTTCTGTTGACGATCACTCATCACTCCAGAGGCAATGGAGCCGGTCCATTGGCTCTCAATCTCCCCCTTGATGAGTGCATTGTCAACACCTTCTACCTGTAACCTAAAATAGAACAAATTAAGAAGCCCAAAACACAAGCTAAGAAGGGTAAATTAAGGCAACAAAAACAAAACCAATGATCGACCCCTTAAGACAAGGGAAACCGCTCAACGGAGTCAATCAAACTAAAGCATGACCCCTCAAGAGAGAGGCAAACTGGCTCAATACAGTCATGCTTAGGCAAAACATCAGCTCCTCCAGAAAGGGGCAAAAGGCTCAGTGCACCGATGCAAGAGCATGCTAAAAGCTCAAACTGCCTGAATGCACAGCTCCTCCTCAACTACATCTCTCCAAAATTCTCCCCCTTGGTCCACAAACTCCCCTGGGAGCAACAAACTTTCCCATAAGTCAACATCTCTCCCCCTTGTTGACAATGGACACATCAAGGGTTCATAGAATCCGACTCCCCCTGAACTAGACAACTCCCTCTCAAAATATGCCATGAAATGCAGGAAGTGTACCATATAGAGCTCAGCAGGGATGAAAAGCTAGTAAATACGAGTTCTAGCATGCAGAGCAAGTGAGAGCAAGGAAGCATGCAAACAAGCTCAATTGAATCGATCTTATACAAAACAGGAGCATGTTTTTCAGGGTTATTGAAAAGAAAGCATCACCAACATGAATAGCATCTAGCAAAATAGGCATGAACAGCAAGATGCTAGCAAAACATACAAGGTGTGCTACTCTCAACCAAAGCATATACAAAAGGACATAAGCAATTCAGAGACTTGCAAATTTCAGATTTAGCAATTTTTAGTTCCATGCAAATCAGATCATGTGCCAGGGGTTATTCACTTGTCTTTGCCACTTCTTACCAACCAATGCCAAGCCTAGGTTCAGAAAACCATCAGAAGCTTATGACAAGGTTTTGGTCATACATAGTCTAGTCCTAAGTTCATGCCAAAGTGCAAAGGCAAGCTATCTCAAACTAGAACAATGTGACAAGCAAACCTAGCTCGATCTTTTCATTTCAGCTCACAAGACACACATGTACACAGTTTTAATTCAGATTTCAGGTCTAGGCAAGGTGTCATAAATGCTTAGGCATAAACTTAACCAAGGCATACAACTAGCATATCCAAGCTTGAAAAGATAGCCTAGCATTCAACATTCATACACATGCTAGGTAGCCAAGTCAAGTGGTGATCATGGTTTTTGATTTTTAAGAAACAAAAGTGACTTAGCTCACAAATGATATTAGACAGATTCTGGGAGCTTAGCCAACCATGATCATGAAAGCAACTGTACAATCTAGCACAAGCTATACTAACTAGTCATTCCAGAAGAGCTCTAGTGCCAGTGAAAGTGAAAATGCATATGATACGATGCAATGCATGATATGATACAAAATGCAAGGAAAACAAAGAAAAGCTACGAAAAGGTAGATCCAAAAACCCTAAACTACAACAAAGTTACCCCAACCTAAAAGGGGTAACAAACACCAAGCTCCCCACGCAAGCGAGCAAACGCGCTAGGCTGTAAGGGCTTGGTTAAGATATGGGCCAACTGGTTCTCGGTCTCCACATGGATCAAGTCTATATCTCCCTTCTCATAGTAATATCTCAGAAAGTGAAACCTCACGTCTATGTGTTTGCTTCTGGAGTACAAGACGTGGTTCTTGGCTACAAAAATAGCAGAAGTAGAGTCTACTAGGAGAAGGATCTTCCTAAAGCTTAGGCCAAAGTCACTCAAGGTAGCTCTCATCCAAAGTAGCTGGGAGCAGCAACTAGTAGCAACAACATATTCGGCTTCTGTGGTGGAAGTGGCTACGCTAGATTGCTTGCGTGAGGACCAAGAGACAAGAGAAGAACCTGAGAAACTAGCAGGTGCCAGAAGTAGACTTGCGCTCCAGCCGACGACCCGCAAAGTCAGCATCTGAATACCCTATGAGAGAGAGCATCAAGGCTGAAGAAAACCAAAGACCAAGCTCATGAGTGTATTTCAGGTACCTGAAGATGCGCGTCACCGCTTGACGGTGTGATGTCCTCGGTGAGGCCTGAAATCAAGCACAAAGGCGGACTGCGAACTGGATGTCCGGCCTAGTCGCCGTCAGGTACAGAAGTGAGCTGATCATCCCTTGGTACTCTCTTTGGTCCACCACCTCCCCTTCTTCATCTGCATCAAGTGTCATTTGTGTTGACATGGGAGTCGCCATGGGCTTGAGGTCTCCCTTATAAAACTTCCTCAGAATGTCCTTCGTGTACTTGGCTTGATGGATGAAGGTTCCTTCACGCCCTTGCTTGATTTGCAGTCCAAGGAAAAACCACAACTCTCCCATCATGCTCATCTCAAACTCCTTCGACATCTGCTCAGAAAACTTGGAAACAAGAGAGTGAGACGAGCCACCAAAGATGATATCATCCACGTATATCTAGACAATAAGAAGATCACCACCATGCTTGAGGAGAAACAAGGTCTTATCCACACTCCCCATTTTGAAACCCTGGTTTAACAAAACGGTTTTCAATCTCTCATACTAGACTCTAGGGGTTGTTTCAAACCATACAAGGCTTTTTGCAATTTGTAAACATGGTTAGGGTATTTAGCATTTTCAAATCCAGGGGGTTGTTTGACATAAACTTCTTCTTGAATGAAACCATTTAGAAAAGGAGACTTCATATCCATTTGAAAAAGCTTGAGACCCATGGAAGCTGCAAAGGCTAAGAGAATATGTATAGCTTCTAGGCATGCAACTGGAGCAAATGTTTCCTCATAGTCTATTCCCTCTTTTTGACAAAAACTCTTAGCCACAAGTCTAGCCTTGTTCTGCACAACAATGCCATCCTCCCCTTGCTTATTTGGTGGTGGCTTTACCAAAACCCAAACCTCATTCCTCTCAAAGTTTTCTAACTCCTCATGCATCGCATTAACCCAATTACCGTCAGAAAGAGCGTGTTCAACATCCTTGGGCTCAAAGGAGGCAACAAATGTAGCATGAGCAAAGAAAGCAATAAAACCTGTCTGGGACCTCAAGGTCCTCGCATGCAAATCACCAATGATCCCAAGTGGAGGGTATCCCGCTAGACCTACCAAGATGGAACAATCTCGGAGGTCACCTCCCCTGCGTCCTCAGTGGGGCTAGCCTTTGCTCGAGCTTGTAGTCGGGGGAGTGAGGAGGAAGCCATCGGCAAGGGTCCTCCATCGTCTTCAAAGCTCATAGCAGAGGGGGCAGGAGCTGCAGGTGGTGCAGTGGCTCCTGCATCACTAGCATCTATGTGCTCTTCCTCATCTTCAAAGATGGGAGTTCCTTCTTCATCATCACCTAAAAGCTCAAATGCTGGGGTTGTGCAAGGCATAGATTCATCAAAGGAAACCTCACAGGTCTCTATCACTTGTTTGGTATCAAGGATCCACACTCTATATGCTCTAGAGCTAGAGGCGTAACCAAGGAAAATACCATCCTAGTAGCGAGATTCAAATTTGTCCAAATGCCCCCCCTTTTTGAGCACAAAGCATCTGCAGCCAAAAGCAGGTAGGTGCTTGACACTAGGCTACCTACCAAACCGTAGCTCATACGAAGTCTTTCCTAAGAAAGCTCGTAGGAAGATGCGGTTATCAATGTAACAGGCTGTATTCATACCCTTCGCCCAAAAGCGTCATGGAGTCCTATGCTCATTAAGCATCATCCGCGCCATCTCAACCAGTGTGCGGTTCTTTTGTTCCATGACGCCGTTTTGAGGTGGGGTATAAGGAGATGTGAATTGGTGGATCAAGACCTAGCTCACGACAAAAGGTTCCGAAACGAGAGTTACGAAATTCTCCGCCATTGTCGCTGCAGATAGCCCTCATTCCTTAACCTCAAGACCAGATCTCGAACAAAACCGAAAGCTTCATCTTTGAACTCCATGAAGAACACCCACGAAAAACTGAGAAAAGTCGTCCACAGCTACAAGCACATACCACTACCCACAAACTGAATTTACCCGAGCAGGACCAACCGTGTCCATATGCAAGCAGCTCACCCGGGTAAGAGGTCATCACCTGATTAACAGGTGCATGAGAAGCGGCAACCATTTTTCCATGACGATAGGGGTGGCACACTAAGTCCTTTTCTGCTTTCAAATTGGGCAATCCTCGATCAGACCCATCGAGCTCAACCTAGCTAGCAGATCAATACTCAAATGGCCTAGCCTCCTATGCCACTTCCAGATATCAGTAGAAGGACTAGCTGCCAAACACCGAGGAGGGCCAGAAATAGATGCAAGGTCAACCTGAAAAAACTTGCCCATAGGGCAAAATCCGACAAACAAGGTTTTCCTTAGCATCAAGCACACAAGAAGAACCCTCCTTAAAGTGAACCTCAAACCCTTCCTTGTGATGTTGCGAGACAGAAACCAAATTGAATCCCAAATTCCTCACCAAAGCAACTTTTCTCAAGGAAAGCTTGCCAGAAAGCGCAACAGAACCAACACCCAACACTTTACCTTGACCATTATCCCCGAATGTGATGTACTCCTTGGTGCTCATAGGGTTGAGGTTGGAGAACCATCTGCGGTGCCCTATCATATGCCTAGAGCAGCCAGAGTCCATGATCCATATGTCCTCCAAGCCTCGATCCTGCAAAATCGAGGAAAGCGAGTGCTGAACTAGTGCCGAGCCATCTGCTCAAAGGTAGGAAAAGCACAGTGAAAGTAAGCATCATGACTATTTGGGTACCCACGACCTCCAAAGCGTGAGCTCTCAAGACCTCTACCAAAGCCTCAGTCATGAGGTCCATAGCCGCGTTGAAAACGGCAAAGCTCACCCTCTAATATTCCGCCGGACCAAATCCAGAGAAAAGAAAGTTCACTGCCTTGTAGTTTGCCTCGTGCTGAGCAATGAGCACTGGTGTGGTACGCTCGGCAATGGGGAGCACCGTGAAAGTCATACTCTGAGTAGCATTCCATATGTCCTCGCTCTGGCTAAGCAAGAAAGCTCTCATCCTACGCTTCCAATAGGGATAGCCATCCGAGCCGAGAACCGGAACCTTCCCAGAGTGTGCCACAGTCGCTACTGGTTTCTTACCGATAAAGGTATAAAGAAACCTAACCCGCTTCGATACCAACTGTAGGACCGAGACATGCGACTAGAGGGGGGGTGAATAGGAGCACTTAAAAACTCAAACTCACAACCCCCGAAACTTGTGCTTTAGGACAAAACTAGACATTGTCCACTAAATAGGTACGTGTCTAGTAGCGCAAAGTGCCATCCACTGAGAGGATACGCACCAAACGAGAAAACCGCGAGCCAACTGAACAAAGGCACCGAGGCAACGGATCTTGCAAGTCCACCACACGACACTCACCGCACCAAAGTGCGACTCACTATCTCACGGCAAGCAAACAGAATGGTCTAGCTGTGGGGAATGCAAAAACCAAAGCAAAAACACAGCGGAAGAAGCAAACAGCAGAAACTCAGATCCTGCCCTGGATGCACCACATAGTCCGGTGACAGGGGCCAGACAGTCCGGTTCTACCGGATTGTCCGACAAGCACTACCGAATTGTCCAGTGCAGACCCTGCCTGGCTCCCGACACTGGACAGTCCGGTGAGAGCCACCGGATAGTTCGGTTCCACCGGACAATCCGTTGGCTCTACCGGATAGTCCGGTAAAGTCGCGGGAAATGGGGTTTTCACACCAAAACTGTCCAAATCTTGTCCAATCTCCATGAGATTTTGCACAGGCTATTTGGACCCTATTCCAAAGCTTTTCCCAAGAGATCAACTCAAAATGACCAAGGGAACAGCGGGAATTTCAGATCTTGTGAGATGGCAATCTTTGGGAAGAAGGGGGAAAACTCAAAGGAGGCTTTGCTCGTGGCAATCCAGGAGGATTGAGATGAACTAAGTCATAATCTCCACATCCTAGCAAGTTTAAAAGAGCCAAAAGAATAGGATTAACTTGTGGGCAAAGCAAATCACCAAAAACCTTTGAGTTTCATCCAAAAAACAACTAGAGAAGGGGGAGGGAGATGGCTACACACATGAGCATGAATTGGGGATCAATCTTGCCTTGATTATGAGTGGAAATCAGTGCTTACAAGGTTCCTCATAGCCTACCACCCTTCATCCTCCTACTAATGCAAAGTACTAGCCTAGTGGACTCTAAATTCTAGATTAGCACCTGATTTGCTCTCTAAGCTCTGGGCTGGTTGGAAACTAAGCCTAGGGTTTCTAGAGGTGGAAGAGTCACCTAAATGACCAGCCACTTAGGTATATATAGCCCAGGCCTAATAGACATAGTTTACACTAAGACCCCTATGTTACAGAAATGCCCTTAGGGGCCAAACTAGAAAAGGCTCAACTATCTCGGGGACGGACGATCATGATGGAGTCTTGATCTTCTTCGGATGCACACTAACTCCCAGATGACATCCATGTGGCCAGTAGTCCGAATCCGCCGATGGACCCCCGGTTTTGAAGTTAGAAAACCGGAAACTTTAGGGTTTCCTTCGTGGGCCTGGAATGGCCCACTCCACTCTATCTCGACGAGAATGAGCCTATTTGCCAAGTCTGGTAACTTGGTGGTAGGGTGCCGGATTTGAGTGAATCCGCCAATGCCCTCGCCCGTCTTTGCGCCATGTACTCAGGTTGGAGCACCGCGATGGCACCCGACATCCCCTGTCCATCGGAGGTCTTACACTTGCCGTCGCCATGGCGCTCCTCTGTGTTCTGAACTCCCATGTCCGACCAACATCGAGCATGCCTCCAGTCATTTGGAGGACTTCCATCTACCTCCAGTCCATCGGAGGGCCTCCTGTCCATCGGAGGTCTTGTGCCGAAGTCCTTCTGGGTCTTTGGCTTCTGTTGACAATTACTCATCAATCTAGAGGTAATGGAGCCAGTCCATTGGCTCTCAACTAGATCCATGCGAACTAATGCATCCCATCAACTATGCACCAATGCCTAGTGCAGTGGGATGGTGAAGAAATCGACGTTGTTCCATGTGATGACTATAGAGATGCTACTATTGCTGAATCTTCATTCTAGGTTCTAGGAGTGGAGTGCCTTACTAGAAGGGAGCAATTGGATTAGGATTATGTTGATGGATCTAAAAACGAACTCGTGCCGGTCCCAACGGCTGGCATTGATGTTTAGTTTCTTATATTATGGCAATGAACGATCTACGCGATCGATTGAATTTGTTTGAATTAATATATATTGTATGGCCGATCTATGCGATCAGCCCTAATAAAAAATATATGCATGTATATACGTCTTGCCTTCATTTGATATTATGTTTCATGGCTATCTATTCATGGTTGGAAAGCAGATCTCATCGATTACTCAAATAATCCAGCTTGGGGGCATATAAGAAGATGTGATGCAATTGAAGTTGGGATTACCCAGGGTCACAGATCAATTCCTAAGATCCCACATACTGCAGGGCATCCACACACACCCCTAAAGGCCGATGTCTAGCCATTGGCCTAGAAAAATAAAAGAGAGAAAAGAGCAGATGCGTTGACATCGAGTTTAGACACCCCCATATCAAAATTTTTACTAACGCAGAGAGACATCTCTATACTACCTCAATGAGTCAATGCATTGCCATCGCCTTTAGGTGCAAAGCAAACCACCAACGGATTATCATGAGTTTGCCAGCGTGATGCGAGTCCAGAGGACAATTACCAACAGTTTACAAAATATCATGCCTAGGGGGCAGGGACACAAAGAGTAATTGTTTTCTAAACTACCGAAGATATTGCTGGATGGCTGTGATCGCTTTTAGATGGATTGAGTTGATAGAAGAAATGATCACTCGACCAGACTCATTTGTGCTTGGTGTCATGCGAGCGTTTAAGGCTCGGACCTCGGCAAGACCTGATAACAAGTCCTTCTTTAGTTTTTGCTTGCTGGCCTTTACTTCCTCGAGTTTAGATGTTGTGGTCTTGATATTATTATCAATTGTTGAAAGTCTTTTTGCTAAAGACGTTAGATTTCTTCGGCAACTTCTTCTCTTAACTTCTGCAAATCTCTAAGCTTTGAGGATAAATCTGATGAAACTTTGTCATCATCCAGGAGAGCCTTCTGCTGATTTAAGACTGTGCACTTGTTGGCAATCTCTTTCCTCAGGGGGGTTTGAGCTTCTCGGGATGCGATGCAGGTCGCAGCTATTTCTACCTCCTTCCTGAAGAAACCAAGATATGCCACAGGACAGAGTACTTGCCTTAGGTTGGCCGGGAGCAGATCTGCTACTGGCTCTAGGGTCACGCGAAGCTTCTCACTATCTTTGACCAACTGCAGAACCGGATCATCAAGCAATCTTGCCATCTCTTAGAGCCGATCGGTGACATCGGCTGGCACGAATTTGGGTGGTGAAGAAGCTCTCTCTTGTTCTTGCCCCAAGCTGATTTCCACGATGGAAGGATCAAAGTTGACAATACATACAAATTGATGGACTACAGGAATAACAGACTCTTATGAGAAAGGTCGAATAAAAGTAATCTAAAGGAGCAGTGGGTTCACCTCGGTGTTTAGAGAAGTCCTTTCGTCGCCATTCTGATGCACGTCAAGCTCAGAATTGGCCTTGTGAGGGGAAGCACTGGAAGAAAGAGTGATAGTTGAATGTCTTGGTGCTTGTTTTCCTTGAAGCGGTAAGACATCACCTCTATTGGTTGAACCCCTTGACTGTGAGGGAAATAGATACGCATTAATATATATACGCCCATGAGAAGAAAGGTGCTGCTATCAAAAGACTTAGAGCAGATTCGACATGATTAGAAATAGAAGGAGTAGGAGACCGCATTCTGGAGCTTCTGGTTTTCTTGTAACAAACCCTCTTGGTCGGTGATTTGCTTGTGTCATCACGCCGGTGTTTTGAATGACTACCAGAAAGTAGTAACTTATCAAGAGAAGGCGCCAACTTCTTGTACAATGGTATGGGAGCGGTCTCGAATAATGAAATGGCTCCCCTGACTCGTTAGTGGGCACAGGTTGTAGAGGTAACAGAGAGTAAAAGAGTCTGCTCACTATGGTAATTTTAGTTACCTCTACTAGTGAAGGGTCGTAGGAGTCAATGTAGCAAAGCATGGTGCCAAGTGGGCCACGAAATAGATGGGGCTTCCAAATCTCCCAACAGGTGCTAAAGCCAGTAGCGGTGTAGACAAACTCCATGTCACATGGGATTAGGATGGAAAGTTTAGAGAATAGATGGTATGCTTGAAATGCTAGAAGCCGTTCAGTGAGATCGGCACGGCTCAGAAACATGTCGTGGATGATGAAGCGGGGCAAAACTTGGTTTAAACCAAATTGTCAAGCAGAAATTGCCGGCTGGTATGACACATATCCAAGCTTTGTGATTCTGTTACTAGTGCTCATACTCATAGGCAGCAGGCAAGGACAAATCATGGTTGAGTAGTGCTGCCGAGTTTCTTCATCCTCGACAAAATTATCTAGTCTGAAGAAGGAGAGATTTTCAAAATGGTTTGAGTCAGAGTAGGCATGGAAGGTGGCCACGGTGTGTTCCTGGTAAAATAGATTGAACCATTTGGCCATCTTCATTTCATTGGGCTTGCTGCCATGGAGTCGATACAAAGCTTGGCCAAAAGAAGTACATAGAATAAGTTTGCCTGAAGAATGTGGGAAGAATACATTCTGTAGGCGAGGGAAACACAGGGTGTATTGCTAGAAATACAATTGCCACCAGAGTTGTAGAAACCACCAGCATCCACCTGATTTAATGTGATCATTGTTCAAAATCCGGGTCGTATTCAGAGAAAGGTGTCGATACAAAATGCCAAGGAATAATTTTCCCATAGTTCATTGCTGGCCGTTGGCAAGAGCATTGGCCAAGTTCAGGTAGTTCTTAGTTGGAGGAAGGGAAGAGCCACAAAAGAGGAAATGGTCTAGCCAAATATTCAAGAAAACAGTGTGTTCTCTATGGCCGACCATTCCTGAACGTTTATGGTAATCTATATATTGGCCCCAATTTTTGGTTGTGGCCATGTCAACAATTTTATGCCTACATTCTTCTAGAAAAAAGGGAGAAGGGCAAGATGAGTTAGCATTTAAACCTAGAATCATGGTCACATCCATTAGGGTAGGGGTCATGCGGCCTTGGCCAAATAAGAAGCAATTCAGTGAATCAGACCAGAAATAGCGGATTGCCCTTAAAAGATTTTCATGCTTCCCTATGGGAGACAAAGTCAGAGAAAGAGCATTGGCTATGCCTACACTTTGCCAAATAGATGACTTGTGGTACTTGGACACTCGTTGATTTTCAGGGAAAACTAAGCCAACCACCACATCCACCACAATCTTCCTGGCTGCAAGGTCAAGCCAGGTGGCATGCCCACACCACCACAACCTTGATCGGCTCCCCAGCGAGAAGCCGATCTGAGTAGCACCCAAGGAGATGAGCTTAGCAGCGATGCGATCCCTAGCTCCTCGTGTGCCCGTTTCAGGACCATACCCCCACTGATTTCCTAAGGCAACAGCTCCTCTAGTTGTTGCATGTAGTCGGAGGATGTGCGAGAAGTATATTTCCGCTGACTCCACTGACCATGGAAAACCAACCACATCTTCTGATCATGGTGCTGATGATCACAGTAACAAAGCTCGTGGACATACAGGTTCACATTCAGTAGAAGTTGATAACTCTAAGGCATGCGATAATGACTCGAAATTGGCAAATGATCTTAATAATGAGTTTGAGCAGGAAGATGAAGCTATTTCAAACCAAATTCGTGATGATGAACATAATTGCTCGAATTATTCATGAAGACGAAGAAGGAAATGATTGCGGTGGCGGTGGCCGTGGCTGTGGCCGTGGGGATGTTGTTATCCTTGGAACGCCAATTTTGGAGAAAGCCCTATCAGACAAACAATTAAAAACTATAGGCAATCAAGTTGCAAAGGAAATAAAAAATGGTTAGCTTTGTTGGAAAAGGCTAAAGAAGAATCTAAGCTACTTGAACAATCCGTGTCTGATCCTGATGAAGTAAACTTTTCTAATGATGAGCATCACTTTAGGTTCTGTAAGGCACCTATACAGTTAACCAAGGAAGATGAAACTGCCTTGTATAATACTCCACGGTATTATGAGAAGATCATGTTCAAGAATGTGGTTACTAGGATGCACAAGGTGCCAAAAGACCTTCTATCGCCTGTCAAATTAATAGAATACTGGGCACCCATCCCTACTAAGAAGTCTGCAGCAATGAGAGTGAAGATTCAGAAAGATAGTGAACTTCAAAAGTTAGTTTCTCCTCAACTACTGTGCCTACATCTCCATTTGATTTTGTTTCATTGTTCTAATATCTAACAAGAGTTTTTTTACGGAAACATTGATTCAAAGTGGAGCAGCCATTGTTTTTACTAGGGAAGAATTACTTTCAAGTTTATCTGACTCCAAGGATGTAGGTGTCTCTTTGCTTACTTTGTGAACTGTTTGCGCTATGATGATTTTGAATATGGCATTCAGACCAGATTTTACACGCCTCCAACATTTTTTATGAGCCATCTATTGCTTCTATTTGCTCTCTCTTGTGTCTCTGTTAATTTAATTTATATAATTGTTGAATATGTGTAGATACATTGTATATATATGTTCTTTTTGTTGTATGTTTTTCTTTTTTTAATGTACTGTCTGTGTGTAGGTATTTATCAATCTTAGAGCAGATGGTACAAACTGTATTAATCATGGTTAAGTGAAATCATTTCTGGAATTAGCATTGTTAAATTTTGACATCAGAAAAGCAAAATTAGTAATACAGAATTATTTGGCCATTCTCCTTTTTCGCTTTTTTATGTTTATGTTAGTTGTATTACATATGTGTTAATGATATGGAAATCTTTTGTTGTTTTTCCAGATCTTCATGCCTGTACAAAATCAGGGCCATTAGAGTATTAATTGCATAAATCTGGTCCATAATCGTATTGATGTTTTGGACTCATTAAATTATAAATCCATTGATGGTGACCCAATAGACATAACTACCACATTGCGACTAAGGCTCTTCCTACTATGTTTGAGCTTTGGCAATCCGTCGTCGGTGACTCCAACTTGTTACCACTTTTCCATCACGCTTCCTCCATGTTGCATTCTTGTCGTAACTTGTTAGTACTTTTCCATCCTGTTTCATCCCTGCTGTAGTCGAAACTCGGGCCCCTAGCTCTATATGCGGCATATACAAGAAAATCGCAACCTGTTACCACTTTTCCATCGTGCTTCTCCCACACTGTTGCATCATTGTCACAACATTGTGATTACTTTTCCATCCCGGTTCATGTGGCTGAACCACCAATTTAATCTGAGCTAAGCACACCTGCCGCCATATGGCTCGTAGTGCACTTAGACCAAACTAAACCCGGCCGTCCGTCGAGAGTCATTCGGCTCTCGATATTACCCAATCCTAGAGGAACCGACATCATACACATTCAACCATCGATGGAGCCACAACAGTTACATCATCATAGGTAGTTGAATATAGTATAAGTAGACTTAGTTTACAAACCAGTTTGAAATAAAATACAAGTTCCAACATAGTGCCATCACAAGGCAAGTTTAAGAGTATCTCACAGTGGAATTTAAAGTTTGAAATTCATGATAACATCAAAAGAACTGCATCAAATGAGACAACATCGAGCCCACCAATGTTGCGCCTATGCCACACATGACATCCTTCAACCCTAGTGAAGGCATGCACCCCCACCAATACAAGTGCACACGAATAACTCCATACCTGCGCTCAAAAATGTGGGAAGCGAACCCCGAGTAACTAAATACTCAGATAGGACTTCATCCGTTAAGAGGATCTTAGGCTTACGGCTGATGCAAAGCTTGCTTACTAACAAGTGGATCCTTAGCCATTGATTTTAAACAGTGGTATATCAACATAAAGTAACAAGTTCCATCATTTGCATATAACATCATAATAATAATAACTGACAAAAATGTAAACAATACAATACAAGCATGTGGAATTTGAAAACATAAATAATAATCAACATCATATTCAGGTAGTTACTATGTTGCCCTTGTGCAATATTAGCATTCTCATACCTGGTGAACATCAGCGATTCGAATCGATTTTTAATTCCTAGGAATAACTATCATGCCAGGTGTATATGCTTACTAGCCGTAGCATTCCCACGTATAGTCCTTAACCCGTCTCATACCAAGTTCGATTCACTTCCGCCTAACCCATAGGTTGTGCTCTCTTAGGAGCATTACCACGGCGTCCTGGGTCAGCCCTCCCTTGAGTACAAGCACCCCTGAGCCACCTTCCTCTCAACCAGTTGGTAGGAACATGTCTCTGTGCTTCAGATGAGCGCAGGAAAGACTTTACCGGTCCCACATCCTGGACAAAAATTCTAGCAATGTTATGCCGACCAGCAAGCAAACAACGGACTGGCCTTATGCGACTCGGGCGAAGTCCATAGTGCAACATCATAAAAAGTAAATACTGAAATAAAATGTCCACTTGGTATCAATTTAATCGTGAGCATAATAATAACTTCCACTATAGTAAGATTTCTGTGATTTTGAAATCACCTATGCGACGAGTGACTCCAATTCACTCATGTCTACCAGTACCTAGCAAATTCTAAGCAACTCATCATATGGACTCTATGTATATGTGCTAGGGCTAGGGCGGCCGTGAAGTCTAACGCAAAGAGTTTCAATCAACTCCTAATGTGGATGCGTAAACATCAAACAATTCCAAGTAAGCTCGGAAGCATGTTTCTGCCTACCTTCCTCACTAGGGTCAGTGGGTGCCTCCGGTGCGGAGTCGGGTATGTGCTGCAGGTCCTCCTGCTGCTGGTCCACCTACTCCTGGTGCGAAGGCTCGTCATCTGGCTCCTCGATCAGCGGCTGTTCTGGCGGTGGTCCTTAGCTCACGGGACCTATATGCATGATATAATGCAAATGAGTGCAAAGGAATGCATATGGTGCGGGTGCAAGGTATGAAACAGTATGCAACAAGCAAATAAGTTGAAATATGCAACATTATGCATTCAATAGGGAATACACCTAAATCATATTATGCAATATGTTATCTATTGCATTAAAACCACTCATGTTGGGTTTAATCTGTTAAATAGTTCCAAATGGTCACAAATATTTATGATTTGAAGATAAATATTGTATAATGTCACTACCCAAATTTGAGCAGCAAAGGAGCTATAGAATAATTATAGTAATTCCAGCAAGTTATTTGGCATTTAAGATCTCAAATTTATTACAAATCACGGAAAATGTTTCTAACTTGGCAACTTTTACAGCAAGCATAAGGGGTCATGAGAAACTTTTATAAAATCCAGCAAGCAGAATAACCATGGTTTGATAGCACATCTATTTTCCATATATACACGATGGAGACACGGAGATTTTTTCCCAAGGTTCGGGGAGGCCAACGTGCCTCTAACCCCTACTCCTCATTTGGCGCCCCCCTGTAAAGCTTTGCTCTTGCATAGCCCTCAAACAAAAATGGCCTTGCCCACGCAAGGGTGGAGGATGGCATAGTGACCTCCGCGGAGGTCAAGCAACCATGGTCGGGTCTCTGGATATCCCCGGTACACACCCACATGAGCCCTTCTCTCGTGTAGTCTGCGACTACGGCCTCACCCACGCAAGGGTAGAGGATTATCGGGGATATTGGTGTCTTCCCGAGGCCTTCTCGAGGAGCTAGCTCACCATCTACACTAAGGAAGCTTTGGCCAACTTGCCGAGGGCCTTCCTCCCTCTCACAAGTAAGGTGGCGGCCACTCCACACTTCGAAAGGCTCTCACAAGACTTACAAGCCCCACACTTACAAAGGTAGACGTGCACGCAGGCATGAGAGATAGACAAATAGGCCTAAGCAAAGATGCACTAAGCACTAGCTATGCCGAGATGTGTCTAGTTATGGTTGGGCTCACAAAATGTGTACCTATACTTCAAATGGGCTTGGAGAGTGTGTCTCAACACTACAATGAGCTTAGGAGTCACCAACCATGGAATGGAGGCAGGCCAAGGGGGTATATAAATTGGTCATTCGGAGCTTCCTCCCCTTTTCTGTGAGACCACCGGACCATCCGGTGGTACACCTTCGGACCGTCCGGTGCGTACAATTGGCTAGTCGTTGGAGCCGACCATTTAATCTTAAGTCAACCGTTGGAACCATCGGACCGTCTGATGCGTGTTGGAGCTTGGGTCTTCAAGTTGATATTCGTTCTATCCAGAACATAGGGTGGTATCACCAGACCATCCTGTGGTGACCACCGGACCATCCAGTGCGTGTAAACGTCGGGACCTGGTTGCTCATTCTCCACTGCCTATAATGTCCGGTGGTAGACCACCGGACCATCCGGTGTGTGAAAAATCTGGCTCACTGACCGGCCAAGTCAGGACAACCGCTACTGATGGGATGGAGTCTTGGGTCTTCTCCTAAGCCTTTTAAGACCTCATTTGATGTGTTTGTACCCCAAGTCCATCTCTTGCACCCTAGGACTTAGACAAAAACACTTCCACACACATTAGTCCCAAATGGTATGTGTTGTCAACTCAACCACCAAAATCACATTTGAGAAATATGCACAAGGCTTAGGGCCCATTTCCCTTACAATCTCCCCCTTTTTGGTGATTTATGACAACACAACCAAGCAAGCAGTAAAAAGACACCAAATGAAGAACATGAACATATTACTTGCTAGGATGCAATGCAAAGACAAGATCAAGGATGCTAATTGGAATATGCGATGATACCAATTGATACTTTATTCCACCAAAGATTGGAAGAATTTGCTCATGTCTTGCCCTTGCCATGATTTTGTCCCCTTCTTGTGGTTAATGGACATAAAGTTCCCCCTTACTCCAATCCCACTACTCTTTTTTTCTTGGTCCATTTCCTTGATCTTGATCATCATTTCTCCCCCATTGTTCTTGATCATCATTTCTCCCCCATTGTTCTTGATCATGCGGCAACCCCCTTTTGGTCCTTTTTGATCTTCCCTTCACGGTTCATGTTCAACTCCTTGCATGCTTGCTTGGGTCCACAATTTCTCCCTCTTTGGAATCAAACACCGAAAATGAAAGCATTAAAAGCACAAGGGAGAGTCACACATATTATGACCCTTAGAATATGGAAGTTGAATGGATCACAATACATGAGACTCGCATAACATAGGCTAAGCTCTCCCTAAAGGTGTGCATACATATGATGGTAGACAAACCATATGCACAATTAGCCAATTAAGACATAAAGGAGCTTAATCTATATTATGCATGGATGTAGCTATAAATGATTGAAATGTACACCAAGGAAGGTGTTACCAATTTGAAGCCCATTTTCCTTTAACTTGATGCGTACCTCTGGCGACATGAGTGAGACTACAGACATGATAAACTTAAAAATGTTGTTAGTCTCAAAGTAACACAAACCATAGGATAGGCTCCCCATAAAGTTTGCATACAAGCTTTGAATTGCTTGTGAGAGACGTGCACTAGACATTGAAGTCCAATTGAGGAGCTCACCCTATGATTTGGACTTTGGCACAAAGATAAGAATTAAAACCTAGTGCCAACTACCTAAACTAAGAAAACATGTAGGTTGCTCATGGGTTAGAGTGAGACACAAGCAACCTACCATAACATAGCCGACGCATGCATTACTTGAATTTAGATATCATCATGCAACACCTATGGAAAATAAGGCAACTAGATGCTAAAATAAACACCAAATGAAAGCAAAACCTAGTTACCACACATGTAGAGGACTTGGGTATGAGATGAGCTTCATCACTTGGCTTTCTAACTTGACCTTTTATCCAAATGTAGCCAAGTCTCCAAGTCCTCTTTAGCCCTTGTGGCTCTATGGTGCCTTAGGAGTGACACTTTTCTTTTGTTTTCCCTCTCTTGGCCTCGCCTTTGCTCTTTGACCTACACATGAAAGATTTGTGGCCTTCTTTTTTGAAAAGGAAGCACGCCACAGTTTGACTCTCCTCAAGCTTCTTCACCACCTTAGGACGGTTATCTTGAGGAGGTTGGGCTTGCTCCCTTTGACCTAGTATCCTTGCCACATCCTTCATGAGCCGATCCACCTCTTGTTTAAGCACCTCATTTTCCATGGCAACTTCTCAGCAAGTATCTTCATACCTACTAACAAACGGCTTGCAAAAATGTGAGTGAGGTTTAACAATTAAATCACAAGAGGTGAAAGCATCCATTTTAGATTTTCCAAGAGAATATGTGGATGCATGAGTTGAAGTAGCTTTTAGTTCAAGAGCCTCAATCTTCTTTGTTAGCTCATCATTCTAGTCTATGACCATATCAAAATTAAGCACCAATTCTTCATAATTGGTTGATGACCTAGCCAATTGAGTCTTAAGGGAAACTATAGCTACTTGTTGTTCACGGACAAGGGAAACAAGCTCATCATATGAGGGGGCATCGTGATCACTTACATCGCTTTCATTTGTACCTTTGTCCATGAGGCACATGTGCGATGTAGAGGATGATTTGCGTGAAGTAGGCTTCTGGGAGTGCTTCTTATGATGATCTTCGTCGCTTGACACATCTACCCACTTGCCAATGCTTGTAAGTGCCTTATGCCTCTCTCTTCTTTCTTTTTCCTTCTTCCTGAGCTTGTGCCTCTTCTTCTTTTCCTCCTTGGCAAGAATAGGACAAGAGTCCGGAAAGTGGCCCTTCTCACCACATCCAAAATAACCACCTTTCCTTTCCTTCATCCTTCGGCGATTGTACTCAATGTCCTCAATGGTGATTGGGATGCCCTTGGAGTTGAGCTTCTTCAATGCTTTGTCTATCCTCTTGATCAACATGGCTATTTCTTCAGCACCATCAGAGGAGGAGCATTAGGCTTAATCATCTTCAACACTATCTTCTTCTTCACTTGGACTTGAGCTTGTCTCCTTCTTGCTCTTGCCCTTCTTCATCTTCTTCTTTTCACCATGAATGGTGAGTGCAAGTGTCTTGGCCAATCCTTGGGTAGTGCTCAAAAGCTATAACCTTGCCAAGAACCTTGGTGGGTGTCATGTTGCTCATGTATTGGTTGAGAAGATAGGTGATGAAGCTTGCATATTTTTCTTGTGGAAGCACCTCGATGATCTTCCTTAAGACGTCAGCATCGCTTAGCTTGGTGTCACCTATTGAATTGAACTCATTGACAATAACATTTAGGTGTGAGTACATGTCATTAGCCAATTCATTAGGAAGCATAGTAAATGAATTTAAAGCATTTCTAACCAAGCCAAGCTTTTGCTCCTTGACGTCACTTGTGCCATCATGGAGTGCTTGGAGCATTTGCCAAATCTCATGAGTGCTCGAGAGGCTATATACTCTATTAAATACATCAATGCTCAAAGCCCCAAACAAAGCATTGCGAAACAATGGCATTGAATTGTATTTCTTTCTCATCGGCTTTTGTCGGTTTTTCCGACCAAGAGGGGGGTTTTGTTCCTTCCTTAGTCACTCTCCAAACATCCAACCCTACAGCCTCTAGATAACTAGCCATTCTAACATGCCAATAGGGGTAGTTCATGCCGTCAAAGTGAGGAGCACTACCGGCACTCATCCTCCCACTCTAAGACGTCTCAAGTACTCAATCCGACGGTGAATCCAAAAGTCCAAATATGAGTTGTGAGCTCAAATGGCGATGAAATGGACTAAATTGAGTGGCTAGGCTCTGATACCAATTGAAGGTTGGACATACGCCTAAGAGGGGGGTGAATTAGGATTTCTAAAAACTAAGGCTCCTAAAAACTACAACTATTAAGCAAAACCTATGCAAGATAAATCTAGCTATGTGCACTAGGTTTTGCTAAGTGTTGCTAACTCTACCGTGGCCAAGTTTTGCAACCTAGTTGCACCTAAAAACTAACCTATCAAGCTACTCTAGGAATGTAAGCACACAACTGCAAGAATGTAAATGCGGAAGCTAAATAGATAGGTAGAGAGATGCAAACTCCTGATGACAATGTCAGCAATGGCACATGATGGAAACATGAAGATTTTTTTTCCCAAGGTTCAGGGAGGCCAACTTGCCTCTACCCCCTACTCCTCGTTTGGCACCCCCGCTATGCTTTCCTCTCGTGTAGTCATCAAAGGAATACGGCATCGCCCATGCAAGGGTGGAGGATGGCAAAGTGACCTCCGTGGAGGTCAAGCAACCATGGTTGGATCTCTGGATATACCCAGTACAAACCCACACGAGCCCTTCTCTCTCGTAGTCTCTGACTACCACCTTGCCCACGCAAGGCTAGAGGATTGTCGAGGATGTTGGGGTCTTCTGCGAGCCTTCTCGTGGAGCTGCACTACCGTCTCCACTAAGGAAGCTTTGGCCAACGTGCCGAGCGCCTTCCTCCCTCTCACAAGTAAGGTGACGGCCACTCCAGACTTTTGAGGGTCTCGCAAGACTTGTAAGCCTCACACTTATAAAGTTAGATGTGCACGCAGGCATGAGAGATAGACAAATAGGCCTAAGCAAAGATGCACTAAGCACTAGCTATGATGAGATGTGTCTAGTTATGCTTTTGTGATGGTTGGACTCACAAAATGTGTTCCTACACATTCAAATGGGCATGGAGAGTGTGTCTCAACACTACCATGAGCTCAGGAGTCACCAACCATGGAATGAAGGCATGCCAAAGGGGTATACATAGCCTAAGCCTCAAAACTTGCCATTGGGAACTTCCTCCCCTTTTCTACGAGACCAACGGACCGTCCGGTCAGTACAATTGGCTAGCTATTGGACCCAACCGTTGGATTTTCAAGTCGACCGTTGGAACCACCGAACCATCCGGTGCTGCATCACCGGACCGTCTGGTGCGTGTTGGAGCTCGGGTCTTCAAGTTGATATCCATTCCATCCAAAACGTCTGGTGGTATCACCGGACTGTCCATGCGTGTAAACGTCGAGACGTGTTCGCTCATTCTTTGCTGCCTATAACGTATGGTGGTAGACCACCAGACCGTCCGGTGCCTAAAAAATTTGGCCCGCTGACCGGCATAGTCAGGACAGCCGCTACTAACGGGATGGAGTCTTGGGTCTTCTCTTAGGCCTTTTAAGACCTCCTTTGATGTGTTTGCACCCTAAGTCCATCTCTTGCACCTTGGGACTTTAAAACACCTTTCTCTTTGATGATATTTTTAATTGTTATCTTATATGTGTACGCAGTCTCTATCAAATAAATGAATGTGTATCTTAAAAACATATCTATGACATTCCTTTGAATCACAGCGTAGATTCAATTTTATGACATTCCTTTGAATCACAACATTCTGCTTGGTTCAATTTCTGACTGTGTACACTTTACTTCTATTATTCCGATAAATCGGATATTTATCATGTTTTTTGTTACGCTCCAAAACCAGGCCCACGCGACAGCCGCCACATGATTATGAATCAGCAATCCACAACCACGTTAAGGCTAACACAAAACATAATTATCCAATGGCTTTACAATGACTAACAGAAGCTATATTTATATCGTAAAGAGTTATAATTTACATAGCTATTTAACTACAATATTTTAAAATGAAGAAAATATAATACTACATCAGTATTTTCTCCCAAAAGATCTCACGAGTATCTATTTATTGTTGGTGCCTTCAGCGTGAGCTTCATTTTCTGCGTATACAATATCCAAAGCAAGTGTGAGTATAAAATACTCAGCAAGAATCAAATATTGTATATCAATTATCATTAACATCATGTTTTCTCATAAAATAAGAAAATGCAAACTAATGACTTGCACTAGAAAACATGTGTACCAAAGCCATGTGTATGTGTGTATGCGGAATACTAGTGTATATGTATGTCGAGAAGGACTTGCATGTATGCTTGATCACTAATGACGAATGGCCAGGGTGCTATTTATAGCGCAGCAAACTTGGCTCTCACGGAAAAATAAATACTATTTTAATTCACCCTTTCTCGTCTAGCCCTCTAGTCGAGTTACTTTAGCCCATACAAAATGTTATTTTGTTGGCTCGTTGGTATGGCCCCGTAAGCAAGTGGCATAGAGTAGCTAACCGACATTAAAAGGTTCAAGAAGCTACCCTAGAAAACGGTGTGTACTCAGGCTGAGTACACCAATAAGGACTAAATGGAGGACCAAATTGCAAGTGGCAGCCATGTCAGCGCCACGCCATCGCCACGTTAGCGACAGCGCCACGTCAGCAATCTCACCACGTGGCGCTGACGTGGCGATGACGTGGCGCTGATATATACATATATACATACATATGTATGTATATACCGTAAAATGCGTCTCCCAGCAAAATACATCCCGCAATCGTAAAACTTGAGTGTCCAAAACCGTAAAACGTGTTGCTAGTAAAATACGACGCGCTACAGCTAGGTCTCCATCCCGCAATCGTAAAACTTGACGGCCTGCAACCATAAAATGCGTCTCCCAGCAAAATACATCGCGTTGCAACCAGCTCCCCATCCCACAATCGTAAAATTTGACTGCCCTCAACCGCCTCTGCCGTTAAAATACAACTCCATCGGTCCAAAGCGTCAACTTCCCATTAAAACCGTATATTCACATCATAGATATATATATTGCAGCACACCCTAATTTCCCAATAAAATACAATGCGTTGCAACCAGCTCCCCATCCCACAATCGTAAAATTTGACTGCCCGCAACCGCCTCTGCCAGTAAAATACAACTCCGTCGGTCCAAAGCGTAAACTTCCTATTAAAACCGTATATTCACATCATAGATATATATATTGCAGCACACCCTAATTTCCCAGTAAAATACAATGCGTTGCAACCAGCTCCCCATCCCACAATCGTAAAATTTGACTGCCCGCAACCGCCTCTGCCAGTAAAATACAACTCCGTCGGTCCAAAGTGTAAACTTCCCATTAAAACCGTATATACACATCATATATATATATATATATATATATATATATATATATATATATATATATATATATATATATAATTGCAGCGCACCCTGATTTCTCTCATTTTTCTCTCTCCTCGATCAGGATCCCACCCCAACCCTAGGTAGCGGCGACTGCCTCCCCTCGGCACCAAGACCCTAGAAGGCGGCGGCGGGCCTCCTCCCCAACTCCGATGGGGGACCGGCGGGACTTTTCTCGGCACCGAAGCGGTTGCGGCGGGCGGCACCCAGGAGGCCGAGGCGGGCCTCCAACCCGACACCAGTGGCGGCGGCCTCCTCTCGGCACAACATCGGGCGACAACCTTCTTCTCCCCGACACCAGGTAGCAGCATCCTCCCCGGCACCACGACGGCGACGACAGTCTCCTCACGGCACCAAAAGGCGGCGGCGGCGGCCTGCTCCCCGCACCAAGCGGCGGCAGCGGCCCCCTCCTCCTCCTCGGCACTAGAAGGCGGCGGCGGCCACTTCCCTCGTGGATCTGGCGGTGGCGCCCCTACACGGCCTCGAGGCGACATCCTCCCTCTCCGGCGGAGAAGGTGGAGGTGCCCCCCATGTCCATGTGGGGGTGCCCTCAAGCATCCTAGCGGCGGCGGGAGGCGACACCCCTCCCTGCGGTGGATCCATTGACTGCGCCCCTGCCTGGTGGCGGCAGGCCTCCTCACGGCAACCAGGTGGCCGTCCTCCTCTCTCCCCCGCGGATCAGGCGGCGATGCTCCTTCACGGCAAGGCAGCGATGCTCTCAAGCACCCTAGCGGCGGCGGGAGGCCTCAGCCTGTGACGGCGAGATCTGGAGGAGATTTGCAATCTGCTTTTCTGTGCCTCTCGTTTGTTGTTCGATTGGATCTTGAGGACCGAAAAGCGACATAGAGGGGGGGTGAATAGGTCGACTCCTAAAACTTGCAACCCCAAAACCCTCTCCTCTCGTTTATGCAAAGTCGCATAGCAAAACCAAGCTGCCAACCCTAGGACACTTAAAGGAAAACTATGTGGAAGCACTACACACCACTCGCTCAAACGCCGAGAGAAAACGACGCAAAACGAGCTAAGAACAGCCGGCTGCAAGAGCCACTGGACGGTCCGACGGCTACCCACCGGATGGTCTGGTGGCTAGGCACTGGACGTTCTGGCAGGCCATCGGACATTCTGGGCTGAGGGTTGATCCCACTGCACGAGCACCAAGAGACGGTCTGGTGGCTCATCGCCGGACGGTCCGGTGCTCGCAAAAGCCCTATGAGGCCGAGCCTCGTGAACTCCACCCGAGCGAAAACCCCAGGCACCGGATCGTCCGGTGCCTCACCACCGGACGGTCCGGTGGTGTGAAACAAGGCAGCCCGAGAAGAGAAAATACCCTGCGAATCCTCAAGAATCGATCCAAATCTCGACCAAATTGACTCCAAACTTCACCAAAATTCACAAGAACTTTGTCTAGGCCACGGAGAAGCTATTCCCAATAGATCAAGGCAAAGCCCCAAGTTTTTCTCCATGGATTTGACTCGTCCCCAAAGTGAAGTCCACAGCCAAGAACGAAAAACACGGGGCTACTCGTGGTGCTGAGATTTAGCACACCAAAACCACAATCTCTCCATATCCTAGTAGTCCAAAACACCGGCAAGAGAAGGATCTCTGGCTTGGTCAACCACAAACACACCAAAAGACCAAGGAACCAAGATCAAAAGCCAATCAAGAGAGGGGGAAACACAAGCACACAAGGAGCTGCACGAATTCCATCTATTAATGACCCAAAGGGGTCTCAAATTCAAATTACAAGATGGGGATTCGATCACCCAATCAGCCACCCACTTCCTACCCTCTTACTATGGCCCTAGATCTCTCTAAAGCACTTGGAAATTGTTGCTCTTCCTAGCCCTAAGCAAAGTCTAACCAGCCAAGAGGAGTGGCTTATGGCAGCCACCTCCTTATTTATACTATAGCTCTATTTCCCTAAGGCAGTTTTGCACTGGAGCCCCTATATTACAGACTCTTACACTAAAACATCTGTAGAGGTAAGAAAAGACCGCAATAACTTAGATGAACGGCCACGATGGAGTCTTCGACGTCTTCAGGTTTCTCCGCCTTTGCTTGATGTCCTCCACATGGTTAGTAGCTCATCCCTCGGGGGTAACCACCAGTTTTGGGATAACGGCAACCAAACCCCTAGTTTTGATGCTCGATCCAGGAAATGATAGTTGGGCCCAGTTTTGACGCTCGAACCGGTAAATGCTTGTTGCGCCTCTAGTCTTGAGTGATTTTACAGCTCACGACACCGTCCCGCATCCAAGGTAACTCTTATGGGCCGAGCCTAACTTGGGTCGCAACCTAAGCCACCTGCCAATCCGCTCGGCAGGGATTTTGTCACGGCACGGTAGCACTCGGGCACCGCCACCAGGTCACACTTAGGTGGACTTTCCTCCAGGTCACGCTAAGGAGGTGCTCGCTTGTCCTTCAGCAAGTCTTCGGTGTTGACAAGCGCTCATCATAGCCAGTACGAAAGACCAGACTTGGTACACTTGAGTCCCTTAGATCTGTACGCATAGGACCTTCCGTTGATTGTATGATTTTGCCACTTTCTGTGTTGGAACCAATTGCACATGCGAATCCGTAAAATCCAGCCCTATTTGATATTTAAAGAATGATTTCTGTTCCAAATGAAGCCCTTTTTACGGTTTGCATGCGTGAATTTTCACTTGGATCTCGACCTTTACTGTTACAAAGGAGCTAGTTTTATGGTTTGGAGAACATATGATTTACTCCTACGAAAAGAGTTGTGGGTCTGTTGCAGGGTCTTACGGTAAAAAAAACACTATTTTAGGATGACGCTTCAGGTCTTATAGTTGAGGCTAGGAGTTTTACTGTTGCGTGGAGAATATAGGCTTCCATGAGACGTTGAATAGCTAGAATTTACGGTCAAACGAAACATAATATTACGGTTGAGGGCTGAGAACTAACGTTCAATGATTTAGAAAGTATTTTACAGTTGCGAGTTGCATTTTTACCGTCGCGGGATGGAGATAGTTGTGTTTTTGTTGATTTTACGATTGCGGGTGAAGATTTTATGATTGCAGAAGAGAGAGAGGTTTACGCTTGCGGGAGGTTTGGCAGGCTATATGTATATATACATGATACATTCATCTTCAATAAACCAATAAGGGTATATTCGCATACTTATTTATCAGTTTGAGTATGTTCATATACTTATTTTAAGATACCTCAAAGGTCGCCACATGGAAAAAATTACAAAATAGCCCCTTACTTTAATATATTATGATAATACATTTATATTAATATATATAATGAGATATGTTCACATACCATAAGTATACTCACATATCTCATGTACATACCACCATAGATGGTCTAATATCGTTGCATACTCCGTGTGCATACCTTTCGTTTCACCAAATACGGTTAAAATCTTAAGATACACAGGTGAATGTAGCTACATGCGCATGTAGAAAGAAATTTTCATATATATAGAGAGAGGTATTCTATATATAGATTAATATAAGGACACTATTAAGGTAAATAAACATAATTAATTTTTTGCTAATTACTCGGTTCTTCACATTTTTAATCTTGATGTCAAAGCCAGAAAGTAACTCTTTTTCTTTGCTTAGTTGTTACTCACTCACTACCGCCACATTCTCTTCATGGTTTGTCTATTCACTCTCATATATGGCATGACTTGTCGAGTACCTTAGAAAGATTCCTCCAGTCGTACTAAATGGCGCTTTGTAACTATATCATGTTAAGGATGTACTAACCATTTACATGCTAGTTAATAAAGCTAACATATAAAGATTTAGATATAACTATGTGCATCGAAAAGTCATGAACCGCAATGTAAAGACCATTTGTTTTACGCGATAAGTCGTAAACCCCTGCCTCATCCAAATCTCAGGATGAGATTTGTTTAAGGGTGGGCTGTGATGCCCTCGGCATCTTAAAGGCTCTAACACATTAAAGTTAGACACATCATAATGATGATTTATAACTTACAAGTGCTTAGAGAGGAATGAGAACTAGGTGGAAAAATCATTACGTCAATTTTTCTATTCAAAATACAAAACTTGCGTTGATTTGGTTGAATAGTTCAAAATCTCCTAGCTTTTGTGTGAAATATAAAATACCAAAGTTTTAGATTAAGATGTTTCCTTTAACTTTGCTATTGTGACCACTTTCAAAATCTCACAATAAGAGGTACAAACATTCAAACCAAATCCAACGTAGTTTTCTTTTAAAAAAGGTGGCAAAGGTGTCTTAACCATTTTGATTCTGAAATTACTTTCGGTTTTACTATACAACTTCAAAATCTTCCTTGCTATGAAATGCAATTAAACTTATAACATTTCAAAGAAATCTGACATTGACTTGGTTAGACTCATTCGGATGTTTAAAAGTACAAAACAAGAAATACCTTATATATGCCAAATTTGCTGTTTGGACCGACCCTTGAACATGTCTGAGTGGATATTTCAAAAGCTATTGTGAACTAGACCAAACTTTATATACCAAATATGTAATTACAACTTAGCAACTATGGTATTTTAACCACCGGCATGCATAAAGGTTTCGATACGGTTTTGAACCAAATAAGCTTCAGCTGCAACAATGGATCAAAGTAGGACTCTATAGTAAATTCAAATTTCTGTGAAACAAAAGTTATGATCATGAAAAACCATATATATAAAACCTATAGATCATAAAATTCTAAGAAACATTGGTATAATACTTCTTTCATGAATGTACATAAATAACAGTTTTGGAATTTTAAACTGCATGACTCAGCTTGGTCAAACTGGGGGCAACAACATAAATTTGAATTTATACCAAAATCATCAACAGAATTTGATATAAAGTTCTATAACAAAGTTGTAGGGCATAAAATATAGAAAGTTTCTCATATTTTGGGTTTTTTCCAAATCTGTTTTTAAGTGGTCCAAAAACATGAGTAACCAAACAGCTATTGCAGCAGTCAAACTCTCCCTTTCTATTTTTAGGTTTTCCCTTTTTCCTTGAGTCCATGATAGGCAGGCCCCACCTGTGAGGCCTCCGATTCTAGCCAACCGAAAACCACCGACCGCCCCCGGTTTTGCAAAGCTAGTTTGGCTTCCGTAGACTCGGTTTCGTAGACCGATACTCTTTCCTATCACCTGGCCCCACATGTCACTCTATCTTGGTCCATGGACTATGCCCACCTAACACTCTCCCCCTTCTTCCCCAACCCGCGCCCGCCATGCCCTGCACGCCGACGCCACGCGGCCGCTGGCGGCCGATCATGCCCACGCCCTAGCGCCCCCCGACGTCGCTAGCCCTGGCTCCCTTCCTCTGCAAGCCTCTACGCTCCCCTCTCACTCCCTGCTCATCTCCCTGCCTCTAATGCGCCCTTCCCTCTCGCGCAGAGCAGTGCCACCATCGGAGCGAGCTCAAGCTCGATCTCTCTCACCGGCCGCCTCTGGCCATCTCCATCTAAGCCGCCGCACACGCTAGGCTCGCACGGCCCCACTCCATCTCCCCCGGCATTCCTCGGCCGCCTACATCGCCCCAGAGCCCCGACAGTTCGCGTCGTTGCAACGCACTCATGTTACCACCGGCCTCACCGTGGACGGCCTCCCTCAGTTCATCCCCGCGGCTCCGCTCCCCACTGTCGAGTTCGCCTCATCATTGCTCAACCAGTGTGTGTTCCGCCACCACAAATCGGCGCCCACGTCACCAGATTGAGATCGTGTCGCCGCGGCCATGCCCGCCAGTTCATCTCGGTTCAATCGCCGTGCCCGGCCTATTGTCGTCTTTGTCTCCGACCAAGAACTAAGGGAGGCGAGTCCCCATGGGTTGGGAACACATTCTACGCTGCCGCCGGCCCCTCCTCATGTGGTGGCAACCGCCGGCCGAGCCCATCCCCGCACGCAGCCAAAGGAAGAAAAAGGTGAAGCCGCGTTTTTGCCAAAACCCCCCTTCCGTTTCTTGTTTTTGCATGGCCTGGTTTATATACTATTCACTGAGTCTTGTGTATTTTCTGTGCAGGCCCCTTGAAACTAAGGATAATCCTAAATAGGTCCTTAGGTTGTGGGCTTTTATTTTTAAATGCATTTTCTTGCTATAAAAACTTTGAAAATCCGTAGTTAATGAAATAAAAATGATAAAAATGTGAAACCAGTTATGTTGAGTTAAGAAAAATGCTGTCTACATGGTGAACTAGGCCTTGTGCTATGAAAAGACTATTTTGCCCTTGATTTATTACATGCATGTTAAAACTAAAGAAATGCTAAAAGTGGGTAAATGTACTCCAAAAATTCCGAAACTTGGACGGTAGCATGTATATGATTTTTAGGCTATGTGGTGATTTTTAGAAGCCCTAGCATGCAGTAAAAATTACTGTTTTACCCCTATGTGTGCATTTAGTGTATTTTAGAAGTATGAAAATGTATGCTACATAAAACTTGTCCAAAAATTCCATTGAAATTATATTGTGCTCACTTGGTCCAATGTAGCCTGGAAATAACATTATATGTGTTTTGCTTACTGTTTGCTATGTGTTTTAAAAATGGCAGATGCTATGGTCATTTAAACAATAAAATAGAAAAGTGATATTTAATATGCTCTAAAAATCCCACCAAAATTCATGCAGCCATGTTACTGTACAAGTATGATTATGTGAGATTTGATGCATTTTTGGGTGCCTTTACTTTAGGAATCCACTAATATTTACTTTATGAGCTTAAAAGTAAAGGGAATGAAAAAGAATCTTAATGTACTTATATGAACTCTTATTACTCTGGCGAACTCCATTTAGTATATCTAATATTGAAGTATCAAAATGAAACCTTGGAAGATAGATAACACTATATGCTCCACATGCATATTCCATTCTCATATGCCTAGGTTACAAATCCTTAGCCATGAAAGTATTATATGGTTTGAATGTAGCTAAAGAACGATAACTCAAAATAAGCCAAATTATATATATAGATAGTTTAATTGTATGCTTGTTCAACGCTTGTTTATATTGGGTATTATAAGAATGACTTGAAATTAGCAATCTATCATGTGCTCCTCATATACTACTACATGATATGTTTGACTTGTTGAGGAAAAAATAAACACCACCGCACTTCATGTATGTGTCTTAGTAATCCAAGTAGCCATGGCTTGTTTCTATCGGGTCACATCATTAACATATTATTAATACAATCAGTAACTTGAAAGTTGTATATGTGTGCTTGTATGATCGTATGGTTGCTCGGTGTCCATAAGAATACTCCTCTTTCTAAATAGTTTATCAATCACATTTTTGTCTGTCCAAAAAATGATTGTTCAGTCCAAAAAATAATTGTTCATATATGAACTTGTTATTCATACATCTCATTCTCAGCATCATGCATACCATTCATATAGGAAAGAATTACTTATTTGGCTCTAAAAAAATTGGTGTTTACATTTTTGGCCCAAAAATTATAAATCTTCCTTGTTCGGCCATAAAATTTTGTTTGGTGTCTTCCTCGGCCCTTCCGTTAGTTTAGGGATGCAACAGTGTTAAGTACAGGTGTAAAAAGACATTTCTACCCTTGGCCCCACTTGTCATCCCTTCTCTCCCTTCCTTCCCCCTCTCCGATGCGACAGTGCCAGGCCGGCCTCCACCTACAGCATTCACCGGACTTTGCCTCCGGTGGCCAAGTTGCTGGCGACACCACCACCAACGACCTAGCACACGACTCCCGTGGTCACAGCCCTCAAGCACGCTCGCGCCTGAGTCGGTGGCGCGCGAGAGACGGCCGCGCCCGCGGCAGCCAATCGCGCCCAACCTGCACTGGCCGTGTCCACGCACGCGGCAGCTGTGCCCTCACCCGCGACCGCTGCAACTGCCGTGTGGTTCACTCTCACACGGCGTCCGCGTCCCAGGCGCTGGCCTCGCCCGCCACGTCCCCGGCGCTGGCCTCGCTTGCGCGCAGCCCCTGCGCAGCTGCGCTCCCGCGTCCCCGGCACTGGCCTCGCCTACGCAGCTGCGCTCCCACGCGTGGCAGCCGCGCAGGCCTAGCGCGCGCGGCGCCGCGTCTCCGGTGCTAGCCTCGCCTGCGTGCACCACAGACGCCAGCCTCGCCTACGCGCGCCGCTGCCGCCAGCCGCACCGGCCAATGCGCGCGCAGCGCCGTGTCCCAAGCACTTGGCCTCGCCTGCAGCGGTTGCATGTGTTGGGCCCCTAGCTGCCTCTCTATCTCACTCACACGCTCGCGAAACGCCGGCCGTCGCTCACACACTCGAGAATGCGCGGCGTCGCGAGGAAGAAGATGAACAGTGCCAACTCAGATGAACGCCCCGGCGAGCTCCCTCGCCTGTATGTTGGCCGCACTTTATTGCAACTAGACCAGGCACGATTACATGATTCAGTGGCGCTATTTATAGCCGCATTTGAGCTCCCCTCAACGCCCGGCTCTTCCGCCATGACCGCGCTCCATGCGCTGCGCTGTGCCCGCATGACGCGGTCACCCGCACAGCCCGCTCGCGCTCCAACGGCCAAACGGCTTGCCGATCTTCTCGCCACCACTCAACACCACACGGTCGCACCCTCTAACATGGGCTCGCCCATGCTACCGCGTCGCTCGAGCCGACCCAAGCCCAGCAGTTCACCTGCACCGAGCTCGCCGGCCACGACGCGCTTGCGTCCATGACGCGCACACACCGAGCTGCACACACACGCGCGCACTCAACACACACACACGACCCAATGCCAAGCTTAATCCTAACAATCACCCCCCTAAGCTTGACATGGCACACCCTAGACCTACAGCAACGTCGGCTCGTCATCGGCGCTCGCCAGCAGCGCCTTCTCCTCTCTCTTCTTCTTGCGGCAAAACTTGGCGATGTGGCCATACTTGCCGCACTCGAAGCATTGGCCATTGTTGCGACTCCACCCACGCCGGCTTGACCCCGACGCGATGCTGCTCGTGTCGTTGTCGCCGTCGCTTTGCTCATCGTCGCCGTCATTTCCACGATCGCTGCCGCCATGCTGTCTGCCACCGCCCTTGTTGCGCCGCCCATCAGCGCCGCGCCTGCCATCTCCACCACTGACGTCCTTCACCGCCACGCGCATGCTCCCTTCCACTCTGATGACGTTGCGCGTCACGCCGTTCCTCGGCGAGGTTCAGCCGAGCCACCTTCTCCTCAGCGGCATCCTCCTCGTCGGCGTTCTCCGCCACTGCGCAGCCGCCCGACTGAGCTTCTCCATCTTCATCTTGTCGAGGTCAAGAAGCATCTCGATCGACACTGCGACTTGTTTCCACTTCCTCGGCACCACGCGCAGGACCTTCCGCACGACACGCGCGTCCTCCAGGTCCTCGCCCTAGCTCGCGCAGCCGCCGATGAGGGTGTTCACGCGCACGGCGAAGTCGTCGACTCGACTCGCCAGTCCTTCCACCGGAGGTTCTCGAACTCTTTTGTGAGCCGCTGCACACTCGCCGTCTTGACGCGCTCCTCTCCAACCCGCATCAACTTCACGGCGTCCCATGCCTCCTTCGCCGTCGCCTTGACGGCGAGCACCGCCTTCAGCTCCGAGGGCACCCCAGCGCAGAATCACGGCGAGCGCCGTCCGATCATCGCGCCTTTCCACCTTGTCGCTCTTCACTGCATCCCAAAGCCCAAGCGCCTCAAGGCTCACCCGCATAACCAGAGACCACTCGTGATAGTTGGTCCTGGTGAGCACTGGGAGCTCCACCGCGCCGGCAGTGGCGACGACGCGTTCGCTGGTGGTGCCTCCACCAGAGAAGTCCCCGCCCTTTGGCGTCTTCGGCGACGTCGACATCTCCTTGCCCCACCTCGGCTCCGATGCCAATTGTTGGGCCCCTAGCTGCCTCTCTATCTCACTCACACGCTCGCGAACGCCGGCCGTCGCTCACACACTCGAGAATGCGCGGCGTCGGGAGGAAGAAGATGAACAGTGCCAACTCAGATGAACTGCCCCTGGCGAGCTCCCTCGCCTGTATGTTGGCCGTACTTTATTGCAACTAGACCAGGCACGATTACATGATTGAGTGGCGCTATTTATAGCCGCATTTGAGCTCCCCTCAACGCCCGGCTCTTCCGCCATGACCGCGCTCCATTCGCTGCGCTGTGCCCGCGTGACGCTGTCACCCGCACAGCCCGCTCGCGCTCCAACGGCCAAACGGCTTGCCGATCTTCTCACCACCACTCAACACCACACGGTCGCACCCTCTAACATGCGCTCGCCCATGCTACCGCGTCGCTCGAGCCGACCCAAGCCCGCAGTTCACCTGCACCGAGCTCGCCGGCCACGACGCGCTTGCGTCCATGACGCGCACACACCGAGCTGCACACACACGCGCGCACTCAACACACACACACGACCCAATGCCAAGCTTAATCCTAACAGCATGCCCCCCCTGCGCAGCTGCGCTCCCCGCCCGCGGCAGGGAAGAGAGCCGGTGGGGTCGTGAGCTGGCGGCGGCGTGGGTCGTGGGTGCGCGACGGACTCGGGTTGCGGGGCACGGAGCAGCCAGGGGCGGCGCGGTGGTTGCAGCTGGTGAGGCTATGGTACTCCGACGACGAAGGCATGCCCGGCCCGTCCTCTCCCGGTGCCGTGGAAAGTAGACGATGACTTGAACTGAAATAAAAGGGCAAAAATGTCATTTTACCCCAAAGTTAACACCGTTACCCCTGTAATCTAACAGAAGGGCCAAGGAAGGCACCAAACAAATTTTTGTGGCCAAACAAGAAAGATTTATAATTTTTAGGCCAAAAAAAGAAACACCAACTCTTTGAGGGCCAAATAAGTAATTCTCTCTTCATGTAGCGACGCTTACTGCAGATACGTGATCATAAAACAAGTGCGTGAAGCTACTTCAAGCATTGGTGTTCAAAAGACCAACTAAGACCCAAATACCACACTGTAGCCCCTGAAGTGGTATTTGGACAGGTGGCCTGAGGCAAAGCCTCACAACCCGGCAAACTAACTTTAAATTAGTTTGTTCAAGTTTTCAACAACAAAAGTAGGCCCCTTAGACATCTACACCTATTTAGAGAGTCCCACCACCTTCTATTTGTTTGTGCAGTACGCTCAGGAGTTGTATGAAACCCCACGTGCATAAACCCCTGATATCCCAAGTAGTATGAATAGATCGAAGTCTATGCTTAGCCATGCTTAGACGGTAGAAGTCGAGTTAAGATATTCACTCGCGCGATAATAGAGCATTACTGATAATGGTTTTCAAAAATTTAAATTTGAAAACAATATGATACGATGTGATGAAAAGATGAGACCGGGCGGACATATGGGTATGTTAAAAATAATGATGATGATTACGTGGATGGTATGGTGGATTCCGCCGGAGTCGTTTAAGGCACGTTCGCTGTTTGCGTGCTGATTAGCATAACATTGCTAGAATGCTTATCCAGGGTATGGAACCGGTAAAAGTCTTACTTGTACCGTCCGAAGAATAGAGACTTGTTCCTACCATGTTGCCGGAGGGAGTTGGCCTAGGAGAGCTCGTACTCGAGGGAGGGCTGACCCGGCACGCCGTGGTATCGCTCTTGAGGGGGCACAACCTGAGACATGGCGGGTTGGAATACGAACTTGGAATGGGACAAGTGGAGATAGAGGATACATGTGAGAACGCGATGGCTAGCGAGCATATATCTCTGGCATTATAGTTATTGCCGGGAAACTAAAATCGATTCGAATTACTATGATCACCAGGTGTGAGAATACCAATATCACTGACGGGCAACGCAAGTAACAACTTACATATATTATTTATTTAATCATGCTTTTTTATATTATATGCTCGTACTTGTATGTCTACTTTCCTACCATTTATTTTATGTTGATATATATGTGTTGTAATATTGAGATATATGTATTATGGATCATGATGATAATAATTGATGGATCAATTAAGTTTATCCTTTTAAAAGAGAATGAAACTTAGAAGTAAGGACCCACTACTAGTAAGTTTTGAGTCCACAAAAATTCTTGCATACTCATCCTTTGTTGTTGGTATTTTTGTCGAGAACCTTGTGATCAAGAATGACAATAGCGAGCTCAATGTTATGACTCGATGTTTTACTTCTACTGCATGATTATATCTATATTATGTTGCTTTTTTAGTTGCGAGTTATTTTGAAGTCTATTTCGATGTGATTGTATATCATTTTGAGAAATTGATTGGTAACAAATCAAGCTATGTTTGTATGAAATGTGGAGTAATTGTAATTGTTGTGGTTTTTTTTCAAGGACTTAACGTGTATGATGTCGGCGTCATTGTGTGATGGTTACCTCGAGTACTCTATTGGGTAGCTCGATAGACGACCGGGTTTAGTTCGGTCTAAGCGCCCTGCGAGCCATATGATGGCATGTGTGCTTAGCTCAGATTAAATCAGCGGTTCTCTAAAAAAAAGTTTCAGCCAATCACAGAAAAGGTTTCTAACAATGCCTTTCCCCAATGACTGCCGTGCATGTTTCCTATTAATTGAGTTTAATTAGTTATAGAGTATATATAGGTAACCAAACTTACAAAGTTGTTTAATCTCATACGCCACTTCAGACACCAACCTGCCGTAGCCCAATCAAGACAAGAAGGTTTGATGCGTTTAACTATGTTCATTCCCCAGTGTGTCTACCTTTCTGTTTCACATAGGCTCATAACAGGTTTATTCCACATGGTTCGCAGGTGTCCACCTAGCTTCGAATTTTGCTGCTGCAACACGGTGCCGAAAGCTACGTAGAAACGCTGATAAGGCTTCATTGTTCGCCTTGTCTGTTGGGTCTTAGTTTGTTAAAGCATCCTATGTCTTAGGTCCTGGGTAGCCCAAGACATGCACATTACCTTAGTCTGTATGAACACCACATGGGCTTATTCCTAAGTAACCCAGAGTGTCTAAAACCGTTATCTAAGCTGAAGAACCCTTTGCATAATACCGACAGGTCATCACCGTGCATTGCCAACTGGAATGTAAATTATGGTTGGTTTAACTATGAAACCATATACTGGGATGTAAATTATGGTTGCTTTAACTATGAAACCATATGCTTAGCGTCATCTCTAACTACTGGCTGTTTACTTCCATTGTCCATTGCTACAGCTTCATCGCATGGTGCACCCACTTTTGTATAAAAACATATCAGATATCATACAGCTTGCGCGAAATAAACAACCAAAAAATGATTTGGCTCTGTATTCATTCTAATTCGATTATATCAGCACTGACAGACGCATTTTCCACACCTTATGTCATAGAGTTTATAGTCACAATTAAGCTACTGAGCCAATGATGAGGAGCCTCTTTTCTTCGATCTGTAATTTGGTGCTTCCAATAGAGCCGTATAATAATCGTTGTTTGATAATTGCAGCACACAATCTTTTAACTACTCAATTCTACCCACATTTGGCCATAGAATATATACCAGCGTGTAAGTTTAGAATTAAAGACAGTTTCTGGCCTCTCAGACTATCTTCAATGGAGCGCCTAAAAAGACTGCCTACAGTACAAAACGATATTGTAAGGATAATGTATACAGAATAGAAAATAGATATAAATAGTAATAGACAATAAAGATAGACACTCTTACTGGAAATGGAAATGGTTCCAGAGCCACCCCAACGGTAACGCTGTCGCGTCCCCCTTCGAACCATACGTTTGGCAAATCCAACGACTGCACTGACTTGCGGCAGCTTTGCCACTGCCGCAGCCACAACAGTGAACAGAACCTCAGGCACCGTTTCTTTTGGATTGTGCGGCGCGTTTCCGCTGTTTCTAGACGCTTCTGCTATTCATGAATCATCCGATTGTGGGAATGGACTGCTGCAGCTGAACAACGAGCACCGCGGCGCATATCCACTCCGCAGCCTCCGTAAAGAACACTGCATCAATGCCGCTCCGCCCTCTCCCAGCTGGCCACCACACGATGGTGCGATGTGCGCTCAGCCGCCGGACGGGGAGCCGCTTCGGCTGGCAGCGGGGGCGGCCCGCTCCCCTCCCTAAGCCGCTCCGCGTGGGCCCCCTACCGATCTCCGGTGTGGCCGCGCCGGTCCTCGCCGCCACCGGCCAACGCGTGGCCGCTCCGCGTGTGCCCTTGCTGTGGCCCTCCTTGACGTGGCAGACGGCTATTCGTGGGTGTCCCGCCGGCTCCGGCGCTAGCCGCTGTGTGCACAGGGCCGCCGTCCTCACCGCACTGTGGCTACAGCAGAGAAGTTGGGGGCGGCGAGGCCTGCTATATGGTGCTCCTCGGCGGCTCAGTCTACTTTTCCTCGCTATCCTCTCACTTGCAGGTACGTGTTTCATTTTCCCCTTTTTGCTCCTGTCCACCACCACCGCGGCTCCCCAGGGTTTCGTCTCCGGCGAGCCGGCGGTGGTCTCCTTACCTTTCCTGCTCAGTTGTAGGGGGTGTGGATTTGAGAAATTTGGTTTTTTAGGACTCCATAGAGTTGGCTTCGCCAAATTGCCACCGGAAACGTTGGTACCTTGGTTTTCCTGCCATTTTGGACTTTCTAATCGTTTGGATTTTCTCTCTCATTTTGGTTGACGCTTCTGCCCCTAGGGGCTTTTACCTTATCCGCTCGGGTGCCCGCTCCTCTCAGGCAAACCAAGACGAGACGGCGCGCCGCTTGACGAGAAGGAAGCCCCGGCGGCGCCCCCATCTTCCCCGTCGGCAGCCTGGAGCCGTTCTCTCCCTCCTCGTGCTGCTCCAGGCCGGCGCTACCCCCATCCTGCTGCTCTCTCTCTCTCCATCCTGTTGTGCGCCGCCCCCATCCTGCTGCTGCCTCATCCGTTGTGGTGCCCCCGCTGCAAGGATGTCGCAAGGTAGCCATTCCGGGAGCCAGCAGCTGTGGTTCCGGTGACCGATTGCGGAGCTGGAGACCGGGCCTTTGACCGGTCTTCCAATCATTCCCTGCCCAAGGTGTGGCCACCGGGTGTTGGAGCTACGAAAGAGCGACGGGAGCATTTTCTTTAAGTGCATTCAAAACCTTCAAGATGTAGGCTTCTGCAGATTTCATCATTTAGAGTTCGTTGGTTTTTTTCATGATTTTGATTTCGATTTGGTTGTAAAACAGGTTCCAAGGGAGCTCAGAGCATGCGTGTTCTATGTCTTAGGCGATGAGTATGCACAGGTTGTTTCTTCAAGGCTTTATGGATGAAGATTGAACATGGGACAGCATCCTTCTGTTGAACGAGATGTGCATGTTGGACAGGCTGCAACTACCTCCTTGGCGCAGGTGAATGTTGAACAGAGAACCTCCAATCAAGAGATGCGGTGAATTTCAAGGATGAGAAGCTCAGAGCTGCTGGCAAGATGGACAAGTTGATAAATCTATGTAAATTTATCCTACTTAGCAATGTGGTGCTAGCTGTGTTAATTAGTCTAGGTTTAGTGATTCTGCTTATTAAGTGATGTAATCTAGGAGCACATGTGCCAGCTTGTTGCAATGTAGTTGATGGACTTTGCAAAAAAATTTGGCAGCATGTATGTGCTTTTACAGCTCATTCCACAAGCTAATTCCACAAAATAATTCCACAAGATAATTCCACATCACACAGGTTCTCATAATAGGTTCGCATCACACAGGTTCTCATAACAGGTTCACATTTTCTTGGTTCTCATAACAGGTTCACATCACACAGGTTGACATCACATATGGTCACAACTCACATTTTATTACAGAAACTACTAAGTCGACAACTCACATTGTCTTCTGCTTCTTCCTTGGAGTCATCTTCTTGGCTTTGCTGGTAGTGGTCTTCTTTGGAGTCATCTTCTTGGTTGGACCACCAGAGCCTTCTTTAGTTGGAGTGGATAGATTTGGTGCAGCTGAAGTGCTTGCCTCCTGTAGAAGTTGACTCCCCAAATAAGAATGCTAGTTTGCTGGAAAAAAAACAATACAGTTTAGCAAAAATATATACAATTCTGCAAACTAAATACAACCATGTGAGTTTTTACCTCCTTGTAACCCTGCTAGGGCTGTCCTACAGTATTTGGTCTCTAGTTGGCCTTGGTGGTGTACTCAGTAAGCCTTTTCTTCCCTTTGTTTTATTAACTCTAGGTTTTCTCTTCTTTTTCTTGGTTCCATTGAGTGGACACTTGTAGCTAGCTTGTCTGTGCCCCTTTTCTCCACACCTCTTACAAGTCATAGGTCCTCTAATCATCTTCTTCCCTTTAGCTTTGGTGGGTGCCAAGTTGTCCACTTCAACATTTTTGTCGCCATTGGAGGATTGGTTGCCTCCTTTCTTTTTGCTGCCCCCTTCAAGACAACCTTTGATCCTAAGCTTCCTTTGCCTCCCAACTCCCCTCCTAGCCAGCAGTGCACTCACTAGGGAAAGGGAGTTGTACTTCAGGCCATTGGGACTTGTCTGTCATGGGCTCTATCTCTCTCCCATAAGCAGCTTGGAAAAGATCAACAGAAAAATAAGGATGCACAAACTGCTCCATATCAATACTTCTCAGTGTTGTTATGAAGGCCAAAGCATGCTCACATGGCTTGCCAGTTTGCTGCCATTCAAGATAGGTGCAAGTCTTTTCATCAAGCTTAACTCTGTGCCTTTGACTGTCGTTGCTGTGATCCCAAACTTCAGCACTCCAATTCCCACCAGATACAACCTTCAAATGGCCTAAACCTCTAGTATTTGCCCTTAGTTGGACCATTACAGCAGGTAGAATTCTTCCTAGGGGTAGCCTTTCAGCAGTCCTCCTCCTTTTACTCCACATCACCATGATCATCTCTCTCACCTTGTCAGCTAGTCCAGCAACTGGCAAGTCCTTAATGTCTCTAATCCCATTGTTGAAAACCTCAGCTAGATTATTTGTAATGAAGTCACACTTAATATCTGGGCTGAAGTGACATCTGTACCATAATAACTTATGGCGATCTGTGAACCATTTCCATATCTCTCCAGATTCATTGAAAATTGCTGCCATATGCTCTGTAAACACCTCTTCTCTGTATGCTCTTGCTGCTGGATATATCCTACCAAACCCCTGAAACCTCTTCTTAAAATTCTTCATAAGATGGAAAAAAACGCTCTCTTTGTTCAGCTTGAGGAAAGACACTAGCCACTGCGTTCTCTAAGCCTTTGCAAGCATCTGTACAGATAGCTAGGAGTGGAGGATCTCCAATTGCATTCCTCAAGTGACTCATGAACCATGTCCAATTGTTCTCAGTCTCTGAAGCTATGAATCCATAAGCCACAGGATACATCCAAGTGTGTCCATCAATTGCTACAGCTGAAGCTAGATGTCCAGTGGAATCAATGCTCAAGTACAGTCTACAACCTTCTCTAAATCCATCAATGCATGGCTTCAGTGCACAGCAAAAACGATGAAAATATACCTGGCCATCTACCACCACAGTGTCAATCTCAACTACACTTCCAGGCATTCTTTTTAATACCTTAGCTTTTTCATCTGTATAGTAACTCAAAACTGTTAGATCATTTTCCATATACCTTATCAAGAGCAATTTCTCTTCCTCTCCACACTGTGTCACACACAAATGTCACACCATACTGTCCTTGTGACTTATCTTGCAGTTCCTTAGCACCCATTTGAGGTTTGAGTCTTAGGATATTTTCAGCCTTGCTAGCCACCCAATTCTTTGATGGTGTAGTGGTCTCCATCCTTCTTGTTGAAACACAGTTGTGGTTCTTACATAAAAGTGTCATCTGTAAGCACAAGTGAGATAGATTAGTATAGCTACAGATTGCACATGAAAGTATATGGCTAAGACAAGTTACGTAGTTAAATAGATTGCACAAGTGGCACCTTGATGGTTCTATTATTGTCCTGCCGATTGGCAACAATCCCCCATGGGCAATCCGTACTGGACTTGCAAAACCCTCTAAACCTCTTCTGATCTGATTTCTCTGTGCCCAACGGCGGTCTCTCCACGGCGGAGGAGGATGGCGCCGGGCTGGAGCAGCACAGGGAAGAGAACGGCGGTGCCGGTCTGGAGCAGCGCGGGGAGAGACCGCCGGCGCGCCGGACTGGCACACCGTCGCCGGCCTAGAGCAGCGCGGGGAAGATGGGGGCGCCGCTGTGGCTCCCTCCTCGTCGAGCGGTGTCAGTCTGCCTGAGAGGAGAGACCCGAGCGAATGAGATACTGTGAAAGAGGCCAGGGGCAGAAGTGTCAACTCCACGGAGAAGAAAATGAGGGAGAAAATCCAAACGATTAAAACTTCCAAAATGGCAGAAAAACCAAGATACTAACGTTTACGGTGGAAATTTGACGAAACCAATGTTTCGAGTGGTAATTTGGCGAAGCCAACTCTTTGGAGTCTAAAAAACTAAATTTCTCTGTGGATTTAGTGGATCTACTGTCGTTGCCGTAGATTTGGCTGCCGCGGTTCCTGTTGCTATCGTTGTCCCCGCGGTGGCTGCTCGTGTTGTCTTGTTCCTGTTTCCGGTACGGTGTGCCTGCCTGGTCGCTTGCTCCTGGGGCGCGCTCGCAGGGTCTGCGCTTGCTGCGCGCCTTTGGCTTTAGGAGCCAGTGTCTGCGCCGGCCGTTGAGCAACCTGCGCAAGCCTGTGCGGGCGCTCTGTGTTGCCGTGGCCGCCTCGCGCGCTTCCGCCTGGCCACGGGTGGGGAGGGAGATAGGGGTGGCGGCACGACGAGAATGAGCGCGAGCGCGGCAGTGTCGGCTGCCAGAGACACACCCCTATGGCCATGCCAAGCTGCCGCAAATCCGGCGCATGGCACAGAGAGCCCGGGGTCTGCGCCTGCTGAATACCTTTGGCCGTTGGAGCCTGTGCCTGTGCCGGCCGCTGAACGACCTGCGCAACCCTGTGCGGCCACTCTGCGTTGCCGTCCAGTTCATGCCTCCAGGCCGTGCCATGGCCTCTCTGCCAGCTTAGGTTCGAATGCCGTTTGCGCTCGGGTTGCATCGTTATGGTGGCCATGTCCCTGCCAGGGCGTCTGCATTTGCCCTTTCCCTGTGATGCTTGATGAAGAAGCACCTTTGCCCTCTTGTTGGTACTGTTGTTTGCGTGTAGCATTGTCGGTCGCCGTCTCATGGTCAACCTTGTAGCTGGTTCTGAAGGCATGCTTGGTTGTGCCTTACCATCTGTTCCTCACCGGTTGTGTTTTTGGTTTTCCCTCCCGTTGGTTTACCCTGTGGTGCTCTGGTCTACATCCCGTCTGCCTATTATGCGCCTATACCTGTGGTTCCTCTTCACTGCTGATGCTGTTTTTTGTTGACATCTTCGTTTAAAGGAACAGTCGTGGGCTGGTGTGTTCAGCGGCGGTATACCTGTGTTCTAAGACGTCACATTCATCCTTTTTTCGCTGCTTCTGTTGGTATGCATTTCCCTTGCCTCTGTATCAAATTTGTGTTGCTACGTCTTATCAATTGTGTGATGGCTGCTTCTATTGCATTTGGCCCAGTGCAGCCCTGGTGCTCATTTCTTTTGCCTTCCTCACTGCCTTAGGCTGACAGATCTCACCATATCTGCTCCTCCGGTCGGTGCGCGCCATCGTCCTCAACGCTGAAGTTCGCCGCCTGCCTCTGAACAGATCTCCATGGATGCAGAAGATGACGACCTACTCCCTAAGGTATAAACCTCGCCTTATGACTGATCTAATCTAGATCTAGGTCGGTTACTTTATATCATATACCTATGTTCTCACCTGCCGCCATTCCCCACGTTACGTTCCCCGCTGCTAGAACCTTTTCTATCCATTCCTCTCATGCTGCTGTTAATCCATGCATTTACTTGGCCGTCTCCCTCTGTGCTCCATTAGGTCCCAGCAACGATTACTGTGGATAGAAAACGGATGTTCCAAGCTGCAGCTCGTAGACTCAACCTTGTCTTACAAAAAGAGGAAACTGTCCAGTTGGATGATGAATCGTTTCTCGGTAAAATCCAAGTAGAAAACATGGTCACAAGAGAATCAATTGCTAGAACAACCAAGGAATTCTATGGACAGATTACAAAAACTGAAACCATGCCCATACAATCAGCATACGAAGCATGCCTAGATTTCTTGACAGCCAACAAATTTATAGTCATCGACGACTATAACCATCGCCGTGCATCTGTTTTAAACCAGGAGCTATTCAGAGAAAAATCATGGGCAATGCTCTTTGAGGCAAAAACAGAATCCCTCCAACATGATATCTCCTACAAAAAAAACCGAACTGGCCGCCCTAGCTAAAGCTCTTAAACATACATATACCACGTGTGCTGATCCCTTCTCTCAAACCACACACCAACAGCTCTGCACCACCGAAGCCAACAACGCAGCAACCGAGATCCCTAAAAATGCTACAAGCATATCGCTCACCAACATATGCAACCAGCTTCTTCTACTATCCACAGAACCGAGAAGGGCCACCATTCTCACAACAGGAGCAGCACTCGCTACATCAGCAAGTTATTTACAAGACCAGCACCAAACACCCACAGACTCGGGAAAAAAAAACAATGCGGCTAACGATATACCAGATATCGCTTAGCTTCCACAACATTAACACCCGTATCCAGTTCCTCAACTACCACATATCAGCTATCATCATGGTTAATCCCACGCAGTTGCTCACCTCCTTTCTTTTCGTTTCTGTACAGTGCCCATGTTTAGTTTGTACGAACCGTCACTCCTGCTTGTGCCGCATTAGGCTTCCTGTTTAGACAGATATGACTCTACGCCCTTTCCCCTGATGCCATCCACCGTGACGGTACCCCTATAACAAGAACGGAGGTTGAAGACACCGCCACACTATTCATTTGCAGTGAAACAGGCCTCCAGATTATACCGCTTCCATCAAACATCCCGCGCCCTGATTGTAATGTTATTAGTTGTGTACTGAACAACTGTATGCCTCGCTGTTTAATATGTTGTTATCATTATTTATAGTCGTTGACCGTGTGTATATACCATGTGATTCTTATGTAGGCCAAAACGCATTTTTCAACAAGGCTGTTCATCGCTGAACCAACCACAGCTATGATAAGAGAAGAGACCATTCTGGAAAACTCACTTATCGCTTCTCCAATTCAGCCAACAACCCTTTTACCAGACATAGACACTCTCAGAGCCACAATTCATACACTGTCTGGTTATCGAACCCAGCCAAATGATATCATAGCCTATCCACCAGATTACATCATCCGTTTCAATACAGCACAAGAACGCGCCGTTGTTGAAACTCACAGCTTCCTCGTTGGTCCCACCTTTACAATGGCTCTCCATCAATGAGACAGCGACTATAGAGCCAACATTGCCAATTGGGACACAAAAGTCACTATAGACATCCTTGGCATTCTATCTTATGCCATTTTTAAAAATAGTGTCTCTTCTATTCTGGCATCATACTGTGATGTTCAGACTTGCTACTTTAACCCAAAAACCGGTATTTGCCATGTTGATGCACTCACAACTGCAAAAGAAGCAATTCCCACCAGCGGCAACTTTGCAGTCCCCCATCGTGGTCCCAGCGGTACACAATACCGTATCTATGCACTAAACTAGACACCTACCTGTATAGACACGCACCAGCTGATAACAACAACATCGAACAAGAATGCTTACCCACCTATCTCAAAAATGACTTCCAGCCTATCAACTCCAGGCCTTATGATCAAGCCCCAACAGCGATACAGACATAGGTACTAAGACTGAATCCAGCAGCTGGTCTATCCTCCTCGTCTATTACTATTCTAACTATCCTCCTCTCTGTGTAAACAGTGTCGCTATAGTGTAGTTTTGTACTATACACGGCCATTTACCTTACCTGCTGAACTTGGTCTAATGCTATGATCCTTCTTTACCTTACCACCAGTGGAACCTCTCTTTTTTATTCACACTACAATTCTGCAGAAATAGAATACGGTGTAAACAGAGAGATGGCACATGAGGCTTGGAGAGAAAGCTTTCGCAGTTAAGAACATTCACCTTTGTAACTATATATATTCATTTCATATTCCATGTACACCGTATTTAACTCTCTCTCTTTACCATCCTAGGACAAGACGCTTATAATGCTGGTAGAGACCCCGATGAACCCCTCTTTACTGGCATATGATACAGGTGACACCTCTAAACAATTTCTTTTATCTATACCTGTTAATATAGTATATAGCTATATATGCGCATACATACTTGTACAAACATATATTGATGGTTGATACAATTTGTACCAAATTGTAGATCTACATGGTTCTGACGGCTAGGAATCCGATCGAAGCTAGCACCTGCGTTAACACATGGTCATGTTACATATAACTCAGCTTTCAATGTTAGAAATCGAATTAGATGTCCGCAACTCGTATGTAACACTGGCTTGCTGACCTATGCTGTGTCATTCAACAATCGCCATGCTTATGTTTGAACACGCTATGCCCTCATGTATATTTTGTAGGACCCAACCATTGTACTAAGCTAACACTGTCTTGTAATGTATACTGCTTTTCAAAGAGACGTTCCATTAGTGTAATCAGAATTCTCATCTCCCAAATACTAAGAACAATCTCAAACCTACACACACATGGCACGCCTGCACATGGGTTGCGCCTTACACTAGTATATATAAAAGATTGAGGCATGTCTCATAGGCCCACAATTGTAGAATCTTCTCCCGCGACAGTAAAAATTAGGTCTGTAACCGTAAAACTCCTACCAAACCAACCACGAAGCTCCTCCCAGATCATTAAAAGTTTGTAGCTACAGTAAAAATTGGACCGTAACCTTCTCCCAAATCATTAGAAGCCCCGCAACAGCAAAAACCTCCTAAATCATTAAAAGTTACCTCGCAGCTTGTGTGGAAGTATGAAACCTCCCTCACAAACATAGAGTTTGTTTCTCTAAAATTTGATATTTAAATAATGTATCCGGGTGAGTAAAAAACAATTCATCCTAAAGTATTTTACAGTTGAAAACCTTTGGTTTGTAACCGTAACCACTACTACATTTCTAAATTCAGCGATTGTATTGAAGTACTAATTCTTTATTGATAGATTCTGATCAGAAAATACATGCATTCTAACTCAATACGGACAAATTTGAGTCCATGTACAAAGATTTTGACTGCAATTGAAAACCTATACAAAACCTTTACGAAAAACGAATATTTGACTATGCCTGCAAGATCTATCTTTCCATGGACCCCAGAGAAGGGTATTAGCTGCATCTTGTGAGGTTCAAATCAGATCTGACAAAATCAATTCGATGCCTGTCCTGGACACCTGGATTTAGATCAGAATCAAATTGGTGGCATGCGTTTCGCTCACAATATCTGCAAATTCAATAGGAAAAGAAAGAAACGATCAATTGCTCCATCAAAACATGCGCATCTAAATAAATCAAGAAAGAGGAAGCGATACTCACTTGGTTGAGCAGTTCAAGTGACCGGAGAAGTCTCTCTGTCTGGATCCATGATCCAGCGATTTGTGCGGGTCCACCCCCACCACTGTGGAGCGAGAGGTGCCGCGGCCGTGGGAGCCCGCTGCCGTCAGTGGTGCCACAGCCGGTGAGGCGCGCCAGAGACGCGGAGGCTTGCAGCCGGCGAGAGACGGAAAGCATGGTCTACTTAATACCACATGCCTCTGTAGATGTTTAAGAGATGAAAAAATAATAATAACATGATCCATAAGAATGGGTAGCCATCAGACAAGAACAAAATTTTCATATATAGACAATCGATCAGCATCAAAGGAGGGAACGGATCAAAGAATCAACCCTTTCTTACCCACTAATAGTAACGGACGCCAAGAGGACAGAAAAATGACGGATCTGAAATAGATTTTTTTAAACCTAAAAGCTATATAAAATAGATTTTTTATATAGATCAATCTATACCTCTAATATATAACATAAACTTATTTGAAATAGATTTTTTTTAAACCTAAAAGCTATATAGCATTTATATTTTATTTTTGGATACTTGCGTGCTGCAACTGCAAGTGCATTTAAAAACTCTAATCCTTAGTGGCTCAATTACTAAGCACGTTCATCTGATAACAACATACATAAACATAGTTCGTATGCAATTGGTCGTCGATTTTTCTTTCTGACAATAAATATATGTGGTATTCTGCTTGTTTTAAATTTCTATATGGGTGGCATTCCCTTGTTTTTATTATCTATTTGTTCCCGGTGAGTTGCTTATACCCGATGAACTTTGGTTCCATGAAAATAGAGTACGGAGCTTCGCGCCTGCTGGACTATTCTAAAACAGGATTAATTGTAGAGCAGACAAGATTTCTAAAATAAAAAAATTATATAGATGAAATAAATATGCAACACCATAGGCTCCAAAGACAATACAGCCATACATCAGACAACTCTCTAAACGATCAAGCAAAAGCATAAACATAGGAGTAGCCATCAAGCCAGTACTAGATCTGTGATAGGCTTAGTAAATTATAGTACTTTTGACAGGAAGATGCAAATCTTAATACAGTCATGCACAAAAACCAAAATAAATAGCCAGCCATGAAATTCAACGGCGTCTTGTCCATTTAGTTGCACTCCAAATACATGACTAATCCAAGTCCATTGGATTATTCATGTCTTCAGTTTTGTCTTTAGTTTCCATATCAGATCCACCACCCAGTAGTAATGGCTCATACAGTGGCTAGTAGCTTCCATCCTAATGGCTATTTCACACTTCCGCTTTTGAGGATATTGCATATCTATCTTCCGAGATCGCTTCAGGTTCCCCTTTACACCTGCACATAGTAAACAGTTAAACACGACAAAACAAAGTGCCCATGTGTTAGTGCAAATAGCCTACACATATATGTGCCTAATCCTAAAATTCACGCCGAATCCTACGAGAGTATCAACCAATTTACTTCAAGAATGCAAGAGAACCAAATGTGATCTTCTTTCTCTCGACTTTGTTGGGGGCAAAGATCTTGTTTCTGTTTTAATTTTCGGCCATTTCTTCTAAAGGCTCACTTTTTATGTGAATGTTCTTCATATTGTGTGCACTAACAGGAAAAAGTTTGATCTATAAAAGCAATCTGAATTTTCCTTTACTCCCTCAGTTCCAAATTCTAAGAGGTTCTAACCCTTTTTTCGTATGGATGTTGATGAATCTAGACGCATATACAAAATACAAATATGGAATATTGGATGAATCTCATCAAAGCGTAGAACCCCTTACAATTTGAAATGAAGGAATAACTTTTTTATTTGTGCTTGGCCCATAGTTTGCACCGGCAGCAAAATTTTAATCTATATAGCAATCTGAAATCCAATATTCAGTTGCATTTGACAGAGTTCATGTCCCACATGGCTTGCATTCCATGTAATCGACATGTCTGGAACAGTACTATACAACTTGGAATTATCTCACTGATGGCTTCCAGAATCAGATGAGTCAAGATTCTAGCAAGAGCTTCACACTAATTATGGCCTCAACTAGCAAGTCTAGCTAGCACTATATATATCATGGAAAAGTTCACTTTTGTCCATCAACGATGGCCTTGGTCCAACTTTGATCCCTCAAGGCTAAACCACAACACTCACTTAACTCTCGAAACTGTCCACATTTGGTTCCTGGATCAGTTAGCAATTTAAAATAAATAATATATAGGATTAATGAGAAAGGACGAAAATGAAGCAAGGTTGACTGTAGGTTATGCAATTTTTTCATCATTTTTCCTTATTTTGCTATTTTTTAAATATTGACTGGCATGTCATTATCATCATCGAGATTTGCAAATTAGCAATTTATGAAAAAGCGGAGGGATATAATCTTTCCCATAGAGACGAATGGTGCCGAAGGTGTCGCTCTCGCCAGGCAGGGAGAGACCTCGGCGGGGAGAACCTGTCGGCGACGAGTTATGCTCGGAGGCTGGCCGGCCTCTCGCTGTGGAGCCCGATAAGAGAAAAGGGTTCCCCACCGCCCAGGAAACCCCAAAGTCAGCACGTGGTGGGCCTTCCACGCCATGGGAGACTTGGACCTGTGACATGCGGCGGAGTCAGGAGTCATCCGTCGGATGTGGAGCGGGTCCAGGAGGTTGCTTCAGAGATGACCCGGAATCCAGAGTACGAAGGGGCAATTGAGGAATTTTGGGGACAGCTTTGGTTCTTCCCCAAATGGAGTTCCCCTGGTGAGATCCCTAGGGTTAGCAGTAGAGGAAGGGACCTATAGGATCTGGTGTGGATCAAGAGAGAGCTGTGGTTGAGTAGAACCTTCTCGGTAGAGGATTGTTACAGAGTGGGGAGAGATGATGTGTGGGATGGCTCACCGGTGAAATTGGACTTCGCAAGTTCAGTGTGGGGAAAGGGTAGTCGTAAGAGTTTCCTGGAAGCTATGAAAATTTCCATGGCGGGCAGGGGGCGCGGAGCTAGAGGTCAGAGGCAGTGGAGTCCAGAGAGAAACTGGGGAGGAGGTGGTGGTTGGCCATACCAACAACCGCCGCCGTTCTTCCATCCGCCGCCGCCACCGCCGCCATATGGCTACTAGCCACATCCGCCCCCAATGGAACATCAGAGGCCGTTTCAGTACAATCAACAGGGATACAGGCCTAGAGGTAGAGGTCAGGGTGGTGGTGCTGTAGGAAGAGGTCAACAGGCTTGGCAACCACATGTCATGGGGGCAAAGGAAGCAGAACATGGAGAGGCCAAAGCTGCAGGGGCTGGCAAGGATGAGCAGAAGAAAGACAGGGTTGAGTCATGTCAGACTAGTGCAGATAAGGGGTTACAGGTCATTTGCTTCAATTGTGGTGAATCTGGACATTATGGCTTGGGATGTCTGAAGACCAAAGTTTGTTTCATATGCCAGAGTTCTGAACATTGGTTTAGTCCTGTCTAGAATGGAAGAAGCCAGCAAATACAGCGCAGTACTTTGGGAGTGCCAATGGAGGTCTTGGTTTCTATCATGTGGATGTGGTGGCTAGAGGTGATAGGTTCAAACATTGGGCTGGATTTGACAATTTTGGGGGTTTTACAATGGAAGGTGAGATAGATGAGAAAGGTATCTTGGCCAGTTTGAAAGAACTATTTGGAGAATGGTCCTGGCAACTCAAGCAGATGGAAGAGTACAACTATTTGGTAAGATTTCCACCCCATAAGAAAGTGGAGGATATTGTGGTTGGTAAGGTTTCTATGTTCTACCTGAACAAGGAAGGAGTGCTGGCTTCTTTAAAAGTGTGGAATGGAGAGGTGGAACAAATTGGTAAACTGCTTGATGTGTGGGTACAGATCAAAGGGATTCCCCCTAAGTGGGTGGACTGGACTACTATTAAAGACATATCTTCTAGTCTTGGGAAGCTGGTGGAAATTGACTGGCAGATGCTTTTCTCAAGTTTCTTCAGTATAGTGAGGGTCAGGCTAAAGTGCAAGTGCCCCAGCAGGATTCCTTCTGAAAGAGTTTTTGAACTGGATAACCAGCTTTTCTTGATCTCTTTCAAGACAGAAGGGATAGCCCAAGAAGACTCAAAAGGGGCTGACAAGGGAGATGAAGATGATGATATGGATGAGGATGATCTTTTGGATGACAATGAGGAAGAGGATAAGAGCAGTGACAAAAATAAACAAGATAATGTTGATGATCAAGTTTCTAAGAATGAGGATGTGGGGCTGAGTGGAAGAAAGTCAGGAGAATCTCAGAGGTATCAAAGCAAAACTGTGATGAGGAATCTGAATATGAGTTTTGAGGAAGCAGTGTTAGGAGAAAGCATAAGAAAAGAGGGATGTGGATGGTTTCTGCAAGCTATGGAAGTAGAGGAGGATGAAGTTGGTGATGAAGAGAATAGCCTTTTGGATATCCCTAAGCATTTGCAAGAAGATGAGCAGATGTGCCTACCTGAGGTGTGGGTTGAAAATATAAAGGAAGATAGGAGGGAACCAGTACCTGGATCATGCTAGAACAACCAGCACCTCCCCCCCCAACTCAGCCACACCACACTGCCTTTGGATGAAGTATGGAGCTGATATGAAGTAGAAGTCTTATTTCACAAGCTCTAAGTACATAGGATGGTGTACATGTCCTTTTATAGGACTTTTAGGTCAGCGCTACAGTAGGTGCTACAGTAACCGACATAGTACGGTGGCTGCGCTCTGTCTACAGCTGTTACAGCTCATGTAAAAATCAAATTGACTACTGCTACTGCTGTTAAGACAGCTGGAACCTAATACAGTGATGTCTACACTATTCTAGTATCTCCTACACTAATCTAGTAGATTAAGCACAAGAGCACACACATTAAGGGGAAGAGATCAATCTCAACTAACCAGGGAGATGGTTGAGTGTGACAAAAAAACAACTACTACTGAGTACTGAGTCAAGAGGAGTATGGTCATGAACAGGAAGAAAATCTGGATGGAGTGCAGTCAACTCAACCTTCTCCAGAGAACCTGGAAAGACACAAGAATATGGAAGGGAAAAGGAAAAAAAGATAAAACATAGCGGCCTATAGTGGTGGAAAGGAAGAGCAAAAGGAATCTGTTCTAGAGAAGGCTCAAGAGCTCAAGATGAAAACCAACCTCGAAGCTGGAAAAGGTAAAATTTCAGTTTCCTCTGGTTCTATTTCTATTTCCAGTACAGATCTAAGTTCAGTTGCCAAAGTCATTGGTCTAAGTGGACTGGGTGGTAATCCAGTACCTCTAGTAGAAATTGAACAAGTTTTAGCTTTAGAAAAAAGTAGAACTAGTAATTTTGTTGCTTCCTGTACCTTACCTCCTCATGGCAACAAGGAAGGTCAGGGACTGAATGTTAGCTCTTTTGAGGAGGATAGAGAGATGCTGAATAATATTAATGTGTGTCCTGGCCCTCAAGTTCAAGTTCAGGCTGATGTTCCTGTTATAGTAGATGATGAGGGTTGGTCAAAAGTTAAATGTAGGAGGGGGAGGAACAAAGTGAAAAAATGAAAGGTGTCTTTTGGAATATTAGAGGTTTAGGAAAAGCGGGTAGGGTCCCTGCTTTAGTGAGTAGGATTAGGGAGAATCATGCAGATATTGTTGGCATTGTGGAGACCAAAAAAGAAACTTTTTCTGCAGGTTTCCTTAAATCCTTATCTAGCTATGCAGAGTTTGAGTGGTGTTTTCTACCTGCTAAAGGCTCAGCAGGAGGTATTTTGGTAAATTTTCCATGAGTGTAGTGGAGATGCTTCAATTTTCTCTGAGTGTTTTCTTAACAGATAAGAAAACTAGTTTTAGTTGGAAATTAGTGGTGGTTTATGGGTCTCCCTATGAGGATGGTAAACAAGATTTTATAGATGAGTTAGATGTAGTAGCTAGTAGATGGAATGGACCTGTCATGTTTGCAGGTGATTTTAATATGGTTAGGGGTGCTTTAGAAAAGAGTGATGGTAGGATCAATCATAAATGGGTGGATGCCTTTAATGATTGGATAGATAGATGGGCTCTCATTGATCTAGATCCTTCTAATGGTATCTTTACTTGGGTTAATAATTAGGAAGATTTGGTAAAGGCCAAATTAGATAGGATTATGGTTTCTCCAAGCTGGGATGCGGTTTTTCCTCTGACTATAGTTAAAATTCTAGAAAGGTTACCTAGTGATCATAACCCACTGTTGATAGATTTGGGGGTTAACGTTTTCTTAGGTAAAAAGAGATTCAGATTTGAAAAGTGGTGGTTAGAACAGAGTTCTTTCAGAGCGGTAGTGGCAAAAGCTTGGGATGTGCCTTGTGCAGCTTCCTAGTATTGAGAGGTGGCAGTTTAGAGTTACAACTTTTAGAAGATTGGTAAGAGGTTGGGCGGCTAATGAAGTGGCAAAGTTAAATAGAGAGAAATATGAGTTGGCAGAGGTTTATAATGAGTTGGATAGGATCTCCAATTCTAGAAGCTTGTCACGTGGAGAACTCAGGAAATTCAAAGAGACAGCCTTGGATTTAGACAGGATTTGGGCTTTAGAAGAAATTAAAGCAAGGCAGAGAGATCTAGAGATAGAAATGTTCTAGAGGGAGATAGGAACACAGCCTATTTCCAGGCTGTCGCAAACCAGAGAAGTAGGAGAATGAAGATAGAGGTTCTAGATGGGCCAATGGGTTTAGTATCTGATAAAAAAGGCATGATGAATATAGCAATGAATTTTTACAAAAATCTATTTGCAGCTGAAGTAAGGGGTGCTGCTAGACTTGGCAAGGATTTTTGGAGAGAGGAAGATAAGGTGTCAAGAGAGGAAAATGAGTTTCTGACAGCTCCCTTCTCTGAAGAAGAGATTAAAGAAGCTGTTTTTAGTTGTTATGCAGAAGGTGCTCCAGGTCCAAATGGTCTGTCTTTTATTTTCTATCACAAATTTTGGACCCAGGTCAAGAATGGTCTGGTGTCTCTTTTTAAGGATTTTTATAAAGGAGATCTGGACATTTGTAGACTTAATTTTGCCCTCATTACCCTTATTCCTAACATAGAGGATGCTAGTAATATGAAAAATTTCAGACCTGATACAGTTAAGTGAGGTCTGAAATTTTTCATATTACTAGCATCCTCTACGTTAGGAATAAGGGACTTTTCAGTCGCGCCGTTTGTTTTGTTTTCTCCTCTTAATGAAATGACTCGCAGCTCTCCTGCGATGTTCAAAAAAAAAATTCAGACCTATTAGTCTGATTAATTGCAGTTTTAAGATGATCTCTAAGTTGTTGGCCATCAGGTTTGGAAAGGTCATGCAAAGATTGATTGCCCCAAATCAATCTGCTTTTATTAGAAATAGAAATATTCTGGAAAGTGTGGTGGTGGCACATGAGGTAGTTCACAGTGTGCACAAGGAAGTTTCCCCTGGCTTGATCTTGAAATTAGATTATGAAAAGGCCTATGACAAAGTCAGCTGGGACTTCCTTTTTGAAATTCTGGTTTCTAGAGGTTTTAGTGAGGTTTGGGTGTCTTGGATGAAGAAGCTTGTGATGGGGGGATCTGTAGGTATAGTCCTTAATGGAGAAGATAGTGCTTTCTTTAAAACAGGCAAAGGCTTAAGACAAGGAGATCCTATTTCCCCACTCCTGTTTAATCTAGTGGTAGATGACTTAACTAGAATGATGATTAGAGCTTTGGAGGCCAACTTAATATGTGGGCTTTTACTAGATTTTAGAAGAGGTGGGATTTTATCTCTACAATATGCTGATGATACAATTATTTTCTCCAGCTTAGAAAGAAATCACTTGATTAACCTGAAGTGCATTCTAATTTGGTTTGAAAGGATCTCTGGGATGAGTATTAATTTTCATAAGAGTGAAAATTGTAGTACTGAATGTTGACAGTCAGACTTCTCATGGTGCTTCTCATCTCTTTGGCTGCCCAGTGGGTGTCCTGCCACTTAAATACCTAGGAGTTCCTTTGCATTATGAGAAATTAGCTAGAGAGGACTTACAGCCCCTGGTAGATAAGATCTTGAAAAGAGTGGCAGGTTGGAGAGGTAATTTACTTTCTCATGCTGCTAGGCTAGTGCTAATTAAATCTTGTTTGTCAAGTATTCCTGTATATCTTCTGTCTTTTATCAAGTTTCCTAAGTGGGCTATCAAGTTGATTAATTCCCACTTGGCAAACTGCTTGTGGAATGATGTGGGAGGTAATAGAAAATATCACTTAGCAAATTGGGAAACAGTAGCTATGTGCAAGGAATATGGGGGTTTAGGGGTGCAGAAAATTAGAGATCTGAATGTGTGCTTGCTAGGTTCCTGGGGTTAAAAGGTATCTTTCTAATGCAATGTTTTTAAATCGTCTGGTCGAACCTAATCGACAAAGTCTCGATAAGCGATTAGTCGCGATTAGTCGTCAATCAGGCTCGATTAGTCGTCCCTAGTCGACCCTAGTCGTTTGTATAGTCGTCCTGTATAAAATACCAGGATCGATATGCCAGGACTCGTATTTCCATCCTAGGTAAGAGGATTTAGTCTTCCTCTTTCGATCTTTAGCCATCTCTTGTAGATCTGGTGGTAAAGCAGCTGCACTGCAGGTCTGCAGCTATGGAGCTAGAGAAGTAGAGGTAGAGAAGCACCAAAATAGAGTAGGGGTAGAGCAGAGCAGTAAAGAGAAACCGGAAGAAAATGCAGCACAACACTAACCTTCTCGGAGGAGGAGCTCATCTCCGGCGCCGGCGGGCAGAGCTGCAGCCTTGAGGCCATGTGCGCAGGCCGCTGCCGCTGAGTGCGGGGCCGTGTCGCGCCGTGCCGTCGGCACCCGCTCACTGTTGCGCAGAGGGCGGGCCGCGCCATCCCTGTGCTGCGCCGCTGCGGGCGTCTCGCACCGCGCATCGCACTCGGGTGGCCGCCGCCACTGGAGTGAGGGAGAGGAGAGAAAAGAAAGAGAGGTTAGGGTTTGGTGGAGACCGGCTGTTGCCGGTTTGAGCCGGCCGCTCCATGGGCAAATGGGTCGGAAAAGGAAAGTGGCGGGTGTGGGCTGCGCCAATTCGGCCTAGCTCAAAGGTACAACTAATCGTTTTTCCTGCCTGATCGGACGACTAATCGGCCTGATCGGACAACTAGTCGGACGACTAGACAACTAATCGGTCTGACCTTATCGAACCCCCTAATCGGTGTTGGAAAAACGATCAGGACGACTAATCGTGATTAATCGCGATTAGTCGGACGACTTAATAACACTGTTCTAATGAAAACAAGTTATGGAAAGATTTGCTGGACTTTAAATGTAGGACTAATCACCCAAACATTCTCTCTGTTAAGGACTCAGATGGCTCTCAGTTTTTTAAAAGTTTTGTTTATGCTATTAAAGCAGCCAAGATGGGTTTCAGATGGCATATTGGGGATGGTAAGAGGGTGAAATTTTGGGAGGACAATTGGTTGGGTACTTCCAGTTTAGAGACCCGGTTTTGGAATCCTGGTCAATGAAAAGTCGGGGACTGTTGCTGATCTTTGGGATGGGGAGAATCTGAAATGCACTTTTAGAAGGACCGTTAATGGTGTCATGTTTAATAGTTGGCTGGAAGTAGTTCAATTAGCTTCTACTATAGTTTTTTCTCAAGATGAGGATGCCTTGGTTTGGCAGTTTTCATCGTCAGGGATTTATTCTTGCCAATCCCTGTATAAAATTGTGAATTTTAGGAGTTCATCCTACTCTCGTTCCCAGTTTGTGGAATCTAAAAATCCCACCCTGGGTTCATTTTTTCTTGTGGTTGTTGGTGAATAATAAAGTATTAACTAGGGATAACCTAGGGAAAAGGAAAAAGTTAAACAGTGAGCTCTGTTTGTTCTGTGATGAGAATGAAACTTGTTCACATCTGTTTTTTAGCTGTGTAGTTGCTAAACAGATGTGGAAGGTACTGTCTGAAATTTTAGATAGGGATGTAGGTCACAATTTTGAATCTATTGGGAGTCTTTGGCTTAGCAATAAAAAATTTTTGGTTCACATTATGATTTGTGCTGCAGCTTTGTGGGGCCTACGGAAGCTGAGAAATGATTTGTGCTTTCAATTTGGAAATTGGCAGAGCATGGAAACGCTGAAGCTGATGATTTGGAAGATTGCTCAAAATTGGACGTTGCTTTGCCCAGAAACAAGAAGACAGGAACTGTGCTGCTGCCTGGAGATGCTGAAGGAGAAAACCAAGAAGGAAGTGATTAGGTTATGAAAGTTTCCCGGCTTTCTGAGCTGAAGATCTGAAGAATTTAGTTGAGCAGAAGGACGGTTGGCGTTTTAGGGAGTTTCATTCATGGGGGTTGCTTTTTCTGTCTGTTGTTTCTGTTGGCGAGAAAGTGGAAGTATGTACTGTCCTTAACGGTCTACGAGTGCTATCAATGCTGTAAACCTGATATTGTCTTTTGACTCTGTTAAAATGCAGGGGCAACGGCCCTGTGAGTCTAAAAAAATGTCATTATCATCGCTCTTCACCTACGTGGACTCCCAAGACATTGCAAACCACCCTAGTTTGGCTCGAGGGACAAAATGGGACAAAATATAAACAGCTTTGAGAGTTCAAGGACCAAAAGTAAACAGTTTCATAGTTGGGGACCAAGGTTAGACCAAGAGCATAATGGAGGGACCAAAAGTGGACTTTTCCCTATATAGAAGAAGCCACCTAAGTATTAAAATATAGTATCAACAATCACAACTTCGAATCAGGTTTACTATTTTATTCATCACAAGGTTTCCCCGGAAGAAAAGCAACAAGTAGAAAAAACAGGGCCAGGAATTAATTAATCACCTGCAGCAGCTGTATTGAAATATTGGGAGATGGTAGCTGGCGTCAGGGGCGAAGCTAGCACCTAATGAACCCTGGTGCACCACATACGCTATGTCTTGTTAGGATCACGGTATGGATTATACCTATATAGCATTATTACAAGACTTTTTCTAAGTAAACATCGTACAACAATTATCTAGTTTATGCATACTACTTGCAAACAGGGGAAAAGGGGGAATGGATTTATAGGGTCTTTATTTTGTTAACTCTTTACTCTACAATATGTTTAGTTGTTCAGATGAGTGTAAAAAAAATCAAAATCCATTGAGTCTTTGTTTGGCTTGGAGGGATCGAAAGAGGGTAGAGAGGAGCGGAGGGGATTAAGTCATTTGCAATTTAAAATCCCCCATCCCCTCAGGAGAGGATCAACCCAATAAGACATGCACAAGTTTGGATAACTAAAGAATATCCAAAATCCTATGTTTTTTCAAAAAACTAAAGTCATTTTCTGCAAATTATTCTAGAGCATAGGATTATTCATTTACTTGAAATAAATTCCAAGAATTAAACAATGATTAGAATAAATAATTAAAAAGAGACTTGTGGTGGTGGGCTCTCATATATCTAATTAGATTCTGACTGTTTGGTGACCAAAACCTTGGCGCCTGTTGCTGACAAGGCTAGGCGGTGAGAACCATCATGGTCTGATGTAATTGAAATAATAGGTCATTTTAATTGAAAAATATAAAGTAGATAAATAGGAGAGGTTCCATAGGAGAGTGCTACCAATGTGGCAATAAAACGTAGAGGGCGTAGGGGATGAGTGAAAGAGCATATGATACGATGAAGGCAACTAGCTAGACAGATATATATTTGTGCCAGCACCAGCCACTCATTGTTGCAACGCTCGTCAGGCTGGAAGTGCCTCTTTGCTTGACCAAATGGCTTGTGGCCGCGTTTCCCTGGTGCATGTTAGTTGGCAACCCTGGTGCACATGTGGTCAAATATGCTTACTTGCAATGGAAAATTGAACAGCACCCTGTTGCCAGTGCACCAAGGGTCAATGTACCTAGCTTCGCCTCTGGCTGGCGTGTAGGCGTAATCAAAGTCGTTCATGATTTTTTCAGCATCATACATAGAAACCATCAGGATCCTTTTGTTGGCCATATCAACCGTCAGCACCACTGCCTTTGCGTCGGAGTAACGGACCTTGCCCATGACATAAACAACATTAGCATCTGTCAAGTTAAGCGTAGGATTAGATAGGGGCATGCTGGCTATGGCTGGCTGATCCTCCAGCTTCGGCAGGAGATCAACACCATAGGTGTTGTCGTACACTGAGACGTCATCGGAGAGGACCATGCAGACGTGATGCCAGTCCTCCTTATTGTCATCCAGACCAGCCACTGGCTTGGACCATTTGGACAGATCCCATGACCAGCGCCCAGTGTCTGAATCGTGGAAATTACGCAGTCTAACAACAGTGAGGAGACCATTGATGATGGCAATGTCCCAGTTAAGCAATGAACAGCCCTTCCTGTTATGATTGATGAGGTCTGGTGGCAGTGGCAGATAACTTGCAGGTTTTCCGTCAGCGAGCACATTGCAGATGATGATGCCCCGCACGAGATCAACAAAGGCCACTACTCCTTGTTCATCATCCAGAGTGATTACCTTCTCCGTGGAATGGAAGAAGGTGGTGATTCTGTCCGGAGGATTGTGCAACTGATCTAGAAAAAGTTCATCCTCACTCCACTTGCCATCGCCATCAATGACTTCATAGAGGCAGAGGTGCGAGTGCCCGTCTCGAAAGTCAATATGCTGATCCAGACTGCAGACGTAGAAGCTGCTACTGCCAGCACGATGGCCGCGGCGGAGGAAGGCAATGGTGCGGAGCGAGTGCAGGTACACCTGGCCTCTGACAACGGCGTCTGGGATAAGCTTGAGAGAAGGGCGGACACCGGCCTGGTAGACGAGGTCGTAGGTTTCAACACTATAGACGCGCAGGAAGAGGAGGTCGCCGTTGACGCACCTGACGGTGGGCTCCTCGGGGAAGATCAAGTCGGGGTCGGTGTTAAGGGACCACGCACAGATGTAGGAGACGAGCGGCGGGGGCGCGGTGCAGACAGTGATCTGGATTTGGTGGCCATCGTTGAGCTCGATGCAGGTGGTGGTGGCGTTTCGGTGGTCGGCGATGTAGGCGCGCACGTCGAGGAGGATCCATGGAAGAGGGTCATCCGCATCCGCAGTGTCCTCTCCATTGCAGGGTGGACGCAGAGTGAGATGGTAGCGGGGAGCCGTGGCTGCTCCTACGCGACGCCTCTCCTCACTGAGACCGTCCGCCGGGGCTCACTGAGATCGCCCGCCCGGGCTTAAATGGAGGGGAGTAGTAGTTGGAGTCGGAGAAGAGATCCAAATCGATCTCAGGAATCCTATCAGATAACAAGTTGGAATCGGTGGGTAGAGCTAAATCGGAGCGGTGAAAGATGATTTTGATACAAAGGGATTGCTGGCCAGCCGGCGGCTAGGGTTGAGAAGGGCGGAAGCCACAGCGACAGAGTGGATGGGTGGCGGCGGCTCTATTCGGTGAGAAAGATGGAGGAGCTACACTCTTAGATCTCAATCCACCGTCCGTCCTGCCCACAATGAGGAAACCTTGCCCACCGCCCGATCAGCCGACAACGAGCAAATCGTGGCCCCACCTCAGGCCTCGTTTGGCAGTTTAGGGCGCCTCTAAGGGCTAGTGTCTCCATTCGTACCGTATACAGTACGCAATCATTATTTTTTTATTCCGTATACAGTGCGCAAACATTGTTTTCATACCCATTTTCACTCTCCGGTGACACCAGCTTAAGTGCTAGTTGCTAGGTATTTTATGCCACCTCGGTCCTACGTGTAAGAATATTTTATTGTACTACATCTTCTCCCCTGCTTTAGGTGGGCAGATTTGATTGGCCTCCTCCGGTGAACAAAGAGCAGAAAGGAGAGATAACCTCTGGAACCACAAATCGACTAGCGAGGAACTCGTCGCTAGCTAGCAGTATTTTAATTTTTCTCTCTCATACACGTAGAAAAGAAGGCCATGTCAGCTAGCTAGGAACTGCCCGTTGGGGACGCCCTTAGGCTGAACCCAACAGCTTCCCCATCTCCCATCCTCCATCACTATTCCAACTACCTCTTTCTCTGTTTACAATGCAGAACAGTGTTGTAACATATCGCATTTAATTTTTGGAGTGGACAGGGGGTAACGGCTGGATTCAGCCTTATGGGAGTTGAAACAAACCATGTCGGATTGGGTGGATTCACTCTCACGGTCCCACCGGCCGGCGAAAGTTTGCGTCAGTTGTCCAAACTAATTGGAACACAGTATAAAAATACAGCTCAAACGGCACAAATGTAGATGTGTCGGGCTACCATGGTCCGAATGTCGGGTCGTCCTGTGCCTTAGAACCAGGCACATTTTTTTTAAAAGGGAAACATGATTCCATTAGTCATTGCCTATTTCTGGCAAATCGCCGTTTACAAGCAAAGCTACAGAATGTGGTACATGATCATGATCATGCCACGCTAACGAGCCATCCATACAGTTTAGGCCAATAACTACGAGAGTATCAGCAACCACGTTGCATACTCTGGGTACATGAGAAATAGAAACTTTTGAGAACTTAAGATGCATAAAGGTTTTTATATCTTCCATCAGGAACCTAGCACAGGCCTATCAATAGATGCATTAGACAAAGCTTCTGAAAGAACCGCCACATCCGTCTCTAAGATAATATGCCTCATTCCTAATTCGGCGGCATGCTCCAAACACTTCAAACAAGCTATTACTTCTGCATGAAGAGGAGACAACAAAGCATTTGCTGAACCTGCACCTGCTGCTACCACCATACCAAGATGGTTTCTAATCACAAAACCCCACCCAGCAATATTAGATGTAGGAATAAAAGCTCCATCACAATTTATTTTGTAGACATCTTCTGTAGGAGCTCTCCATTTTGGCCTTGCGGGTAAAGCTGTAGGATACTTGCACAAGTAAAAAGCTTCTTCCCATGCCTACAGGTGGAAGAAAACATCGTTAATGACTTCATGTATCGATTTTCTCTTTTCGCCAGAAATAACCTTATTATGTGCAGACCACTGGCACCAAAGAAATAAAATTATTTTGCATTGGCTGTCACTATCAAATCCCCAAATTTTCTCCAACATTGCCTTAGATGAATTCCCCCCCCCCCCCCCATCAAGATAATTCTTTTGTCCTCCATATTTAATAACTGCCAGCCATGCCTTGACTCCTTGCATTTGAAAAAAAAGGTGACCCGGGTCTTCATCAAACCTTGAGCACATTGGGCATATAGTGTCTAGGTCCACACCCCTCCTTGCTATGTTAAGCTTCACCTGCAAAGCATTGTGAGCCATGCGCCACACAAACATTTTGACTTTATTTGGAAGATCCAATCTCCATATCTTCCCCCAATCAAACCCACCCTCCTCAGAACTTGAAGTGGAAGCATCTTTTTGGTTTTGGTGGCTCTTGATCTTTGTGCCCAGGACATAAGCAGATTTAACAGAGAAATTTCCTTTTGGGTCAAGGTGCCATGCCAAGAAATCATTCCTCTGAACTGAGATTGGTAAGGATAGAATGATATTAGCATCCTCTATGTAGAACGTGTCACGCACGAGTTGTTCGTCCCAATCTTCAGTAATTGGATCGATCACCTCAGAAACTTTTTGGAGGATGGATGGACCCCTTGGCGTAATGACCTTCCTCGTTTCTCCACGTGGGATCCATGGGTCACTCCAAATATTAATGGAATTTCCATCCCCAACCCTCCAGATCAACCCATCCTTTAAAAGCTGAACACCATTTAGGATGCTTCGCCATGTATAAGAAATCCCTCCTTTTTGTTTTGCTCCTAGAATATTCCCCCTTGGGAAATATTTAGCACAAAGGACCTGAGCACACAAAGTATCTGGAAACACCAGTAGCCTCCATGCTTGTCTTGCTAACATGGCCATGTTAAAGATATGCAGGTCACGGAAACCCAAACCACCATTCTTCTTGGATTTTGTAATCTTGTCCCAGATTACCCAGTGAATTTTATTCACCTTATCCTATTGGCTCCACCAATATCGTTTAATCATTGATGAGATTTCATCACAGAGATCTTTTGTTAAATCAAAGCATGACATGGCATAGGTTGGGATAGCTTGCGCAACTGCTTTAATCATAATCTCCTTTCCCGCTTTCGAGAGAAGTTTCTCTTGCCAGCCTTGAATTCTGACCCAAATCTTTTGTTTTATATACTCAAACATGCGCTTTTTTGACTTTCCAATGTATACTGGCAAGCCTAGGTACTTCTCATTTTTAGCAGTGTGGTCAATTCCTAGCTCCCTCAGGACTTGATCCCTCACATGCCCCGGTGTATTGGGGCTGAACATGATGGATGTTTTATCTTTGTTTATTTTTTGACCAGGTGCACCCTCATATAGATCAAGAATATGTTGCAGGCAGATAGCACTGGAACTGTTGCTTTGATCAACATTAAAGTATCATCCGCAAAGAAAAGGTGACTAACACAGAGAGCACCTGAACAGATGCGAATCCCTTCAATGGTACGATTTCCCTCTGCATTTTTAATTAGGCTAGAGAGACCCTCTGCACACAAGATGAACAGATATGGAGAAAGAGGATCTCCTTGCCTAAGCCCTCATTGTGGCTTAAAAGGTTCGGTGTACTCCCATTTATTCTAATTCTGTAGCTTACAGAGGTCACACATTTCATCACTAGTTCTATCCACCTTTGTGCAAAGCCCATTCTACTCATCACCTTCTCCAAAAAATTCCATTCAACTCTATCATATGCTTTACTCATATCAAGTTTGATCGTAGCATATCCTTCGGTGCCATTTTTTTATTTCTCAGATAATGGGTCATTTCATAAGCAAGAAGGACATTATCAGTTATTAATCTTCCCGGAACAAATGCACTTTATGAAAAAGAGATGATATCCAAAAGAATCTTCTTCAGGCGGTTAGCAAGGACTTTGGAAATTAATTTATATAAAACATTACATAGATTGATAGGGCGCAGATCTTTAATTTTATTCGGAGATTTTACCTTGGGGATGAGCACGATGACGGTGCCATTCTAGCCTTGTGGCATGAGACCTCCATTCTGGACAGCTAGTACTTCCTTCTTCACTTGTTCACCCACCAAGGACCAAAACCTTTTGTAAAACACCAACGGAATCCCATCTGGTCCTGGAGCTTTTAGATCACCAATACTCCTCAGGGTTTCCTCTACTTCCTCCCCTGTAAATGTTTTGAGTAAGTTCTCATTCATAGCTCTTGAGACCCTCCTCTCCATACAAGATAAAACCTCTTCAGTTCTCTGACCTGCACAAGAAGAGAAGAGATTTTTGTAGTGGTCAGTTGTGAAAGGTTTTAATCTCATCCCTGCCACCACATCTCCATCATCCCCCTTTAAACTTTTTATATAATTCCTTCTCTTCCTCTCAGATGCACAGGTATGGAAAAATCTTGTATTACGACCTCCTTTCGTAAGCCATGCCGTGTGAGCTCTTTGTTTCCAATAAGCATGGTGCTGGTCTTGCAGTCTTTCCAGTTTGTATCGCAGCACATGCTCCCTGCTAACATTTTCTTGATTAATCTGGCTTTTTCTACACCTCTCTAGCTCCTTCTTCACCTTACTAATCATCTTCTCTAGCTCGTCAAGAACATTTCTGTCCCAATTATGCAGCTCCCCCAAGATTTTCTTTTGTATCTGAAACATATTAGCATCCCCAGCCTCCAAAGCCTCAGCCCAAGCATTCTCCACCTGCCGCCAACAGCCCTCCTCCTCAAGCCATGTTGCCTCAAATTTAGGAGAGACATCCCGTACAAAGCAACCATCAAGATTTTCTTTGTCACCACAATCAACAGTAATTGGCTTGTGATCTGAATGCTGTGGATCACCATTAATAACTCTCACCAATGGGAAAGTGTCTCTCCATTCATTACAAGCAACAGCTCTATCAAGTCTTTCTTTGATGTAGGATCTAGCTTCATGATGGTGATTCCACCAAGTAAAAATGTCACCCTCACAGCCCAGGTCCTTAAGTCTACAGTCCTCCAAAGTGTTCCTAAACCGTTCCATACAAAAATCCGCTCTAGGCAGCCCTCCTTCCTTCTGACTTCTAAACAAGATTTCGTTAAAATCTCCTAGACATAGCCATGGTTTCTTATACAGATTATTCAATATTCGCATCAGCCGCCACGTTTTCTCTTTCTCTTCCGCCCTTGGCTGGCCGTAGATTCCGGTAAGCCTCCAATCGCGCCCATCCTCCTCTTTTACAACCACATCTATATGATATTTTGAAATACTTTTTAAGGTCACATCCACATCTCTCTTCCAAAATAGCGCAATGCCACCCTTATAACCCACATAGTCCTTTACCACTACATTTGGCATTTGCAAAATCCAACGAAACCTTTCTATTCTTTCCCGGTCCATCTTTGTCTCAGACAAGAAAAGAATATCTAGGGAATTCGTGCTTCTGGAGGTCCAGAAACCCTCGAACTGCTGAGGCATTCCCCAACCCTCGACAGTTCCAAGCTGTTATCCTCATTGGGCCCCGCGAGGCTGCCTTTTTCATTTTTTTAGGACCATCAGCAAGGACCAGAAAGGCAGTGCTGTGGCCAGTAGAACCAGGCACATTGGACGGTACGACATAGCTAGTTGGACTGTACCTGGCTGGACACAGCACAAGATAAAGTACGAACCAAAAAGGTAGTGTTTTAGCAGTATTTTCGGGAGGTGATCGGATCCGGGAGCTAAACTTTAGCCCATGTCACATCGGATGTTTGGATGCTAATTAGAAATATTAAATATGATCTAATTGTAAAACTAATTACACAGACACGGACTAAACGACGAGACGAATTTATTAAGCCTTATTAATCCATGATTAACGAATGGTTACGGTAGCACCACATTTGCTAATCATAGATTAATTAGGCTTAATAAATTCATCTCGCCATTTAGTGCTCATCCAGTATAATTAGTTTTGTAATTAAACTATATTTACTACTTCTAACTAGCGTCCAAACATCCGATGTGACGGAGCTAAATTTTACCCAAAGGGATCCAGACACCCCCTCAATCTTGAATAAACTCATATTCTTCATGAAAAATGTATGGAACTTTGATATGCATCTTTTTTTTCACGTAGACAACCTTTTCATCTAAGTAATATATGTTTTTAATTTTTCTCCCAATATAAACAATGTACAATTTTATCCGTGAGGCATATGTTGGGCCATGTCATGCCTAGTGTCGTGGTTTCGGAAACGGAGGACACAGTGAGATTTGTAGGTAGGCAAGAGTCCAAACGGTGAACTATGAACTCGTGGGGGTTTATACTGGTTTGGACTCGCATCCTACGTCCAGTGTAGTGCTGATCTTGTATTTGTCTCAAGGGTCTCGAAGCCTGAAACGTGTTACAAGAAGGTGCAGGTGTGGGAGCCTTGATGCCCGGGGCCAATGCCAAGGCGAGAGGTGGAAGAATACTATGCTCCTCTTGCTATTGTGTAGTCCAAAGGGAGGGGTTTACAAAGAAAGAGAGATGGGCGAGAGTGGGTCCCCTGTCCATAGGAGTTTGTCCGATGGTGGAGACTTCCTTTCATGCGCGGGCGCACATGCGATCGTGATGCCCTTTCCATCTAGGGGGTTGCAGTCACCAGCCACAAGCGTCGGTGGGGCTCGCGCCTGAAGCGCCCCAATTCTACAAGGGGACTAAGATATGCTTTATTACCATTCCTACGGTTTGGCAAATCATATTTGTTGATGGTCGTTATTTCGCCATTTTGACCATCAACTATCCATGGTTTTGAAGGAAAACATGTCAAAATAAAGGCTAACCTATGCTACTAAGCAATCTCCACAAGTTGTGTTGAGTATTTGATTGTAGGTACAAAAACTAACAAAAAACAAGTATTTGGCTAAGTCTCCAAGAAGGCTAGCCGTTTCGGCTAGTGGGCCTAGCCGCTCGGCCACCCCCTAGGGCGCTCAGCTTGCAATTGTGGCCAAATGACCTCGTCTTCGACCTGCATGCACACAAGTGACGTGTCAACACAATTCTAGGGTGCAAACTAAGAAGACAACGTGTTAAGTACCGGAAGGCTTGCCACTTCATCGATCCAATCCTTGGATTAGTGAAGTCAGCAATCCATGGCAATTCGATCCCGCGGCTAAGGAATAAGCACAAGTGAGATCCAATATTCGAAGAGAAAGCACATATGAATAACTATCAATCGACCTCAAACTGACTTCGTGAGGCAATTAGAGATGTTGGATGGCTATGTCGGTGGATCTGATGGCCGCCCGTCCTGCCACCTGGCCGCTCGGCCTATGGGCCCTAGCCACCCGGCCCCTACCAGGCCACCCGGCCTGCCAAGTGTCCACCCCAGCACCGACTTAACCACCTTACCGGCTTACCTCGAGTATAAATACCCCTCACTCAGTTTTGGGTATAAATACCCTAGAAAGCTCACTTGCAAAGGGTGGAAGAGAAGAGAAGCATACCTCTGCCTTAGTCTTGTAGCAGTAGGATAGTCCTGGGAGTTAGAGTTGAGTCTGAGCTTTCGCCTTAGGGATTCCGGAGTTAGGTTCGAGTCTTGGTAAAAACTCTTGTATCTTCTGTACCTTTGCTACTCCAGTATAATATAATTCTTTACTCTACATTTCAGTTATACTTTACTTTATTTCTTGCACTTGCCTAGTGTGGTGTACCTTTTTGCATACTAGACCAAGGCTTATGGTTGTGTTGTTCTTGAGTTATTGAAATCTTGCTAGACTTGCTGGTGCTATAAGCTTTCCTTAGGCATAGATCTAAGGTTAAGTTAGTTCTCACCCTCTGATCCAAGAAGAACTTTAGTGCTCAAGCTTCGCTTGATCACTAAGTGTATCTTGCCATCTTACCGACGCAACACTAGTCGGTAGCTCCGTTCGGTGATAGCGTTAGGATGCCTGTGTAATCCAGTCCCGTTGTTCGATAAGCCCATAGGTGTTAGCCAGTTGTCGTTCGGTTGGCCAACTATCTACCCCCGTGCCACCTCGGTGTAGTCTAGAGTTTCGCTCGACGCAAGATCCTAGTTCATGTTTGGATAGCTTAGCTCAACTGCAAATAATCCTCTGCAGTAAGTAAGATCTAGGGTTTGGATATCTAATCTCGCTCGTTTTCCTCCTAGATAGCTTCCTATTTTGCTGACTACTTTGGTCACTGCTCTCTTATCCCACCATTCACTATAATGTTTATCTTACCCCTGACTTAAGAATAGCCGGTGTTTATCTAAGTTGCACTTTACTTAGTTCAAAGCTTGTATCATACTATCTATTCGCCCTTGCTTCCCTGTGGATTTTTATGATACTCGGAATACTCTGAGTGAAAAGCTACATTGAATCTCCATGCGCTTTCGGAGTAAAATCTGTTAAGTTAAGAGATGCCAACAAAAGCATTTTGTGGCGCCATTGCCGGGGAAGCAATTAGCAATAGAAGTTTTATTTCATTCGAACCTAGGTACTGTATAACTTGATAACACACCACTATTTCTTAGGGGGATCATTTGCCTCTGTCTACTTTATTATTGGCGTGACAGAGAGGTGTACGGCCAGTTTTGACCTACTGGCAAACTTCCACAACAATCTGGAGTCGCTGCTCAGGAGACTCCATCAGAAGACGATCCACGGGCAGAGGCCTGTGCCATCCAAGCTTGGAACCCCGAGTACAATTCTACCGACACCAACTGTGGCTGAGAAGACCATTCGTGAGTTCTCTATCCCATCCAGCAACAACATCCCAACTGGTCCTGAAGTGTAGGTTGTGACAACTTTGAGCTCAAGCCAGGTGTCATCCACATGGTCCAAGCCATCCCATTTTGCGGATTGGTGTCGTGGGATGCCAACAACCATCTCTAGTAATTCCCATGGTCCAAGCCATCCCATTTTGCTCCGACGTAGTGGGCTTGTTCTTATCTGCTGTCTCCGGAAAGCCGGTGATGGTGGTCGTATGGAGAGAAGTGTCAACGGCTTCCAAGTAGGACTCCATACGGATCTTCCAATATAGAAAGTGCTCGCCATCGAACACGGGCAGGGGTCCTTCCCCACCAGACATCTTGCTCAAGGCGGTAAAGCCTCAACCAATGAGCACTCGGCTTTGATGCCAACTAAAAGGATCAAGATGTCCAAGAGGGGGGTAAATTGGACTTCTAATTTTGAAACTTAAAAATAAACCCTAACGAACAAGTCCCAATTCACCCTAGTGCCTAACAAAGTGTGACTAGAGTTCTACACGATATCAAAAGGTTTGCAACCTATAGCTAAGCATGCAATTCTAGGAATGTAAATTGCGGAAAGTAAATTGCATGAAAGTAAATGCAGAATGTAAGAAGAGGAGATGACACGGTGATCTTTTTTCTGAGGTATCGAGGAGTCGCGACTCCCCCGTAATCCTCGTTTTGTGCCCCTCGCAAGGCCTTGCTCACGCATAGCACACAAGGAGCTACAGCCTCTCCCTCGCAAGGAAAGAGGATGACAAGGTGACCTTCGCAAAGATCAAGCAACCCCTTGATCCGCGGACCAAGTGCTCTCTTCGGGATACCCTTCTCCACTCTAGAAAGATGGGCTCCAAACTAGTCACAACACCCTCGCAAGGGCCTTCTCCCGCTTCTTCCACAATATCCCGGAAGCTCGCAGAAGGCACGACTCGCAATTCGTCTAGGTGATCGCGATCACTAAGAGTAACAAGCCTTGGTATTCACTTGAATTCAACTTCCCTCAAGAAGTTCTCTTCCTCTCAAGTCTCTTGACCTAAAGCCTCTGAGGACGGGCGTATCAATTTTTTGGACAAAAAGGCAGGCAAAGGAATGGTAAGATGTGCAGTATGAAAAACTACAAACCTATTGTTATTCTTGTGGGATTTTTGGACACTCATCAGTAGAATGCCCCACCCCAGCTGAACGTGATGATAACGGTCTGCTCCCGTATAGCGGGGATTTGAGAGTTTCATATGAAAGAAAAAAGAAGTTTTTTGAGGAATTATCATGCCAAAGTTCTATTTCTCTAGATATTGCCTGTAATGCAGCAAGTGGGAGGAATACAGAAGCAAGGAATTCTAATTTTGAGAACTCAATTGATAGATCGAAGAATTTGGACTCCTCAAGGCAGCAGAATCTATAGGTTAATGGTAAGGAAAAATATGTGACAATTTCTCCAACTGAGAGTCATAATAAGAATGCCCAATGCTGCTCTCCCAAGAAAAGCCCCCAAGTAAATTCTAAGTCTATAAAGGGTAATAGAAAGGCCTTGGTCATAGTCCAGGAGCCTAAAGCCTCAATGAAAGGGAGGAAAAGGAAGAAGGTGAGGCAATCTTAGGAGGAGGGGGATGACTCGTGTTTTGAAAATGCAAGAGATATGGATATGGCCATTGTGGTTTCTCAACTGAAGTCAAGGCCTAGTTTTGCCCAAAATGATGACGATATAGGCTGTGAGCTGGATGAGCTTGACTCAGCAAAGAAACTAAAAAAGGTGTTTGATGATGAACAGCTAGGATTGGTTGGACAATCCTGCCTAGAAAAATGTGGCTTATAGCTTGGAACTGCTAGGGTTTGGTGAATGGCCTGATAGTTCAAGGGTTTCTGGACATCCAGAAGCAGGAGGACCCTGATGTTTTGTTTCTCTCTAAAAGAAAGCATGATAGAAAGTGGATGGAATGGTGGAGGTGGAAGCTAAATATGACTAATATGTTTGTGGTGGATAGTGTTGGAGCTAGCGACGGCCTTGCTTTGTTCTGGAAAAAAGAGGTTGATGTTAGTGTAAAGAGCGTCTCCAAATATCATATTGGTTCTGAGGTAAGGGAAGAAGATGGTTTGGTGTGGAGATTTATGGGTGTTTATGGGGAATCCAAGAGTGAGGAGAAGGATAATACATGGGATCACTTATGTACCCTAAAAAGCCAAAATGATTTACCCTGGCTTTGCAGCGGTGATTTTAATGAGATTTTATTCAATTATGAAAAAGAAGATGGCTGCCCTCGTAGTGAGGGGAGCATGCAGAAATTTAGACATGTGCTTGAGGATTATGACTTACATGACTTGGGCTTTGTGGGGGATGCCTTTACATGGAGGAATCATAATCATGATGTGGCTAGCTACACTAAGGAAAGAATTGACAGTGTTGTGGCTAACTTTGCGTGGCGTTGTTGATTCTGTTTAGTGAGAGTAATAAATGGAGAACAATGGCACTCAGATCATTGGCCAATTATTGTGGAGATTGGGGAAAGGTATTTTAAGGAGTGGAAGAAACTAGGGGAGATTATGAGGAAATTTGACGCTAGGTGGCCGGAAGAAACGGATTGAAAAAATCGGTGCAAGAAGCATGGGCTTTAGCTATTGAGGGAGGTCGTACATGCATGATGGACCTGCAAATTAACGTTCTATGTGAACTGCGGGAATGGGACAGAAATGTTCTGGGGGAGTTGGAGAAGTGAATTAGGAAAGTGAGGAAGGATCTGGAGAAATGTAGAAGGATGAGCATATCACAAGAGCAAGTAAACCGGGAACATATTTTACGATATAAGCTGGAGTGCTTGCAAGACTAACTTCATGTCTATTGGAAGCAAAGAGCTCTTATCGCTTGGCTCACGAAGGGTGATCGAAATACTAAATTCTTCCACGTTCAAGCCTTCGAGAGGAGAAGAAGAAATTTGGTGGAAAAATTGGAAGAATGGGGTGGATTTGTGAAGGGGAAGCAGCTGAGGAGCTATATTGCTAATTAATACCAACAACTTTTTCTGTGTTCTATTGATGCTCTATCTAATGCACAAGTGGTTGAAGTGCTTGAATGTGTTCAGTCATGAGTAACACGGGAAATGAATGAAGTACTCATGAAAGCCGTTCATGGATAAGGAAATATGGATAGCACTAGAGGATATTGGAGATTTAAAAGCCTCGGGAGCTGATGGTTTTCGTGCTATCTTCTACAAGCACTTTTGGCATCTAGGTGGGGATCGAGTGAAGGAAGAAGTACAATCTGTACTAAATGGTGACAGATGCCGCAGGGGTAGAACGACACCATAATTTTTCTCATACCAAAGGTTAGAAACCCTGCTAAACTCAAGGATCTCAGACCTATAATGTTATATATTGTTTTATATAAAATTATTTCGAATGTGATTGCAAACAGACTTAAAATTTTCTTACCTGATATCATTTCTCCTTCCTATAAATGCTTTTGTTCCTAGGCGTTTAATTACTGGTAATGTTCTGCTGTCCTACGAGCTGATACATCATCTAAAATTAAAAAGGAAAGTAGTGAATGGAATGGCTGCTATTAAATTGGATATGAGTAAGGCTTATGATAGGGTGGACTGTCCTTCTTACAAGGGATTTTGCTGAAATTGTAATTTCATGAACGATGGGTTCAGTTGTTCATGAAGTGTGTTGCTGTTGTATAACCTATAGAATTAAAGTGAATGGCAAGTACACAAATCAAATCATTCCAAAAAGGGGCTTAAGGCAGATGATCCTATATCACTGTATCTTTTCATTTTGTGTGCCAAAGGTTTATCAGCCATGCTACAGAGCGTCAAAAATACTGAAAGAATTGAAGGGATCAAAATATGTAGAGAGGCACCAAGGGTGAACCATCTATTTTTTAGATGACTCGCTAATCTTGATGAGGGCCAGGAAGGAGGATGCACACGAATTGACGCACATTCTGAATGTGTATGAGAGATCAAGATGTTTAAACTTCTGAACAAGATCAAGATGTTCTTGTGGCATTTTGCACATAACAGCCTACGTGCGAGAAAGAATATTGCTAGGTGGGTGTTGATATTGATGTTCGGTGCCCTGTCTGTTGTAGATTCGATGAAGATTGCGGTCATCTGTTCTTTAAATGTAAAGGTGTCGAAGCGTGTTGGAGGGAGTTGTGCATGTAACACATTCTAGAACTTTTGCAAACATGCAAGTATTGTGAAGATTTGGTCGGAGAAAGAATGACTAAAAAGTTTGGGTGCTGCTTTGGAGATGGTGGTCAGCTCGGAATAAGGCAAACCTAGGGGAGAAAATGAATAATGCTGCAAAAATATGCAACACAGTCTGATGGAGTTTGAATAGATAAATGTGGATGTGAAGGAAATTAAATCTAACAACAAAAAAATGTGGAGTCCACCTCCAAATGACATATATAAAATCAATATTGATACGTCTTTCTTTTCTGATACAAATAAAGAAGGCTGGGGTTTTTATTGTGCGAAATAGCAGGTGAATTCTTTGAAGGAGGCGCTGGAAATATTTCTTGAGCCGCGAGTTCTCTACATGCTGAGGCGGTGGCGGTCCTCTTTAGTTTGCAGCATTGTGGACACCTGGGAATGGTAAAAATGATCATAGAGACAAGATGCTTCTATTTTGGGTTGTGCGCTTAAATCTTCGTAGATGGACCGAAGAAAATATGGAACTATGTTTTTATTGATCCACGGTCTAATGTATTTATAGTTTAACGAGGGTAATATTTCTGTATGCCTTAGAATCTGTAATAATTGATAAAGCGACCGGCTGTCTATGTGTATTCTTGCTCTTGGCTCTCATGAGTTTATGAGCCAAGCGCCGGATTTTATTTCTCTGGTGTTATCCAGAGATAAACCTGCACCCGTGTGTCAAATGTTAATTGGAAGCTTCCGTTTAAAAAAAAATTCGCACGATCTCATCTCATCATCGCAGCCCTTGATAGAGCCCGTACACCACACCAGTCAGCAGTCCGCGCTGCCCATGGGCGAAGACTGCCGCGGCGGCGGCCACCGCCGCCATGACTCGATCGACCGCATCAGCAGCCTCCCCGACGACCTCCTGCACTGCATCCTCCTCCGATTCGGATCCACTCGCGCCGTGGCGCGCACCAGCGTGCTCTCCCGCCGCTGGCGGCACGTCTGGGCCCACCTTCCCGATCTCCGCCTCGGCACCTGCCTTGACGAACTGCCGGCGGCGATGCGCCTGGACTCCGTCGACGCTGCCCTCGCCGCCTTCTCCGCGCTGGCACTGTCCAGCGCCTCGAGGTGGCCTTGTACTGCCATGGACTCCGAGTCCACGCGTGCCACGTCGCCTCGTGGCTGCGCTTCGCCTCGCAGCGCCGGGTGCGGGACCTCTCTATCTTCGTGCCACCTCAGACGAAATTCTTCCTCTATACATGTATGCTTACGCGCAAGGCTGCTTCTGAGGAAGAAGAAGAGGAGCTCGAGCTTCCTTCCTGGGATGGAGCGACGACGATCGCACTCTCGCTCGAACCACGGTGGACGCTCCGGTTCTCGGCGGCCGCCGGCTTGTTCAGGGCGCTCACCGACCTGTATATTACCTTGGTCGCCATGGAGGGCAGCGAGCTTGGTGCCTTCGTGTCCGCGCAGTGCCCGCGCCTGAGGAATCTGCACCTTTCCGCCGTCACGCTGCCTGCTGCCTGCTGCCTCCGATGTCTGCATACGCTCCGACTCGCTCCATTCCCTGTCATTCCACGTCAACAACGCCCAGCGCCTACAGGTCATCTCCCCGAACCTGGATGCACTGACCCTATGTGACGCCATGGACGCACATATCTCTGCCCCGAAGCTCGCAGAGGTAAACTGGGACGGCGACACGGCTTACGACCCTCGCTGCCACTGCTTTCTCGAAGCTGGCCGTCACCTAAGGCAGCTACCCGTGGGCTCAAAGTGTTTAGTCGCTTCCCTGATGCAGCGATTCGATAAGGTTGATGTGCTGAAGCTGAGACTCGACCTCTGCGATCTAACGGTGCGTTTGCATTGTCGGTAGTATTAACTTTTTCGGTTTTTCCTCGAAACGAAAAGGAATTGCTTTGCCTGCTGATCCTGTGGTTGCATTGTGTCGTCTGACGATGCATGGCAGGGAACAGCAGAGGGATTCAAGAGCTTCATGGATCAAACGATCAGGCTTCCCAATTGTGACGCATTACGATTACGAGTCTCATTAGTGGATCACCACCACAACTTCACATCTACCATTCTGCATCTCTTGAGGAGATGCGACAGCACAAGGAAGGTTTCGGTAAAGGTCAATTCTGGGTATAAAGTAACTCCCATGCTTTTGTATGCTTCTAATTTCTAAAGGGATGTCTATAACTAGATGATACCTTGCAAACTGCTGTGGAAATTAATTTCTAAATTAAAGTGATATTTAAATATACAATGATTTTGCAACTTAGAGATAATAAACGTTGGTTAAAAGAGATCGACCCTCGAATGATCGATCATCTGCATGTTGCAGTGTGAAAAAGGTGCAGGTAAAGAGAAATTAAAAGGGAGAAAACATTGACTAATGGATAAAGTTGTTAGTAGGATCTAATCCTTGGTGTATTGAAGTGGCCCAACTCGTGCGAGAGAAACGGTTAGAGATACATAGATGTAGATTTGAGCTTTTAGGAGTATTTGATTTGGAAAACTGAGGCTATCTGTTTGGAAGCATAGTATATTTGTGGTTTCTAAATAATACCATGGTATTAGAGAATACTACAGTATCTTGTCAAAAAAGTGTTTTGTTGCTCTTTGCAAAACTCTGTTTTAAAAATCATGGTATTTTTAGAGTACTGGATACTGAGGTGGGAACCAAAGTTTTCCGTCAATCTCACGCAATGGCCTTCGTCAGCCACCCCATGCGCGGTCTCTCCCTCCACCCCAGCATCTAGCATCGGTCCGTGCTGCCCCATCTTGCCTTGCCGGGCTGTGCCGCCCCGTCCACCTTCCTCTCCGGCGACTCCAGTCTTCCCCGACACCGCCCCCGCATCCCGTGCCTTATGCCGGCCCCGCCAACCTGCCCTTCCCACACCGGCTGCGGCCCCGCACTGCCAGTAGTCGCCCGCTACCGGCCCGACGCGGCCTCCTTCCTACCCCAGCTCAGCCTTCCGCGTCCCGCCCCGCCGCCACGCTGCTCTCATGCGTCGCGCGGCCTCCCACCTGCTGCACGGCCGATCCTGGTCCGGCCTCCCAGCCCCTCGCGGCTGCCCTCCTATCGAGGATGGCCCTTCCAGTGCCGCAAACCTGCCGGCGTGGGGAGAGGGAGGGCAGGGAGATAGACGGTGGAGGGAGGGAGGACGCAGGGGATGGAGGCGCAAGGATGGAAGAGGACTGTAGGAGCAATGTGAACTCAAATACTGGGGAATCAAACAAGATGTTGTTTTGAAAAATACTATAGTTTTACTGTGGTTTTGAAAAACCATAGTATTTATGTCATGTACATTGTAAACTATAGTATTTTAAAACCATAGTATCAAAAAATTTTGCTTCCAAACAAGACGTGATCAATCTAGTATTTTTCCTGACTTAGCCACAAAAGTTAGTACTCCCTCGGTCCCTCCAACCACAAAGTAAGTTGATGTTTCTCCTTTCCCCGTCAGCTCCTCGAAAACTCACGTACACATTTATACCACTCCAATCCTCCCATCAACAATTAAATTGGTCCTAGGTAAGCCAAAGGTCAACACCACGCTTATGTGCAATAGCAGTGAAACGACAATGCCACATAATGAAAGTCGACCAAGACTTTATCCTCCGTACTGATTTGTCTTTGTGAAAAGAATCATGTGCAGTTAAGTTTACCATGCTAACAATGGTGTCAGCAGAGCAACATAGGATGAGGCCGTTTAGCAGTTAGGATTAGAGTGTGGGCCATTGTAACTACCATTTCTTGACCGAGGAATGTGATTGCTTTTGTGTGGAAAGTCAGTAGCATGATACGCATATTGTTAGAAGTACACATGTTCCGACAGGATTGATCATCACATCTGTATGTTATCTTCATCACTAATGCATCCATATTGTTTTTCTTAATTCCAGAGCTATCCTTGCCCATTGTCTTGCCTTTGTCGCTTACCAGAGAGTTGCAAGGCTGATGGCATTACTCTTGACTCCCTTGAAGAGGTGAAAATTACTTTCATTACAAGTTCCTACAAAGGAATGGAGTTGCTGGAGCAGCTTGCCAGATGCCATGCACCAAGCCTGAAAAGGTCAGTCATCAACTGTGAATTGTTCAGAGACGGTCCAGAAACCAAGGAGCTAGAAGAGGTCTGCAGAATGTTTTGTCCTGATATTATTGTCAAATTCAATGTTATTTAGCATGAGAGGGTTGTGAAAATAAAGTGGAACGATGTCCAGTAGTTTCTGCACGCACTCTTACTCCTTCCTGTTTGAACAAGGAGAATTGTTTTAGGGGCTTTGGGGTTAGTTCAAATTTAGACTCCGACATTCTGTATATGATGATTCTTTGCATGGACTGCACAAGAAGATTCTGACGGCTTAAGACCATGCGATGATTGTTTATTGTCTTGGCGAAGCGTTGACATGCAAGCAGTGGGGTGGCATTGTGAACGAAAACGGCAGGAGTGCTGTCAATCAACTAAGTAGAAAGGAAATACAGAAGCACAAAGTTAGGGGCCGCACAGCCGGTCCCGGCAGAAAGTATACACCTCCGGGGGCACCCCCACCCGGTGACTAGCCCTTGCACAGCAAGGAAAATTAAAACGAACGGGAAGCAGCCCATTTGAAACAAGCGAAATCATCTCTAGCCCTCATCGTGACTTGGGTCGCAGAAAGGGAGCAGCCCTAAAAAATCCTACGGTTACGCTCCTTCCAAATGTTCCACATGATGTAGATTGTGATGCCGTTAAAATCACGTCTCCGATCCTTCGGCAGGGATGCTATTGCTAATTCCCACCAATCCGTCAGCTTGGGTGGAGAGGGCCAAGTTTTCCTGTGCAAGAACCTGCCCCCAGACATCCTGGGCGAAGGGGCAGAGAAACAAAGGTGGTGTCCCGTTTCGAGGGGGCCTGCACAAAGGGTGCACGTTGGCTGGTGAGGCCAGCCGCGGGTGGCGAGGTTTTCTGCTGTGAGGATCTTGTTTTGCAAGAGAATCCAAACAAAAAGCTTGCATTTGAGCTCCGCGCGTGCCTTCTAGTTGATGTCAACCTTGAGGTGCCTGAAAGAGCTCAGGAACTGGGCTTTGTAAGCTGATTTCACAGAGAAAGTGCCGTCAAGGGTCCATTTCTAGGCGATGGAATCCGGAACCCTAGGTTGGAGGTGGACATCCTGAAGCTTAGTCCAGAGCGAGACGAACTCCACGATCTCAGTAGTTGTTGCGATCTTACCCCTCACCGAGTTGATCCACCTATGTCCGAGGAGTTCATTGGCAACTGACTTATTCTTCCTGGTGACCAACTCAAAAAGATGCGGCGCTAGATTCCTTGGGGCTATTCCATCCAGCCAGCTGTCATGCCAGAACTTCGCTTTTCTTCCATCACTGACTGAGATAGAGGTAGAGGGGCTGAAGAGCAATATATCTGTGCGGTCACAGGGGATATCCAAACCTAGCCATGGTTGATCTTCATCCACCCAGTCTTGCTAGAGCCAGCGAAGGCGGAGGGCGCGGCTGAGCTTCTCAAGGTTGAGGACTCCTAGGCCGCCAAGGTCTTTGGGCTTACTCACCAGCGACTAGCTGACAAGGCAATGCTCACCATTGGTTTCTGCTCTGCCTTTCCAAAGAAGGAGCGACGTATCTTATCAATACATTTTCGAGCCCAGGTCACGAGGGGGAAGATTGACAGGTGATAAGTAGGCATGGAGGAAAGAACCGAAGAGACAAGGGTAAGTTGGCCCGCGCAGTTCAACAAGTGCCCTTTCCGTCCTGCAAGGTGGTTTCCAATCTTTTCTATAAGCGGCTAGACATGAACCTTTTGTAGAGGGCGATTGTGCAGCTGTAGGCCTAAGTAGCGACAGGGAAAGGATCCTCGGGTCCCTTGGAAAGGTTGCAGAACATGATCAAGGTCAATCTCATCACAGCGGATTGGGTGAATGGAGCTCTTCTCAAAATTAGTGACCAGCCTTGAGGCTTTACCAAAAGCATGTAAGATTTCCTTGATCAGATAGCTCCTCTCTAACTGGATTTGAGAAAATCACTGCATTATTAGCATAGAGTGACGTTCTCAGCTTTACTGAAGCAAGTGGGAGTGGGGTGAGGGTCCCATGTCGTGTCGCGAGATCGAGGATCCGTTGGAGCGGGTCAATGGCGAGTATGAACAGCATAGGGGAAAGGGGGTCTCCCTGTCTCACTCCTCGCCTATGTTGAATACAATCTCCTTAGGAGCCGTTGAGGAGAGCCCTTGAAGAGGCAGTACCAAAAAGGATAGAAATCCATTCGCGCCAGCGAGGACCGAAACCCATGGTCTGCAAGATCTCCAAAAGGTACCCCCAGTTCATCGTGTCAAGGGCCTTTTGGATATCGAGCTTCAGGAAAAGTGCTAGTTTTTTTAGCCTATGCAGCTTCCTTACTGTGTTCTGCACATAGAGGAAGTTGTCTTTAATGCACATCTTTCTGATGAAGGCGCTCTGGGATTTGGAGATCAAATTGTTTAGGAAGGGGCCAAGCCTGTTGGCCAAGAGTTTGGAGAAAGTCTTCGCAAAGCTATGGATAAGACTGATGGACTGATAGTCTCCCACACGCGTGGCTTCAAGCTTCTTAGGAATGAGCACAATTGTAGCAGAGTTGAGCATCTTGAAATGTGAGCCGTTCATTCCATGCACCTGGTGGAAGGCTGCCACTACATCATCCTTGATGATATCCCAACATTCTTTGAAAAAGATTCTGGTGAAGCCGTTCGGTCCCGGTGCCTTGTCGCTCAGCATGGAAAAGATAGTTTCCTTAATTTCTTCTTGAGAGAACGGCACCTCTAGCGAGGAAAGGTCAGCTCAAGGAAGGTCAAGGGAGGCCCAATTCAGGGTGGTCTCTCTGTTTGGGGATGTCCCAAGTTGCATGTTGAAGTGCTCTGCAATAATGTTCTCTTTGTCTCTGTGAGTTACTGCTACCTCTCCGTCAACAGTCGGCAAGTGTTGAATGTAATTTTTTTCGCACTCTAGCGCTAGCCCAGAGGTGGAAAAATTTCGTGTTTGCATCCCCCAGCCGGATGAAAGTGAGGCGCGCTCGCCGCCGGATCCTTGATTTCTCAATGAGGGCCAGTGCCAGGGACCGCAACTTGAGCCTCTTGAGAAAGTCCAGTTCCTCATGTGTGAGTGTCCTACTCTCTTGAGCAGTCTCCAAGAGAAGGATGACCTCTTTAACAATAGCAAGCTGCAGCTTGGTGTCTCTAGTCTTGGTTTTGCACCAAGCTTTGATGGCCTTGGCAGTGCACGCTAATTTAATATGCATCCATTTGAGGGGAATCTGGGAATAAGTTAATGGTTTGGACCAAGCAGACCGCACAGCCTCGTTGAAGCCCTCCATTTTCACCCAATAATTCTCAAAGTGAAAGGAATGGTTTGGTTTCTGCATCAACTCACCATGGAGGAACAGAGGAGTGTGATCCGACATGAGGGAGGGGAGGGAGTGCAGGTAGCAGGTGGGGAAAACTAGCTCCCAGGCGGTGGTGCAAAAAAAATCTGTCAATTCTAGTCAAGGTTGGGCTAGGTTGACCATTGCTCCAGGTGAAGTTACGATGATTGAGGCGGATTTCCTTCCGAAGAAGGCTGTCCAATGTCAATTTAAAAGCCCCCATAAGGCACCGGTTCAGATTTGCATTGTTTTTGTCTGAAGCCTGAAGGATAAGGTTGAAATCACCCAGCACCAGCCATCTCTACCATATGTGGTTGGAGAGGTCTTTCGATTCTTGGAGGAAGGTGAGCTTATCAGCATCTGATTGAGGTCCATAAACTCCAGTGATCCACCACTTTGAATTATCAGCCTTCATTGTGACTGAGGCGAAGACTGTGTAGTTGGTAGTGGAAATCTGTGAAAGAGAGAAGTAGTCTTCAGAAGCTACAATTAGGATACCTCGACGGGTATTGGTGGCAGGGAGCACTGCTAGGTTGTTAAGGAATTTTGCTCCCAAAGTATGCAAGATAACCGGCCTGTCGACGATAGAGAGCTTGGTCTCTTGCAGGCAGACGATGGTGCTTCCTGTATCCCTTACAAGTTCTTGCACAGAGTCCCGCCTAGCGCCCTCATTAAGCCCCCTCACATTCTAATTCAGAATTTTAACATCACGCTGTCACATCTGGAAACAGCAGTACCCAAGGAGAAGCGCAGTAGGAGAACAAGGACAAAATGGAGAGTAACAGGTAGACCACATGTGGCAGGAGTAAGCCTGATGACAATTCTAATAGTAGAGTAGCACAGACACAGCAGAGGCACAACAATGTCAGAGGCGATCCTACAGGAACGCAGCGGCTGAAGGCCTCTAGCTGCTGTCGCAATCCTGGGCCACCAAACACAAAGGGGACGATAGTTAGACACAAACAACAGAAGGATGCATCTTGGGCGATCGATGTCTAGACTGCTTAACATGCTAAAGCTTGAACCCTGCAGAAGGAGGAGCCGCCACGCCTCAGGCTTCCAGCGCTGCCTGTCCCTGCGGGGCCTGAATGCCACAGAGAGCAGACGGGGTGTGCATCACCAGGATCGTCAGAGGCCCCTTGAAGAGGCCGAGGAGGCATTGCAGGGCAGCTTCACCTGCCTTTTCCGTCTCCCGCAGGATCCCCAGACGCTTCATGAGGACTTAGGTGCACACGATCTTGAACGTTTCCACGCGGCCAGGCAATTAGTGCTAGTCTTTTGCTTCTATGGGTCGGCACTAGTTTCTTTAGCTTCTTCTTCTTGGATGGGTCCTGCTGCTGTACAGGAAGCAGGGGCTGTGCAGCTGGATGGATGAATGTGTCGATGAAGGTGGATGGCAGCGCAGCAGCATCTGAATGCAGTGGAGTGGGCAGTCCTTCTTGCTCGAGTCCTAGCCACCGTGGAGCCACGACGTTGTTGCCGAATGGTTCCGCCGCCAGCGCAGCGACCTCGTGTGGAGCCGCACCTGTGGATGCTGAGCATCCCGGGGAACACTCCGACGTGGTAGAGTTGTCGATGGGCGGTGCAGAGCGACTGTGTCTACGATAGATACATCCCGGCCGGTAGCGACGCGCTGCAGAAACAGATGTCGAACCTGGTCTTAGCATCTCAATCTGCGTCGGTAGTGGCTGAATGTCGTGAGGCCACGCGTCCCCTCCGGCCTATACCACTGCACGGAACAAGGGAGGGTGGGGGAAGGGGCGGTGGTCATTGTCTGGACCATCAGTGTCCCTAGGGTTGCAGCGCAGTTGGCCCTCCAGAGATGTTGCGCGGTGTGCCCGCAGGTGACGAGGAGGCGAGCGGCGGGGGCAGCCCTGGTGCCTAGGAGAGTGGTGCTCGTGGCTGCGGCCACGCGTGCAAGCGGGAGGCCCTTGAGGAGCCCCAGCGCGTGGCCTCAGATGGCCTGTCTCCTCGGCCGGGTCTGGGGCCACATGCCCAGACAGATGTTGCCGGCCACCAGTGTTGGATCTCCTGTCGTGGTGATGATCACGGCGTGGTTCGGAGCGGTCTCAGTCCCGCGGCGCATGGGAAAGGCTGTGGAAGAGCCATGAGCTCCAGCTTTCCTTCCTTTAGTGCCGACGTCTGCGCCTATCATCATCATCTTCATCGTCCCTGCCACAACGGCGGCGGTCAGTGCAGTGGGCCGTCGGAGCCGGGGCATGCCGGTCATGCGGCTCATGTTCCCCGTCGACCACGCCATGGCGCCAGGAAAAGGTGTGGGTGGTAGGCAGCCCATCCCACCCCGTTGGGACTTCCACCAAGTTGAGATGGATGAGCATGCGGAAAGGTGAGGCCGCACTGCCCCATTGGAGGCACGTTGTCATGGATCACCATCGTCCTGCCAGTGATGGTTAACCAAACGATCTTTGGGATGTCAGACGGGTTTTTTCGTCCAGGCCCAAAGGTTGAGGCAGCGGGCATCCTGCTTCTTGGGGAAGAGGCAGTCTTCTTGGATGTAGTGATGAGAACATGACCAATAAGCATATGACCAAGGCCCAAGAGAAGATGAAGTTTGAAGCCCAATCTGAGTTGAGGTCCAATTTATTTGCGAGGCCGGTTCGGACTGCAGAAATAGGCCTCAGTAAAACGGACGTCCAGGCCACATACAGGCTCCATTTTAGACGTTCTACATATTGTTGGAAAGCTAAGGAGATAAGATTTCCAACCCTTATGGTCCCACCTCTGAATTCGATTGGAGTCAATAGGAATTGTCAAAACAAAATGACGGACAGAATCTGCCAGGGTGCTGCTGGACCGGTTTTTGGGCCCACTAGCCTTGTACGCCCTAGGGTTGCTCGGCCATCCCCTAGACATCTCTCTTGTATATATTCTTAGATTATATGGGTTTTGCTTAAGAGTATTCTATCAGTGAACAGTTTGCCATTCGTGTATCGGTTCCCAACTTGTGCACAAGATTAATCTTGATTGCGTTTATTCCTCGTTCTTGCTTGTGTTCTCTCAGTTGCATTGCAGGAACGATAGCCTTCTTGGCGAGGATTGCACGCGTCATGTGGTCGATAACCATTGGAGCAGTGGTGTAGTGATTGCAAGGATTCGATCGATTGCTCAGAGCCTTCTTCACCAACGTCGAGTTCTCCACCAATAAACCGACTTATCCATACATCTCGGAAGATCGGGAACCCTATATCCCATCACGTAGTCTAGGACATAGGCGTGAGCTACTACCCGCTTGGCAATGCTTTCATTCCAAGCGTGAGGTGGGATACCTTCCAAGTAGAGCCTGACGTGGAACTCGAGGTCGTGGCGGTTGCCGAGGGTGACCAGCTGCCACTGCCTGATGCGGAAGTCGACGTTGCCATGTGGGAAGCCCCTTGCAGCGACGACCGCGTCACGGTGGTGGCGGTGTATGAAGGTGACGAGGAAGTCCCTCGGTGGGCTTCTGGACACTGTGATGTTCTTCGGACGCACCCCGAAACATGAGCAGAAAGCCCGCTCCACCCTATCGAGGCTGATGTCGGGGCGGTCGCGGCCAAGCCATGCCACCACAGCATGTGATCTCAGCTTGTCTAGCTCCCGCTCCATGTCATTGGTGGAAGAAGCGATGGCGAAAGACTGCTCTGGCCACTCTGCTGGGTCACCTGGGCGAGCCATGGTCAGAGCGATGAGGGGCAGGAAGTTAAAGGTGTCGAGACGAGGGGGCTGGCGATGAGGTGGTGGAGGCAGCTTGCTGTCTCACGAGGAGCACTGCCAAGAACAGTGTTCAGAGCGCTTGCACCTGATGCTCTTGACCGGATCTCTGCAGTCAATGGCCAAGTGACCTTTGGACAGACAGCGGGCGCATTTACCTCTCAGGCTTACTGATAGGCGGCTTGGGGCTTGAGCCGAGGGTGAGCGGACCAGCACAGCAGCGCGGCCAGGCTCTGCGTGCACGGCGCGTCTGCGTCTGCGCTGAATCGTCGTCCATCCTTCAAGATCTTCGTCTTCAATGTGGCTGCAGCTTCCAGACGGAGTCTGTTCGCCCAGCGTTGGAGCAGAGGAGGCAGCATGGCGAGCCGATTTGTTGCGGGATACGGTGGAGGAGCAGTAACCGCAGGGGGCGTGGTGTTCGCAGTTAATGCGAACATCATGCGCTTGGTGGGGCGGGGTGGGCGCAGGTCCGCCAGAGGCTAGCAGGCAGCCAATGCCTCAGACGGACGAGCCGGTAGAGCGGGTGGGTGCGGATTTGGGGGCGCGGTTGCCGCGGAGAGGTAGGGCGGGGCCGGATCTATGTCGCTACAGGCGGGATCTGCTGGGAAAGACGGAGGAGGGGCGGCGGGTTCGGCGGCGGCGGTGGCTGGGGTTTCGGTCGCCGTGGGGGCAAGAGCAGAGGGGGAGGGAGCCGTTGGCATCGTTCCTTTTAAATGGGGTGGCATTGTGGCAAGCTTGGTTGGACGCTATGCGTCCTAAGGTTCTTAGTGAAAATTCCATATTTATGTTTTTAATTTGATAGACAGTGACAAATCATGATTCAAATATATATAGCTCTTCACAATACAGCTTGGTGATTCGGTGCGGCCTAAAAGGCAAAATGCAAAACAAAAGCTCTATTATAAACAATTTGATTCAGTGCGGTCTAATATAAAATGAAAAATGCAAGACAAACTCTATTACAATCAGTGTAGCATTTATCGATGAAACTCATTTCATCTATCTTATATTCAATAAAAACAAAACTCCCACCGCTGAAATAGCTGAAGATTTGGCATGTGGAAATGGCTCCGATTGTGGTGCAAATAGGGCAGCCGTGCATGCTTGCAAGCGCCATCGCTCATTTGTCCAATAACTACCGCGCGGTGGTAGCAAAATTGAGAAAAAGCCCGCTCCACGCACACAAATGTCCTTGTTGCACTGCGCCATGGCTCACAACCTATGTTCCTATTGGCCTCCGGCGCCTAGGCCTTCCCCACGGCGAACAACGGCGAGGAGAGCAGAGAGCTACACCATCTTGGTTAGGATCTTCATCACTGTGGTGACCTTTCGGTGGAGCTCCACACACGACAACCTCATCAGCGGAGTCCGGAGCGTGACCAGCGTGCGTGAAGGCGCTGTGCTCTACCTCGACGAACAAGGACACTACAAACGCACAGGTGTTGAATCATACATCGGCATCCTTCTTGGATCAGATGTGCACAGGCGCTCCACGTGAGACCGTGCTGACCAGACGCACCACAAGCACACCGCGCACGCCATGCATCAAAGCCTTCTCGAGAAGGGACATCAGCTGGCGGATGGTGTCCGAGGTTGGGCCCAACAAAAATTCGTGATACCATAAAAGTTCCTCCCAAAAACTCTCTAAATTTTTTCATACGCTCCCCAAAATCCTTTTATTTCCTTCCTCAAATTCTTTCTTTCCTCGTTCCTTTTTCTTTGTTTCTTTCTTTCTCCTTTTGGTCCGCTTCCCTTTTTCGCCTCCATCTCCCCTAGACTCCCTGCTCCAGCCCTACCCCACCACCCTAGTCCCACCTTGTGAGTGCACTCGGCTGTGCATGCACATAGTGGCAAAGTGGCCTAACTTCCCTAGCATGTTCCCCATCTCTTCCGCTATGCCCACCTATCATCCCCCTCCTCCACTCCTTCCACCTTGGGACAGAGCAGTGTGACGATCGAAAGGACAACCTAGAGGGCGGAATAGGTCAACACCAAAAATCTATGACCCAAAAACCTTCTCTTCTCAATCGTGTAGGATCACATAGCAACCAGAGTGCTACTGACCCTAGGACACGAAGAGGAAACAACACAGTGGAAGAAAACTTGGCTCAATGACCAAAAGAGTGATCGCAAGAACAAGTCGAGCTACCTAGCTCACACGAGCTTCCACTAGCCACTCAACTCACCGAAGTGAGCCCTATTGACACTACAAGAAAACCAACCCTATAGATACGCTTTATCTATATAACAGACACGTTTTATTTCGTATCTACATCAATGTTAACATGTTTCCTAAAGTGTGTCAGGAGCACCTTCGCAAGCACCGTGTCAAAGCTCTTAGAGACGAATTATTAAGCGTATCTATAGTTGATAAAGAGATGTTCCATAGAAACGTTATATGCATGTCTATGCATTTTGATACACTTTTATAAATACATTTATACATCGTGTCTATTGACGTTGTTACATTTTGTAAAAATACTTCAATATATGTTTAAAAATAGTAAAAAAATATTTATTACTACAATGTAGGCTTTTTATGCAATTGCAGTTGCAATTGCTACGAATCGAACCCACAACCTCATACCTCATGTGATACCTTCCTAACACTAGACCACAATATCACATATGAATAGTTATGTGATACACTCTTTTTGTATTTACCATCAACGAATTTTAACTTTTCAATATCGTGTCAAATAACGTCTTTGTGTGCCTATAAACGTGCTTGTCGATCTGATATGCTTTATAGTGCGTCTCAATGCTATTGACGGTTGAAAGCGTGTCTTAATTCGTGTTACTTTAAGATATTTTTAAGTTGTATCAAAAAACGTATTTACATGCATATGCATGTTCGTTTGATATGTTTGATGTCGTGTCTAGATGCTACCGATGGTTTGTAGCATGTCTAATTACGTGACAGGTTGAGATGTTTTAAATAGCATGACAATAAGCGTCACTTTATGTTTTTCAACACCCGAAACGTGTCTAACATTTTGTCAATTTGAGACATTCCAAAAAATGTGTCAAAAAGCATATTTATGTCTTTTCTTTATGGACACTTTAGCCAGCGTTGCTACTAAAACGTATCTAGAAGGCCAATTTCCTGTAGTGTGAAGATCAGCAAGTGGAGAATATGGGCATGAAGTGGAGAGACCCAAAGCGAAGCCGGAGCAAAACACCGAGAGCCAAAATTCCAACCAAAAGGCAAGGCTGGCTGGATCATCGGATATTTCGGTAGTGGCTACCAGATGTTTCGATAATTCTTGCCAGATGTTCCGGTAGCATCCACCGGATGTTCCGGTAACGCCGGACACAACCCGGGTTCTTGAGCTCCCAAACCCAAAACTTGACCAAATCTTCTCCAAACTTCACAAAAATTGGCACAGGCTATCTCAGCACTACTCCAAAGCTATTCCCAAAAGATCTATTGAAAAAGATCACGGGATTAGCGGGAATTTCACATCTCGTGTAGAGGGGAATACTTGGGCAAGAAAGGGGAAAACACAAGAATGACTTGCTCGTGGGAATCCTGTGGGATTGAGATATTCTAAGACATAATCTCCATGCCCTTGCATGTCCAAAACAGCAAAAGAGAAGGGGAAATCTCGTAGGCAAACCAAAGCACCAAAAGCCCTTGAGAAATCACCCAAAAACCAAAGGGAAAGGGAGGGAAGAAAATTATGCACACAAGCACTCAAGACTTAGCCACGAAATCTACTCTATTGCACTCCAAATCAGGTCACAGGGTCTGAATACAATGTGAAACTTGATCTCCAAGCAGCCTCCCACTTCCTATCCTCTTTCTATGGGGCTAGATCACTCTAAAACCCACTAAACATGTTGCTCCTACTTGGAAACAAAATTGGCTACCTAAACCTAAGCCTAAGCAACCCTAAACCAGCCAAGAGGAGTGTCTTATGGCAGCCACCTCCTTATTTATGCTACAACTCTTTTGCCCTAAGGCAGTTTGCACTTAACCCCCTATATTACAGACTCATTACACTAAAATGCCTCTAGAGGCTGGAAAAGACCGCAATAACTCGGATGAACGACCACGATGGAGTCCTTGGCTACTTCGGTTTCTCTGCCTTAGCTTGATGTCCTCAAAGTGTCGAGTAGCTCATCCCTCGAGGGTAACTCCGGTTTTGACGATACTGGTAACCAGCCCATGGTTTTGTCGGTAGAACCAGGAAACGGTTTTGGCCCTTGGTTTTGATGCTCAAACCAAGAAATGATAGTTGGGCTTGGCTTTGATGCTCAAACCGATAAACGCTTGATGGGCCTCCAGTCTTGAGTGATTTTATGGCTCACGACATTGTCCTGCACCCAAAGTAACTCTTATGGGTTGAGCCTAACTTGGACAGCAACCCAAGCCACCTGTCGGTCCACTTGGCAGGGATTTTGTCACGCCATGGTCACACTTGGGCGCCGCCTCTCAGTCCACTTGAGAGGGCTTTCCTCTAGGTCACATTTAGGAGGTGCTTGCTCGTCCTTTAGCAAGTCTTCAGTATTGACAAGCGCTCATCACAGCCAGGACAAAAGACCAAACTCGGTACACTTGAGTCCCTCAGTCTCCCCGTTGATGAGTGCCTTGTCAACACCCTCACCAACCACCTGAAATCATAGACAACAAAAAGAAAAGCGTAACAAAGAACAATAGAAGAAAGAAAAACAAAGAAAATTCACTCAAGTGTCGAAAAGCCTAAGAAATGCATAAACGAGAGCACTAGAAGTGAACAAAAGCAAAACCAAAAGATCGGCCCCCTAAGACAAGGGTAACTGCTCAACGCAGCCGATCAACAAAGCATGACCCCTCAAGAAAGAGGTAGGGCTCAACACAGTCATGATAGAAACGAAGGACCAGCTCCTCCAGAAAGAAGGAAAGGCTCGACATAGCTGGCCAAAAGAGCATGCTAAAACTCCAACGCCCGCTGCATTTCAGCCCATTTCACAATGCAGCTCTCCCAACTCTCCAAGAGGTTACCTCTCCCCCTTGGTTGGTGACTCCGCTCTCCACCTTGTTGACAATGCACACATCAAGTCCCATGAGAAAAATGTAGTGCAAATGCAACTCGGTGTAACAAAGAGCTCAAAAGGGATGGAAAGCTAGCAGATACAAGTTCTAGCATACAGAGCATACTGAGGGCTACGGGGCACGCAACAAGCTCAACATAACCTATCTACTTAGGTCAAGAGCAAAGCATGATTTTCAAGTTTGGTTCAAAAGAAAGCATCACCAACATGAGTAGCATCTAGCAAGATAGACATGAACAGCAAAATGCTAGCAATGCATACAAGGTGTGCTAATTCTAACCTGAGCATATCCAACAAGCCATAAGCAATTCAGAGACTTGCAAATTTAGATTTATCATATTCATTTCAAGCAAGTTCTAAACATGTGCCAGAGGTTATTTGCTTGTCATGCCACTTCTTACCAACGAATGCCAAGCCTAGGCCTAGAAAGACCATCTAAAGCTTAAGACAAGGTTTTAGTCATTCACAGCTAGGTCCAAGTTCTCACCAAAGTGCAAAAGTGAGCAATCTCAAACCAAGTCAGTGAGACAAAGCAAATCCACCTGGATCTTTTCATTTCAACTCAAACATATACTAATTTAAGCAATTTGTTTAGATTTTAGATTAGGCAATGTATTATGAAAAAGCTTGGGCATCAACTAACAAAGGTAAACAACTATGACAACCAAGCATAGGAAGATAGCACAAGCATTCGACTTCCTACACATGCTAGGCTACCAAGTCAAGTGGTGATCAAGTTTATGATTTTTAGAAAACAAAAATGACTATGCTCTCACATAGTATACAATAGATCCAAATGAGCTCTAGCCAACCATGATCAAGCATACTACTGTACATCATAGCACGAGCAAAAACTAGCAATTCATACCAAAAGAGCTCAAGTGCAAGTGTATGCTACAAATGTAGAAGATGCAATGCATGAGTATGATATAAAATGCATAAACAAGCAAAAGAAAGCTAAAACAAGAACAAAACAAAACCTAAAAGCTAACAAAACTCCCATTGAGTAAAAGGAAAAGTAAACCCATAACTCTCCTCTCAACCAGTTGAAAGTTTATAGTTCTAGGGGTTTAGTTAGGATGTTAACCACTTGGTTCTCACTTGTCACATGCACTACATCAATGAGGCCTTTTTCATAGCTACCTCTCAGAAAGTGATACCTCATATCTATATGTTTGGTTCTAGAATGGAGCATTGGGTTCTTAGCAACACTGATAGCACTAGAACTGTCACAAAAGATTGGTATCCTCCCATAGGTTAGGCCATAGTCCTTAAGGGTAGAAAGCATCCAAATAATCTGGGAGCAGCAGTTAGCAGCAGCAACGTATTCTGCCTTACATGTAGAAAGAGCTACACTAGACTGCTTGCGAGAAGACCAAGAGACTAAAGACGTACCCAGAAACTGACACGAACCGAAAGTTGACTTATGTTCTAACCGGCACCCAGCAAAGTCAGAATCTGTGAAGCCAAGGAGGGCAAGAGAAGAATCTGCGGAGTATGACAAGCCAAACTTTGAAGTGAACTTGACACACCTTTGGATCTGCTTTACAGCGGTGAGGTGTGATGCCCTTAGAGAAGCCTAAAAACGAGCGCACACACCTACAGCAAACTGTATGTCCGGCCTCTTAGCTGTCAGGTACATCAAGGAACCGATCATCCCTCGGTACATCTTCTGATCAACCTCCTCGCCTTCTTCTTTCTTATCCATCATGGTAGAGGTACTCATCGGATTCATCTGTGATGATGCATTCGCCATATCAAACTTCCGAAGGAGGTCGTTCATGTTCTTGCTTTGGTGGACGAAGATGCCTTGGGGTGTCTGCTTGACTTGGAGCCCAAGGAAGAACTGAAGTTCCCCCATCATGCTCATCTCGAACTCCTTCCTCATCTGCTCTGAAAACTTGCTCAAAAGTGCATGAGAAGAGCCACCAAAGATGATATCATCCACATATATCTGAACGATCAAAAGGTCATTGGCATGCTGTTGCAGAAATAGAATCTTGTCCACACTCCCCATCTCAAATCCCTGAGCAACTAGGAATTTCCTAAGTCACTCATACCAAGACCGAGGATCTTGCTTTGGGCCATACAAAGCCTTCTGCAACTTGAACACTCAGTTAGGATACTTGGGATGCTCAAAGCCTAGGGCCTGCCTCACATAGACTTCTTCCTCTATATACCCATTTAGGAATGCACTCTTCACATCCATCTAGAATAGCATGAACCCTTGCGATGCTGCCAAAGCTAAAAGAGTCCGAATGGCTTCTAATCTGGCTACAAGGGCAAAAGTCTTTTCATAATCTATCCCCTCTTTCTGGCAAAAGCCTAGAGCAAGTAGCCTAGCCTTGTTTCTCACCACAACTCCATCCTCTCCCTGCTTGTTCTTAAACACCCACTTGGTACCTATAGGATTGTAGTGTGGTTGAGGCTCGACTAAAACCCAAACTTGGTTCCTTTCAAAGTTTTCTAGCTCCTCATGCACGGCATTGATCTAGTTCAGATCATACATAGCGTGTCCAACATCAAGGGGCTCAAAAGAAGCAACAAATATAGAGTGTGCAAAGACAGCAAGATAAGTGGACCTGGATCTTGTAACTCTCTCATGAAGTCCACCGATGATGTTCCTCGAAGGGTGATCGCGTTGGACCATTCGAGATGGCTGTGGCTCGGAGGTCACCTCCCCTGCGTCCATAGCGGGCCCTGCTGCATGTACTGGTGGATCTTGTGGAGGTTGCTCCCAAGTAGTCGAAGGAGATGGTACTGGAGCTCCTTCCTCATCCTCTGAAAGAGAAGCAGTAGGTTCTGGAGCTGCAGAAGGCATAGTATCACCAGAAACACCTCCATCTTCTTCCTCATCTTCCTCAAAGATGGTTGTACAAGGCATAGTTTACCCAAATGTAAAGTCACAAGACTCTACAATCTTGTTGGAGTCCAAGAGCCAAACGCGGTATGCACGCGAATGTGTGGCATAGCCAAGAAAAACTCCATCAGAACTGCGAGGTTCGAATTTGTCCAAGTTACCCTGCTTGAGCACAAAGCACCTACAGCCGAACACCCGTAGGTGGCTCACTTTTGGCTGCCGCCCAAACCGCAACTCATACGAGGTCTTATGGAGAAGAGCTCAAAGAAAAATGTGGTTGGAAACCTAGCACGCGGTGTTAATTGCCTCGGCCTAGAATTTCCTAGGAGTCCTATGCTCATCGAGCATCATCCTAGCCATCTTAACAAGGGTCCGATTCTTGCGTTCCACTACACCGTTCTGCTGGGGGATATATGGGGACAAAAACTAGTGTTCAAGACCTTGGCTATGGCAAAAGGCTTTGAAACGATCATTCTTGAATTTCGAGCCATTGTCACTGCATACAGCTCTAATGGCATGATTGGATTCATTTCTTAACCTCAAAACCAAGTCATGAACAAACTCAAAAGGCTCATTCTTCGATTCGATGAAATGCACCCAAGACTAGCGAGAAAAGTCATCCACATTCACTAGAACATAGCACTTCCCATCAACAGACCTCATACGAGCAGGACCAACTGTGTCCATATGAAGAAGCTCTCCGGGCTGAGCCGTCATCACCTGATTAACAGGTGTGTGGGAAGCAGCAACCATCTTTCCATGGCGACAAGGATCGCAAACAAGGTCATGCTCACTCTTCAACTTGGGCAATCCTCGGATCAGGTCAAGTGACCTAAGCTTTGCAAGCAAATCAAAGCTCAAATGGCCTACCCTCCTATGCCACTTCCACAAATCAGAGGAGGGACTAGCCACCAAACAGAGAAAAGGACCGGGGGAGCTCAAGAAATCGACACGAAAAACCTTCCCATAAGGCAAAATAGGGCAAACAAGATCTTCTTGAGCATCCAAAACATGAGAACAACCCTTCTTAAAGCGAACCTCAAATCCTTCATCGAGAAGTTGTGAAACAGTGAGAAGGTTGTAACGAAGGTTAGCAACCAAAGCAACATTCCTCTGGACAAAACGCTCAGAGACAAGAATAGCACCAACACCTTTCACCTTACCTGTGCCTTTATCCCCAAAAATGATGTGCTCATTGGAGCTCATTGGGGTGAGACTAGAGAACCATCTATAATTGCTGATCATGTGGCGTGAACAACCGGAATCCATGAGCCATATGTCCTCTAGGCCTCGGTCCTGCATCAAAAACATTTCATGGGGTGAGCATATGGTCTGACACTGGGGTTAGTCTGAAAAGAAGCAAACCAGTGTCGAGCCATCTGCTCAAAAGAAGGTTTAGCAAAGTCACAATCAAACATCCCAAAACCCTTGTCCCACGCAAACTGAGACTGCCGGTCACCACGTCTAGCAAAGCGTGGTCCATCGTAGCTCTCAAAGCCTCAGAGAGGTGGACCAAAGTCGTACTGCTCACGACCCGGTGCCCTACTGCCAAAGCGTCCACCACCTAGAGCACCATGAGGAAAGCGGTCTCCCTCACCTCCACCTACACGACGTGGCCAGTGGTCTCGCCTATCCTCACGCCGAGGTGCCACATTAGGCCTACCACCATGGTAGCACCTATCCTCATTCCTCCACTCAACCTCTCTATGCTCAGCCCTCAACCTGTGGTAGCAAAACTCTACCAAGTGACCCTCCCTATGGTAGTAGTCACACACATACCTCTTAGGTGGTGCACCCTTAGGTTGGCTCTGGTTCTTCGACTGGCTCTTTTGTTGAGAATTGGGCTTAGGAGGAGCATTCCTCTTAGCCCCTTGCTTGGAACTCTCAGGAGGTGAGTCAACAACGTTCCTCATAGGAAGAATGTCAAGTGGGTTCCCCACTTCGTTAGGCTTAGGAGTCCACACCTATTTCTTAGGTGGCTCCCTCGGCTTATCTGTCCACACACCATCCTTGGGATTGTCAAACTAAAAGTTACGCTTGTTGTGGGTAATAGGAAACTTCTCACTCACAGGAATCCCACTCAAATCACCAATCTTCCCATGCAACTAATCAAAGTTTGCCTGAGTGTAGTGGTAGCCAACCCCCAACTTGTCATTCAACTTAAAAGAGGAAATAATCATGCCAAGCTGAGGCTCCTTGGAAGAAACCCAGCTAAGAATGGTCCTAAGATAGGTGTTCTCATCTTCTATCTGGACCTTCTCTATAGCCAAATCATCAAGCCTACCTCTAAGGCCATCACACTTGGGACAATCAGAACTAATAGGGCTAGCAGTCTTTTCTGACTTCCTCAAAGCAGTCATAGTCTCATCCAACTCCTTCCTAAGGGTTGGCCAAATAGCACATGAACCAAGCAAAGTCGGCCTAGCTTTCAACTCCTCTAATGCTGCAGTAGTAGAGAAAAGCAAATCTACATTACTAGCATGCTTAGAGCGTAATTTAGTCAACTCAACAGCTATGACCTAACAATCACTGCATTGTATCTCATCAGCAATAGCACAAGCTTGCTTAGCCACAACAAGATCATCCAAAGCACATGCAAGTTTAGACTTCACAGTCTCAATCTCAGCCTCTAAGGTAGCAACCCTAGCAGTAGCTTGCCTAAGGTCCTTAGCAGCTACTTTAAGCAAACGATCCTAGTTCTTCAAAGCAGTGAACATAGCATCATCATCATCATCACTCGCCTGAGGCTCAATGTTGGACTTGTTGTAGACGTCAGGGTCAGTGGAGCCAGCTTGAACTCCTGCAAGCGCCATGGTGCAGTAGCCAATCTCGTCACCGAAGAAGTAGAGTCTAGCATGCCCGACGATCTTCTTCTCATCATCATTGTCGCTGTCGGAGCCGGAGTAGCTTGGGCTACCGTCATAGTCACTAACGCTGGCAAGGAAAGCACAGTTGCCCTCATGGGCATGCTTCTAGTAGTGCTTGACTGAACTCCTTCTTGTTGAAGAACGACCTGCTTCTTGTTGTTGCCCTTGTACTTGCCCTTCTTCTTGTCAGAGGTATACTTGCCCTTATGCTTGCTGGTGGAGTACTTCTCCTGAGCTCTCCTCTAGGGGCAGTCAGCCTTGAAGTGGTCTGTCTTCCCACACTCGGAGCACTAGAGCTTGTCACCTCTTCTGTGGCTCATTCCTGTTGGAGTAGAGGCGTTGGAACTTATTGGACAGCGAGCACAGCTTCTCGTCATCTAGTCCTTCAAGCTTCTCCTCTGTAGCAGAAATCAAAGACAGGGCATAGCCAACAAAAATATTAGGGTTAGCAGCACCACCACAGCTAGGGCCAGACATAAGAGCTAGGCTGTTAGGAGTTGTTCTACTCATCCTAGCTCACGCCTGAGTGTCAACCTCTGAAGCCTTCCACTTGCTATGTAGCTCGTCTGTGGAAAGGGTCTCAGAGCTAGCTGACTCGACTATAAACTATTTCTTCAGTTGCCAAATAGTGAGATGTAGAGCATAGAGAAGCTTGCAAGCTTGCTCATGGTCATCATAAGACAACACCCCATTTCTTACATTTGCACGGATGTTGTTCACAATCGATTGAAAATGACTGAACATTCTGTCGATGCTCTCACCAGGTTGCTGGGAGAAGTTCTCATACTCTCTCTTGTGTACCTCGAACAACCTAGCCTTGACCTGACTAGTCCCCTCATGAAAGTTACTGAGGGTAGTCCAGATCTCATGTGCTGTCTTTAGGTGCACTACCCTATCAAACTCTGGATGACACAAGCCAGTAAGCAACAAATTCCTAGCCTTGTTGTTTGCTTCGTGTTCCCATTGCTGCTATTGGGTAACATGGTTCTCAATCACTTGATAGCCAACATCCTAACAAATATCCTAGATGGATGAATGTTGGCTCTAAAGGAACACAGACATGCGCTGCTTCCAGAATGTGAAATGTGGACCATTGAACCCTGGAATCTTGCCAACGGACTGATCCACAGTCACCTCTCTGTGGATCTAGAACCAGTTAAGGTATAGAAGACCCTGACTTGGCTCTGATACCAATTGAGGACCGAAAGGATGACCTAGAGGGGGGTGAATAGGTCGACACCAAAAACCTACGACCCCGTAAACCCTCTCTTCTCAACCGTGCAAGATCACATAGCAACCAGAGTGGTATTGACCCTAGGACATGAAAAGGAAACAACACAGCAGAAGAAAACTTGGCTCAACGAGCAAAAGAGTGATCGCAAGACAAGTCAAGCTACGAACCTCACATGAGCTTCCACCAGCCACTCAGCTCACCGAAGTGAGCCCTACTAAGGATCAGCAAGTGGAGAGTATGCGCATGTAGTGGAGAGACCCAAAGTGAAGCCAGAGCAAAACACTGAGAGCCAAAACTCCAACGAAAAGGCAAGGCCGGCTGGATCACCAGATATTTCGATAGTGGCTACAAGATGTTCCGGTAGGTTCGACTAGATCTTCCGGTAGGCCCTATCAGATGTTCCAGTAGACACAGCCCAGGCAGAGCTGTCGGATGTTCTGGTAGTGGCTACCGGATGTTCTAGTAGTTCTTGCCAGATGTTCCGGTAGCATCCACCGGATGTTCCGGTGACGCTGAACATAGCCTTGGCTTTTGAGCTCCCAAACCCAAAACTTGACTAAATCTTCTCCAAACTTCACAAAAATTGGCACATGCTATCTCAGCACTACTCCAAAGCCATTCCCAAAAGATCTACTGGAAAAGGACATGGGATTAGCAGGAATTTGGATCTCGTGAAGAGGGGAATACTTGGGCAAGAAAGGGGAAACTCAAGAACGACTTGCTCGTTCCAATCCTGCGGGATTGAGATATTCTAAGACATAATCTCCACATCTTGCAAGCCCAAAATAGCAAAAGAGAAAGGGAATTCTCATAGGCAAACCAAAGCACCAAAAGCCCTTGAGAAATCACCCAAAAACCAAAGGGAAAGGGATGGGAGAAAATTCTATACACAAGCACTCAAGACTTAGCTATGAAATCCACTCTATTGCACTCTAAATCAGGTCACAAGGTCTGAATACAAGGTGGTGCTCGATCTCCAATTAGCCTCCCACTTCCTACCCTCTTTCTGTGGGGCTAAATTACTCTAAAACCCACTAAACATGTTGCTCCTGGTTGGAAACGAAATTGGCTGCCTAAACCTAATCCTAAGCGACCCTAAACCAGCCAAGACGAGTGGCTTATGGCACCACCTCCTTATTTATACTACAGCTCTATTTCTCTAAGGCAGTTTGCACTTAACCCCCTGTATTACAGACTCATTACACTAAAACGCCTATGGAGGCTGGAAAAGACCACAATAACTCAGATGAACGGCCACGATGGAGTCCTTGGCTTCTTCGGTTTCTCCGCCTTCGCTTGATGTCCTCAGAGTGTCCAATAGCTCATCCCTCGGGGTTAACTCCAGTTTTGGCGATACTGGTAACCAGCCCATGGTTTTGTCGGTAGAACCAAGAAATTGTTTTAGCCCCTGGTTTGACGCTCGAACCAGGAAACGATAGTTGGTCCAGGTTTTGATGCTCGAACTGGTAAACCCTTGATGGGTGTCGGTGTCTAGTACAAGCAATGCACTATGGGATCAATCATGTAGTGCTTTTGTGGTTGGCGAGATCGACCGTAGCTCGATGGTTCACATGAGATGCGATGGGAATAACGTATATACAGGTTCGGGCCGCGAGAAGCGTTACACCCTATGTCCTGTTTGTGGCTGATTGTATTGATCTGAGCCCTCGAGATTCCAATGAGAGTGCGGTTGGCTAGGGTTTGGTGTGTGATGGCGTGATGCGTTGTACGATGATGTCTATGTAGGGGTCCTTCACCCGCCTTATATAGGCTGATGGGTTCTTGGGTTACAAGTCAGGTTCCTTCTATATCTCCTAAATGGTTTAGGTTACAAAAGATCACATAGAGTCCATGATCTGCATTCTTTCCATCTTTGAGTCCTGTACTCTTTAGGAATAGAGTCCGAGCCATGTACTTCTCTTCATGCTTTCCTAAATTGTGTCATACTTGCCTTGATCGCCAAGTTCTGCTCGTCCTTTGCTGTTTATGAGCCTAAGCCGATCAGACGCCCCATGAAATCTGTAGTCCGGCCTTTTGAGACTCATCAATGACCCATGTCTTGAAACCACGCCATGAAGACCTAGGGGATATCTATCCCCCACAAGCCCACGAGGGCCGAGTTAATCCTGAAAGCAATTAACTCGAGACTCCAAAGAAAAACCACCAATGCCTGTGCATTCTGCCGAGTCAACAAAACTTCTTTTGTGACAAGATTTCTCTATTGGTTGCACCGACTAGGTGCACCCAATGGGTTAGCCCTCGAGCTTTGAATTGACTTGAGTAATAATCGATTCGAAGATCGTTAAATTTAGAAATCTCCTTCCGACTTATCTCATCAATTGCATCCGACTGAATCAAGCTTCATAATCTTTTTGAATCATTTAATTCCACGTCCGAGTGAAATTCCCAAATTCGACTTGGCGGAATTTTTGATAAAATTTCCACCAAATGGGTATAAGCAGAAATAACTTTGCTATAATACCCCACACTTGATTCCATGATAATTGCACCTCTTTGAGAAACTCAACCGTCACCATATCCAACTTTTCTGAACCGTCACCGCATTTTAGATTTCTTACGCATGCACTATTCGGAATACGAAGCGCCTTCCTTGCGCGCATACTACAAGGAATGTGAAGCGACGCGCCCTGCAGTATATAAGGAGACCCTGCGATCCATCTTCCACACATTGCCATTCCTACAAACACGCTTCGCCTCTAGAAAACATCCCCAACACCAGTAGTACGCTCCCAATCACCACTGACACCATGGCAAGCGGCAGCGGCAAAGGCAAAGAGCCCGCTGGCCCAGTGAGGCCGCCAAGGGAGGACCCCTTCGACGACAATTTTGACGAGGGTGACGAGGCATACTTTGGGGATTATGGCGCCGGCGATGCACCGGCCATCCCCAACAGCAACGATGACGATGCGCCGCAGCATGGGGACCTGCTCCCCTCTGACTCTAACAGCGAGGGGTACAGTGAGAAGGAAAAGGCCATGCTCAGGGGCCTTAACCACACTGAGCTCGCTGGTCTAGACGACAGCGAGGAAGATTAGGATGACGACGTCGACGGCAAAGACGATGACGATGACGACGACAACGACGATGACGGCAACGACGGCAGCGACAACGACGATGATGGCGATGACGACATCAGCGAGGCCGAGAGTGCCCGCCCAACAAAGCGCCACCGTATCGCCACCAAGATAGTAGCAATTAGGGGTAGGAGTAGCATGTAGTAGAACTACGCTGCTTCAATTGTAACTCCCCCAATATATCCAATACTTTTAATTAATGAATCCTTGCTTTTGTTGAGTTCTTGAATGTTAATCACCTCACTTTTGAGATTTGTGGTAACCTCATATGATTTCTGCATGAACGATGTCTGCTTCTTGAACATATGAATATATGATCATCAAAATCCTAGTAAAACCCTTGAACGATTGAAGTAAACCAAACTGCACACTTGCCTTGATCAATATTTGACATTTAATTTCAGACTAAGTGAACAAAGGCCAACTCAAATATAAGAAACTTAGAAGTGCCAGAAATCTTGAGCCGACTGAAAATTAAAGGACCATCCAAATTGCCTAAGTCAAAGTCATGCCCGACTGAACTGTGAATCTGCCGTCACGATACTTAATGACGTTGCGGCAGTAAGAAAGAGCAACATTTCTTTGCTTAGACGTCGTTAGGGTTATAAGAGAACTGATACCCTAATGGTTCCTTCCACTTGAATCATTATTCCCCAACTGATTCATTTACTCCGTCGTCGCCATTCGTAACTGCAAAACTCCTGGCTCTAATCTCCCCTAACTTCATCGGAATTCTTCCCTCTAGTACCAATGGAACCCAAGAAGAAAACTGCATGCGAGTGCAGAAATACCACTGATGGCCTCCCGCACAATGAGAATGCTCCTATTCCATCCCCATTCATCGGATTTCGTAAGTCCACCATCTCTAAATCTGATCTTCTTCGATTAGTAGCGATGAATGTCCTACCGGCAAAAGAGGTAGCTGGTGGAAAAGTTGCAAGGGGGAAGGAGCTCCCACTGAGGATACATATGAATTAGTAGTCTTTGCCCCTTTCTTTGTCCGTGGGCTAGGATTGCCTATGTGTTCTTTCGTTCGAGGACTTCTTAATTTCTATGCCATTGATCTGACTCACATGAATCCCAACTCCATTATGCAAATTGCCATCTTTATCCATCTCTGTGAGGCTTTTCTAGGGATTGTCCCACATTTTGGGCTATGGAAATACCTGTATCCTTGCAAACCCGACACCAGAGATGGTATCTTGCAAGTTGTAGGGGGCGCAAGTCTAGAACTGCCCCGTGGTCAGAAATCAATATATCTTGATATTTACATGAAGGACAGCAATAGGGGATGGCACGCCAAGTGGTTCATCGTGGAGAATCATGGAAACTCACTGCCAATATAAAACAACCCAGTTGGGAAGAGGCACTAACTCAAGAAGAAAATGCTGAAATTGACATACTGCTGAAAGAGATAGCCGACTTGAAACAGAAAGGTTTAACTGCCCAAGCTATGGTAATTGACTTCGTCTTCTGCAACATTCAACCTGTGAAGGACCAGCCTATCCATATGTTGGGGTAAGCAATTCCACTAGAGAGACCAGCCGTGTGATTACTGAAGAAGAAATCCAAGCACGAGTTGGTGCAATATTGAGGGGTGACATCTATAATGAAGGAACTCCATAGCCCTACTCTGCCAGGATTCCATCCCCTTCTGTAAGTATCCTATTACATGAATGAAGCAACTGCACAACTCAATAATATGAACTGAGCTAATAATTTTCCTATTTCTGTTGATGTAGTGTGACATCTCCAAATTTCTGTCCGACCTACCATAGCAAGGTGGTGACCAAGTCTTGAAGCAAAAGTCATAGTCATCTCCTCAAGAAATGGAGGCTGTTGTGGTAGCCACGCAAGGTGAAGGCAACAATCAAGCAGCAACATTCATTGTCATTCTACGTCCGACCCAAGATGAGGTGACCCCACCAGGGGCTAACACGAAGGAGGACCAAGCCCCTGAGCATAAGGGTGCTGATCCAATTGACCCAGCCCCCGAGCATACAGGTGGTGCCGGGGAGAAACTGCAAGCTCATCCAGTTCCAAAACAGACTCATATCAAGGTAGGTGCTGTGAAACCCAAGCCACCGCCCATTAAGAAAACCGCCAAGCGACGGCTATCAAACAAAAAATCCACCTCTGACATCAATTAGGGGGCTTTGATTGATGAAGAGGAGGAAGAAGAAGAAAACCCACTCAAGCATCGTGAGAAGAGATCAAAGATACAACACAACCTTGGCACCTCTTCCTCTCCAGTTAAAGGACAAATATCCAGAGTAGAAGAACTGGATTTGTCCATGTTAAATGATGACCTTGATAGATGCATACAGGTAGCTTTCCAATGTCCGGACACTCCAGTGTCTAATGAAAAAACCAAATCACTGAGGTGTGTATACTAGTATTCATATCGAGTTTCCCATATTGCCATTGCCTGCACTCACTCTGCATGAATGATTTACTGGCCATTGCCAACACATCCTTTGAATGCAGCTAGTGAGAAACTGACCAACCCATCTGAAGCTGAAACAGTCTTGGACTAAGACCATGGCAGCTCGAGCCCCCAAGCCTCTCCATGCTCTAGAGGCAAGCAAGAAAAAAGATCCTCCGTTGATGAAGGAGCCAAAGAGGGTGAGTCCAGGCATGATGCAGTCAAAACCCCCAGGACTGACATTCCTGATGCTGGGGAAGAGACCACATAGAATGATGACCAGAATGCTGAAGGCGGCAAAACAGTAGACTGGCATGATGCCTTTTCCAACACAGGGGCCAATATTGCTCAAGTTGATGAGGTTCATTTGGGCAGCGCCAATGTTGATACTGCCCAACAAAAACCATCAGGGGAGAGCATGCAACATCATGGAAGAGAGATTACTAATGAAGCTAATCTGGTTGACTCAGTCCTAGAACAAGGAATCCTGTGACCTCATCCAGCCCCTGTGCATCTGCCATGACATCCTCTCATACTACGATAGCTAACACTAGCAATTTGACTTTGGACACTGTTAACGAGAATCTGCAATTAACCCCAATTCCTCCTAGTTCGAGTTCACTAGTGATCTGACTGCTCAGCTATGTCGCATCCCTTCTGAATATCAGCACTAATAAATTATGATGTCATACAGGATTGGCTGAACCAAGGTGCCTTGATTCAAGAGAAGCTCGCTCCTTTGCTTGGAGCAGACATTGCCAAATTGCAGCAATGGCTAGGTAATTCAAAAGCCGCTTGTAGCATCGAGGCTACTGGTGTGTTTTGATATACCCAACTCTATGTTACTTGAATTACTGCATACCTATACCGACTTTATTTTAAATGATTACTGTCTTGTAGCTACTGCCAAGAAAATTGCTGAACTCCAGTTGTCATTTCGCAACGCGATACTAGAGCGTGGCTAGAGATACTGCTGCCAACTTGGAAAGGCAACTGAATAGTGAGAAGAAAGGGCATGGGGTAACCCGTCAAGAAACCCAACTTGCATAGTCTTTACTTATAGAAGCCTATAAGTTACACCGATCCATAGGATAAGGCACTGCACCATAAACAAGAGTGCTCCACAATGAGGGAAAAATCTAGAAGCTTCGTGAGTCCCATGATGGTTTTGAGAAATCATTCTGCGAGACTGCCAGCACGCTGAGATCACTTGAGTTGAGCAATAAACTGACTCGAGAGGAGCTTGAGAAGAGAAGCACTGAGTTAACCGCTGCTGATAAAGCCAGAGCAAAAATTCAGAAGAACAACTTGGAGCTAGAGAAAATATTGATTTCGACAAGAGAGGCCCTCAAGGATTCACAGCGACAACTCAAAGAACTAGACATCGTCAATCAAAGTTATGATGCAGCCCAGAAGAATTGCGAGGAACTGAAGGCCACTTATGAAATTAAGTCTATGGTAGAATCCACGTCAGCTGTCCTAGACATCTATGTTCTAAAAATAGGAACCTCTCGATCATTAGTAGACTGGTAATCATCAGTGGCTGAAGACGTCAAGATTCACCTTCATTGGGAGCTTAAGTCAATCTTGAAGTGGGTGCTGATAATACTTAAGATAACTAAGCCAGATATGAACTTATCCAACTTAACCAGAGAAGCCACCATCGAGCAAGATGACACAGTGTTTGCAGCCTATGTTGTAGAGGCCCAAAGTGTAGCTGAACAGCTTATTCTAGAACTTGAGCTATAACTAAACACCCCTTAAGTTGGGTATTGTCGTGGAATGATTTTCTATTGTTTTCTCAAGCTGACTGACTTAACTCCCTGTTGTGCATAATGTTTCTGTTGGTCAATTGGCAAAAACACCCTGTTTTAACTACATATGTAGTCCGAACTCTTTGTAATAATTTCAAATCTGACATTGTACATTCAAAGCCTAAGCATTGTGCACCCACAACCTGGCTGTGTGTACCGAGGACTGCTTGACAAAGGAAGAAACATTGCTTGTGAATTGCTTGTATCCGCCAACCGACAAGCACTTCTAACAAGCGCTCCGTTTTCTATGCTTCGACTGTTTACTGGTTCCACCTTTTTCTGTAGTGACCTGTGAACCCTGGGCTTGAGTGTGTGCCCTTGATCTTGGAAAAATGACCAAGAATTATTGCCATCCTATGACTATCCGGCGCTCCTCGAGCCTATAAAAGGCGAGGGTTGCGAGCTGAAACACAACAACCGGCAAATATCTCTTCTTCCACCTCTGAAACTTGTAAAGAAAACGGAGAAGTCCGATCTCTGCCTAGCCCTTGTTCTTCATTCTTTGTCTTGCCCCACAATATGAGAATACCCTAAGCTGCCACCGCATGAAATCCACGCGTGGTGAATGCCAGGATAGGAGAAGACCCTAGGTCTCTGCCCTATCCCGTCATCTGGAGCAAGGCCGCTTGCCTTGCTGATGTGAAGGTTAGGATCTTCCATGAAGGCTAGAGCCATTTGTGTTTCTGGTGCCAAGGGGAGATCTCAAGTTATCACGCTTGTGCGTCACGCTCCAAGAACCTCCTGATGAGGTGGCCAAAACGTCCCAACGAGGAGAAAGGTGAAGCTCCCTTTTCGGGTAAGGCCTTGCCTGCCTCATTCGAAATGGCTATTCCTCTCCTGTGCTAACAGTATCCGAGCCCCTGTTGGTATTGTTTGGCCAACTATGGGTGCCTAGATGCTACCTTTTGAGAAGCCTGGAGGTACATCTGTTGCTGCCCTTCCGCGCCTGATCTATATCATCTGTATTCGATGAGAGTATATGGGTGGTTATCTTTTTCTCGTCCTGAGTCATATTCTTGAGTCGGACGTGCTCTTCTTGTAATGCTAGATGCATGCAACCAAGCTTTTCTTATAATGTCAGATGTGACTCCTTTGTAATGAGATTTGCTGAACGAAGAATGAAAAAAATCTCATCTGAGTTTCCTATTAACAAGTCAGCATGAGCATGTAACACCGATTATAGTCTACCTGATGACTTAGACCAATTGCCCAACTGTGAGGATTTTGAGTCCATCTGGTTACTGACTGAACTGAAGCACGTAATGCTGCCAATGAGTCGGACTACTGATTAAACCAGTTACCGTGCGAGAGAGGGTTAGAAGTCACCCTTTTGAGATTAAGCGAGAGCATCTAACACCATCGATAGGTCAGATTATGACTTAGGCTGATTGCTCCATGAAAGAGGGTTTAGATGTTACCCTTTATGATTAAGCGAGAGCATGTAACACCAGCGATAGGTCGAATTACGACCTAGGCTGATTGCCCCGTAAGGAGGATTTAGAGGTTACCCTTTATGATTAAGAGAGAGCATGTAACACTGGCGATAAGTCAGACTACAACCTGGGCCGATTGCTTTTTGAAGGATACTGAATACAAGAGAATATGCGCGAGATGCAATGCAAAAGTATGACTACGAAGTTATTGCATAGAGGTCATGTATTCTTTATTCATTGAGTACCACGAGCAAGAGTACAATTTGAGGACAGATCGCTTTGAGGTCACGACAGTTATTACATCAACCATGAGTACGAACCGAGGCACATTGCTTTGAAGACACAACGATTTATGCGTAGTATTTACCAAGGTGCTCTATGTTCCATGAATTCCTGACTGGAGTCCCATCCATTTCGACAACCGTTATGATCCTGGGCGAGTGACTTCTGTGACAAGATACGAGGCTTCCCATGGGGGAGACAGCTTATGTTGCCCTTCCCCTTTGAGGACTCATCGAAGAACCAGTTTGCCGACTGAAAACGCCTTCCTCCTCAACACATGCTGCATGCCCCTAGCATGCAAAAGGCCAGGAAACAGGGATATTCTGCAATTGTTGAGCCGGGAGATAATACTGCTTAGCAAGGAACTGACGTGCTTCACAATGCTTGACCAGGTCCACTACAACTTGCTTCACTGTTGGCCAATAGAATCCAGCTCTGAAACCTTTTTCGACCAATGTTCTTGATGCAGCGTGATTTCCGCATTGCCCAGCATAGATTTCCAGCAGCAGACTTTTGTCGCAGGATGTATTGATGCTCTTCAGAAGGACACTGGCCACGCCATGCTTATATTGATCGTCACCAATCAAGGTATAGCTGGCTACATGCCAGACTAGTCATTCAGCCGCCGCCTTGTCCTCTGGCTCATCTCCATCTTTGATATATTTGATTATTGGGACCCTCCAGTCAGTCGGAGCTTCTTCAATGCTCAGGACGCACTGCTCTGGGGTATGTTTTCCTTATCTTGAGGAATAGATGGATGAGACAACTCCTGAACAAAGATCCCCAAGGGTATTGTGGCTCGGGATGAACCAAGCTTTGACAAGAGATCAGCATCTGAGTTACGATCGCGATTCCCATGGTGAAATTCGATCCCCTGAAATTTGTTTTCCAGCTTACGAACCTCTACACAATACTTATCCATTGCTTCCGAGGAACAATCCTAGTCATTGTTGACCTGGTTGACTATGACTAGAGAATCCCCGTAGGCCATCAGGCGCTTGATTCCAAGTGAAATAGCTATCCGCAACCCATGCAGTAGAGCTTCACATTCAGCCACGTTGTTGGATACTGGAAAAATAATCTGCAGTACATACTTGAGTTTTTCACCTTTGGGCAAGGTTAGAACAACTCCTTCCCCCCCCCATGTTCAAGCTTCAAAGATCCATCAAAGTACATCCTCCAGATTTCCATAGGCTCTGGATTTTCTGGAACTTGATTTTCAGTTCACTCTGAGACAAAATCTACCAAAGCTTGTGTCTTGATTGCAGTATGTGGGCAAAAATCGATATCATGTGCCCCAACTCGCATGCCCACTTGGCAATCCTCCCTGTGGCTTCTCTGTTATGGAGTATATCGTGGATTGGAAACTCGGTGACCACCACAACTTTATGCTCCTTGAAGTAGTGACGCAGCTTGTGAGCAGCAATAAGGACCGCATAAAGTAATTTCTGAACTTGAGGATACCTTATTTTTGATGGACTGAGAACCTCGCTGATGAAATAAACCGAGCGTTGAGTCAGCTACATGTGCCCCTTCTATAGCCTCTCAACTACTAACGCGGTGCTAACCACATGAGTCGTGCAGGAGAGATAAAGAAGCAAGTCTTCAGCTGGATGGTCCGTAGTGGCTCGGTTCAGGGATTTGAGCACTGGTGGTGTCGTTAGAAACTTCTTAAGAGCATCAAAAGCTTCCTGTGCCTCTAGTGTCCATTGAAATCTGTCCACCTTCTTGAGCAACTTGATAAATGGCATGCCTCTTTCACCCAGTTGCGAGATAAATCGGCTTTGCGCTGCCATGCATCCCGTTAGCTTCTGAACCTTCTTCTGCGATTTGGGCGGCTCCATCCTGCGGACAGCATCGATCTTCTCAGGATTAGCCTTGATGCCCCTTTTGCTGACCACAAATCTGAGTAATTGCTCAGCTAGAACCCCGAATACACATTTGTCAGGGTTAAGCTTCCAGCAGAACCTTATGAGGTTGTTGAAGACTTGTTGTATGTCGTTGATGAAGTCGTCTGATTCCTTTGTCTTGATTACAACATCATCGATGTAAGCTTCTACATGCTTGCCCCAATGTTTAGCTAAACATGTCTGGATGGCACGCTAGTATGTTGCTCCAGCATTCTTTAGCCCAAAGGGCATGGAGGTGTAGCAGAATGCCCCAAAGGGAATGATGAACGCCGTCTTCTCTTGATCTTCCTCCACCAGACTGATTTGATGATATTTGGAGTAGCAATCTAGGAAGTAGAGCAAGGAGCATCCTACCATGGAGTCTATGAGTTGATCTATCCTAGGCAGCCCAAAGGGATCCTTTGGGCAGTGTTTGTTGAGATCAGTATAATCGACACACATATGCTAGTCTTTTTTATTCTATTTGAGGACGAGTATAGGATTTGCAAGCCACTTGGGATGCATGCCTTCTCTAATAAACCGGCAGCTAGTAGCTAGGCCAGCTCTGCATGGATTGCCTTTCTTTTGTCAGGGGTGAACCGACGCAGCCTCTGCTTGATTGGCTTTGCGTTGGGGTAGACTTTGAGCTTATACTCAGCCAGCTCCTTCAGGACTCCAGGCATGTCAGCAGGCTTCCACGCGAACATGTCCCAGCTATCCCACGGGAACCGGACAAGCGCGTCTTCCTATTTGGGAGGAAGGGTGGCACTTATGGTGACGGTCTTGGATGCATCAGGGAGATTGAGGCTCTTTGGTTACGACAGTCGCTTGGATCGTCGTTGTGGGGATCGACTCATTAGTGAAGATTGATATATCATCGTTTGAGAGTTAGGCCGCATCCACTGTGAGCCACCGTTGAGCTAGGGTGCTCGCGGTGAGGGCCGTCTAGAGAGCTTACCTGGTGCAGTCTGCCGCACCCTTGAAGTCAGCCCTGACAATGAGGACAGCTCGCGGGGTTGGCACCTTGAGGACCAGATACGAGTAGTGTGGGATGGCCATGAACTTGGCTAGCCCTAGTCGCCCGATGATGGCATTGTAAGCGTAGTCAAAGGTTGTCACCTCAAAGCAAAGAGTCTCAATGCGGAAGTTCTCCAGTGTGCCAAAGGTGACTGGCATGTAGATGTGCCCTAATGGGTATTCTCCCTCACACGGCATGATCCCAAAGAAAGGGCTGTTTGACTCTTGAAGATTGTCGAATTGAATTCCTAGTTCTAGCAGAGTTCTTGGGAGCAACACATTGACACTGCTCCCATTTTCAATCAGCACCCTCTTGAGTCGGTTTTCGTGGATCACTAGGCTTACGAGCAATGGGTACTTGCCTGGGTGATCGAATTTGAACCACAGGTCCACCTGACTGAAAGACATTGGAACTTCGGACCATCTCTATGGTGTTGGAGGTTCTAGGGTGGCTACCATGACTCGGCGATCTGTCAGCTTCTATTGCCTCTTGCTCTCCAGGGAGCCATGCCCACCAAAGATGATGTTAGGGAAGGAAGGGGCCCCACCGCTGTTCTGCTGCTGTGGTGGATGCTAGTCTTGCCATAGAGGTGGTGGTGGAGGCAGTGGCTGAAAAGGTTGACCATGGCTGATTGAGCTCTTGAAGTCTCAACAATGGCGTAGATTGTGATGCATGTCCTTGTGATAAGGGCATGGTCCATCGAGGATGTCGTCGAGTGATCGCGCATCACCACCATGAGGGGGAGCGCGTGGCCGGGAGAACGGTGGTCCCACAGCGTGAACCTCCTCATCTTGAGGCAGTTTGTCCCAACGGCGGTCCTACCGCGGAACGTCTTCATGTCTCTCCTACTTGTCCGTGTCTTGACGTTGTTCAACTAGGTCGTGTGCTCGTTCCTCCACAGTGATGTACTGGTCAGCTTCGTGAAAGAGTGCCTCCAAGGTAGCCGAAGCTTTCTGCAAAATGCTTCTGACAAAAGCCTCATCGTTCGAGCCGCGGAAGAAATCTTCTATCGCCGTTATGTCGGTGATATCAGGGATGCAATTCCGCATTGTTTGGAACCACTTCAAGTAGGAACGGAGGGGCTCATTGTCTCTTCGCTTGACAGACTTGACATCCCTGGGCTGAGCCGGCTTGTCGGAGAGGGACCAAAAGTTGGCAATGAACTTTTCGCAGAAGTTGGTCCAATTGTTGATGCTATTAGTAGGGAGGTGATGAAGCCACTAGAGCACATCCTGCCCCAGCACGATCGGGAGGTAGGCCATCATGACATCCTCACTGGCCCCGACAGCGCCAGCCACAGTGGAGTACATAGCAAGCCAGCCGCTGAGGTCCTGCTTGGCCTCGTACTCGTCGACGTTGGAGAACTTGAAGTTCTGCAGCCATTCGACCATGCGGAGTCGCTTGGTAAAGGTAGAGATGCCAATCAGTCCATGGGCCGACTCTTTTTGGCCTACACCATGAGCGTTCCCTGGTTGACACTGCGGTGACCGGGGGCGATTATGCCCCAGTCGGCTGTAGACTGAAAGGTGGGGCATTGGGCTGTTGAAAGAGCCTACGCCCGAGTGAACACAACCGCCTTCATGTCATTGGGGAAGTCCGTGGTCCCGATCATACTCCTCTTGCCACCTTAGCTTGTCTTCATGTCGGCACGCGCGTAATTGCTCGATGTTGTGGCACGCATCGCAGCAGTTGTTGTTGGCGTGGCGGGTGTCACCGGCGGCAGGCGTGTGCAAGCAGGAGGTGGTCCACTGCCTGGGTGTAGAGGTGTTGATAATAATCTCCATCTGGGTTGTTGAGGAGATTGTTGGCGATTTGAGCCAGCGCACCACCCACCTGGCTCCGAGTTTGCATGATCTTGTCAAATTCTAGAAACAGGTTGCGTGCAGGGATCGGTTGTTGATGAGGCAGTGTACGAGGATGAGGGGCCGTCTCGCATTCTTGTGGGGCCATCTGAGTGGCCCGGCGTGCTCGTTGTCATGCGTTCCTCTGCCGGTGCTGCTCTTGTTCCTCTAGAGTTTCGTTGACCGAGGTTATCTCATCAAGCGAGATGAACTGATTCGGGTCCTGATTTCCTGCTACGTGATGGCACCGGGTGTTGCGGCACCGGTTCCTGCATTGGAGTGGTTCGCGCTGCTGTGGAGTCTCCCCATCAACAGTCGGATCATTGTCAAAAATGACGTCTTCCTCCTCTAGCCCCCCATCAATGACAAAGATCCCAGAGATGTGGAGGGACATGTTCTGAGGGGAGCTGGTCTGATTATTGAGGAGCATGGACGATTCCTCTAAGCAAGGATTAGAAGTTGTGGCCGTGATCTCCGTACCCGTAGGTATGGTCAAATCTCCTTTGGTTGTGAGAGACTCAAGGTAGCAGACCATGTGCAGATGTGGCTCCCCGCCGCCCTCTTGATGAAGAGGTGGCCGAGGTAGCGGTTGATGCTATTTTGGTGGCGCGGGTGTTGATGAAGGCACCGCTGGTAGTTCCATCGAGCGGTGCGGGTGTTGATGAAGGCGCCGCTGGAAGTTTCATCGGGCGCAAACTACGCCATCTGGCAAACCTCCCAGTGGGGGCAGAATTGATGACGGGCCCCAGCTGGAGGCCAGTCAGCGACACTTCGGCTGCGTTGAAGATGTCGTCATCGACGAGCGATAGAGCCCGGTGTTCTCATACGAATTCCTCCCATGCACCCTCGTTGTTTTTGAGGGGAGCAAAAGTGTGGGAGAGGAGGTGTTGGTGCATTACAGCAGCATTAGGAAGCTCATAGGGGATTCAGGAATTGACCCGGCTCTCCCCCCAGATAGAGGCGAGACCAGACCTTCGCAGTGGGTCCAGAGGATGGGAGCCTTGTGGGGTGTGAGCCCCCGACTGATGCCTCCCTCTCCCCTGACTGATTTGGGTCCAGACTCAGGTCAGGGAGGTTGGAAGAGGAGTATGTTGAGTCAAAGATCATGCAGCAGTTGCCCAGGGTGAAGGAGTTGGTGTAGATCTGCATGCACCCATGCCTAAGATGATGCGTCACGGGTCCGAGCCGAGGTGGCTCGCGGATTTCTTCTGCAGCCTTGCTCCTGATGAAATAGTCAAAGTCAGGGAGAGTCTGACGGTGGGTTGGGGCACTAGAGCTTGATGATGAATTGGCACAGAGCATGTTGATGTTTGAGCCGACTGAATCTTGATCGCGGGCAAAGAGAATTTTGTCGCGGGAATGACCGAGGGTGGCATCTGAGTTGGCACAGCAGCCTTGCGGTCACTTCTCTTTTCCGAAGCACCTTTGACACGGTGGAGATTGCTGTGCTTGTCAGCTATGAATGAGATAGATCTAAAGTAGATCATCTCGCCGAGACAGATCTTGGTGATGTTGCTGGAGCTGTTGCCCATGGAGCTAGCTAAGATGTCGATGTCGCCCCCTACCTGGTGCGCCAACTGTCGATGTTTAGTACCGGCATTGCACCATGAGATGTATCACGTAGTGCTTTTGTGGTTGGTGAGATCAACCGTAGCTCCATGGTTCGCATGAAATGTGACGGGAACAAGATTTATGCAAGTTCAGCCACGAGAAGTGTAACACCCTATACATCCTGTTTGTGGCTGATTCTATTCATCTGAGTCCTCAAGATTACAATGAGAGCGTGGTTGGCTAGGGTTTGGTGTGTAATGGCATGATGTGTTGTATGATGATGTCTACGTAGGGGTCCCTCACCCGTCTTATATAGGCTGACGAGTTCTTGGGTTACAAGTCAGGTTCCTTCTATATCTCCTAGATGGTTTAAATTACAACAAGATCACATAGAGTCCGCAATCTGTATCCTTTCCATCTTTGAGTCCCGTACTCTTTAGGAATAGAGTTCGAGCCACGTACTTCTCTTCATGCTTTCATAAATTGCATCATAATTGCCTTGATCACCAAGTTCTGCTCGTCGTTTGCCGTTTATGAGCCTAAGCCGATCAGATGGCCCATGAAATCTGCCGACCGGCCTTTTGTGGCCCATCAATGACCTATGTCTCAAATCCACGCCATGAGGACCTAGGGGATATATATCCTGGCCTCTAGTCTTGAGTGATTTTATGGCTCACAACACCGTCCTACACCCAAAGTAACTCTTATGGGCTGAGCCTAACTTGGGGCTGCAACCCAAGCCACCTGCCGGTCCAATTGGTAGGGATTTTGTCACGCCGCGTTCACACTTGGGCACCGCCTCTCAGTCCACTCGAGTGGGCTTTCCTCTAGGTCACACTTAGGAGGTGCTTGCTCATCCTTTAGCAAGTCTTCAGTGTTGACAAGCGCTCATCATAGCCAGGACAAAAGACCAGACATGGTACACTTGAGTCCCTCATAGTGGGCCAAGATGCCATAGCACCCTGACCCGACTCTCCCTCCCCGCTACATGTCGCCGTTATATTGTCCCATCATCATACTGACCCCTGTTCTCTCACGCTACTACTGCATAACATTGCTCCATGCCAACTACGTCACAATACAATGTGCCAGTTACGCCATTAATGGCAGACACCTACATAACTCCCTCTATGGCCTATAAAAGGGCCACCAAATGCCGTCTCTCTCTGTACCAAGCTCCAACACAAGCACCACCATCATCGCTTCCTATCTAGATCCTCTCCCCCAACATCAACACATAAACTGCTAGGGCGGTTCTCTACTGCCCAACCTTTTTCCAGCCTGAGCAAGAGGAGCATGAGCTATGCCTCCTACCGCTTGACCTCTCTGGCTCTTCCCCTCCCCTCTAGAGCACTTGGGAAGCCTACCCATGAAGGGTTCCTCACCAACAGTGCTCCTTGCCCCACCTTGTAATGCCCCAAAAATCACCTCCAGAAATTTTCTTTAAATCTCTCTCTAATTCAAAATCAATTTCCAAAACTTGCTTGTTTCGAGGTGCTAAGATGAGCTCAAAAAAACTTCTATAAAGTCTCCAAAATATTCTAAAAGAGTATTTCCCAAATACTTCTCAAATTCTACTCCAATTTTTCTGGCACAAATTCCTTCCAAACTCAACACAAAAATCAAATACAAAATCCAAATTAGAAAAAGAAAACCTTTTCTCGCCCGCTCCTTCAGCCTAGATCGCCGTTGCCCATCTCTCCACCTTTCCCCTCCTTGGACCGCCTTTTCTCCTATGCCGACCTACTCCCCTCCTCCTCTTTTCACTGCCACCGCTGTTGAGCAGCCCGCCTCCTCACCCCTCTTCTTCGTTGACAGACGGGCCCCGCCTATCAGTCCCTCCTTTCCCCTCTCTATCACTGCTTGCTTGGCCCTGCCTGTCAGCTTCGCTTTCCTCCCTCTTATTGCCTTCCTTTGTTCGACGCGGCACGTGACATCGGCCTTGCTCTGCCACGGCATCGCGCCGCCATCCGGCCTTCACATCACCGCACCGCGTGTCGCTACGATGCAACACACTGATGTAGCCTGTATCGCGCTGCCGCCTAGCTCTCTCTCTGACCCCGCCACAGTACTGCCTCAGTCCCGCACCGCCGCACCACATCAATCTCTCCGCTCCCGGCCACCCCCTCGCTGCCAGTTATAAATAGCCGCACCGGTCGCCGCTCCCTCCCACACCCAACACACCGTCGTGACCAGCCCCTAGCTCACCCACACGCCACCCGCCGCGGACACCATATTTCCCTCTATCTCACTTCTCGAGCTCGCCAAGCTCCCTCTCCACGCCGCCGCTAAATTCCTCCATCTACTGGCATCCAGATCTCAATTGCCCAACCCTAAGCACCACCACCCTTCAACTTGCCCTCCTGAAGACTCCAATCTCCTTTCCCACATCAACACGAGGCACCTCAAGCCCTTCCCTCCCCCCGCTGTAGTGGCCACCGACACCAATGCCCTGCGGGAAGCTCCCTTCCCTTCCACTTCGCCATCCAATGACCCCACCATCGTGCTCACCGAGACGGTCTCATCGTCGTGCCCTTGGTCTCATCTCGAGAACCGAACGAACGACAGCGAGCCGCTGTCGGACCATCGACGGCGGTCCGCCCATGTCAAATCGGTCTAAACCGGCCCGTCCGACAGCTGTCATTCCTTTGACACTGCCCTACCTCATACAGTCACCGCCATGTGGGCCCTGGTGTGACGTCACTGCAAGCCGCTGTTCCCCTCCCCCTTGCGGCCAAATGGACCAGCCCACTCCACTGGGTTGCCACATGCGCGTATAGGCCGAAAGAGAAAAAGAAAAAGGGCCACGTGGGCCAAATCTCCTTCCTCGGCCTAGGTTTCCATGCCCTTGGGCCTAATTAAAGAAAGTTCATCAGGAAAAGTTCTTTCCTCTTCCCTTAAACTTTCAAAAAAGTCTATATCTACCCGATTTCAACTCCGATTCAACTACGATTTAGGCGATCTTGCACCTAAATTCTCCTAAAAACAAGCTCTATCCATCCATATTATCCTCCTAACTTTTCTCCACCATCTTTTATCCCTGGCGATTGACGTCGTTATTCTCCTGCTCTACGTAAACCCTGATTTAGATTATTCTAGTCTATAAGACCACCTAAGGGTCATCTGCCACCTACATTATGTCAAGTCTCACCCTTTCCATCACTATCTTCCTCAGAAACATTCCAACCCATCATCATCATGCGACCACCATCCCAACAGTTTTGTTTCCACCTTGGCCACCCAGGCCCACTACCATGGTGTTACCGCAATGACCGCTACCGTGGTCACCAGTGTGGGTGATAGCTCACAACCCAACTCGCTGCATCACGCACCTTACCAGAACCCACCGACAAAACCCCCAAATAGTCTCTGCCCGCTCCAAACATCCTTCCATTTCCCCCAAGCTATGTTGAGCTTATATTAATCCCTTGATATGTGTATTCCTTGTATATTCATGTAGGCTATACCGAAGATCCTAATCGGTACACCCCTCGTAAGGTTTTTGCGATGCTCGAAGCTAGCAACTGACGCATGCAGCAGATGATATACCAACACGCCCGATGATTGATGTATCATCCGCAATGTTTGCTACCTCAACAAAGTGAACGGCAAGTCCACTGGAATCCCCACTTGATGCATGAATTTCCTATCTTTGCAAACAAAACCCTTGGCTTGATAATCATATAAACTTTGCATGTTTTGCTTGCTAAGGGAACCTAGTAGGATACATCTACCTAAGCGAAATCGTAGAAGTAATGCACTTTGGAGGGATCGCTCAATCAACTATCAATATTAATCTTGATGACTATGATGGGAATATGGATTTGGGAATGAGGGTGATGGTTGTGTGTTTTTGAAAATGGGGAAAATCCCAAAAAACAACCCACGGGTTGGGACACGCCATTTTTTAAGAGCGGGGTAAGAAAGTTGGGTACCGTAACTCACACTGACACGGAGTCCTAGCTTCGCGTAGAAGCCCAGGGTTGTGGTTTTGCTTATGCACTCGAGCAAGGAAAAATAGATTGAAGTTTTCTACCCATGCTCGATTAAGGACCAAGTTGATGCTGCATGTTGCCTAACTCCCTTTTTGTACAACCACTCGAAGTTGTATGCGGCAACACTTGGTCCGAACACACATGGAACAACTGGGCTAATACCTATAGGCACGTGTGCAGTGAGGAACTAGGCGGAGGGTTTGTCGTGAAGCGGTTCTCCAAGCACAACAACAGTGGGCCTAGGTCTCTCGTGGTAGACGCTGAGGGAATACTTGTGGGAAAGGAACTCGAGCAGATTCATGTGATATGGTACCTCCAGTCATGTGGTCTGAACTTGTGGGTAAAATGTGCACCTTTGGATAGAGAGTATAAATCTATTTGAATAGTCTGTGTCTAGTGGTATGGATGAGTTACGGTTTGGTTCGACAACTAATGTTTTATAAAATGTGCGAATGGTTGGAAAATGTGGTTTTTGGTCCGGCAATGGATGCTGAGAGCTACGGGGGCAAGGCCCAGTAGCAGTGTGGTGAAAAATGTGTGTGTGATGGCGGAATTCCATGAGCCACATTGGACTGGCAAGTCCAGTGGCAACCTTTTGGGAAAAATATGTTTTCAAAATTAAAAATGAGAATTATGGAACCCTGCATACAAAATGCTTTTCTTCAAAACTTCCTGAGCTCCAGATATACCTTGCATGTAATGATAGTTATACCCCAAACTCCTTATGGAGGAATGTGGGACTGCAGAGTACTGTATGTACTCACCCTTGCTTTGTTGTTGTTTTTTAGTGAAGAGGAGATCATCACATATCTAGATGGATGAGGGCTATGACCTGCTTCCCAACTTTGCCTATGGCATTTGGGCTCGAATAAAGTCTTCCACTGTATCTTTCATTTCCGCTGCTTAGTATTTGGGTTGTGCCCTGTTTTGGTCTGTCCCGTTAGGGCAGATCTGTAAACATCTGATGTAAGAATGTGATTACAAACCCTGGGAATGGTAATAAAGCACATTTTAGTCCCATTTTGGAAGTGGGGGCGCTTACACCTTCTCGGCTTGTCACCCATCCATGCCCCCTTGTTGAGTTCACACTCGATCTCCACTACCCCATGACGTAAACCCCAACCTCAATTATGGCCAGAATAAGCGAAATATTATGGCGCCACTGTAGGTGGTGAGTCCACACCTCGATGTCGATATGCATGCCCCACTCAACCATCATTGTTATCTCCCTCCCTCACACCATTCCTTGGATTTGTCTCCATTATCACAAACGTGTGGACCTAAGGCCAATGACACCATGGGTCCCTATCTCCCATCACCTACCACATGCAACCTAGTGGATCCACAATCCGCACTGACCTACTGTTGTCATGATCCAGTGGACTAAAGACAACCCCTTTTGGTCCACCACCACATGAACCTGGCCCACACAATACTGGCCGCTTGGTCCTTTGTGGGTCCAGCGATGCAAAAATCTTGTTCTTCCTGCTGAACTTTCCTATTGGTTTGGATCTACCCCCTTAACTCTCCAGTTAAACCCATCAAACCTCCCTGCATCTTAAAACAGTCCTATCTCATCTGTTATAGCTTTGATTTTGATGATTCTTCCTCCTAGATTTATCTAAAATCTAAGATCTATCTACCTATACTTATTCTCTAATTTTTAGAGATCAAGTAAATTTTATTGTGCTTGTTTTGAAAAGGATTTGAAAAAGGTGTGAGTGGTTTGATTTATAAATAAAATAAATATTTTTCAAAAATTTGAAAACTGAATGAGTGTAAATGGAAACACTACCTATGAAAAGGGTGGATTAAAGGGTTCCAGCATGTCCATAACGCCTACGGTGAATCTGGAGTTTCTAGGGAAATTTTGTAGCCCAATCATTCTAGGAATGACACCGGCCCACACCCAATGACATTTCAGCACATATCCATAACTAAAAGATGTTCATAATATTTAGCACATATTCAAAATTCAAAGATGTTCACAATGTTTCAGCACATATCCAAAGTTCAAATATGTTCTCTTGAATATGGATCATAGATGAAGTTCAAATGTCCATTTACAAAATAACAGCAATCACAAGTTCAGTTCATAAAGGCCACATTATATCAGCCATTAACTTAGATCAACAAAAGTTGGAGCTAACTCACTTTCAGGGCAACCACTCAATGTTGTGAGATGCAATGTTTAATTTGAACCCACATAGCGAGTCTTATAGATACTAGGTGCGAAGGGCGAGCAGCGGGAGACCAAGGTGTGGTAAAAATGTTATGTGCACTTATATATATGTTGACTTAAAGTTGAGAGTGAAACCTTGATGCTACCATGGTAAATGGGTGGGACAAAGCTATGATGAGGCTAGGACTTTGAAAGGATTCACGTGGTATATCATACCACGGGATCCGAACTTGTGTATACTTATATAGACTTATTATTCTATTCGAATAGTTGTGTCCACGATTTAGGATAAAATCATGGTATGTTTCTAGCAATTAGGTATTTTTTATTTAAAAAACACAAAAGTGTTTTTGTGAAAATGACAACTTTAGTTGAAAATGCAAACTTGGTGATTTTGGTGAAAACCCGGTAGGTGTGCCATGAGCTATGATGGATGGGAAGTCCAAAAGCGGTTTTTGGTGAAAATATGGAAAAGAGCTCCTTAAAGGTCCATTCATTGGAAAACAATGTCTTGGCAAAATTAAAGTATTTGGAAAATAACCTTGCATAAATGCTCATTTTTCCAAAATCTTCAAAGCTCCACTTTTGAGACGCAAGTCCATTCCCTCCTCCCTGGTGAAGTGGACTACTAAGTACTTTTGTATTCACGTTTACTTTATTGTTGTTTTTGAGAGGAGTTTTCCTTGGTGAGGGTTACGCCTGCAGATTCCTTACTCTGTCTATCACATGAGGCCGTTATAATGATTTTCTTATGTTTGTTGGACTTCTTTCTACAAGTCTTTATCACATGTATTATCTTGAGAGTCGTGGACCAATTCTTACATAGTTACAGTTGATCGTCTTTGTAAATAGGTATGTCTTGTTTGGACAAACTTGGAACTATATGATATATAAAATGTGGTTATTAACCTCCTGACACTAGTATTATTGTTACATATCTGAGTCTCTATGATGGCAAAGGCACTTCACCCACCGGGTCTTACAGCCTACTAATTGATTTCTTTCTTGAGAAACTCAATTGTAAAGCCTAACCTATCCGTTTCATGATTACTTGACGACTAATTTGACGACCAGGATTGTCGAGTTGATACCAAATCCAAGGACCGATTAGTTAGGTCCGAGAGGTCTGAATAGAACCTATGGAAATTTATCTATATAATTTTCATCGGCTTCAATGACATACGGAAGTTAACTGCAATAACTGTTGTTGGCTTCCTACATGCCACGAAAATTAACGTGACTTGGTCGGCCGAGGTGAAGCCAACAAAAATTAATGGCCGCTGAACAGTCTAATAATAACCTATGACCAATAAAATCTGATGAAAGTAGGTAAAAAATCGATGAAATAATACATTATTTTCGTTTTTTCTAGGGGTTTTGTCATTTCTTGGCTGGCGAAAATCTTGGATTTTCTGTGGTGTTAGTCGCATATATATAACTTGTAAACGCTGGTTGCTTCGCAAACAAGACATGACGCATCCTTTAGTAGTTCTGTTGGTGGAAGGCTGTACATATTCCACACACGTTTTAGGCTGAGAGCTGTGCAAAACATTGTATGGATTTGAGATATTGGTGATGGGATGGCTAGTTTGGTGAGAATAGTGGCTCTTCATAGTGTACAGTGTAGCGGTTGGAACAACTCTCTTTCCAAAAGCCAATAAACTGAAAACGTAGTCTCCTTATTTAAACATGGGAAGACGGGGACCTTCATTGTGCTTTTGCCCTGCCATAATAAGATTAATAATTAGTGGCGTATAATGGAGGCACGCCCACCTAGTGGATGAATGTGGACTCTGATCTCACCGCTTTCTTGGAGTAAGATCGATTTCATTTTGCATGTTATACAGGTCATAATCTACATGTAACAAAGGTACGGTGCGCACTTCTTGGCTGTCCTATCATTGTAAAGATCGTTGGGTACATCATCAGCTTAATGCCTAAAACACCTGACAGTAAAAAACTCAAATACAGCATATTCCCTTAGGTTACTAGGAGAGTATTTTCTTGATGACAAAGGAACTTCATCCATCACCATTACGTGCATGTGTTGAACTTTATCAGATGCTACTGCTTCTCCCACCAAAATGCTACTTTTGGTAATAATTTTTATTGAAGTGTACAATAATGCACATTGTATACTGTGATATAATCAATCTGGCATCGAAATTTGCATGCATTGACATGCAACATATCCAGCATTGCCTCGTGCATGTCGCTGGCAAGGCCCAACTACTCATACAGGCTACCAAACAAGCAAAAGTTGCATGTAGATAGAGCCAGGATCGGGCTCATACTAATCACACCCTTATATGAGAAAACCTCACTAGCATCTATAGTCTATTCCTTCATGCAAGCTATCCATGTAAGCGTCGCATCAAACTCTTACATGCATTTATATATCCTCATTAGTTATCTAGATAACCCACTAAGCTAGGTGCATTATAAATGATAGTCTATCACTTCATTAAAGTTCTAATGCTCTTAATAAATAGCTCATACGATCTCTATATCCTAGTAACACGGGATGCATCGTTCTAGTTATTATCGCAATATCTCCGTACGCCTAAGGCAACTGAGCTTAGCTTTGTTCGTTTCAGAAACCCCAATCAACTAATTAAGTTAAAGTCCTCTTTGACTTCAATTTTTGGTTCATGTCTACAGTGTTACCTATAGTTTGTCTTAAGTTTTTCAGTACACCTATTTCGTGAACTTTGAACCTTGTTGGCATTCAGGAAACTGTGCCTTACCCATGAGTTGCCAAAACAAAAAATAATGTTCAACCTTGGACTTCTGCAAAATATAACTCTCATAAACTGGATATCGGTAACTATCTGATCAATTATCCTGCTTAATTCTTCTGTTGCAAGCATCAACGAGCTTTAGTTCCTTTTTCAATAAACAAAAACCCAGATGAACATCAATATAAAAGCGTACCTACATAGCAGCCACATATGCAACAATGGACACTGACATCAGGTTTTAGGTATTATGATCTTTATTTAGAGTCATAAAATATACCACGTGCCTGCTAAGTTGCCCAATCATAGCAAGTTCCTACCTGAAGTCATACATGAAAGTGTAGACATTTTATCTGTTTGTCACATTTTACCGAACTAGGAACCAAAAGTTGTTACCATACATCCTTACGTCACGGGTTCATCATTGAGTAATTTAACTTCCTCCCTGTTCGACCATTCTGATGCGCCATGCATCACTTGTGGACGGATGTCTCTCCCTGGCACACAGTGTGGTGCGGTGAAGGAGTACTTTTCCACAGGGCTGCTGGACTTCAGACCCAAGGTCGATGAGGTTGGAGCTTAGGAGTGTCCCTCTCTTCTCACCGCTTGTGGTTGTAATGGCTTCTGATAATATCCTCGTTTGGAATGTGTGCTTCTGATAATATCCTCGTTTCGAATGTGCGCAGTATAAACCACATCCCACGTCGGTATAGTAGTGAGAGAGGCTGTTGTTCCTGAGCGTCCTTCTTTGCTCTGCTTGCAAGAGACTAAGTTGGATGTTGTGGATGCTACCTTGTTATGGATATGCTAGGAGCTGATTTTGGTTATTTTTCCTACCTGCTATTGGTACTTGTGGCGGTATTATCATGGCTTAGTGCAATTTGTTTGGTCGGTCACTACTCCAGTCCTATGAGAGTTCTCGATTTAAGCTAAGGTCACCCCAATGCATGGTCCAAATGCTTGTTGATGGTTCACATGCGTTTACGGCCCGCAAGGTGATGATGACAAGATTCAATTCATGTAGGAGCTCTAAGACATTAGGGTAGTCCTAATTGGCCCTTGGATTATGGGAGGGATTTCAATCTCATCTGCTATGCGGAGGATAAGAATAATTTGTGCTTCCATAGGCGGATGATGGGTCACTTCTGACAATGCCTTAAAAAGACATTGCAGCCAAGGAGATTCAATTACATGGTTGCCTATACATTTGGAGTAATGAGAGGCGTCATCCCACTCTCGAAAGGATCGATAAGATCTTTGTTTATGTGGATTGGGAGGACCTCTTTTCTAACTGCTTTCTCCACTCTCTGTTAACCCTTTCCTCAGAGCATGCTTCTTTACTCCTTCAAAACTGGCCGAGGTTTCCAAGGAAAAGGTTTCACTTTGAGGCCATATGGCCTAAGTTCCCATGTTTTCTAGATGTGGTCGCAAAGGCTTAGGTGGAAACTTCTTGAGGATTATGGATCAATAGCTTCACACCATTATGAGAACACTAAAGGCGTGGAGTGCAAAGTTCATGGGTAGCATTCGCACATAGATTGAGGTTGCTAAGGAGCTTACCCACCAGCTTGAAATGTAGCAGGATCATAGATACCTCTCTGACGCAGAGTGTAACCTCCGCTCCTTTCTCAAGCATTATCTTTTGGGCCTTGCCTCACTAGACAGAAGCATTGCCAGTCATCATATCTCCTTCTCCTAGTTGTCCAAGGCAGATGTTGGCACAAATTTTTTTCATCTTTATGCCTCCCATAGAAGATGTACAAACCATATTTCCAATATTGTGGATGAAGGGGTCACAGTGACGGCGGAGGATGGTAAGGCATATGAGGCCTTTAACTTCTTCAATGAGATCTTTGGCTCTGGACACACTAGATCATGTGCCCTGAACTCTAGGCACACTAGATCATGTGCCTTGACCTTTGCTAGTCTAGGTCTACCATCCCTTCAATTGGAGCATTTGGTCTTCCCCCTCAAGGATGAAGAGATATGGTCCGTTATTCTAGAGCTGCCTCTAGATAAATTCCTAGGTCAAAATAGATTTTTAGGTCGATTCTATCAGGTTGTGTGGCATATTTTTAAGCATGGTGTTCAAAGGGTCTTTGATGCTCTTTCCTCGCTTGACACCCATAGCCTCCATCACTGTGAGGCCCTGATGGAATATTTTCTCTAAGGTCCTTGCTAATCACTTTGCCTCACATCTCGGTTCGCTGGTTGGCCCTTAGCAAAGCACATTTTTGAAGGGTCGCTTTATTTAGGATAATTTTTTCTATGCGCTAGAAGCCATTAGGGTGCTTTATGCAAATTAAAGCGATCACCATTTCTCCTCTTGAATCTTGATATTGCTAAAGCCTTTGACTCAGTCTCCTGTGTCTTTCTCTTAGACCTTCTTTGGCACCTTGGTTTCCTGCTTTTGTGGTGTGAATGGATTGTTGACTACTTTCGAATGCCAACACTAAAGTTTGCATGAACAGATCCCTTGGTCATTGGATGTGTCATGCTCAGGGGCTTCGACAAGAGGACCCACTCTCACCTATTTTGTTTTCTTACTAATGGATAGCCTCGATGCCTTGTTCAAGCTAGAAGTGATGAGAGGGGCCTCATTCCTCGCTCAATTGCTGATGGTTCAATCACCGCATTTCTATGTATGCTAATGATGTGGTGGTCCTCCTCTCCCATCTTGATATGACCTCCCTATGTTGAAGGAAATCCTTGATATATTTGCAAGTGCCACCAGGCTATCAACTAATATATCCAAGAGCCAGCTCTTCCCTATCCATTGCTCGGATGATGAGATTCATCTTTTTGAGGAGATCTGCCCATGCATGGTTGGTAATTTCCCTTGCAAGTATTTCGGAGTCCCTTTATCCATTTATAAGGCCTCAAGTTTAACTTGCAACCCTTGGTTGAAAAGGTCACTGCCCACATTTCTACATGGAAAGTGCAGCTTCTTAGCATGGGGGGGGGGGGAAGGCTCATCCTCAATGTTGACGGTTGTAATCTCATGATATCAACCACCCGGACTTTCAGTGGCCGCCCGGCCACATTCCAGGGGCACCAGTGGTCGCCTGACCACTTGCTGGGTCGCCCGACCTACTGACAGGGTCGCCTGACCACCCTTCGAAGTCCAATTGCCACGTCATTGATCCCACATGCAAAGAAACACAATGATAAGTAATTTCCACCATGAAACCAAGCATCCAATGTATCTAAGGGCCAGAAAACCACCAACACATGGATCAGTGACATCATCAATCCGAGGGAGACAACATGCACCGAACAAGAGAAAACACGTGGCCCCCTGGCCACTTTCCTTGGCCTCCCAGTCACCCTTCGGAGGCATTTTGCACGTGCACCAACTGCTTCAACTGTCAACCGATGTGGGGAAGTGATATCAAGCGTTGGATCAACTAAGTCGGTAAAAAGGGTAGCGGCCCGACCCTTGATCACACCCAAGTGTGGCCGCCTAGCCACCAATTTTTGCCCCTAACCGACCTAGTGTACCTACAAATACCCTCCTTACTCCCTAGACTATAAATAGGCCCCGAGAGCTCATTTGCAAAGGTGTGGAGAAGTTGAGAGAGTTACATTCTACCTTAGAGAGTACCACTTCCACATCTTAGTAGTTTGGATTGTCCTGGGAGTTAGAGTGGGTTGAGCTTTGCCTTGGAGTTCTCGGAGATAGCTTCGAGTCTGTGGTAAAGTCGCCTTGTATCTTTGTACTTTTACTATTTCCTGTATAATATAGTCTACTTTACTTTATCTCTATCTCTTGCAAGTGTGGTGTACCTTTCTTTGCATACTTGCTTGGCTTAGACTATGATTACCTTGGTCATTTAAATCCTATTATTCTTGCCGGTGCTATAATCCAACCTGTACGCCAGGCTCTGGTTAGGTCCTCTCCTCTGATCAAGGACAATCTATTGTTACTCAGGCTTTGCTTGAGTACGTTTATAGCATGCCATCCTCTCCACGCAAATTTTCTTGGTAGCCCCACTCGGTGACAGTGTGTGGTGTGCCTGTATAGTCTAGGCCCATCGTTCGGGAGGCCCGTAGGCGTTAGCTAGGTTCTCTTTTCATGGCCAACTATCTACCCCCTGGCTCCTCGAGGGCGCTAGAATTTCGCTCGACACGAGACCTTGACTTGTTACTCGAATTTCTTTAGTAGTCACGACATAGTCTTTGCAGCCAAATAGAATAGAGTTTGGGAACTTTATCTCACTCATTGTCCTTCTAGGCAACTATACCTTTCTACATGTATCTTAGGTAGTTTATTTACTTTTCCACCATACACCTATGTTTATTTGGCTTACCCCTATCTAGCTACTAGCTAGTTTATTTATTTAAGTTTATGGAGCTTTCGATTTGAGTTTATCCAATTACACTCTCTCGCCTGCTGCTTCTTTGTGGAAATTTACGATACCTGGGAATACTCCGGGTGAAAGGCTACAACAATCTCCATGCGCTTGCGGAGTAAATTCTATTTAGGCTAAGAGACACCAACACTCAACAAACTGCTCTTTTGGCAATAATGATTTACTCTTTTGATCGCCTTTGAAGGGCTTTCCTTTTGATAAGGACAGAGGCAGTTTAAGGTGGTAAATGTGCAGTGGCTTGGATTTGGGGTACCGACAAAAAGAGCTAGGGGTCTTAGTCACCGAACCTTCATCTGATGGCATGGTCGCTTGAGATACCTTGGCTCTAATTGGCTCACGTAGATAGGTCATGAACATGGGCTTCCTTCCTAATGTGTATTTCAAATGAGGTCATGGCCATGTTTGATTTCTCTTGCCTTACACACATCATCAGTGGGGAATTGATGAGCATCTAGCAAGATATGTGGTCAGATGGAGATGCGCTAACTAAGTTGGTCCCCTAAGTTGTTGATACTATCCTGGCTAAAGCACGCAGAGGTTGGACGATCACGCAAGCTCGAACTAGGGGTAGTTGTTTACTTGGCATTAAGGGAGGGCTACTTTTAGCTGGCCACATTGAGTTTATTTGACTTCGGGAATGGCTCAGGTCCTTCCATGTTAGTATTGGTGTCCCAGATACTTTCTCCTCGACATGGATGGCAGATAGCTCTTTCTCCTCGGCTTTGGCCTTTAGAGCGTTCTTCTTGGGATAATCTTCAATCCTTGCGGTCCTTACTCAATGGAAGACGAGGGCTCCTAATAGTGCTATTTCTTCTTGTGGATAGCCCTTGATAGTTGCTGGACCTCTAACCGGCTTTATTGGCATAGTCTGCAGGAGGACGCCACTTGTGGCCTCTACGTTCAAGACTGGGATACTATTGTAGGAACCTAGACTATGACTAGATGGGGGTGAATAGGAGCACTTGTAAACTTCAAACCCCACAATTAAACACCTCACAAATAGAGCCTACTTGGTACCGTATACTGAACAGATACGTACCAAGCAAAGCGGAAGCATGCACTCTCTCAAAAGTCCAAGGATACAGATGCCAAACGAGCAAAAATAACACAGCCCTGCAACACAGACCAGACAGTAAGGTCTCGCAGACCAAACAAACCGTCGGACGAGTGTGCAACTGGTCAGCTCACAAAGAAAAACAACTGATTGGACAGTCCAAACCCTCTGCAAAAAAGCAGACTAGACAACTTGGGATGGAAAGTGCTACTATAGCAAACTTTCCACAGACCAGACAGTTCTGTTCATAGAGAGCACAAAACCCTTGAACAAACGGTCTGTTCAACCCCCTAGCCGATGGCCATGCCTCGAAATTTCCATATGTAGACCGAATAGTCCTATGACTACATACTGGACAATACTATTGTATAGACCATACAAACCTCTGTATTGTCTTGTCTATACAACTTCTTGCCCGAATTAGGAATGAAGAAAACAGCGCGTGAATCCACCAAACTTCACAAAAATTTGCATGGGCTATCCACAGGCATCCCAAAGCAAATCCCAAAGGTCCACTTGAAAAGATCTAGGGTTGCACGGGAATCACAAATCTTGTGAAGGCTATGAGCTGAAACAAAAAAAAAAAAGAAACATCAAGAACAACGCTTGCTCATGGTTCAAAGATTTTAGCACTTGGCTAGTGATATTAACCACATCCTAGCAAGCAAAATCACCAGAAAAAGAAAGGTTGCAACCTTGGCTAAACCAAAACACACCGAAAACCAAGGATTGGATCCAAAATCAAAATAGAACCGGAAAAAGAAGGTGAGGGACGAAAGGAGCTGCTCAAGACATGGATTTCATAGGGGAAATTTCATGGAATAATCACGGGAACAAGTTTGTACATAAGCTCCTAGATCCTACCTCCCATCATCCTCCCACTAACTCAAAAAGATTGGCACTATGGCACTCAAATCCTAGCCTAATCCCCTCTCTTTGCACTTAATCTCATGGCTGCTAGGGATTGCTAAGCCTATGGTTTGTGGCTGGATAAGAGTGGTACTAATGACCCGTTCTCAACATATTTGTAGCCCTAGGCCTAACGACACAATTTTACACTAAGACCCCCACTTCTAGAATGCTCAGAAGGGACTAAATAGCAAGATACAATCGAACGACCACAACAGAGCGCTGATCTTCTTCTCCTACAAGTCTTGACTTGATGGTATCCATATGGCCAGTAGTACGGAATCTTTGCCCACATTTTTGAAGTCAAAATCGAAAAACTTTATTCCATTGTCTTCATGGGTCTGGCTTGGCCCGATTTTCTAAGTTGGTGAGTATGAGGCCCAACTCACTGAACCCTTTGGGTGATTTGAATTCTTTTGGCAGTTTTGAGCTAAAGTTGCCAAAGCCTCTTTGCTCACCATCATGTAACACACTTGGATTGGAGCACCACGGTCACACCTAGCTTCTCAAGTGCATCAGAGTCGCCCGACAGTCCATCGGAGGTCTTACAGAGCTATCGTTATTCCGCCGCCCCTCCGTGTATCGAACTCCCATGGCCGACTAACGCTGAGTCTTGCCTCCTGTCCATCTCATGACTTCTTCCTGAGTCCATCCAGGGCTTTCTCCTTCTTCAACCTCCACTCCATCGGAGAGCCTCTAGTCCATCAGAGGGCTTTGAGGTCGTCGACAATAACTCATCACCGGGAGAGCAATGGGCCGGTTCATTGGCTCTCAACTGTCAATAACTTTCTTCTTGGGTGTGTTCATAGTAGGGAGACTTGCTTTATATTTCTTCATCACTGTGGTCTACAACATGTGGCATCTTTTCTCGATGAGTCTTTTTCCGCCTAGTGCGTGGAGGTCACGAAGCGGGTCATTAAGCCTCTCAAGAAGGGCTTTGACAAGCTAGTCATCCTCGTCTCCTAGAGCTTGTACAAGGAGAGGAAGAATAGGATCTTCCTAAGGAAGGCTCTTCAACTGGTGGACCTAGCACTATTGGTGGGCAAAGAGGCGAGGTTTTGGAGTCGTGCTGGTTTGTCCAAGATCTACCCCTTCTAGAAAGGAGGTTGTTCTAGAATGCACTTCATTTTAATAATTTTCTGGTTGCTCTTGTGTTTCCTTCTTCTCCTCTTCTTTTGGTTGCCTCTTTTGGTGGCCTTGATGTGTGTAGGCATTGTTCCATTGGTTACTCTCTTCTTCTTAGTAAAAAACATGCTCTGTATATTCTAAAAAAATATGATAGTAGTAGTATGTAACATATTTTAAACAATAGGCACAAGTTATGATAAGATTTTTTTAATTGGCCGAGAATACATCTAATCTTTGGAGGGGACATGACAACAATGCAAATGATTTATTTTTTCCTCGTACATTATCTTTTCGATTTTGACGGCCTTAATTAAGTGGAAGTAATACAAATTCCTATACATATCTACTCCTATCTCATAATATAGCTATGTTTCCTTTCTTAGACATACAAGGGTGGTGAGGTCTTGTATGCTCCTTGAGGACCAAGGATGGTGACCCAAAGGAGGGGGTTGAATAGGTGTAGCCTAAAAACTTTGACACTGAAAACCCTCTCTTCTCAGAACATGCAAGGTAATGTAGTAAAGTGATGCTACTAACCCTAGCACATGATGAGCAAAGCCTCGTGGAAGCAGTCGCTCAAACACCAATGAAAAGGACGCAAAATGAGCAAACTTGCTCCCAACTGTATGTACCGGTCAATCTAGTGTGTATAAACTGCCGGAGCAACCAACGCCGGGCAAAGCACGCAATGGATGGTCCGATGGTCACTAGACTGGACGGTCTAATGTTGCACCGGATAGTCTAGTGTGACCACCCTGAATGCATCGGACGGTCCGATGTAGACATCCGACGTCTAGTGTGTACAAATGCCGTGAGAAATGGCTATACCTCGGATTCTCCGCTGGAAGGTCCGGTGTGCACACCACCGGATGGTCTGATGTACAAACTGTGCAGCCCAAGTTAGGGTGAAGGAAAATAGCCCGCAAATCCACAAAACTTGATCCAAACTTGCATAAATGATCTCCGGACCTCACAAAACTTTGTTGTGGATCTTGTCGACGCCATAGAGAAACTTTTCCTAGGAGATCACAATCAGAAGCCTCAGGATTCTCCACGGATTTGACTACCCTAGATGTGAAGAACAAGGGCAAGAGTAAGAACTCAGGCTGCTAGTGGATCCAAGGATTTGGCACAAGAAAAACCACAATCCAACCACGTCCTAGCATTCCAAAACCATAGGAAAAGAAGAATCCAGCCTTGACCAAGGCACAAACGCACAGAAAGTCAAAGATTGAGATCAATAACGAAACTAGAAGGGGAAGAAAGGCACACACAAGCAGCTACATGAAAAATTCATCTATTGATTACCCCAAAGGGACACGAGATGACAAGATTACAAGATGATTTTGTGCCCAAGCTACACCCCTCTCCTACCCTCTTACAATAGGAACTAGATCACTCTAAGACATCTCAAACATGAAGCACTTTGCTTGGACCAAGAAAACCTAGGCTTAGAGACCTAAGCAAACCCTACAATTCTACTCAAGAGGTACTTATGAAAGCATTCCTCTCCTTATTTATATGACATGACCCTCTACTTGGCAGTTTTACAAACAGCCCCCTATGATACAGACACTTAATACTAAAATACCCTTTTGGGCTAGGAAAGATGCCAAGTAACTTGGATTGATGAACACGATGGAGTCCTTGACCTTCTTTGTCTTGAAGCAATCTCCTGATGTCCTCCATGTGTCCAGTAGTCCATCCCTTGGGTTAGCGAAACCGACAAACTGCCCTTAGTTTTGACGATGGCAAGAAATGATCTTGGGCCTCATTTTTAACGATGGAATCGAGGAACGATCTTGGGCCCCGGTTTTCATGATAGAACTGGGAAACTATATTGGGTTCTCGTCGGTAGGTGGTGGTTTTAAGGCCCACAAAGCCTTCGCCTCAACTCCAAGTGCATTTAAGACAGGCACAGACCCAAGTACCGCTTGGGCCACATGCTAGTCCTTCAAGAGGAATTTGGTGGTTGGCAAGTGCTCATTATAGCTAGGACTGACTGACCAGAATCAGTCCTTCGAGTCCCTCACTGATTAAATCTATCGCTGCATGGCTGCATGCACAACTAAACTAATCAAAGTATGACACCAAATGCTTACCTTGTTAATCTTGATGCTAAAGAACGGAAATGATGTTTTCATCTTTTACTTGATGCATTATGAGAAAAATCTATTGATTGATGTATTTAATCAAGCTTGGGAACTTAAATGTAAGTACTCTTATATATATTATTTGACAAGTTTTGATTCCTAAATGGAGCTATATTCTAGGACACATGGAGTAGTCACTCTATGCTTTCTCATTAGAATCTAGTTCTGTCTAACGTGGTTAGTATGAAGCTAATTGAATAGTGTACACACGAATATGATAAGCGTTGTACAATTTTGATTAAAAATTATTGGTGCAGTCATCAAGGCCTAGTATATAGTCAATGGAAGTTGCATGTTCCACTAATCTAGTGGTTGCATGTCAAACTAACATGTCAATAAAATCGAAGCATTTTTGTTTTGCATTAACTTGAAGGTCCAAAAAGGTGGCCTAGATGGGTGAATAGCCCTAACTAAATTTCAACCACAAGAAAAATCTCTTCGAGTTAGGTCTCAGGCATTGGAAGCCTACACACTAAAAACTCAGCAAAACACCCACAGCAAAAGACCATGCTCAGGACACCAAGGAAATGGCACAAAAATGAGTCAATGTAGAGAAAACAGCACACAGTTGCACAGACTAGACGATGCGGTCTACTACACCACACAGTTCAAAGATGCACCAAATGTTATAGACTAAGAACCCTAACAACGCACTGGACATTTTAGTGCCCTCAACGCACGGTCCGGTGTGGCCTCCTTTTGAAAAGTGGGAAGCCATCATAATATATGCCCTCAGCAATACACATCGGACGGTCCATCGTTCACACCGGACAGTCTGGTTCAGTGTGAGCATGTTTTTCAGGCCAAGTTAGAGACGAAGAAAATAATCCACGAACCTGCTTAAACTTGCCGAAATCTTGATCAAATGAGCTCCAAACTTCATAAAAATTTTGTGTGGGCCTAGTCTAAGCCATGAAAAAGTTATTCCCACAAGATGAATGACTCTCCATGATTTTACTACCCAAGAAGTGAAGCGTGTTTGCAAGAACAAGGTCACAAAGTTTGCTTGTGGATTATAAGGATTTAGCATATCAATAGCTCAAATGCACCATGTCATGGTAAGCCAAAAAAACATAGCAAGAGAAGAATTCAACTCCCAGCAATAAGAAATACCCAATAGCCAAGAGTTCTCCAAAACTAGAGGAGGAGAAGAGCTAGAAACACAAGGGACACATAGGGCTGCTGCAAGATCCACCTATTCCATGGACGAAATGGATCTCAATCTGACGTTTATAGATGAACCATATCCTCAATTAACCACCCTCTCCTACCCTCCAAGTGCAAAGATCATATCTGCATCTTGAGGGCTCTCTCTCTTGAAGCACTTGCTGGAGGCTAAACCTAAAAAGGTGCAAAGTTGAGCAAACCCTAGGTTAGGCCATAGGGTCTTATTTACAGCACAAGACTCAACCCTAGACACTAAGGGTATTTTACACATAAACCCATGTTTTACAAATGGTCAACACTATAAAGACAAAGGGCTACAAAGAAACCACCTAAAACTTGGTCGGATGAACATAATGAGGTCTTTAGTCCCTTAGGCTCAGCACAATCTTCTGATGATCTCCACATGTCTAATAGTCCAACCCTTTGGGGTAATTTTGGTTTTGATGATGGAACTGACAAACACTCCTTGGTCGCTAGATTTGATGCCCAACCAGTAAATGATATTAGGCCCCTGTTTTAACGATGGAACCAAGATACAATCAAGGGCTTCCTCCAAGCTAGTGGTTTTGAGACCCACAAAACCTTGTCTGACCTTAAGTCTACTATGATGTCGGACCATGGACCTAAGTACACTATGAGCCACCTAGCAATCCACTCGGTAAGGTTTTGACACATCAAGTGCACTCTTGAGCTAGCTCTCAATCTACTCAAGAGGGTGTAAGTGCATTTAGGCCTCACTTTCTTTATTTCGGTAACACATGACAAAACAATTAATTGATCTAAAATGTTCATTAAGTGTATGGCAGGAAGTGATTAATAAAAATTGTATAATGCACGTTCATGTATTATCAAGACTTACACAAGGTTGAAAAGACATGGTTACTAATCTTTCATGATTTCATACGATTACTAAGTGGTGGAAATAGCTTTGAAAAAGATCTTGTGCTATTTTCTCTCATATCGATCAAGTTACATTCAAGTGCACAGGTAAAGAAGGTGACTCAAAGCAAGCACTTAATGAGTATTTTATTTTGCTTCGGGTTAGGAAAAATCTTACTATTAAGAGGGATCAAGTTTTAGAGTGTGGTTGGCTCATTTTTCCTAAATCCAGCCACCAAATACTCCAGTTATACACCTTTCTCTAGTGTGTCAACTCTAAGTATCCAAGTCAGTATCTCCCCCAGTGCTTCTGTCTTGGTGGCTGTTTTCTCTACCTAGATCCAACTTAGATGCTCTAGGTCTTCCTAGGGCTCTTGGTCTATGCTAAAACAGAGGTGTAATGGCTCTATTCATGAGGAGGGGTATATATACTCCTTTCACCTCTAGAAGCCACTCTTTCTCATTACAAACCCAACCCTTGACCAATAACTCAAAGAAAATTAATTTCCCCACTTCCTCTTGTGGTTGCTTGTAACGCCCTGAAAATTAGGACGCGAAATTTTCTTCTAATCTCTCCCTAATTCAAAATCAATTTTCAAAAACTTTGGATGTTTGCCTATTTGTTTCGAGTGTGTTAATATGAGCTCAACAAAATTCTAAATATCGCAAATACTCTCCACTAAAATTCTTTCCAAAATTCTTTTCCAAATTCAATTCCAAAACACCAAAAGAAAAAGGGGAAACCCCCGCCTTGTCTCAGCCAAACGACCCATTTCCTGCCACGGCTTTGCTCTCCCTATTCCGCTCCATTTGGACCCTCCATCTCCGCGCCACTTGGACCCTCCACCTCCGCGCCACTTGGACCCTCCATCTCCGCGCCACTTGGACCCTCCATCTCAGCAACATGTCATGACAAGCCCTCGGCCTTCTCCTTCACCGGCTATAAATAGCTCCCGCCGCCATCCCTCCATACACACACACGCCGCACACCCCGCCGCTACCAGCCCCCGAGCGTCGCTAGCCACGGGCACCGGCCACCACAGTCCGATTCACTCGGCGACGAGCACCTCCGTGTCCACCACCTCCACCATGCTGACAACTACCAGAGCTGAATCCCCTCATCCTCCTCTTTCTCCCAGTATGCTCAAATCGAAAAACAGTGGCCGGAGCCATCCCCTCCACTGAACGCTGGTGAGCCCCTGCCCGTTGCTCATGGCGGCGCGAGGCTAGCAGCCGAGCAGAGATGCTGCTCGGGCCTGCTCGTGCCCCTATGCCTGTTATAACAGCCCCCTCTCATGTGAATGACAGGTGGACCCACTCATTACTTTTCCCACGCCAACCACCAGCCACTGGTGATTAGCCCATCACTAATCACGTGTCATTCGAAGCTAGCAGATCCAATCTTATACCATTCTTTTCTTCTATTCATTTATTTCTGAATTAATCTCTCGACCATACGAGCTCCGATTCCATCGACTCTTCTTTCTAAATTCATCTAAAATCAGTATCTACCAACGAGATTAATAGCATGATTGTAGGAGCTTTCAGGGCCCGCTTACAAGTCGGTACCACATCTGACCTTGTAGGTATGGACCGTTGACACCAGCCCAAAACTCTGCTCGCAAGCAATCTAGAAATATTTTACGGTCCTCCAAAATACAAAAATACGATTTTATTCTTCCGTTCCCAAATATTCGGATTTTGGAATATTCCAGGAATATCTCTTTTTTCTTTTCTTTTTCCAAATATACAAAATCCATATCTTCTCCATTCCGGCTCCGATTTGGGTCATTGTTTTGCCTAAATTCATCTAAAATCAAGCTCTACCTACCCATACACTCCACATAATCTTTTGTCCTGGCCAGAAGCCACCGTCATGCCACCATGACGCCGTCCTACGCCCAGTCAGTGGTTCACACCGGTCCCACAATTTTTGTGTGCCTGGTGATTGATGCCCTTATCCACTTACTACACGTAAATACTAAAGGTTCCTATCTTAATATGTTCGAGCCCTGACTTTAGATGATGACGATACCAAAAATCATCTGAACATGATTGCTCTCTCCACCACTCCACAAAAAGATCTTCTCCAAAACACCAACATGCGACGTCACCTCTTTGGCATTGTCGACCCCGCATCTCGCATCCACTACCCCTACCTTGGCATCTCCATAACTGTCATTACCGAACCCCCCAACTCGCTCGAAAACTCACTACCCCCAACCACTTGTAGTAATACCACCAGTAAGAACCCAGCAGACTCTCATCTCCGCAATCCAAGATCTACACCACCAAACCCGTTGAGCTCATATTATGCCTCGATTTGTGTATTCCTTGTTTGTGCACGTAGGAGGCCCCAGAGAGGCCAAGCAGTCTAATCACTAGGACATTCAACCAGGAAACCAGAGAAAGCATACTGATCATATGTCAGCCCCTCACCCTTCGAGTTGTAAGGCAAGCCCACTGGATGTAGGACCGAGACGTGCGACTAGAGGGGGGTGAATAGGAGCACGTAAAAACTCAAACTCAGAACCCCCAAAACTACTGTTTGAGAGAAGAACTAGACACATCCAATGAACAGATATGTGCCTACCAGTGCAAAGGTGCCGTCCACTGAAAGGATACGCACCTAGCGAGAAAACCGCAAGCCAACTCTGCAAAGGGACTGAGGCAACCAATCTTGCAAGTCCGCCACACGACACTCACCACACCTAAGTGCGTCTCACTGTCTCACAGCAAGCAAAGAGAATAGTCAGGAAGTGGAGCATGCAAAAATCCAAAGCAAAAACACAGCAGAAGAGGCAATTAGCAGAACCACAAGTCCTGCCCTAGACACGCCGGATAGTCTGGTGTCAGGGGCCGGACAGTCCGCTTCCACCGGACAGTCCCCCAGGGGCAACCGGATTGTTCGTTGCAGTCCCTGCCTGGGCACCTGACGCCTGACAGTCCAGTGAGGGCCATTGGATAGTCCGATTACAATGGACTATCCGCTGGCTCTAACGAATAGTCCGGTAAAGTCGCAGGAAAGGAGTTTTCACACCCAAATTTGTCCAAATCTTGTCCAATCTTTACGAAATTTTGCACAGGCTATCTAGACCCTATTTCTAAGCTTTTCCCAAAAGATCAACTCAAAATGAACTTGGGATCAGCGGGAATTTCAGATCTCATGAGATGGCAATCCTTGAGCAAGAATGGGGAAAACTCAAGGGAGACTTTGCTCGTGGCAATCCTGTTGGATTGTGATGATCTAAGTCATAATCTCCATGTTCTAGCAAGTCCAAAAGGGCCAAAAGAACATGATTAACTTGTGGGCAAAGCAAATCACCAAAAGCCTTTGAGTTTCATCCAAAATCCGACTAGAAAAGGGGGAGGGAGATGGCTGCACACATGAGCACGAATTGGGGACAAATCTTGCATTGATTAGAAGTGAAAATCAGTGCTTACAAGGTTCCTCACAACCTACCATCCTTCATCCTCCCACTAATGCAAAGTACTAGCGTAGGGGACTTTCTAATCCTAAGCTAAGCACCCGATTTAATCTTAAGATTGTGGCTGGTTGGAAACTAAGCCTAGGGTTTCTTGAGGTGGAAGAGTCACCTAAATGACCAGCCACTTAGGTATGTATAGTCCAGGCCTAACAGACACAGTTTACACTAAGACCCCTATATTACAGAAACGCCCGTAGGGGCCAAACTGGAAAAGACTCGACTTTCTCAGGGACGGACGACCGTGATGGAGTCTTGATCTTCTTCATATGCACGCTAATTCCCGGATGATGTCCACGTGGCTAGTTGTCCAAATTCGCCGATCGACCCTCGGTTTTGAAGTCAGAAACCATTCTTCTTGGGCCTAGAACGGCCCACTCCACTCTATCCCGGCGAGAATGAGCCCATTCGCTGAGTCTGGTAACTTGGTGGTAGGGTGACGGATTTGAGCGAACCCGCCAACGCCCTCGCTCGTCTTCGCGCCATGTACTTGGGTTGGAGCACTGCGGTGGCACCCGACATCCCCTGTCCATCAGTCCATCGTAGTCGCCTCACAGTCCTTCAGAGGTCTAACTCCTGCGTCGCCGTGCCGCTCCTCCATGTACCGAACTCCTATGGCCGACCGATGTCGGGCATGCCTCTAGTCCTTCGGAGGGCTTCCATCTACCTCCCATCCATCGGAGGGCCTCCTGTCCATCGAAGGTCTTGTGCCCAAGTCCTTCTAGGTCTTTGGCTTCTGTTGAAAATCACTTATCACTCCAGAGGCAATGGAGCCGGTCCATTGGCTCTCAATCTCCCCCTTGATGAGTGCATTGTCAACACCATCTACCTGTAACCTGAAATAGAGCAAAGACAAGAAAAACAAGCGTAAAACCAAAAATAAAGAAGAAAAGAAGAAAGTAGCTCAAGATGCCCAAAAACCAAACACAAGCAAAGAAGGGCAAATTGAGGCAACAAAAACAAAGTCAAAGATCGACCCTTTAAGACAAGGGAAACCGCTCAACGCAGTCGATCAAACTAAAGCATGACCCCTCAAGAAAGAGACAAACCGGCTCAGCACAGTCATGCTTAGGCAAAGCATCGGCTCCTCCAGAAAGAGGCAAAAGGCTCAACGCACCGATGCAAGAGCATGCTAAAAGATCAAACTCAATGAATGCACAGCTCCCCCTCAACTAGATCTCTCCAGAATTCTCCCCCTTGGTCCATGACACTCCTATAGGTCAACATCTCTCCCCCTTGTTGACAATGGACACATCAAGGGTTCATAGAATCTGACTGCCTCGGAATTAGACAACTCCTCCTCAAAATATGCCATGAAATGCAGGAAGTGTACCATGAAGAGCTCAGCAGGGATGAAAAGCTAGTAAATAGAAGTTCTAGCATACAGAGCAAGTGAGGGCAAGGAAGCATGCAACAAGCTCAATTGAATGTATCTTATACAGATGAGGAGCATGTTTTTCAGGGTTGTTGAAAAGAAAGCATCACCAACATGAATAGTATCTAGCAAGATAGGCATCAACAGCAAGATGCTAGCAAAACATACAAGGTGTGCTACTCTTGACCAAAGCATATACAACAGGCCATAAGCAATTTAGAGACTTGCAGATTTCAAATTTAGCAATTTGTAACTTCATGCAAATCAGTACATGTGCCAGGGGTTATTCACTTGTTTTTGCCACTTCGTACCAACCAATGCCAAGCCTAGGTTCAGAAAACCATCAGAAGCTCAAGACAAGGTTTTGGTCATACACAGCCTAGTCCAAGTTAATGCCAAAGTGCAAAGGCAAGCTATCTCAAACTAGAACAGTGTGACAAGCGAACCCACCTGGATCTTTTCATTTCAGCTCAAAAGACACACGAAAAGTACAGTTTTAATTCAGATTTCAGTTTAGGCAAGGTGTCATAAATGCTTGGGCATAAACTCAACAAAGGCATACGACTAGCATATCCAAGTATGAAAAGATAGCATAGCATTCAACATTCCTACATATGCTAGGTAGCCAAGTCAAGTGGTGATCATGGTTTTTCATTTTCAAGAAATAAAAGTGACTTAGCTCACAAAAGATATTAGACAGATTCAAGGAGTTTAGCTAACTATGATCAAGCAAACAACAGTACAATCTAGCACAAGCAAGTACTAACTAGTCATTCCAGAAGAGCTCTAGTGCTAGTGAAAGTGAAAATGCATATGATACAATGCAATGCATGATATGATACAAAATGCAAAGAAAAACAAAGAAAGGCAAAGAAAAGGCAAAACAAAACCCTAAACTACAACAAAGTTACCCCAACCTAAAAGGGGTAACAAACACCAAGCTCCCCACGCAAGCGAGCAAACGCGCTAAGCTCTAAGGGCTTGGTGAAGATGTCTGCCAACTGGTTCTTAGTCTCCACATGGATCGTCTATATCTCCCTTCTCATAGTGATCTCTCAGAAAGTGAAACCTCACATCTATGTGTTTGGTTCTGGAGTGCAAGACGAGGTTCCTAGCTACCGAAATAGCAGAAGTAGAGTCTACTAGGAGAGGGATCTTCCTAAAGCTGAGACCAAAGTCACTCAAGGTAGCTCTCATCCAGAGCAGCTGGGAGCAGAAACTAGTAGCAGCAGTGTATTCGGCTTCTGTGGTGGAAGTGGCTACTCTAGATTGCTCGCATGAGGACCAAGAGACAAGAGAAGAACCGAAAAACTGGCAGGAGCCGAAAGTCGACTTGTGCTCCAACCGACAACCCGCAAAGTCAGCATCCGAATACCCTCTAAGAGAGAGCGTCAAAGCTGAAGAGAACCAAAAACCAAGCTCAGGAGTGTATTTCAGGTACCTGAATATGCGCTTCACCACTTGATGGTGTGATGTCCTCGGTGAGGCATGAAATCACACACAAAGACAAACCACGAACTGGATGTCCGGCCTAGTCGCCGTCAGGTACAGAAGTGAGCCGATCATTCCTCGGTACTCTCTTTGGTCCACCACCTCCCCTTCTTCATTTGCATCAAGCACCGTTTGTGTTGACATGGGAGTCGCCATGGGCTTGGAGTCTCCCACATCAAACTTCCTTAGAATGTCCTTTGTGTACTTGGCTTGATGGATGAAGGTTCCTTCATGCCCTTGCTTCATTTGCAATCCAAGGAAAAACTGCAACTCTCCCATCATGCTCATCTCAAACTCCTTCAACATCTGCTCATAAAACTTGGTTACAAGAGAGTGAGACGAGCCACCAAAGATGATATCATCCACGTATATCTGGACAATAAGAAGATCACTACCATTCTTGAGGAGAAACAAGGTCTTATCCACACTCCCCATTTTGAAACCCTAGTTTAGCAAAAAGGTTTTCAATCCCTCATACCAGGCTCTAGGATCTTGTTTCAAACCATACAACACTTTTTGTAATTTGTAAACATGGTTAGGGTATTTAGCATTTTCAAATCCAGCGGGTTGTTTGACATAAACCTCTTCTTGAATGAAACCATTTAGAAAAGCAGACTTCACATCCATTTGAAAAAGCTTGAAACTCGTGGAAGCTGCAAAGGATAAGAGAATACATATAGCTTCTAGGCGTACAACAAGAGCAAAAGTTTCCTCATAGTCTATTCCCTCTTTTTGACAAAAACCCTTAGCCACAAGTCTGGCCTTGTTCCGCACCACAATACCATCCTCCCCTTGCTTATTTTTGAAAACCCATTTTGTACCAATAGGATTGCATTGTGGCGGTGGCTCTACCAAAACCCAAACCTCATTCCTCTGAAAATTTTCTAACTCCTCATGCATGGCATTAACCCAATTACCATCAGAAAGTGCGTGTCCAACATCCTTGGGGTCAAAGGAGACAACAAATGCAGCATGAGCAAAGAAAGCGATATAACCTGTTTGGGACCTCAAGGTCCTCGCATGCAAATCACCAATGATCCCATGTGGAGGGTTATCCCGCTGGACCTGCCGAGATGGAACAATCTCTGCGGTCACCTCCCCCGCGTCCTCAGCGGGGCCAGCCTTTGCTCAATCTTGCAGTCGGGGGAGCGAGGAGGAAGCCGTCAGCAATGGTCCTCCTTCGTCTTCAGAGCTCATAACAGAGGGGGCAGGAGCTGCAGCCAGTGCAGTGGCTCCTGCATCACCAGCATCTACCTGAACTTCCTCTTCTTCAAAGATGGGATTTCCTTCTTCGTCATCACCTGAAAGCTCAAATGCAAGGGTTGTGCAAGGCATAGATTCGTCAAAGGAAACGTCACAGGACTCAACCACTTATTTGGTATCGAGGATCCACACTCTATATGCCCTAGAGCTAGAGGCATACCCAAGGAAAATACCATCCAAGCAGTGAGATTCAAATTTGTCCAAATGCCCCCCTTTTTGAGCATAAAGCATCTGTAGCCAAAAGCACGTAGGTGCTTGACGCTGGGCTTCCTACCAAATCGTAACTCATACGAAGTCTTCCCTAAGAAAGCTCGTAGAAAGATGCGGTTGGCAATGTAACAGGCTGTATTCATAGCCTCAGCCCAAAAGCATCGCGGAGTCCTATGCTCATCGAGCATCATCCGCGCCATCTCAACAAGTGTGTGGTTCTTTCATTCCACAACATCGTCCTGAGGTGGGCTAGAAGGAGACAAGAATTGGTGATCAAGACCTAGGTCACGACAGAAGGTTTCGAAATGAGAGTTATGAAATTCTCCGCCACTGTCGCTGTGGATAGCCCTCATGGCCTTATGACTCTCATTTCTCAACCTCAAGACCAGATCCCGAACCAAACTAAAAGCCTCATCTTTGAATTCCATGAAGAACACCCACGAAAAGCGAGAAAAATCGTCTACAACGACAAGCACATACCACTTCCCACTGACCAACTGTACCAGAGCAGGGCCAACCGTGTCCATATGCAGAAGCTCACCCAGGTAAAAGGTCATCACTAGATTGACAGGTGCATGAGAAGCAGCAACCATCTTGCCATGACGACAGGGGTGGCACACTAAGTTCTTTTTCTGCTTTCAAGTTGGGCAATCCTCAGATCAGTCATCGAGCTCAACCTGGCAAGCAGATCAAAACTCGAATGGCCTAGCCTCCTATGCCACTTCCAAATATCAGCAGAAGGACCAGCTACCAAACACCGAGGAGGGCCAAAAACAGATGCAAGGTCAACCTTAAAAACCTGCCCATAGGGCAAAATCCGACAAACAAGGTTTTCCTTAGCATCAGGCACACGAGAAGAACCCTCCGTAAAGCGAACCTCATACTCTTCTTTGAGAAGTTGCGAGACAAAAACAAAATTGAACCCCAAATTCCTCACCAAAGCAACTTCTCTTAGGGAAAGCTTGCCAGAAAGCGCAACAGAACCAACACCCAACACTTTACCTTGACCATTATCCCCGAATGTGATGTACTCCTTGGTGCTCACGGCGTTAAGGCTGGAGAACTAGTTGCGGTGCCCTATCATGTGCTTAGAGTAGCCGGAGTCCATGATCCATATGTCCTCCAGGCCTTGATCCTTCAAAATCAAGAAAGGCGAGAGTGAGCAAATGGTCTGGCACTGGGGTTAGTGAAACTGCTGAACCAGTGCCGAGCCATCTGCTCAAAGGTAGGAAAAGCACAGTCAAAGTAAGCATCACGACGATCTGGGTACCCTACGACCTCCAAAGCGTGAGCTCTCGAACCCTCTACCAAATCCTCGGTCATGAGTTCATAGCCGCACTAAAAACAACTAGGAGCTCGTCCGGCAAAGCGTCTCTCACCACCAGGAGCACGAGTCTGAAAGCTGCCTCCTCTCTCACAACCAGCAAAGCAGTCTCTCATCTCACCATGACGGGGAGGATCCTACCTACCATCGTGGTAGAACTAATCCTGGTTCCCCCAGGCTCTCTCTTGCCTCTCAGCCCGCTTCCTCCTGAAGCAAAACTCCTCCAAGTGACCATTCCGCTGGCAGAAGTCACAATGATAGATAGGTCTCTTGGGCATAGGCTGGGGCTGGGTCTTGGGCTTCTGGTGTGGTGGTGAAGCCTTGGGTGGTGCTGGCTGTTGGACTTACTTCTTGCCGAAAGGCTTAAGCACTTATTCTGCTATCTTGTCCAGCTTGGCTTGTGGTGGCTTGGGTGTCCAATATGACTTCCTTGGGGCAGCCTTGGGAGGCTCATGGTAAACCCCATCCACAGTAGAGTCAGGCTCAGAAGAGGCTGTGTTAGGCTTGATCGGGGTACTCTTCTTCTTACCCAAGGTACTACAGTCTCCTAACCCAAGTCCACTGGTGGCACCCTCACCACGCTTGTTCGCCTCTATGATCATCCTAAGCTGAAGTTCCCTGGCATACATCTTGCTCAACACCTCCCTCAACCTATAGTTGTCCTCTTCAAGGATCAACTTCTCCTCTCTCAGATCCTCCAAAATCAAAGTCTGGGCTGCACAAGTGGGACAATCTAGAGAGGGAATCACAGGACTAGACTTCTCAAGCATCCTAATGGTGGCATCCTTCTCCACCAACTACAGCCTCAAAGTGAGACAATTCTCACACGTATCAAAGGGTGCTGAAAGCACCTCAAGGTCAGCTCTCACCTGGTCAGGCTCACTTCTTAAGGTAGGATAGATCATGCACGCATGCAAAAGCATGGGTCTAGCCCTAAGCTCCTCCAACTCCTTGAGCTACCCCTCACACTTCACCTTCAGCTCAGCCAAGTCAACAGCTAGGTGGAGGCAAGACTCATACTCAGGCACCTCACTCAAGGTAGGCTCATGCAGTTTAGGCTAGAGCTTGCCAAACTCAACCTTCAGCCTTTCCATCTCCTTTACCTAATGAGCATACTTGCTCTTCTGCTCACAAAGGTCACTCATGAGGGACTCACAGGTAGGGCACTCAAACACACTAGGCTGGGCTTGCACACTCTTCAGCCTCTCAACCTCAGCTAAGGCATCAACAAGCTTGGCTTTCTACTTCTGCAGCTTCTTGGCTGCCTTCTCCAACAACTTATTTTGGGCTTTCAACTCACGACTGTTCCTCTCCAACATATCAAGGATCTCAGCTTGCTAAGGAGTTACCTCTTCATCGGAGGAGTCATTGTCGTTGCCCTTATCGTCCTTGTCCTCAAGTGCCATGGAGCAAAATGATGTCCGGTTCACCTTGTGCTTGCTCTTGGACTTAATGGAGACGAAGCAGAGGCCAGTTAGACTGGCTTGTTCTCTTCTCTTGTCTCACTTGGTGACAATCTCCTCATCGCTTGAGCTTGACGAGGATGAAAAGGAGGAGGACGATCCACTGCGAAGACCACCAAGTGAGAGCCAATGGACCGGGTCCTTTGCCTCTAGAGTGATGAATGATTGTCAACAGTAGCAAGACCTAGAAGGACTTGGGCACAAGACCTCCGATGGACAGGAGGCCCTACGATGGACTGGAGGTAGAGGAAAGCCCTCTGAAGGACTGGAGGCATGCTCGGCGTCTATCGGCCATGGGAGTTCGGTATACGAAGGAGTGGCACGGCGACGGCAGGAGTAAGTCCTCCGAAGAACTGCGAGGCTACCCCGATGGACAGGGGATGCTGGGCGCCACCGCGGTGCTCCAACCCGAATGCGTGGCGCGAAGGCGTGTGAGGGAGGCTTTGGCAGCTTCGACTCAAAACCGCCACCCAAGCTACTCAAGCCTTGGTGAGTTGGGCCACGACTCGCCAAGATAGAAAAGATGGGCCAAATCTGGCCCAGGTGGAGACTTCCTAAAGTTTCCCGGTTTCTGACTTCAAAACCGGGGGCGGATCGCGGATTGGACTACTGGCCATGTGGAGAACATCTGAGGATCGCGTGGAACTTACGAAGATCAAGACTTCATTGTGGTCGTCCATCTCGAAATATCCTGTAATCTTTCATTTGAGTCCTTAGGGTTAGTCTAGTTGTAGGGACCTAAGTGCAAAACTGTCTAAACAACACTCGGGTATAGATAGGTCCAAGGCAGGTCATTAAAAGCTCTCTGGGCTGCTAGGCACGTATTTGTTCAGTGGACGGTGCCTAGTTTTGTTTCTCTTAAGCTTTAAAGAGTACCTGCTTGGGGGTTTGTGATTTTGAGTTTTTAAGTCCTCCTATTCACCCCCCTAGTCGCACGTCTCGGTCCTACAATTGGTATCAGAACTGGTTAGGTTTCTTCATACCTTTACCAGTGAGAAACCAGTAGCGACTATGACTCACTCCGGGAAGATTCCGGTCCTTGGCTCCGATGGCTACTCCTACTAGAAGTTTAGGATGAGAACATTCTTGCTTAGCTAGGGCTAGGACATATGGGATGCTACTCAGAGTGCCAACTTTGTGGTGCTTCCAGTTGCTCAGCGCACTACCCCAGCGATTGTGGCTCAGCATGAGGCGAATGCCAAAGCTATTAACTTTCTCTTCTCAGGACTTGGTCCGGTTGATTATGAGAGAGTGAGCCACCTTGAGACTGCCCGTCAGATCTGGTCCCTGCTGAGTGCACACCATGAGGGCACTGCTACTATCAAGGGGCGTCTCGTTGAGTCTTACAGGCGCGAATATGAGAATTTCGTTCAGAAGCCTGGTGAGTCCATTGATGACTTGTTTGGTCATTTTCAATCGATCATCAACAAGTTGCGCGTTAACTCCAGCCCTGAGAGGATCCCATACACCGACCATCAACGGGCTGTCAAATTGCTGTATGCGATGGGAGATCAAGGTTAACTCGATCATCGAGTCTGAGGCCTATGACACTGATTGGAGTGGAGGCTCTTTACAGCAAGCTCAAGGCCACAGAGGTGGATTACAAGTTGAGGGATTCTCTCGCTTGTACTGGCTCCAAGAGCCTAGCCTTGGCTTCTCCCTCCAGTGACGCCGGTACTAACCCCCAGCTTCACAACTTTTCATTTTTGGCTCTTATGTCTGTTACAGAGGAGCAGTTAGCGTCACTTGGGGATGATGAGCCTTGCCTGGTGTTTAGCCGCTTTCAGCGTGCCTATGACAACCGGATGAGCAAGAAGAGGGGCGAGAGGCCCAAGTGCTTCGAGTGTGGAGAGATCCGCCACTTCATCGCTGAATGCCCGAACAAGCAGAACGACTACTACAAGAAGGGCAAGAGCCACTCCCACAACTCCAACAAGTACCACTCCGGCAAGCACAACTACAGCAAGCGTGACCACACCAATCACCGCTCCGGCAAGATCAAGAACTTCAAGAAGGCTTTCAAGAGCTACTAGAAGGACAACCGGAAGCGGTACAAGGCTTTCTTCGCCGAGCTCGGCGGTCTATGAGGCAGATCATCCTCCACCTCCTCGTCTTTGTCAAGCTCAAGCGATGAAGAGATCGTCAACAAGCGGGATAAGAGGAGGGACCAAGGTGGTCCAGCCGGACTTTGCTTCGTCTCCACCAAGTCCAAGCGCATGCACAAGATGCACCAGAGATCCTTTTGCTCCATGGCGCTTGAGGACAAGGATGACAAGGGCAACGACAATGACTCCTCCGATGAAGAGGTAACTCCTGAGCAAGCTGAAATTCTTGAGATGTTGGAGGCAAATAGTCGTGAGTTGAAAGCCCATGATAAGATGTTGGAGAGGGCAGCCAAGAAGCTGCAGAAGCAAAAAGCCAAGTTGGCTGATGCTTTAGTTGAGATAGAGAGGTTGAAGAGTGTGCCAGCCCAGCCTAGTGAGTCTAAGTGCCCTACCTGTGAGACTTTCATGAGAGATCTCTGTGAGCAGAAGAGCAAGTATGCTCATCAGGTATAGGTGATGGATCGGCTGAAAGTACAGTTAGGCAAGCTCCAGTCTAAACTAGATGAGCTTATTTTGAGTGATGAGCCTGAGTGTGAGATGTGCTCTCACCTAGCTGTTGACATAGCTGAGCTGAAAGTGAGGTGTGAGGGATAGCTCAAGGAGTTGGAGGAGCTTAGGGCTAGACCTACGCTTTTGGGTGCATGCATGGTCTTTCCTAGCTTGAAGAGTGAGCTTGAGCAGTTGAGAGCTGACCTTGAGGTGCTTTCCGCACCCCTTGACACTTGTGAGAACTGTCTCACTTTGAGGTTGATGTTGGTGGATAGGGATGCCACCATTAATAAGATAGAGAAGTCTGCTCCCTCTATTTCCTCTCTAGACTGCCCCACTTGTGCTGCCCAGACTTTAGTTCTGGAAGATCTGAGAGAGGAGAAACAGACATTGGTTGATGAGAACAACCGTTTGAGAGATGTGCTCAGTTGGATGTATGCTAGAGAGCCCCAACTAAGCATGATTTTAGAGAGCACCAAGAGAGCTGAGGGTGATATGAGTGGACTTGGGTTAGGAGAGTGCAATACTTCGGGTGAGAAGAAGAGTTCTCCAATTAAGCTTAAGACTGCCTCTCGTCAGCCTAATCCTATTGTTGATGGGGTTTACCACGAGCCTCCCAAGGCTGCCCCAAAGAAGCAGTCCTGGACACCCAAGCCCTCACTGGCTAAGTTGGACAGAGTAGTGACTGAGATTCTCAAGCCTCCAGTGAGCAAGGAGAAAGTCCAGCAGCCTATTCCACCCAAGGCTACTCGACCTAAGCCTAAGGCCCAGCCTAACCCCACTCCCAAGAGGCATGTCTACCACTGTGACTTTTGCCAGCGGAATGGCCACTTGGAGGAGTTCTGCTTCAGGAGGAAGCGAGTTGAGAGGTAGGAGAGAGCCTGGGGGAACCAGGATCAGTTCTACCAGGGTGGTAGGCAGGATCCTCCCCACCGCGGTGAGATGAGAGACCGCTTTGTTCGTGGTGAGAGAGGAGGCAGCTTTCAGGCCCGTGCTCCTGGTGATGAGAGACGCTTTGCCGGTCGAGCTCCTAGTCATTTTCAGTGTGGCTATGAACCTTTAAAGAGGGTTCTTCTTGTGTGCTTGATGCTAAGGAAAACCTTGTTTGTCAGATTTTGCCCTATGGGCAAGTTTTTAAGGTTTACCTTTGACCTTGCATCAGTTTCTGGTCCTTCTCGGTGTTTGGTTGCTAGTCCTTCTACTGATATTTGGAAGTGGCATAGGAGGCTTGGCCATTTGAGTTTTGATCTGCTAGCCAGGTTGAGCTCGATGGGTCTGATCCGAGGATTGCTCAATTTGAAAGCAGAAAAGGACTTAGTGTGCCACCCCTGTCGTCATGGCAAGATGGCTTGCCCCTTCTGATGCACCTATCAATCAGGTGATGACCTCTTACCCGAGTGAGCTGCTACATATGGACATAGTTGGTCCTGCTCGGGTACAGTGGGTCAGTGGGAAGTGGTATGTGCTTGTAGTTGTGTATGACTTTTCTCGTTTTTTGTGGGTGTTCTTCATGGAGTTCAAAGGATGAGGCTTTTGGTTTTGTTCGGGATCTGGTCTTGAGGTTAAGGAATGAGAGTTATAAGGCCATGAGGGCTATCCGCAGTGACAATGGCGGAGAATTTCGTAACTCTCGTTTCGAAACCTTTTGTCGTTACCTAGGTCTTGATCACCAATTCTCGTCTCCTTATACCCCACCTCAGAATGGTGTCGTGGAACGAAAGAACCGCACAGTTGTTGAGATGGCACAAACGATGCTTGATGAGCATAGGACTCAGCGATGCTTTTGGGCTGAGGCTATGAATACGGCATGTTACATTGCCAACCGCATCTTCCTACGAGCTTTCTTAGGAAAGACTTTGTATGAGCTACGGTTTGGTAGGCAGCCTAGCGTCAAGCACCTACGTGCTTTTGGCTGTAGATGCTTTGTTCTCAAAACGGGGGGGGGGGGCATTTGGACAAATTTGAATCGCGCTGCTTGGATGGAATTTTCCTTGGGTACGCCTCTAGCTCTAGGGCATATAGAGTGTGGATCCTTGATACCAAACAAGTGGTTGAGACCTGTGAAGTTTCCTTTGATGAATCTATGCCTTGCACAACCCCTGCAATTGAGCTTTCAGGTGATTATGAAGAAGGCACTCCCATCTTTGAAGATGAGGAAGGCGAAATAGATGCTGGTGATGCAGGAGCCACTGCACTGGCTGCAGCTCCTGTCCCTTCTGCTACGAGCTCTGAAGATGAAGGAGGACCCTTGCCTACGGCTTCCTCCTCGCTCCCCCAACTGCAAGCTTGAGCAGAAGCTGGCCCCGCTGAGGACGCAGGGGAGGTGACCTCCGAGATTGTTCCATCTCGGCAGGTCCAACGGGATCACCCTCCAGACAGGATGATTGGAGATCTACACTAGCGCGTCACATGCTCTTCGGTTAACTCTCTAGCCTTTTTCTGCCACTCCGCATTTGTTGCTTCTTTCGAACCTCGGGATGTGTCACATGGATTGTCTGATCCTAGTTGGGTGAACGCCATGCATGAGGAGTTGGAGAACTTTGAGAGAAACCTTGTCGGGGATTTAGTTGAACCTCCACTAACCTGCCACCCTATAGGAACCAAGTGGGTCTTCAAGAACAAATAGGGTAAGGATGGGATGGTTGGGAGGAACAAAGTGAGATTGGTTGCCAAGGGTTTCTGTCAGAAGGAGGGGATAGATTATGAAGAGACCTTTGCTCCTGTAGCTCGTTTAGAAGCCATTAGGATTCTGCTTGCCTTTGCTGCCTCTAAAGGCTTCAAATTACAACAGATGGATGTCAAGTTAGCCTTCCTAAGTGGTTACATAGAGGAGGAGGAATATGTGAGACAACCTCCAGGCTTTGAGAGTGCCAAGTTTGGAGACCTGGTGTATAAGCTGAGAAAAGCCCTTTATGGTCTGAAGCAAGCTCCAAGAGCTTGGTATGCTAGGTTGAAAGCTTTTCTGCTCAAGTCTAGGTTTGTGATGGGTTCAGTAGACAAGACCTTGTTTCTGTTGAGTCGTGGCGGTGACACCCTTCTAGTTTAGATATATGTTGATGACATTATCTTTGGTTGTTCATCTCACGCTTTGGTGTCTAAGTTTGCTGAACAGATGAGCAGTGAGTTCGAGATGAGTCTCATGGGTGAGCTCCAGTTCTTCCTCAGGCTTCAGATCAAGCAAGGCCCAGAAGGAACCTTCGTCCATCAAGCCAAGTACACGAAGGACATTTTGAGAAAGTTTGACATGGGAGATCTCAAGCCCATGGCGACTCCCATGTCAACACAGATGGCACTTGATGCGGATGAAGAAGGGGAGGTGGTGGACCAAAGAGAGTACCGAGGGATGATCGGCTCACTTTTGTACCTGACCGGGACCAGGCCGGACATTCAGTTCGCGGTTTGCCTCTGTGCGATTTCAGGCCTCACTGAGGACATCACACCATCAAGTGGTGAAGCGCATCTTCAGGTACCTGAAATACACTCCTGAGCTTGGTCTTTGGTTCTCTTCTGCCTTCGATGCTCTCTCTCAGAGGGTATTCTGATGCTGACTTTGCGGGTTGTCGGCTGGAGCACAAGTCTACTTCTGGCACCTGCCAGTTTCTCAGTTCTTCTCTTGTCTCTTGGTCCTCATGCAAGCAATCTAGCGTAGCCACTTCCACTACAGAAGCTGAATACATTGCTGCTGCTAGTTACTGTTCCCAGCTGCTTTGGATGAAGTCCACTTTGAGTGACTTTGGTCTCAGTTTTGGGAAGATCCCTTTCCTACTTGGACTCTACTTCTGCTATTTCTGTAGCTAAGAACCCCATCTTGCACTCCAGAACCAAACACATAGACATGAGGTTTCACTTCTTGAGAGATCACTATGAGAAGGGAGATATAGACTTGATCCATGTAGAGACTGAGAACCAGTTGGCCGATATATTCACCAAGCCCTTAGATCTAAGCGTGTTTGCTCGCTTGCGTGGGGAGCTTGGTGTTTGTTACCCCTTTTTAGGTTGGGGTAACTTTATTGTAGTTTAGGGTTTTGATTTGCCTTTTCTTTGTTTTTTCCTTGTTTTTCTTGCATTTTGTATCATACCATGCATTGCATTGTAACATATGCATTTTCACTTACACTAGCACTAGAGCTCTTCTGGTATGACAAGTTAGTACTTGCTTGTGCTAGATTGTACAGTTGCTTGCATGATCACGGTTGGCTAAGCTACTTGAATCTGTCTAATATCTTTTGTGAGCTCAGTCACCTCTGTTTCTTGAAAATCAAAAACCATGATCACCACTTGAGTTGGCTACCTAGCATGTGTAGGAATGTTGAATGCTATGCTATCTTCTCAAGGTTGGATATGCTAATCGTATGCCTTTGATCAGTTGATGCCTAAGCATTTATGACACCTTGTCTAAATCTGAAATCTGAATTAATGTTGTTTACAAGTGGTGTCCTATAAGCTAAATTGAAAAGATCCAGGTGGGTTTACTTGTCACACTGATCTAGTTTGAGATAGCTTGCCTTTGCACTTTGGCATGAACTTGGACTAGGCTGTGTATGACCAAAACCTTGTCTTAAGCTTCTAATGGTTTTCTGAACCTAGGCTTGGCATTGGTTGGTAAGAAGTGGCAAAAACAAGTGAATAACTGTCACGCCCAGTTCTCAACCAATGGAACCAGAACAACATATATGTGCCAGGAACATGTCTCACATATATTATGACAAGAGTGACATCACAGAACGTGCATAAAGGTAAAATAAAATGTTACATAGCGTATCATCACATTATTACATCCAGACCACCAGTCTTTATAACAGAGTCATATAGCGGAAGCATAAACGATAGCATAACGAGCCGCCACAGGGACGTCAACTGGAAGTCCGGTAAGCCTAGTACTCTTCATGACCTTGAACATAATCTTCCACGCCTTCCTCAACTGAACTGCGGTTGGTGATTTACCCAACATAGGAAAAAGAATAAACACAAGCGTGAGTACACAACTGTACTCAACAAGCATAACATGAACCATGAGGCTCTAAGGTTGGTTGACCCGTATGCATGAGCTTTTAGTTGGTCAAGTTTTATTAAGCAACTAATTACTACAAGTGAGTATATAAACCATTATCCCAAAGAGTATTGCATAAACATTAGTCAACATTATTAACAACAGAACCAACTCCCAAACCAAACCGGAACCCACTAATCAGCATAAAGGATCTGGGCCGCTCATAACCGTGAGCACGGCCGACATGTCAGTTTTACACTCTTGAGAGGTTGTACATCTTTACCCATAAGTCGCGGGCTACGCTAGTGGTTCACCTCATTGCCTTAGATGAGGTGGCTAGCAAGCACACTACGAGACCGTTACAAAAGTCACGTTGGTAAAAAGCAACTGCAAGGAATCAAGCGCCGCAACGGTGGTGTCTGCCTCACAAAGGGAGAAGCACTCAGTACACTCAACCTAAGGCAGTGCAGGGACCACAGAAGCTTACTCCCCCTCTTGCCCCGCAGGTAAGTTACTTACAAACCAAAACGACTTAATTAATAAGTGAAGACCGTCCCATACCAGTCTCATGGTAGCACGGTTGTCCCAGGTTGCCGCTTTGCGAACCGGTCCTTTTGGAGAGTGGCTATGAGCAAAACCACTAAGCACATTGCTCATGCCCCCTAAACCATGTTGCTAAAAAGCCAATTTTAAAGAGACATGAACCACTCAAGCACCTTAGCACAGAGGGTCACGCTCACAAATATATTGCATAGGTCCATTAACAAGATTATCAACAAAGGTAACATGTGTTTGTGCAACAACTAGCAAAACTTAACCAACATGCATCCCCATAGGTAAAACATCGAGTAAAGAGGCTAACGTATAGTCCTTATAGGCATACAAGTTAGACACATGCATATGAAGTGATTAAAGGGTTATTAGGTTGTCCATGTTATACTTGCCTTCCTCAAACTGGTCTTGCTGCTGCTGCTCAAAACCTTCAGGCTGCTGGTCTTCGTCTCCAATGAACGGTTCACGGTCTAAACACGTTCACAGCGACACACAAGCATTCCCATTCACACATACGTGCAAAACAATTTAACAAAAGATAAGCAACAGTACATCATCTCATCAAAACAGAAGATAAAACTATGTTAAAAACATTCTAAGTTTTTCTACGATCACGTGAGCGCAAAAATCACTCAAATCAGAGTTTAAACGTGAAAGTTATGCATAAAACAAGCTCCTAAGGGCAAAACTGTGATAAACAAACTAAACCAAGGGCTATCTTTGCAAAACCGAGGGCCTAAACGTAATTAAACCTAGCCACCGAGGGTTTTATAACAAAAACTCCAGAGTCTGGACTGCGGGTTCAAATTCTGAAAAGCTCAGGGGTCAAACTGAAGAAAACAGGACCAAAACATAACTACTTTTCAAAGGAGATGGACTGCGGGTTGATTCTAGAGAAACGCGGGGGCTTTCTGCAAAAGTCCCGCGGTTGACTCGGTCTGTGCTGCCGCAGTGGTGATGTGTCAATGATGTGGCTTGCCATGTTGGCCTATCATGCGGGCCAGGTGCTGACTGGATTAAGTGGTGCGACGTGGTGCTTTGTGATTGGTTAGTGAAGGGGTATCTCACATTATAATCGTGGCCGTCCCAAATAGATCCGAGGGCCAGGATGAAAGAGGCATAAGAGGCATCGGTGGCGACCAAGTCCCACAGCGAAGTCCGCGTTCCGCGGCGGCGGCTCACCGGACATGCGTGCACCGGGGCCTGGAGAGGGTCTGGCTCCCCTAGGGTTAGCTCGCGGGAGAAAGGAGGCAATGGCGATGCTCACCGCGGGTTCGGTGGAGACAGGGAAGTAGTGGAGTGGCCTGGCGATGAGAGACTGGCAGATGGGGTTGCACGGTGCTCATGGCAGAGGGGTTGGAGGCACGAACTCGCGTCCAAAACCCACGAAACATCTCCGCGACGTCCCTGCGAGCGTGTAGATGGCGGTTAGAAGGCGGAAGCGGTCTCACCGTCGACGAATTTGATGGTGATGCCCCGTACCAAGGGCGGCGTATGGCGGCGGATGATGAACTCTACGGTGCGAGGGAGTAGAATTGGAGCGGCAGAGAGGTAAATGGCTCAGGGCGAAGCTCGAGGTCGGATTTTATAGGGCTTGCACAAGCTCTAACACCGCGGACGTTGGGCGCGATCACGGCTTTGAAAGCTCAGAGTGGTGCAGTGAAAGAAGGGGCGAGGGAGGGGGAAACTGGTGTGAGACTTGGGGGATTGATGGAGGGGCGAATAAGGAACGGGAGCGCGGCCTCAGATTCCAACCCCGGGACGCCGACGTGGCTGGCAGAGCAGGGAAAGGGGCGCAGGGTTCACGGTGGGAGGAAGGGGACGGGGCTGACAGGCGGGACCCGCCGGTCAGGGAGAGAGAGGGCACAGCCCACTTGGCAGTGGCACGCAAGAGAGAGGGAAGGAGGCGCGGTTGGGCCGGCTTTTGGCCCAGGCGGGAAACGGGGGAGCAAGGTGGGCTGCAGGCTGGGCCGATTGGCCTAGGTTGCTCCTCCTCTTCTTTTCTTTTTTTTTTGAATTCTTTTGAATAAGAGAGCAATAGTTCTACCACTCAAATAAGTTTGAATTTGAATCCTTAAATCAAACAAGCAATAAAATTATGCACCAGCATGTATGCACAAGAAAGTTGGACTTATATTTGCTTTTATGCACTTGTTCAAAATTAATAAATCATGATAAATGCAAGCTAAACACATAAGCCTTAGAAAATTAAATAAATTGCTTGAAATTTACTATAAAATGCTGGAATTTAAAACTAGGGTGTCACAATAACCCCTGGCATATGATCTGATTTGCTTGAAGTTATAAATTGCTAAATCTGAAATCTGCAAGTCTCTAAATTGCTTATGGCATGATGTATATGCTTTGGTTGACAGTAGCACAACTTGTATGTTTTGCTAGCATCTTGCTGTTCAAGGCTATCTTGCTAGATGTTATTCATGTTGGTGATGCTTTCCTTTCAACAACCCTGAAAAACATGCGCCTGATCTGTATAAGATAGATTCAATTGAGCTTGTTTGCATGCTTCCTTGCCCTCACTTACTCTGTATGCTAGAACTCATATTTAATAGCTTTTCATCCCTGCTGAGCTCTTCATGGTACATTTCCTGCATTTCATGGCATATTTTGAGGGGGAGTTGAGTTCTATGAACCCTTGATGTGTCCATTGTCAACAAAGGGGAGAGATGTTGACCCTTGAGGAGAGAGATGTTGGACCAAGGTGGAGGACTCTATAGAGATCTAGTTGAGGGGGAGTTTGAGCTTTTAGCATGCTCTTGCATCGGTGCATTGAACTTTTAACATAGAATGCTCTTGCATCAGAGCGTTGAGCCTTTTAGCATGCTCTTGCATCGGTGCGTTGAGCCCTTTGCCTCTTTCTGGAGGAGCCGATGCTTTGCCTAAGCATGACTGTGTTCAGCCGGTTTGCCTCTTTCTTGAGGGGTCATGCTTTAGTTTGATTGACTGTGTTGAGCGGCTTCCCTTGTCTTAGGGGGTCGATCGTTGGCTTTGTTTTTGGTGTCTCAATTTGCCCTTTTCTGCTTGTATTTGGCTTTTGGGCAGCAATTTCTTCTTTTCTTCTTTCTTTTCGGTTTTATGCTTTTCTTCTTGTTTTTGTTCTATTTCAGGTTACAGGTTGAAGGTGTTGACAATGCACTCATCAAGAGGGGATTGAGAGCCAATGGATCGGCTCTATGGCCTCTGGAGTGATGAGTGATTGTCAACAGTAGCAAGACCCAGAAGGACTTGGGCACAAGACCTCCGATGGACAGGAGGCCATCCGATGGACTAGAGGTAGAGGAAAGTCCACCGAAGGACTGGAGGCATGCTCGGCAGTCTGTCGGCCATGGGAGTTCGGTACACGGAGGAGCGGCACGGCGACGGCAGGAGTAAGTCCTCTGAAGGACTGCGAGGCTGCTCCGATGGACACGGGATGCTGGGCGCCACCGCGGTGCTCCAACCCGAATGCGTGGCGCGAAGGCGTGCGAGGGAGGCTTTGGCAACTTCGGCTCAAAACCGCCACCCAAGCTACCCAAGCCTTGGTGAGTTGGGCCACGACTCGCCAAGATAGAAAAGATGGGCCAAATCTAGCCCAGGTGGAGACTTCCTAAAGTTTACTGGTTTCTGACTTCAAAACCGGGGGCGGATCGCGGATTGGACTACTGGCCACAGTGGAGAACATCCGAGGATAGCATGGAACTTACGAAGATCAAGACTTCATTGTGGTCGTCCATCCCGAAATATCCTGTAATCTTTCATTTGAGTCCTCAGCGTTTGTTTAGTTGTAGGTACCTAAGTGCAAAACTGTCTAAACAGCACTCGGGTATAAATAGGTCCTAACGCAGGTCATTAGAAGCTCTCTAGGCTGCTAGGCACGTATCTGTTCAGTGGATGGTGCCTAGTTTTGTTTCTCTTGAGCTTTGCAGAGCACCTGCTTGGGGGTTTGTGATTTTGAGTTTTTAAGTGCTCCTATTCACCCCCCTCTAGTCGCACGTCTCAGTCCTACACCAAGCTCGCGCGAAGAAGGCCTTGTCCCGCTTCCAGTTGTCCTTCTGGTAGCTCTTGAAAGCCTTTTTGAAGTTCTTGATCTTGCCGAAGTGGTGCTTCGTGTGGTCGCACTTGCCGGAGCGATGCTTGGTGATGTCGCGGGAGTGGTTCCTGCCCTTCTTTTAGTAGTCGTTCTGGTTGTTAGGTCACTCGGTGATGAAGTGGCCGTCATCTCCGCACTCAAAGCACTTGGGCTTCTGACCCCTCTTCTTGCACATCCTGTTGTCATAGGCACGCTAAAAGATACTAGACACCAGACTGTTGACGTCAGTTAAGCACGGCAAACTTATACTGCAAGCGACAGTATCGTATGTAGCTTTTCCCTAGGATGAGTATCATGGGTTTTGTCAATCCAGGAAACGAACTAATTGAGAATTTATTAACAAGAGTTGATGGTAAACTAAAGGTATACAATAAAGGTTCTAATCTATATCTAAACTAGCTCTAAACTATATCTAATCTACGTCTAAACTATACTAATATATATATAAGATAAGCAATTAGAACATAACTAGAACACTAATTAAGGGGTATCAACTAGATTCTAATCAAGCTCTAATTGGATCCAAAACAAGCATGATATGGGTGCCACAATTAGATAAAAGCAATGAGATAACTAGTAGCTCAAGGTAGACAATCATGTTCAAGCACATTCATCATAGCATAATTAAATCAAGATCAAACAATCTAATCCCATATATCAGTTTAACCTTTCCCCGGGCTCTACTGTCACTAGTAACCAGGTAATCGACGAGAAACTTTCAACAGGCATACATGATTAAAGAAGCACCTTCTAATCATTTCACATAGTCTAATAACATAATTAGAGCAACTAGAACCTCTAATCACCATGATTAGAAGAATTAGAAACATAACCATATTATTAGTAAACTAGATCATAGATCAAGAATGCTAGATGAATATAACCTTTAAAGACATGATCTAATCAACAGGCATCTAGATCTAAAACTAATTAGAGCTAGAACAAGCATAATTAGAATAAGAACATGATAATTAGACAAGAACAATGCTTCATTAATAAATTGTATCATACTTACAACCATGCATACCTTCCCTTCATGATACAATTAGATCTCTGGAGCTAGGTAATTAGAGCGCCATGCGGGGCCTCTAATCATCTCTACGAACTAGAAGAACTCTAATCCTAGACTAGAAACTCGACCCCCTCTACTGTCCTCTAGTTGTGGTCTCTCTACATCGTGTCCGCGCCTTGATAATGAATTGGAATGAATTGGATAGCCTTGGGGGTCTCATGGGGTTTGTATTTATACCCCGGAGGTGCCTTGGGGCGCCTTCCACCTTCCTCTTGCTTGGAGTTGGAGTAGGACTCTTCTTTCCCTTGAAATCAGACTTTCCTGTTTTCTGCACCTTTGTTATTTCGACCATATCTCCATGATCCGGACTCCAAATAAAGTAAACTCAGACTCTAAATTGTAGAGCTCGAAGAGATCTACAACTTTGGTATTCAAACTTTCTACAGTTGACGTCGTTTAGGTCCCCGAATTGGGCTCACAAGGTGCTGCTATCCTGGAATCCGAAAATATCTCGAAATTTAATTCAGGCTTGGATGGATCTCGAAATATACCTTCCTTATCTTCAGTTCCTTCGCACCCAAGTACTCCTCTGTTTGGAATCTTCTAGAAGAGTCGTGATAGAAAGGGGAACACGAGACGGCGTCGGAAGGGGGGTGGTCGGCCGACCCGGACTCTTCCTGCGTCCTCTGCTTTCCATCTTTCGCAGGGTAGTTGCTTGATGCCTAAGTAATGCTTGTGCAGGGCCTCTTGAACTCTTGGGCTTCTGGAATCTTCGTAATGGCCTGAGCTTTGACGGAGTCTTCTAGTCTTTGACATATTTGACATCTTCATTGAATAAATATCTTCATTTTCTTGTAGCTTTTGACACATCATTGAATCTTCTGATTAGAAGCTTTGATCAACACAGAGGGGCTTATGAGCTCACCAAGCCTTTCTTGTTCTTCATCTTCAATTCATGTCATTTAGAGATCTTTTCTTACTCGAAGTGGATCATGGTGAATTTCACGAAAAATTGGCTTAAAACCTATAAAAATCACATGTAGCATATTTCCAAGACAACGTTGCAAAATCCACAATAATCGGTGATAAATGTTAGTGAAAGATATAGTTGACGCATAAAATCAATGAAAAACCATATAAAATGATGCATAATTTTCGTACTTAAGCCGCGTCAACACAGACAAAGCTCATCATCCCCAAGTGACGCCAACTACTCCTCTGTCACAGACATCAAAGCAGAGAACAAAAATCCATGAAGTAGGGGGTTTAGCATTAACTTCCTTGGAGCTGGAAGCCAAGGCCAGGCTCTTGGAGCGGTACCATTGAGCATATTTGTCATCTGGTAATCAACCTCTGTGGCCTTGAGCTTGCTGTAAAGCTCCTCAACTCCCAAGGTGTCATACCCTACAGACTCAAGAATGGAGTTCTTCTTGATCTCCCACACATTCTTATCCAAGAAATACAGCAGCTTGATTGCCTGCTGATGGTCAGTGTATGGAAGACTAGCGGGGGCAGAGTTGACATGGAGCTTGTTAATGATCCACTGAAAATGACCAAACAAGGCATCCATAGACTCTCCAGGCTTCTAAATGTAGTTCTCATACTCGCGCCGGTAAGTCTCCACAACCTGACCCTTAACTGTCACCGTCCCCTCATGGTGTGCATTGAGCAGGGACCAAATCTCACGGGCGGTATCAAGGTGGCTCACCCTCTCATAGTCCGCTGGACCAAGTCTAGAGAAGAGAAAGTTCACGGCCTTGTAGTTCGCCTCGTGCTGAGCAATGAGCGCCGGTGTGGTACGCTTGGCAATGGGGAGCACCGTGAAAGTCGTACTCTGTGTAGCATTCCATATGTCCTCGCTCTAGGCTAAGCAAGAAAGCCCTCATCCTACCCTTCCAGTAGGGATAGCCATCCGAGCCAAGAACCAAAACCTTCCCTAGAGTGCGCCATAGTCGCTACTAGTTTCTCACCGGTAAAGGTATGAAGAAACCTAACTGGCTCTGATACCAATTGTAGGACTGAGACTGTGCGACTAGAGGGGGGTGAATAGGAGCACTTTAAAACTCAAACTAACAAACCCGAAACTGGTGCTTGAGAGAAGAACTAGACACCATCCACTGAACAGATATGTGCCTAGCAGCGCAAAGGTGCCATCCACTGAAAGGATACGCACCTAGCGAGAAAACCGCGAGCCAACTCAGCAAAGGAATCGAGGCAACGAATCTTGCAAGTCTGCCACACGACACTCACCACACCTAAGTGTATCACACTGTCTCACAGCAAGTAAAGAGAATAGTCAAGAAGTGGGGAATGCAAAAATCCAAAGCAAAACCACAGCAGAAGAGGCAATCAGCAGAAACACAGGTCCTGCCCTGGACACGCCGGATAGTCCGGTGTTAGGGGCCTGGATAGTCCAGTTCCACCGGACAGTCTGGCAGGGGCAATCAAATTGTCTGGTGCAGTCCCTGCCTCGGGCACCCGATGCTGGATAGTCCGGTGAGGGCCACCGGATAGTCCGGTTCCACCGGACTATCCGCTGGCTCTACCGGATAGTTCGGTAAAGTCGCAGGAAAGGGGTTTTCACACCCAAATTTGTCCAAATCTTGTCCAATCTTCACAAAATTTTACACAGGCTATCTAGACCCTATTCCAAAGCTTTTCCCAAAAGATCAACTTAAAATGACCATGGGATCAGCGGGAATTTCAGATCTCATGAGATGGCAATCCTTAGACAAGAAAGGGGAAAACTCAAGGGAGACTTGCTCGTGGCAGTCCTGCAGGATTGTGATGATCTATGTCATAATCTCCACGTCCTAGCAAGTCCAAAAGGGCCAATAGAATAGGATTAACTCACGGGCAAAGCAAATCACCAAAAGCCTTTGAGTTTCATCCAAAATCCAACTAGAAAAGGGGGAGGGAGATGGCTGCACACATGAGCACGAATTGGGGGCGAATCTGTGGCGGAACCGCCGATTTAATCCGGGCTAAGCACATCTGCCACCTCTGGCTTGCAGTGCGATTAGACCGAACTAAACCCGGTCGTCCGTCGAGAGTCATTCGACCCCCGATATCACCTTTTCCCAGAGGAACCGACATCATACACATCTGACCCACGATGGAGCCACAACAGATACATCACCACAGGCAGTTGAATAGCATAAATCTAGACTTAATTACAAACCAGATTTTACATAAAATACAAGTCCAACATAAAGTTTTAAGGTGGCAAGTTCGAATGTTTCTCGCAGCGGAAATATAAGTTTATAGGTCACCATGTTATCACCAAAAGTTTTGCATTAGAGGTACAACATCGAGCCCACCGATGTTGCCCTCGTGCCACTCAGTCACCTCATCCTAAATGAGGGCATGCCCCGCCTCCAACACAAGTGCACACCATGAATTCCATACCTGCGCTCAAAATGTGGGGGCAAACCCTGAGTACTAATTACTCAGTAGGTCTTAATGGATTTGGCTTACGGCTGACGCGAAGCAGCTTACTAGCAAGTGGATCCTTAGCTTTTAGTTTTTAACAGCAACTTAATTAACATAAACAACAAGTTTCATTGTCTGTATGATTGCCAACATAATAGTAAATTTCCGTAAGGTAACAACTCAGTTCAAACATGTAGTATTCCAAAAACCATGAGTATTAAAATACCGAGAGTTTAAGTAATTACTACGTTGCCCGTGTGCACTATCAGCATTCCCACACCTTGTGGGCATCAGCGATTCGAATCGATTTTAATTCCCGGGAACAACTATCATGCCAGGGGTATATGCTTACTAGCCATCACGTTCCCACATATAGCCCCAATCTTAACCTGCCTCGTCCCAAGTTCGATTCACTCCCGCCTAGCCCCCGGGTTGTGCCCCCATGACGAGCCTGCCGACATCTCGGTCTCCCCGTCATGAGTACCAAGCTCCCCCGGGCCACCTTCCTCTCAACCAGCGGGTAGGAACGTGTCTCTGTGCTTCGGACGAGCCCAGGAAAGACTTTTCCGGTCCCATATCCCGGATAAGCACTCTAGCAATATTATGCCAAACAGTAGGCGAACAGCGAACGGGCCTTATGCGACTCGGGCGGAGTCCGAAGTACAACCTCATGAAAAACATATACTGAAATAAATCTCTGCCCGGTCTCCATTTAATTCATGAGCAGTAATAATAATGGATATAACTGTAAGCTTTGGAAACTTTGAAAACACCTATAGTGACGAGTCCACACACTCGTGTCTACTCGTACCTAGCAATTTCTAGGCATACTCGTCCTACGAACTCTATGTATAGGTGCTAGGGCCAGGGTGGCCAGGGACTCTAATGCAATTGGTTCCAAGCAATTCCTAATGCATATGCGTAATCATAAGTATAATTTGTTTGCTGGGTTGAGTATGGTCCTGCCTACCTTCTTCACTAGGGTTAGTAGCTTCCTCCGGAGCGTAGTCGGGTTCCTGCTGCTGGCCCTCTGGTTCCTGGTGCAACTCCTCTTCTGGTTCCTCCGCGACGGGTTGGTTCGGCGGTGGTTCTTCGTTCGTGGAATCTATATGTATGACATGATGCAGTTGGAGCATGTATTAGTGCAATGCTTGCTTTATGATGCGAGTGTAATGCAGTAAATCAGTGAACTTATGATTTATGGTATAGAGTTATGCATATTGAGGCGAAAGTTGTTTCGTACTAAGAAATCGTACAAGCCATCATCTACGATAGCTTAGCTTGTCACATAAAACAACGTGGAGTGTGCGTGGCAAGGTAGCATCGCTTCATGTGAAGCGACTGAAGCTTACATAAATATGCATTATTTCTACCAGTTTCTAATTAGAGTCAAAACCTTACATGCATCATCTCCAATTCTAGCAAGTTACTCTATAACTATAGCTCATGTCAAACTTAAAGTCATTTTGAAGCATTATTCACCATATTAATCTTTTTTTTTAAGATTAATATGTGCTTAGTGCAAGACAAGGGCAAAATAGTAATTCAGTAGTAAGTGTTAGGGTCAACAAAATTTATACAGAACTTACACATGATAACAAGCTCCCTGCTCAAATTTGGCTATTTTTGAAGATCATTTAGTCCTTATTTCCTATTTATTAGGGTTTCACATGTTTGAATAAAAACAGGGGCAAAACTGTCCTTTCCTACTCAACCATCATACCCATCCTGTAGATCTATTTATTAGGAACACAGTGCAACAAAGTTTGCTATTTTTAGATTTTTATCCACTTTACTATGATTTTTCAAAGTTTCAGCATTTTTAAAAACATTTTAAAACGAAACTGAACAGATCCAGGACCTATATATAATTATCCATAGCTTCTGAGGGTTCCCGTGCAAGATTTACAAGACTCAGTACACAGTACTCGGTATGGAAACATAAAACTGTTAAACTCAGAGGGCGATAGCGCAAAAAGTTCATCTTCCTCCTCCCGTCGTCTTCCTCCTCGCGACGGGAGGGGAAGCTCCGGTGGCGCGCGGCCAATCCTGGCCCTGCGGGGCTCGGGAGCTCGCCGCGGAGTGCCGGGGAGAGAGAGAGGAGTATGGGGAGTCTTACCCCCTACTTCAATCGACGGGAGAGGGCGCGAGGAGGTGGGACGACGGTGAGCAGAGGGTGACGAGCTCCGGCGGCGCGGTGGGCGGCGTCGGGACGAAATCAGTGGCCTAGGCTAGCGCGGTAGGATGGAGTCGAGGGCGACGAAGCCTGGCGTGGTGACGGTTGAGCTCGGGAGCGGGCGGGAGTGGCCGGGGCGAGCTCGCGCGAGCTCCGGCAATGGCGGTCGCGCGAGGTCGAAAGGGGAAAAGAACAGAGAGCTCGAGCGCGTGGAGGAGGGCTCGGGAAATAGGGTCGGCCTCGCCCTCGTCCCGGTGGCGCGCCGTGCGCGCTGTCCGCGCGCGGCAGCGGCGCGTGGCCGCGGCGGCCGGGAAGGCCGGCGCGTGGCCACGGCTGCTCGGCGCGCAGCGCCGCGTGGGCGCGCGCGGGCGGGGAGAGAAGAGGGAGGTGCGCGGGTGAACCGGGTCTATGGACCACTGTGGCTGACAGGTGGGGTCAATCCCAGGAATAGAGAGTACGGTGTATGGACTCGGTGCATCGGGCGAGGGAGCGGGGAATCCACCCGTGCGCTGGCGCGGGCGGGCCTGACAGGTGGGTCCCGCTTGTCATAGAGATGAGAAAATAAAAGAAAAATCGAAAAAAGACAAACCCCCTTTGACCAACTGACCAGGTTTCTGAATTTCGCAAATTTGACCAATTTAGGAGCCGAATTTGAAAAAGACCCAATTGAATGAAATGTTGTACCTTTTGAAATCTACAACTTTGTCAAAAGGACCTATACCAGATTCCAAGTATAAAATGATTTAAATTTGAAATTAACTTGCTGACTCCTGTTTGACCATTTGAAACCCCCAACTTGGAAATTATAAAAGTCCATTTTAGGTGCATTTTCATGAAAGGTGAAATATACCAATGTTGCATAGAATCTCATGAACTACAACTTTGGTATTCATGACATGGCAAGATTTTGAACTTTGTTTCACAAAACTTTGAATTTACCAAACAGGGCTGAATTTGGCAGAAGTCACATTTTCACATAAAATGACCCAAAACTAGATTTCAACATTCATGCATGCCAAGACACAAAATACCAAAGTCATTCCTTATGGAATTGCCTACAAGTTTGGTATGTAAGGTTTTATAAAAAACACAATTGTATTTAAGTTATATCCGCAATACAAACACAGCTTTTCTGAAAACTAAGTTTAGTTGCTCAATTGACCTAATTTATGCATGCTCTCAAGATAAAATGCCTTTGAAAAGATGTCATTATGCTAATGATTTTTGTGTAACGCACTTGAGATGCCTAGGGCATCACAACCCACCCCCCTTAAAGAAATCTCGTCCCGAGATTTTTGAAGTGACGTGGGTGGTTAAATTGGTTGTAGTTAGTGTTGGGTGCATGTATTGAGTTTAGACCCAGAAGTTAAGCTGTTGTAACGTACCGGGTTGAGGTGGATGGTAGAAAACCAGGATACTTAGTGTGTAGGTATTCTTCTTGCTCCCACGTGGCTTCTTCTTCGGAGTGATTACTCCATTGAACTTTGTAAAAGTTGATTGTTTTCCGACGGGTTGATCTTTGCTTTTGATCGAGAATTTTTACGAGATGTTCTTCGTATGTGAGATCTGGTTCAATCTGAACTTGAGAGGTATCTACCACTTTCTCCGGCACTCTTAAGCACTTCTTTAATTGTGAGACGTGAAACACATCGTGAACTGCAGCCAGATGTGGTGGTAGTTCTAACCGGTAAGCGACGGCTCCGCATTTCTCTATGATTTTGAATGGACCGACGTACCTTGGTGCTAACTTCCCTTTCACCCCAAACCGTTGTACCCCTTTCATCGGAGATACTTTGAGATACACATGATCCCCCTCATCAAAGACTACTGGCCTCCTCCTTTTATCCGAGTAACTTTTCTGTCTGGACTGTGCTCTTTTGAGATGGTGGTGTATGAGTTTCACTTGTTCTTCGGCTTCTATCACTAAATCAGGGCCAAAGGTAACACGCTCTCCTGGTTCGGACCAGTTTAGTGGTGTTCTGCATCTCTTACCATAAAGAGCCTCGAAAGGAGCCATTTCCAAACTCTTTTGGTAACTATTGTTATAAGCAAACTCTGCCAAGGGTAGACACTCATCCCACTTGGTGGAGTAAGTTAGTGCACAGGCCCTCAACATGTCTTCTAGGATTTGATTTACTCTTTCTACTTGACCACTGGTTTGAGGATGGTAAGCGGAACTACGTATAAGAGTAGTGTCTAAGGCAATCTGCAGTTGCTCCCAGAAGCGGGAAACGAACAGAGAACCCCTATCTGAGGTGATAGTTCGTGGGACCCCGTGTAAGGATAGGACCTTGAAAAGGTACAACTCAGCGTACTGCTTTGCTCGATAGGTGGTCTTGACTGGAATGAAATGAGCAGATTTCGTGAGCCTATCGATAATTACCCATATGGAGTCATATCCTTTTTGGGTACGAGGTAAACCCACAATGAAATCCATGTGTATATCCTCCCATTTCCACGCGGGAACATCCAGTGGTTGAAGCACTCCAGTGGCCTTTAAGTGATCAGCTTTTACTTTCTTACACACGTCGCACTCAGACACGTACTTGGCGATCTCTCGTTTCATGCGGGTCCACCAAAACTTTTGCTTCAAGTCTTGATACATCTTATTGCTGCCCGGATGTATCGTGAGTATTGAGGAGTGCGCTTCGTCCAGTATTCTCTTCCTCAACTCCATGTCCTTGGGTACCACTAGACGATTCTTGAACCACAGGACGCCTTGGTCATCAAGTGTGAAACACGCTTTCTTCTCTTCACTAATACCCTCACGGATATGTGCCATACCCTTATCTTGCTTCTGAGCTTCTATGACTTGTGCCTTGATGGTGGGCTCAATAATGATATTATAGAGTTCTGCATGCTGTCTCGGAGGTGTTTCAATGTCATTCATCTCACAGCAGATCACTCTTGCTGTAGGTCGGGCTTCTATCATATTGCAATGGACTTTGCGACTTAAGGCGTCGGCCACTACATTGGCCTTGCCCGGATGGTAGTGTATCTCTAGATCATAATCTTTTATCAATTCTAACCATCGTCGCTGCCTCATATTGATTTCAGGTTGAGTGAAAATATACTTGAGACTTTCGTGATCGGTGTAGATGTGACATGTGTTGCCTAACAGATAGTGTCTCCATATTTTTAGTGCATGAACGACTGCGGCTAACTCAAGGTCATGTGTTGGATAGTTGGCTTCATGTTTTCTCAATTGACGGGAGGCATAAGCAATCACTCTTCCTTCTTGCATCAGGACACAGCCAAGCCCATTACCGGAGGCATCACAGTACACCTCAAAAGGCTTGGTAATATCTTGTTGAGCTAGCACTGGTGCTGAGGTTAACAATTTCTTCAAGGTTTGGAAAGCTTCTTCACAATTCGAATTCCAAATGAACTTGGCATTTTTCTTGGTCAATGAGGTCATGGGTTTTGCAATTTTGGAGAAATCTTTGATAAAGCGGCGGTAGTAGCCCGCTAAACCAAGAAAACTCCGGATTTCAGTCACGGTCTCTGGTTGTTTCCAATTTAGCACATCTTCTACTTTGTTAGGGTCAACTGCGACTCCCTTTTCAGATAGCACGTGACCCAAGAAACCCACTCCTTTCAGCCAGAACGCACACTTGCTAAACTTGGCGTAAAGCTTATGCTCTCTGAGCCGAGTGAGCACGACCCTCAAGTGTTCTTCATGTTCTTTTTCATTTTTGGAGTAGATTAGTATGTCATCTATGAATACCACCACGAATTTATCGAGTTCATTCATAAACACCGAGTTCATCATATACATGAAGAAAGCCGGTGCGTTGGTTAGTCCAAATGACATGACCAAGTACTCATACAAGCCGTATCTTGTAGAGAAGGCTGTCTTGGGTATATCCTCTTCTCTAACCTTTATCTGATAGTAGCCAGACCTTAGGTCAATTTTAGAAAAGACCTTAGCCCCAGCTAACTGATCAAATAGAATGTCGATGTGTGGCAGTGGGTACTTGTTTTTGACGGTCACTGCATTCAGTGGCCGATAGTCAACACACAATCTTTTCCCACCATGATCCTTTTTCTCAACAAAGAGAGCTGGACAACCCCACGGTGATCAACTAGGCCTAATGAACCCTTTGTCTAATTGTTCTTGTAGCTGTGTTTTCAATTCCTTCAAATCATCAGGTGGCATCCTGTATGGTCTTTTTGATACAGGTGCCGTGCCTGGAACGAGTTCAATGGTAAACTCTACATCCCGTTTTGGTGGTAATCCAGGAAGTTCTTCCGGAAACACGTCCGGGAATTCACACACTACCGGTATCTTTTTAACCTCTTGTAGTTCAGTCGCATTAACCGTGGGGGTCATGTGTTTTTGATTTGGCATGTGTATCAGCATAGCCTTGCCATTAATGCCTGACCTTAATTGTATTGTCCTGCTGCCAACGTCCAGGACTGCATCGTGTTCTTTCATCCAATTCATACCTAAAATAATATCAATCCCCTGGTGTGGTAGTACCACGGGGTTGATGATAAAATTTTCTGTGCCAATGCTCCGCTTAAGTTGTCTAACCCCCAAACTGGTTTCAATAGGTGATCCCGGTGCTGTAATTTGATAGTTTTCTTTCAACTTGTACATTTTTATCCCATGCCTCAATGCATATGTTTTACTGATAAAAGTATGTGTGGCCCCAGAATCAAATAACACGACGGTCGGTTGACCGTTGATCATGAACGTACCAGCAAGCACCGGTTCTCCGGCGGAAATCTGATCCATGTGCACATAGTGCACACGACCCATCTTGGGCATGGGTCCCTTCGGCTTGCTCTGTTGACTTCCACCAGCTGGGGTAGGACCCTGTATCTTGCGGGGTGCCCTACAGTCACGACTGAAGTGACCTATCTTGCCGCAGTTGAAGCACGGAGCACCCGGCCCCGGAACGATGGGAGCACGGGGAGCTGGCAACTGTGCGGGTGCTCGATAGATGGGGTACTGTTGCAGCGGTGCCGCCCGATGAATCCACCTTGGTTGGTTGGGCCGGACCACATAGCGAGACTGCTAAAAATTTTGCTGTTGAGGTTTGTATGCGGTCTTCTGCTTCTGTGAAGGGCCCGTCGCTGATGTGTTGACTAGTCTTTTGCGCTTCTGATCCTCGTTAGCAGCACGGAGACGATTCTCCATTTCGAGAGCAGTGTCTACCAACTCAGTGAAGCTCTGGTAGCGCCGTGCCAGGTGAGTCCGGAGGGTAGGGTCAAGGCCCTCTAGGAGTCTCTCGGCCCGCTCCGGCTCAGTAGCAACATCTCTCAGAGCATACTGAGAGAGGTGGATAAAGATCTGCACATACTGCATGACGGTCCTGTTTCCTTGCCTAAGATCTCGGAACTCACGTCGCTTTTGTTCCATCAAACTTGCCGGGATGTAATGAGCCCGGAAAGCCTGACGGAACTCCTCCCATGTGGGCTCGTGGCCCTCTTCCTGCATGGCGAGGAAAGTGGCGTACCACGCTCCCGCAGGCCCATGAAGAAGCTGAGTAGCAAATCGAGCCTTCTCTTGCTCATTGATCCCTGGCAGAAGGGTGAACTTGGACTGGACGGTACGAAGCCAGTCGTCTGCCGCCAGTGGCTCGGGGCAATTGGTGAAAACCGGGGGTCGCAGCCCCTCGAAGTCCTGGTAAGTAATGCCACGTGGCCGGTACTCCCGCGGCTGTTGTTGCCCACGGGCCTGGCGGTCTTCTGCTAATAACCGAATCAGCTCAGCTTGTTGGACCACCAAAGTGGCCAGCTCCGGCGGGGGTGGAGCGCCTTGCGCTGACTGCCCCGATGACTGACCAGTGCGAGTGTTCACCATCTGCAAAATGGAGTCATACGGGTTCAGTCCAATAGCCCTTGCGCAAAGACATGGTGATAGAAAGATCATAGGGCTATAAGCAATTTGTGAGTACAGGTAAATTTATAATAAAACAGTTAGACTCTGTCTCGCAAGGCCAAGCAATAGCACGCTGTCACCGGGTTGTGCAATTCACGTGAGTAACAGTAGCTTCTGACTCTTAACCATTTGATTACCAGAACGACCGACTAGGTCTGATCATCATTAGAAAAGTTGTCCTAAAACTCTTAGGCTTTGCACAATAGAAGCAGCTGGACTCCGAGTTTCAAACTCAATTGTGCCATTTTCCAAGCTTAAAGGCATCGCATCATTCCACATTGTCCATGCGCATCCAGTAGTTACTACAACCATACTTATAGAGTCTTAATAAACTAAGGGTTTACTTAGTACACACGTGGGCCATCTCGTCCATCACATCGAAACACTAGCTTAAGGTTCTACATCGGGTTACATGACGTACATAAGTGAGTTCTCTCGACCTCACCATTGTTTAGTACAGTCATGGCAAAATGCATGGAGCGGTGTAATACAAAACATCGCTCATAACGTGCACCATTTAGAAAAAACTTCACCACACAGTGCTATCATCAAACTCTCTAACGCCCGTTACGCGCGTCAGACACCATGCTGTCCTCATCCTCCACCACAGGGGCAACTGAAGGGTCCTGCTTGTACTGCGCCAGGCGCTGCTGTGCCTCGGCCAACTCTGCCTCCAGCTCCTCAATACGGTCCTGTGCATACATGTGCTGGTCGCGGTAGTGGGAGACACGGTCCTCGGCACGGAGGTACATCCCGTGTACGCTGTGAGCAAACTGCATGGTCGCAGCATAGGGCCTGGTGTCAATCCGCTCCTCCAGCATGTTGTGACGATGGAGCCACTCGTCGTCGTAGCCGTCGGTGGGGAGGTAGCGCAGCACTGACATCCCTGCTGCACCCAAGGAGCTGAGTGAGGTGATGGCTGCTAAGGTGACCTTGTCGTAAGCGTCCTCTTCATTGGCGCCGTAGACGGTAATCGTCTGCCGAACCGCGGTGTGGCTCGAAGGAAGGACAACACTGGCCATGCAGTGTCCCTCCGCGTGCACTGTCTGCACGGAGAAGAAGGGGCACGGTCTGCGCCTCATCTCTCGCAGAGCCCGACAAAGGATCTGCGCGAGGCCGTTCTCCTCACGGCAACGGGTGTGGACCATCCCGTTCTCAAGCTGAGGAGGGGTGTGGGTCACTGGTGGAAGGGGAGCAGCCCTTCCCTCCTATACGCGGAGTCCCCTCGCACTGGTGGCCTTACGAGCGGTTTGCTTGGTCCTGGCCATCTGTTTTTAAATAAGAGACTTTAATCAGTGATAGGCATAGGTTGCATATAATCTCAACGGTTAAGTGGGTGATGTGTGCAAAAAAAACATCTTTGAATCTTTCATTTTACTTATTTGACTTTTAGTAATAATCCCGCAAGTATGAACAAGTAAAAGTAAACATGATGCATGACTCGTCCTATTCGTTCTCACATCACACACCTTATGTATAATTTATATATCTAGCGAGTATCCGGTGACATATATGCACGACACTCTCTAATGCAACTAGTCGTTCTCTACTCGTTCTTAATTTCGCACGTGGTTAGTGTACCTGCAGAAAAATGCATGCTCAGATCAACATCATTCACCATTACCAAACATTACCACTCTAACCCTAAAAGTGGCATCCACGATTTTCTTTAAGCTACGTCTGCTGAACGACGTAGTGGCGCCATTTCTCCCAACACACCCAGTGTTCCTCCAGTACTGGGGAATTGCTGGGGAGAGAAACGGTGGCCAACAAGATCTAGCTATAATTTTGGTTGAAGGAAAAGTGGTCACGAAACACTCCAATGGCGTGACCACCCCCCTTAAAGAGTTCTGCCCTATCAGCATGAATGCAGGGTTCGCAACAGTTCGCAAATCCCAATTGCGCTCCGCCAGTACTGGGGATGGCTATGGCCGAAATGTTGCTTCCCAAAGCACCGAATATGCATATGAGTTCTATCTAGGTCAGAATGTTAGCGATGTCACCTGGTATTTCACTAACATCCTTAATATGGGCATATCGATACTCTCATTTTTCAAATACTTCGAAAAAGTTTTCCAAAATAGGTTTGCAAATCAAAACTGGATGATATGTCTGTTGTCTGTGTATGATCGGCTCTGATACCAGCTGTGGCGGAACCGCCGATTTAATCCGGGCTAAGCACATCTGCCACCTCTGGCTTGCAGTGCGATTAGACCGAACTAAACCCGGTCGTCCGTCGAGAGTCATTCGACCCCCGATATCACCTTTTCCCAGAGGAACCGACATCATACACATCTGACCCACGATGGAGCCACAACAGATACATCACCACAGGCAGTTGAATAGCATAAAGTTAGACTTAATTACAAACCAGATTTTACATAAAATACAAGTCCAACATAAAGTTTTAAGGTGGCAAGTTCGAATGTTTCTCGCAGCGGAAATATAAGTTTATAGGTCACCATGTTATCACCAAAAGTTTTGCATTAGAGGTACAACATCGAGCCCACCGATGTTGCCCTCGTGCCACTCAGTCACCTCATCCTAAATGAGGGCATGCCCCGCCTCCAACACAAGTGCACACCATGAATTCCATACCTGCGCTCAAAATGTGGGGGCAAACCCTGAGTACTAATTACTCAGTAGGTCTTAATGGATTTGGCTTACGGCTGACGCGAAGCAGCTTACTAGCAAGTGGATCCTTAGCTTTTAGTTTTTAACAGCAACTTAATTAACATAAACAACAAGTTTCATTGTCTGTATGATTGCCAACATAATAGTAAATTTCCGTAAGGTAACAACTCAGTTCAAACATGTAGTATTCCAAAAACCATGAGTATTAAAATACCGAGAGTTTAAGTAATTACTACGTTGCCCGTGTGCACTATCAGCATTCCCACACCTGGTGGGCATCAGCGATTCGAATCGATTTTAATTCCCGGGAACAACTATCATGCCAGGGGTATATGCTTACTAGCCATCGCGTTCCCACATATAGCCCCAATCTTAATCTGCCTCGTCCCAAGTTCGATTCACTCCCGCCTAGCCCCCGGGTTGTGCCCCCATGACGAGCCTGCCGACATCTCGGTCTCCCCGTCATGAGTACCAAGCTCCCCCAGGCCACCTTCCTCTCAACCAGCGGGTAGGAATGTGTCTCTGTGCTTCGGACGAGCCCAGGAAAGACTTTTCCGGTCCCATATCCCGGATAAGCACTCTAGCAATATTATGCCAAACAGCAGGCGAACAGCGAACGGGCCTTATGCGACTCGGGCGGAGTCCGAAGTACAACCTCATGAAAAACATATACTGAAATAAATCTCTGCCCGGTCTCCATTTAATTCATGAGCAGTAATAATAATGGATATAACTGTAAGCTTTGGAAACTTTGAAAACACCTATGTGACGAGTCCACACACTCGTGTCTACTCGTACCTAGCAATTTCTAGGCATACTCGTCCTATGAACTCTATGTATAGGTGCTAGGGCCAGGGCAGCCAGGGAGTCTAATGCAATTGGTTCCAAGCAATTCCTAATGCATATGCGTAATCATAAGTATAATTTGTTTGCTGGGTTGAGTATGGTCCTGCCTACCTTCTTCACTAGGGTCAGTAGCTTCCTCCGGAGCGTAGTCGGGTTCCTGCTGCTGGCCCTCTGGTTCCTGGTGCAACTCCTCTTCTGGTTCCTCCGCGACGGGTTGGTTCGGCGGTGGTTCTTCGTTCGTGGAATCTATATGTATGACATGATGCAGTTGGAGCATGTATTAGTGCAATGCTTGCTTTATGATGCGAGTGTAATGCAGTAAATCAGTGAACTTATGATTTATGGTATAGAGTTATGCATATTGAGGCGAAAGTTGTTTCGTACTAAGAAATCGTACAAGCCATCATCTACGATAGCTTAGCTTGTCACATAAAACAACGTGGAGTGTGCGTGGCAAGGTAGCATCGCTTCATGTGAAGCGACTGAAGCTTACATAAATATGCATTATTTCTACCAGTTTCTAATTAGAGTCAAAACCTTACATGCATCATCTCCAATTCTAGCAAGTTACTCTATAACTATAGCTCATGTCAAACTTAAAGTCATTTTGAAGCATTATTCACCATATTAATCTTTTTTTTTAAGATTAATATGTGCTTAGTGCAAGACAAGGGCAAAATAGTAATTCAATAGTAAGTGTTAGGGTCAACAAAATTTATACAGAACTTACACATGATAACAAGCTCCCTGCTCAAATTTGGCTATTTTTGAAGATCATTTAGTCCTTATTTCCTATTTATTAGGGTTTCACATGTTTGAATAAAAACAGGGGCAAAACTGTCCTTTCCTACTCAACCATCATACCCATCCTGTAGATCTATTTATTAGGAACACAGTGCAACAAAGTTTGCTATTTTTGGATTTTTATCCACTTTACTATGATTTTTCAAAGTTTCAGCATTTTTAAAAACATTTTAAAACGAAACTGAACAGATCCAGGACCTATATATAATTATCCATAGCTTCTGAGGGTTCCCGTGCAAGATTTACAAGACTCAGTACACAGTACTCGGTATGGAAACATAAAACTGTTAAACTCGGAGGGCGATAGCGCAAAAAGTTCATCTTCCTCCTCCCGTCGTCTTCCTCCTCGCGACGGGAGGGGAAGCTCCGGTGGCGCGCGGCCAATCCTGGCCCTGCGGGGCTCGGGAGCTCGCCGCGGAGTGCCGGGGAGAGAGAGAGGAGTATGGGGAGTCTTAGCCCCTACTTCAATCGACGGGAGAGGGCGCGAGGAGGTGGGACGACGGTGAGCAGAGGGCGACGAGCTCCGGCGGCGCGGTGGGCGGCGTCGGGACTGAAATCAGTGGCCTAGGCTAGCGCGGTAGGATGGAGTCGAGGGCGACGAAGCCTGGCGTGGTGACGGTTGAGCTCGGGAGCGGGCGGGAGTGGCCAGGGCGAGCTCGCGCGAGCTCCGTAAATGGCGGTCGCGCCAGGTCGAAAGGGGAAAAGAACAGAGAGCTCGAGCGCGTGGAGGAGGGCTCGGGAAATAGGGTCGGCCTCGCCCTCGTCCCGGTGGCGCGCCGTGCGCGCTGTCCGCACGCGGCAGCGGCGCGTGGCCGCGGCGGCCGGGAAGGCCGGCGCGTGGCAACGGCTGCTCGGCGCGCAGCGCCGCGTGGGCGCGCGCGGGCGGGGAGAGAAGAGGGAGGTGCGCGGGTGAACCGGGTCTATGGACCACTGTGGCTGACAGGTGGGGTCAATCCCAGGAATAGAGAGTACGGTGTATGGACTCGGTGCATCGGGCGAGGGAGCGGGGAATCCACCCTGTGCGCTGGCGCGGGCGGGCCTGACAGGTGGGTCCCGCTTGTCATAGAGATGAGAAAATAAAAGAAAAATCGAAAAAAGACAAACCCCCTTTGACCAACTGACCAGGTTTCTGAATTTCGCAAATTTGACCAATTTAGGAGCCGAATTTGAAAAAGACCCAATTGAATGAAATGTTGTACCTTTTGAAATCTACAACTTTGTCAAAAGGACCTATACCAGATTCCAAGTATAAAATGATTTAAATTTGAAATTAACTTGCTGACTCCTGTTTGACCATTTGAAACCCCCAACTTGGAAATTATAAAAGTATATTTTAGGTGCATTTTCATGAAAGGTGAAATATACCAATGTTGCATAGAATCTCATGAACTACAACTTTGGTATTCATGACATGGCAAGATTTTGAACTTTGTTTCACAAAACTTTGAATTTACCAAACAGGGCTGAATTTGGCAGAAGTCACATTTTCACATAAAATGACCCAAAACTAGATTTCAACATTCATGCATGCCAAGACACAAAATACCAAAGTCATTCCTTATGGAATTGCCTACAAGTTTGGTATGTAAGGTTTTATAAAAAACACAATTGTATTTAAGTTATATCCGCAATACAAACACAGCTTTTCTGAAAACTAAGTTTAGTTGCTCAATTGACCTAATTTATGCATGCTCTCAAGATAAAATGCCTTTGAAAAGATGTCATTATGCTAATGATTTTTGTGTAACGCACTTGAGATGCCTAGGGCATCACAGAATCTTGCCTTGATTATAAGTGGAAATTAGTTCTTACATGGTTCCTCACAGCCTACCACCCTTCATCCTCCCACTAATGCAAAGTACTAGCCTAGGGGACTCTCTAATCATAAGCTAAGCACCTAGTTTAATCTTAAGCTCTTGGCTGGTTGGAAACTAAGCCTAGGGTTTCTTGAGGTGGAAGAGTCACCTAAATGACCAGCCACTTAGGTATATATAGCCCAGGCATAACAGACATAGTTTACACTAAGACCCTTATATTACACAAACGGCCATAGGGGCCAAACTAGAAAAGACTCGACTTTCTCGGGGACGGATGACCGCGGTGGAGTCTTGATCTTCTTCGTATGCATGCTAATTCCTAGATGACATCCACATGGCCAGTCATCCAAATCCACCGATCGACCCCCAGTTTTGAAGTCAGAAACTAGGAAACTTTAGGGTTTCCTTCCTAGGCCTGGAACAGCCCACTCCACTCTATCTCGGTGAGAATGAGCCCATTCGCTGACTCTGGTAACTTGGTGGTAAGGTGGCGAATTTGAGCAAACCCGCCAACGCCCTCGCCCATCTTCGCGCCATGTACTCGGGTTAGAGCACTACGGTGGCACTGGGCATCCCCTGTCCATAGGGGTCACCTCATAGTCCTTCGGGGGTCTTACTCCTACCGTCGCCGTGCCGCTCCTTTGTGTACCGAACTCCCATGGCCGACCGATGTCAAGCATGCCTCCAGTCCTTCGGAGGGCTTCCATCTACCTCTCGTCCACCGGAGGGCCTCCTGTCCATCGGAGGTCTTGTGCCCAAGTCCTTCTAGGTCTTTGGCTTCTAGTTGACAATCACTCATCACTCCAGATGCAATGGTGCCGATTCATTGGCTCTCACTGGAATCCCCACTTGATGCATAAATTTCCTATGTTTTGTAAACACAACCCTTGGCCTGATAATCGCATAAAAACTTGAATGTTTTTCTTGCTAAGGTAACCCAGCAAAATATACAGCCACCTAGGCCTATTTTAGATATAGCGCGCAAAGGTGGGATCGCTCATTTAATTATTTATCATAATCTTGACGCTATGTTGGATTATGGATGTGGAATATAAAGGGGATGGGAAAGTGGTTATGTGTGGTTTTGAAATAAAATGGGGAAGAACCCCGGCAACCGACTTTGTTGGAATACGGCCACGCGCCGAAATAGCCATAAGGGCAGGGTATGAACGGGTAACTTAGCGACTCGCGGTTACCCCATGTTCCGGTATTCATGGAGAAGACTGGGTAGATGGTTGCTCATGGTGTCGAGCATTGGAAAGTGGAAACGGTTCAACCTGAGCTCTCCGTAAGCACCGTTATGATTTTCATCTTGCCTAACTCTTTTAGTACAACCAGTCGCTCTGTATGAGGCATTGGCCAGGCCCAAGCCGGAGTGGATAGCCTAGTAGCTTCTGTGTTGGCGCACAAGGGACTAGGTAATGGGTGGGTGTCAACGGAAGTACTGCGCGGAACTAGAGTGACTCGGATGCTCGAACCACTAATGTTCTGCTAGGTGATGAAACAAAGGCAACGATTTGGTTTGGAATTTGGAGTTACGACGGTAACGAGCCTCTGAGTCCAACTTGTGGGAATTATTACAATGTCTGATCAGAGTAAAACCTATTCGAATAGTCTGTGTCCACTGGTATGGATGAGTTAAGGCTTGGTTCTTCAGTTAGCAGTTTTCATAAAATAAAATGGAATTAGTTTAGGACTGGATAAAATGGTTTTTGGTTCAGCAGTGGATGCTGGGTGTATGGAAAAATGTGTTGGCTGGAAAGCCATGAGCCATGTTTGACCGGAAAGTCCAGTGGCAACCCTTTTTGAGGAAAACTCAGTCTTCAGAAAGGATAAAACTACAACTATGTCAAACCCTGCATACAAACTACTTTTATGCAAAACCTCCCATGAACTCCAGATATCTCTTCGCATATAGTGTTAGCCTTCCCCAAAATTCCTATGGAGGAAGGTGGGCTGCTGAGTACCTATGTACTCACCCTTGCTTTGTTGTTGTTTTTCTCAGTGCTATGGACATATATTGGTCTGAGAATGAGTAAGGTTTACGACCTGCTTCCCAATTGTGGTGTGAGGAAGATGGGACTACATTTTATATTTCGCTGCTTCGATTTTCAGGGTTGTGCGCCCTTTGTGGTCCGACCCGTTAGGGTGGATCTGTATCACTCTGATGTAATAATGTGATTACCAAACCCTAGGATGGTAATAAAGCACATTTTAGTACCATTATGGAAATTGTGGCGCTTCAGGTGGTATCAGAGCCGTAGTTAGTCGTAGGACGTAACCCGTAGGTTGGAAAAATGGTTTTTGAGTCCAAAATCGATTTGAAAAACACTTTTGCTCCTCATCTTACTCCATTTCAAAAGTTTAGGGCCTACCCTTACCCCAATGGCTTATCAGCAACCAGTCAAGCTTCCAGCAGAAGGAAGTCGGTACCATGTATACCACACCATAAGAGCCAGAATAGGATAGACTGAATGGACGTGATGGATCGATGTTAAAGGAACTAGTGCCTGTCGAAAGATACATCACCATCACAAAGACACAAGGCTCAATCTCAAGATATGGACCACTCTGGTCAAACGCATGACCCGATGGATTACTAGAAAGCGTGCATCATAAAATAAGGAAAGAAAGGACATGACCCTGTTGTCTCACTTAAATTGGCCAAGTGGTACAACACAGTTAAAAGAGGCCCCCCTTGGGATAATGCATCAGTGACCCTGCGCCACCTAGCACCAAGGACGCCAGGCACTGCCATTTAAAGATGGGCCAACCGAGCTATTTAAGGGGACCACCCTAGGGCTCAAAGGACTCAGGACCGCTCCATTACAAAGCAGCGATGGCAGAAGAAAAGCCCATCCTAGACGGCCGCCCCGTGCCCCTTAAAAAGAGAAAGCTTATGGACCTCTCTGTAGAGATCCTAGTGTTGGAAGGCATACCAGTCATCTTCCCTGACCCTGAGAACCAACCAAACCCTCCAGAGCCCCTCCCAAATCCTCCACCAGAGCTAACAGAACACCCCACCTTGAGGAGGATCCCCATACCCGACCTCAGGTGCTTGGAAGAAGAGCAACCCAGAGCCCCACCTCCAAGTCCCGTATCCTTGAGCAAACCAAAGGCTCCACCAACAACCTCGCTAGCAGAAGCAAGCTTAGAACCATCGGGCATTGCTTCACCCAGGGGGCTAACCGAAGAAGACGACCCAGTTGTCGTAACTCAGCCACCACCAGAGGACATCATCGACATCAGCTCAAATGACTCAGAATGAGATCTCCAAGACTGGTAGGGAATGAAGACACATGGTCTGAAGCTAGCTGAGTCCAGTGTCCCTCTTACATTTGGGTAATGAAGTTTTTCCTTCAATTTGGTCAACACCCTTGTAAGAGTTAACTGCGTAGATCACATGCGTTGTAGATGTTGCCTTGGTTATTGTGGGTTGTGTAGTAGTTTTGTTCTAGGACCGAGCCCTGCGAGTCTCATTCAGATGGCAACTATGAACATGTCAGCCTGTGTGAGGATGTAAAAGGTTTTCCAGAGCTCCTAAGGGATACCATAAGGTACCTTCGGATTTCCGGATACCTTGAGTACCTAGGCAAAGAAATCATCAAGAATGGAGAGCAGAAATGGATGGTCTCGCTGTACATCAAGGACAACCGTGCCCTCGAACGATGGCATTCCATGCATGTCACATTACAGCTCGTGATGCAATTAGAAAGTTGTGCTCTACCTATCATAGGGCAATACAAGACACCCCTATGAGATTCTCCCCACCCTTCAATAAGTTGACCACAAGCCAGGCCTAGAAAAGTTGAAGCCTTGAAGATGATGAAGTAAACCGAGGATCCCATCATAGCCTACATTGTTCTTCATCTACAAGCCCTGGATGATGAGTACGACAAGCTAAGCCTCATGCACGAAAGGTTGGAAGCTCACAATCGAATAACAAAAGACCTCCTATCCCAGTACAGAGCCAGACTGCTGCGCTAGAGGCCCTGATCCAAGCAGCACGATCACACAGAGTATGATTGACCTCCGTTACCCATCACCATTGGGAATGCAGTACTCCCTGCTGGGAGGAATATCAAACCCTCCAAGGCAATCAGAGCCAAGTCACCAAGCTAGTTTCTAGTACCCTCTGCTTGAGCAACAGTAGAATTAGGGAGGAGCCCCAGCAACCATCCACCAAGAGGAAGATAGTAAAAGCTTGGGCACCCTCCTAACACTCTCGCTTCTAGGAGAAGAATCCAGTGTCCAGCAACCATCACCGAACGGAGCCTCCGGCAGTCAGAAGTTGAAGTCATTTATGTTCTAGTAGTCGCGTTAGTAGGTTTGTTTTCGTTCTTGTGTTTTGTTGTTGTGGCTTGTCTCTTGCTATGTCAGCAGAAACATGCGTTGCCTTGTTTGTGTGCTAATAAAATCCCCATTAGAACTAGCTCTCATCCCTTCTATCTCTTCTCACCTTGAAACCCGTTAGAGAGAGTGCCTTCTAAAAGAAGCCACCGAAAGAGAACCCTAGTTGAAGGAAATGGATAAGCAGTAGCTAATAAGGCTTTGCCCAAAGAAAAGTACAGTGCCAGCTACAAAAACTAGAGTTAAGAGAGCACAGCTAAAAGGAACAGAAGTCCTATAAAAATGGATAAGACCGAAGGAAACATCCCGTACCACAGTCCCCCCTGCCAAACAGTATCTACCATAGTCCCTCACCACTCACATCTCTCCACCGCCCTGCCTTTTCCATAGCACCCACCGCATCCGATGCCCTAGCCCCACCACCCACTCGCCCCTACCGCTGCGTGCGCACGCCGCCTGCCACCACCTACCGACTTTTGCAGCGCTCCCACGCGCCCGCTGACAGCCAAAGATGGCCCCTACAACACCGTCCCCCACCGGCCGCTAGGTATACCCACTCCGCCGTCCATGGAATGCCTGGTCCCCCACCCCACCTTCACTCGCATGCCACCGTATATGTGATGCCCTAGGCATCTCCCGAGCATTATCAAGTGCATACTTTGTTTAATTATTTCTCATAAGCATCATTTCATGTCATACTAATGTGCATTTGAGTAAACATGGAGAAAATAGCTAAGTAGTGCATTCAGTTTCGCAAAAATGATGCTATAATGTGAGCATAACTTAAATCCTAGGGAAGTTTAGGTAGAACTTCTTATACCAAACTTGTAGGTCTTAAGGTGGTAAACAACTTTGTCAATTAGAGCTTGGTTGGAAAATGGGCTTATCTAAGTGCAAAGGGACTTTTGGTGTTACCCAACAAACATACTCCAAATCTGGCTTATTTAGAACTCTTCTTTTTTCTATAACCTAGATTCCTTTTCATGTAAAGGTCCAATTGGGAAATTTTTAGGTTATGAAATCTTGAACAACTTTGTCAAAAAGACTTTTGGGAGAAAATGGCTAGAAATAGGACTTTTGAATTATCTAAGGAAAATAGTTCTCAGTCCAAACTGAGGGCTGACAGTTAAACTCGAATTTAAATCCCTTAGAGCCAGAATTGAAATTGGTTCTTTTGACAAAGTTGTAGATCTCAAAAGGTACAACATTTCATTCAATTGGGCCCTTTTCAAATTCGGCGCGTAAATTGGTCAAATTTGCGAAAATCAGAAACCTGATTAGTTGGTAAAAGGGATTTTTCCTTTTTCGGAAATTCTTTTCTTTTTCCGTCTCTATGCCAGGTGGGACCCAACCGTCAGTCCGCCCGCGCCAGCGCACGGGGTGGATTCCACCGCTCCTTTGCGCAGTGCACCGAGTCCATACACCGTACACTCTACTTCCCGGGATTGACCCCACCTGTCAGCCGTACCGGTCCATAGACCCAGTTCACCTACGCACTTCCCTCTTCTCTCCCCGCCCGGGCGCGCCCACGCGGCGCTGCGTGCCGAGCGCCGTGGCCACGCGCCGGCCTTCCCGGCCGCCACGGCCACGCGCCGCTACCGCGCGCGGACAGCGCGCACGGCGCGCCACCAAGGCGAGGGCGAGGCCGACCCCTTTTTCCCGAACCCTCCTCCACGCGCTCGGCCTCTCTGACTCTTTTCCCATTCGACCTCGCGCCGTCCGCCATTGACGGAGCTCGCGCGAGCTCGCCCCCGGCCACTCCTGCCCTCTCCCGAGCTCAACCGTCACCGCGCCGAGCTTCGCCGCCCTCGACTCCACCTTCCCGCCTAGACCGCGTCGCCCGAGACCCCTCCACCCCGGCGTATTGCACCGCCGGACCTCGCCGGCCAGGAGCGTTCGTCGCCGTCTCTCCCCGCGGTCTCCCCCGCCGTCTGAGGTAGGGGGTAAGATTCCCCATACTCCTCTCTCTCTCTCCCCGGCACTTCGCGGCGAGCTCCCGTGCCCCGTAGGGCCGGATTGGCCGCGCGCCACCGGAGCTCCTCCTCCGGTCGCGAGGAGGAAGATGACGGGAGGAGGGAGATGGAGTTTTTGCGCTATCGCCCTTCTAGTTTAATAGCTTTATGTTTCTGTACAGAGCGCTGTACGCTGAGTCTTATAAATCTTGCGTACTAGCCCCTGGGGTTTCGAAATAATCACAATCTAGCCCCTGGTTCTGTTGATTTTCATTTTAAATTGTTTATTTCGGCAGAAATCTTTGAAAAATCCTAGAAAATTCAATAAAAATCAGAAAAATACCAAATCAGTTGCATTGAAATCCTTTTGAATAGATCTGTCTAGGGAATATGATGGTTGAGTAGGAAAAGACAGTTTTGCCCCTGTTTTTGTGCAAGCATGAAAAACCTTGATAAATAGGAAATATGGGTAAAATGAACTCCAAAAATTGTGAAATTTGGGCAGAGACCTTAGTATTCTGTGTAGGCTCTGTATAAATTTTGGTAGCTCAGATGTTCACTGTTAATTACCATGTTGCCCCTACATGTGATTTTTAGCATAGAAATAAATGAGGAAATGTTGTTTATATAGAAATTAGGCTCTAAATAGTTGTACGTATTTTATTTGTGCTCCTTATAGCATAAAGAGTTCACTACTGATATGGAATGCCATGCATGTCAAAATTAGTTAGTGTTTTGGTATTGATAAGTTCATGCATGTTTAAAATTAATAAATAGAAAATATAGTTTAATTGAAAATTTCTGAATTTAGGACAGCAACCTTGCTAGTATGGCCTAGGCTTAGTATAAGAGTTGGTAGCTTGAATGCTTGCTATATTATCCTTACCTAGTAGTTAAGCATATAGTGAACCATGAAAAAGAGTTCTAGATGATAGTAGACACCGGTCTTTCCGCATAAATCGATGCGATTCAGTCACACCCCCACGTTGTTTTATGTGACAAGATAAGCTATCTTAGGTGATGGCTTGTACGATTTCTTAAAGTTAAACAAGCTTTATCACGAAAATACATAATACTATTCCATAACCCTTGATTTCTTGAATAGCACTAATACATGCTCCAAGTGCAACATGTCATGCATATAGAGTCCGCGAACGAAGAACCACCACCGAACCAGCCCGTCACAGAGGAACCAGAAGAGGAGTTGCACCAGGAACCAGAGGGCCAGCAGCAGGAACCTGACTACGCTCCGAAGGAAGCTACTGACCCTAGTGAAGAAGGTAGGCAGGACCATACTCAACCCAGCAAACAAATTATACTTGATGATTACGCATATGCATTAGGAGTTGCTTCGAACCAATTGCAATAGACTCCCTGGTCGCCCTGGCCCTAGCACCTATACATAGAGTTCGTAGGACGTGTATGCCTAGAAATTACTAGGTACGAGTAGACACGAGTGTGTGGACTCGTCACGTAGGTGTTTTCAAAATCACAAAAACTTACAGTTATATCACTTATATTTGTTGCTCATGAAGTAAATGGAGACCGGGCGGAGATTTTATTTCAGTATTTACTTTTCATGATGTCGCACCCGGACTCCGCCCGAGTCAGTTTAAGGCCCGTCCGCTGTTCGTCTGCTGATCGGCATAACATTGCTAGAGTGCTTAACCGGGAAATGGGACCGGTGAAGTCTTACCTGGGTTTGTCCGAAGCTTTCGAGGCTCCGCTCATCCACTTGCTGGAGGCCGATGGGCCCGGGGGCGCTTGTACTCGAGGAAGGGCTGACCCGGTGCGGCCGTGGCATCGCTCCTGAGGGGGCACAACCCGGGGGTTAGGTGAGGGCGCTTTGAATCTTGGGACAAGACAGGTGGAGATGGGGGCTATATGTGGGAACGCGATGGCTAGTAAGCATATACCCCTGGCATGATAGTTATTCCCGGGAATTAAAATCGATTCGAATCGCTGATGCCCACCAGGTGTGGGAATGCCAATATCACTGTCGGGCAACGTAGTAATTACTTAAACTCTCGGTATTTAATACTCATGATTTTGGAATACCACATGTTTGAATTGAACTGTTTACCTTGCCGCAAGTTACTTTTGTGTTAAAGGTTATACAAATGATGAAAACTTGCTATTTATGTTACACATGTTTCTGTTTAAAACTAAAGGCTAAGGATCCACTTGCTAGTAAGCCGCTTCGCGTCAGCCGTAAGCCATTTCCATTAAGACCTACTGAGTAATTAGTACTCAGGGTTTGCCCCCACATTTTGAGCGCAAGTATGGAGTTCATGGTGTGTACTTGTGTTGGAGGCGGGGCATGCCCTCATTTAGGATGAGGTAACTGAGTGGCACGAGGGCAACATCGGTGGGCTCGATGTTGTACCTCTAATGCAAATCTTTTGGTGATAACATGGTGACCTATAAACTTATATTTCGGCTGCGAGAAACTTTCGAACTGGCTACCTTATAACCTTATGTTGGACTTGTATTTTATGTAAAAACTGGTTTGTAACTAAGTCTAACTTTATGCTATTCAACTGCCTGTGATGATGTATCTGTTGTGGCTCCATCGTGGGTCAGATGTGTATGATGTCGGTTCCTCTGGGAAAAGGTAATATCGGGGGTCGAATGACTCTCGACGGACAACCGGGTTTAGTTTGGCCTAATCACATTACAAGCCAGAGGAGGCTAATGTGCTTAGTCCAGATTAAATCGGCGGTTCCGCCACAGCTGGTATCAGAGCCGATCATACACAGACAACAGACATATCATCCAGTTTTGATTTGCAAACCTATTTTTGAAAACTTTTTCGAAGTATTTGAAAAATGAGAGTATCGATATGCCCATATTAAGGATGTTAGTGAAATACCAGGTGACATCGCTAACATTCTGACTTAGATAGAACTCATATGCATATTCGGCGCTTTGGGAAGCAACATTTCGGCCATAGCCATCCCCAGTACTGGCGGAGCACTATTGGGCTTTGCGGACTGTTGCGAACCCTGCATTCATGCTGATAGGGCAGAACTCTTTAAGGGGGGTGGTCACGCCATTGGAGTGTTTCGTGACCACTTTTCCTTCAACCAAAATTATAGCTAGATCTTGTTGGCCACCGTTTCTCTCCCCAGCAATTCCCCAGTACTGGAGGAAGACTGGGTGTGTTGGGAGAAATGGCGCCACTACGTCGTCCACCAGACATAGCTTAAAGAAATTCGTGGATACCACTTCTAGGGTTAGAGTGGTAATGATTGGTTATGGTAATGATGTTGGTATGCGCATGCATTTTTCTGCAGGTACACTAACCACGTGCGAAAGTAAGAACGAGTAGAGAACGACTAGTTGCATTAGAGAGTGCCGTGCATACATGTCACCGGATACTCGCTAGTTATATAAATTGTATATAAGGTGTGTGATGTGAGAACGAATAGGACGAGTCATGCATCATGTTTACTTTCACTTGTTCATACTTGAGGGATTATTGCTAAAAGTCAAATAAGTAAAATGAAAGTCCAACGATGTCTTCTGCACCCATCACCCACTTAACCGTTGAAATTATATGCAACCTATGCCTACCACTGATTAAAGTCTCTTATTTAAAAACAGATGGCCAGGACCAAGCAAACCGCCCGCAAAGCCACCAGTGCGAGGGGACTCCGCGTACAGGAGGGAAGGGCTGCTCCCCTCCCACCAGTGACCCACACCCCTCCTCAGCTTGAGAACGGGATGGTCCACACCCGTTGCCGTGAGGAGAACGGCCTCGCGCAGATCCTTTGTCGGGCTCTGCGAGAGATGAGGCGCAAACCGTGCCCCTTCTTCTCCGTGCAGACAGTGCACGCAGAGGGACACTGCATGGCCAGTGTTGTCCTTCCTTCGAGCCATACACCGCGGTCCGGCAGACGATCACCGTCTACGGGGCCAATGAGGAGGACGCTTACGACAAGGTCACCTTAGCAGCCATCACCTCACTCAGCTCCTCGGGTGCAGCAAGGATGTCAGTGCTGCGCTACCTCCCCACCGACGGCTACGACGACGAGTGGCTCCGTCGTCACAACATGCTGGAGGAGCGGATTGACACCAGGCCCTATGCTGCGACCATGCAGTTTGCTCACAGCGTACACGGGATGTACCTCCGTGCCGAGGACCGTGTCTCCCACTACCGCGACCAGCACATGTATGCACAGGACCGTATTGAGGAGCTGGAGGCAGAGTTGGCCGAGGCACAGCAGCGCCTGGCACAGTACGAGCAGGACCCTTCAGTTGCCCCTGTGGTGGAGGATGAGGACAGCATGGTGTCAGACACGCGTAACGGGCGTTAGAGAGTTTGATGGTAGCAATGTGTGGAGAAGCCTTTTGTAAATGGTGCACGTATGAGCGATGTTTTGTATTATGCCGCTCCGTGCAATTTGCCATGACTGTACTAAACAATGGTGAGGTCGAGAGAACTCACTTATGTACGTCATGTAACCCGATGTAGAACCTTAAGCTAGTGTTTCGATGTGGTGGACGAGATGGCCCACGTGTGTACTAAGTAAACCCTTAGTTTATTAAGACTCTATAAGTATGGTTGTAGTAACTACTGGATGCGCATGGACAATGTGGAATGATGCGATGCCTTTAAGCTTGGAAAATGGCACAATTGAGTTTGAAACTCGAAGTCCAGCTGCTTCTATTGTGCAAAGCCTAAGAATTTAGGATAACTTTTCTAATGATGATCAGACCTAGTTGGTCGTTCTAGTAATCAAATGGTTAAGAGTCAGAAGCTACTGTTACTCACGCGAATTGCACAACCCGGTGACAGCGTGCTATTGCTTGGCCTTGCGAGACAGAGTCTAACTGTTTTATTATAAATTTACCTGTACTCACAATTGCTTATAGCCCTATGATCTTTCTATCACCATGTCTTTGCGCAAGGGCTATTGGACTGAACCCGTATGACTCCATTTTGCAGATGGTGAACACTCGCACTGGTCAGTCATCGGGGCAGTCAGTGCAAGGCGCTCCACCCCCACCGGAGCTGGCCACTTTGGTGGTCCAACAAGCTGAGCTGATTCGGTTATTAGCAGAAGACCGCCAGGCCCGTGGGCAACAACAGCCGCGGGAGTACCGGCCACGTGGCATTACCTACCAGGACTTCGAGGGGCTGCGACCCCCAGTTTTCACCAATTGCCCCGAGCCACTGGCGGCAGACGACTGGCTTCGCACCATCCAGTCCAAGTTCACCCTTCTGCCAGGGATCAACGAGCAAGAGAAGGCTCGATTTGCTGCTCAGCTCCTTCATGGGCCTGCGGGAGCATGGTACGCCACTTTCCTCGCCATGCAGGAAGAGGGCCATGAGCCCACATGGGAGGAGTTCCGTCAGGCTTTCCGGGCCCACTACATCCCGGCAAGTTTGATGGAACAAAAGCGACGTGAGTTCCGAGACCTCAGGCAGGGTAGCAGGACCGTCATGCAGTATGTGCAGACCTTTATCCACCTCTCTCAGTATGCTCCGAGAGATGTTGCTACTGAGCCGGAGCGGGCCGAGAGACTCCTAGAGGGCCTTGACCCTACCCTCCGGACTCACCTGGCACGGCGCTACCAGAGCTTCACTGAGCTGGTAGACACTGCTCTCGACATGGAGAATCGTCTACGTGCCGCTAACGAGGATCAGAAGCGCAAAAGGATAGCCAACACATCAGCGACGGGCCCTTCACAGAAGCAGAAGACCGCATACAAACCTCAACAGCAAAATTTTCAGCAGTCTCGCTATGTGGTCCAGCCCAACCAACCAAGGTGGATTCATCGGGCGGCACCGCTGCAACAGTACCCCATCTATCGAGCACCCGCACAGTTGCCAGCTCCCCGTGCTCCCATTGTTCCGGGACCGGGCGCTCCTTGTTACAACTGCGGCAAGATCGGCCATTTCAGTAAGGACTGCAGAGCGCCTCGCTGGATCCAAGGTCCTATTCCTGCGGGTGGAAACCAGCAGAGCAAGCCGAAGGGATTCGTACCCAAGACAGGTCGAGTGCACTATGTGCACATGGAACAGATCCCTGCAGGAGAGCCTGTTCTCGCCGGTACGTTCATGGTCAACGGTCAGCCGACCGTCGTGTTATTTGATTCAGGGGCTACTCATACTTTCATTAGTCAGTCATATACATCTAAGCACGGGGTAAAGACTTCACGTATAAAAGAGAAATATCAAATCACCGCGCCTGGGAACCCGATAAATACAAATCTGATAGTGAAAGGGTTAAGGCTGAGTATAGGAGAGGAAGATTTCACAATCAACCCTGTGGTGCTGCCACACCGGGGGATTGATATCATCTTAGGGATGAATTGGATGACAGAAAATAATGCAGTCCTGGATATTGGCAGCAGGACAGTGCAGTTAAGGTCTAGTGTCAGCGGCAAGATTCTACGAATATACATGCCAAACCAAAAACACATGACCCCCACAGTTAATGCGACCGAACTACAAGAAGTTAAGAAGATACCGGTAGTGTGTGAATTTCCGGACGTGTTTCCGGAAGAACTTCCTGGATTGCCACCAAAACAGGATGTAGAATTTGCCATTGAACTCGTTCCAGGCACGGCACCTGTGTCAAAAAGACCATACAGGATGCCACCTGATGATTTGAAGGAATTGAAAACACAGCTACAAGAACAATTAGACAAAGGGTTCATTAGGCCTAGTTCATCACCGTGGGGTTGTCCAGCTCTCTTTGTTGAGAAAAAGGATCATGGTGGGAAAAGATTGTGTGTTGACTATCGGCCACTGAATGCAGTGACCGTCAAAAACAAATACCCACTGCCACACATCGACATTCTATTTGATCAGTTAGCTGGGGCTAAGGTCTTTTCTAAAATTGACCTAAGGTCTGGCTACTATCAGATAAAGGTTAGAGAAGAGGATATACCCAAGACAGCATTCTCTACCAGATACGGCTTGTATGAGTACTTAGTCATGTCATTTGGACTAACCAACGCACCGGCTTTCTTCATGTATATGATGAACTCGGTGTTTATGAATGAACTCGATAAGTTCGTGGTGGTATTCATAGATGACATACTAATCTACTCCAAAAATGAAAAAGAACATGAAGAACACTTAAGGATCGTGCTCACTCGGCTCAGAGAGCATAAGCTTTATGCCAAGTTTAGCAAATGTGCATTCTGGCTGAAAGAAGTGGGTTTCTTGGGTCACGTACTATCTGAAAAGGGAGTTGCAGTTGATCCTAACAAAGTAGAAGATGTGCTAAATTGGAAGCAACCAGAGACCGTGACTGAAATTCGGAGTTTTCTTGGTTTAGCGGGCTACTACCGCCGCTTTATCAAAGATTTCTCCAAAATTGCAAAACCCATGACCTCATTGACCAAGAAAAATGCCAAGTTCATTTGGAATCCGAATTGTGAAGAAACTTTCCAAACCTTGAAGAAATTGTTAACCTCAGCACCAGTGCTAGCTCAACCAGATATTACCAAGCCTTTTGAGGTGTACTGTGATGCCTCCGGTAATGGGCTTGGCTGTGTCTTGATGCAAGAAGGAAGAGTAATTGCTTATGCCTCCCGTCAATTGAGGAAACATGAAGCCAACTATCCAACACATGACCTTGAGTTAGCCGCAGTCGTTCATGCATTAAAGATATGGAGACACTATTTATTAGGCAACACGTGTCACATCTACACTGATCACAAGAGTCTCAAATATATTTTCACTCAACCTGAAATCAATATGAGGCAGCGACGATGGTTAGAATTGATAAAAGATTATGATCTGGAGATACACTACCATCCGGGCAAGGCCAATGTAGTGGCCGACGCCTTAAGTCGCAAAGTCCATTGCAATATGATAGAAGCCCGACCTACAGCAAGAGTGATCTGCTGTGAGATGAATGACATTGAAACACCTCCGGAACAGCCTGCAGAGCTTTATAATATCATTATAGAGCCCACAATCAAAGCACAAATCACAGAAGCTCAAAAACAAGATAAAGGTATGGCATATATCCGTGAGGGTGTTAGTGAAGAGAAGAAGGCGTGTTTCACACTTGATGACCAAGGCGTCCTGTGGTTCAAGAATCGTCTAGTGGTACCCAAGGACATGGAGTTGAGGAAGAGAATACTGGACGAAGCACACTCCTCAATACTCACGATACATCCGGGCAGCAATAAGATGTACCAAGACTTGAAGCAAAAATTTTGGTGGACCCGCATGAAGCGGGAGATCGCCAGGTACGTATCTGAGTGCGACGTGTGTAAGAAAGTAAAAGCTGATCACCTAAAGCTCGCTGGGATGCTTCAGCCGCTTGATGTTCCATCATGGAAATGGGAGGATATACACATGGATTTTGTTGTGGGTTTGCCGCGTACCCAAAAGGGATATGATTCTATATGGGTGATTGTCGATCGGCTCACCAAGTCGGCACACTTCTTACCCGTAAAGACTCATTATACTGCCGCTACCCATGCAGAGCTATATATTGCACGGGTTATTCCCCTACATGGGGTGCCCAAGACCATCACTTCCGATCGAGGTTCGATATTTGTGTCCCGCTTTTGGGAACATTTGCAATCCACTCTCGGAACCACTGTGATTCGAAGTTCAGCATATCACCCTCAAACCAGTGGTCAAGTAGAAAGAGTAAATCAAATCCTAGAAGACATGTTAAGGGCCTGTGCACTAACTTACTCCACCAAGTGGGATGAGTGTCTACCCTTGGCAGAGTTTGCTTATAACAACAGCTACCAAAAGAGCTTAGAAATGGCTCCTTTCGAGGCTCTTTATGGTAGAAGATGCAGAACACCACTAAACTGGTCCGAACCAGGAGAGCGTGTTACCTTTGGCCCTGATTTAGTGGTAGAAGCCGAAGAACAAGTGAAACTCATACACCACCATCTCAAAAGAGCACAGTCCAGACAGAAAAGTTACTCGGATAAAAGGAGGAGGCCACTAGTCTTTGATGAGGGGGATCATGTGTATCTCAAAGTATCTCCGATGAAAGGGGTACAACGGTTTGGGGTGAAAGGGAAGTTAGCACCAAGGTACATCGGTCCATTCAAAATCATAGAGAAATGCGGAGCCGTCGCTTACCGGTTAGAACTACCACCACATCTGGCTGCGGTTCACGATGTGTTTCACGTCTCACAACTAAAGAAGTGCTTAAGGGTGCCGGAAAAAGTGGTAGATACCTCTCAAATTCAGATTGGACCAGATCTCACATACGAAGAACATCCCATAAAAATTCTCGATCAAAAGCAAAGATCAACCCGTCGGAAAACAATCAACTTTTACAAAGTTCAATGGAGTAATCACTCCGAAGAAGAAGCCACGTGGGAGCAAGAAGAATACCTACACACTAAGTATCCTGGTTTTCTACCATCCACCTCAACCCGGTACGTTACAACAGCTTAACTTCTGGGTCTAAAATCAATACATGCACCCAACACTAACTACAACCAATTTAACCACCCACGTCACTTCAAAAATCTCAGGACGAGATTTCTTTAAGGGGGGTGGGTTGTGATGCCCTAGGCATCTCCCGAGCATTATCAAGTGCATACTTTGTTTAATTATTTCTCATAAGCATCATTTCATGTCATACTAATGTGCATTTGAGTAAACATGGAGAAAATAGCTAAGTAGTGCATTCAGTTTCGCAAAAATGATGCTATAATGTGAGCATAACTTAAATCCTAGGGAAGTTTAGGTAGAACTTCTTATACCAAACTTGTAGGTCTTAAGGTGGTAAACAACTTTGTCAATTAGAGCTTGGTTGGAAAATGGGCTTATCTAAGTGCAAAGGGACTTTTGGTGTTACCCAACAAACATACTCCAAATCTGGCTTATTTAGAACTCTTCTTTTTTCTATAACCTAGATTCCTTTTCATGTAAAGGTCCAATTGGGAAAGTTTTAGGTTATGAAATCTTGAACAACTTTGTCAAAAAGACTTTTGGGAGAAAATGGCTAGAAATAGGACTTTTGAATTATCTAAGGAAAATAGTTCTCAGTCCAAACTGAGGGCTGACAGTTAAACTCGAATTTAAATCCAACTTAGAGCCAGAATTTGAAATTGGTTCTTTTGACAAAGTTGTAGATCTCAAAAGTTACAACATTTCATTAAATTGGGCCCTTTTCAAATTCCGTGCGTAAATTGGTCAAATTTGCGAAAATCAGAAACCTGATTAGTTGGTAAAAGGGATTTTTCCTTTTTCGGAAATTCTTTTCTTTTTCCGTCTCTATGCCAGGTGGGACCCAACCGTCAGTCCGCCCGCGCCAGCGCACGCGGTGGATTCCACCGCTCCTTTGCGCAGTGCACCGAGTCCATACACCGTACACTCTATTCCCGGGATTGACCCCACCTGTCAGCCGTACCGGTCCATAGACCCAGTTCACCTACGCACTTCCCTCTTCTCTCCCCGCCCGGGCGCGCCCACGCGGCGCTGCGCGCCGAGCGCCGTGGCCACGCGCTGGCATTCCCGGCCGCCGCGGCCACGCGCCGCAGCCGCGCGCGGACAGCGCGCACGGCGCGCCACCAGGGCGAGGGCGAGGCCGACCCCTTTTTCCCGAACCCTCCTCCACGCGCTCGGCCTCTCTGACTCTTTTCCCATTCGACCTCGCGCCGTCCGCCGTTGACGGAGCTCGCGCGAGCTCGCCCCCGGCCACTCCTGCCCTCTCCCGAGCTCAACTGTCACCGCGCCGAGCTTCGCCGCCCTCGACTCCACCTTCCCGCCTAGACCGCGTCGCCCGAGACCCCTCCACCCCGGCGTATTGCACCGCCGGACCTCGCCGGCCAGGAGCGTTCGTCGCCGTCTATCCCCGCGGTCTCCCCCACCGTCTGAGGTAGGGGGTAAGATTCCCCATACTCCTCTCTCTCTCCCCGGCACTTCGCGGCGAGCTCCCGTGCCCCGTAGGGCCGGATTGGCCGCGCGCCACCGGAGCTCCTCCTCCGGTCGCGAGGAGGAAGATGACGGGAGGAGGGAGATGGAGTTTTTGCGCTATCGCCCTTCTAGTTTAACAGTTTTATGTTTCTGTACAGAGCGCTGTACGCTGAGTCTTGTAAATCTTGCGTACTAGCCCCTGGGGTTTCGAAATAATCACAATCTAGCCCCTGGTTCTGTTGATTTTCATTTTAAATTGTTTATTTCGGCAGAAATCTTTGAAAAATCCTAGAAAATTCAATAAAATCAGAAAAATACCAAATCAGTTGCATTGAAATCCTTTTGAATAGATCTGTCTAGGGAATATGATGGTTGAGTAGGAAAAGACAGTTTTGCCCCTGTTTTTGTGCAAGCATGAAAAACCTTGATAAATAGGAAATATGGGTAAAATGAACTCCAAAAATTGTGAAATTTGGGCAGAGGCCTTAGTATTCTGTGTAGGCTCTGTATAAATTTTGGTAGCTCAAATGTTCACTGTTAATTACCATGTTGCCCCTACATGTGATTTTTAGCATAGAAATAAATGAGGAAATGTTGTTTATATAGAAATTAGGCTCTAAATAGTTGTACGTATTTTATTTGTGCTCCTTATAGCATAAAGAGTTCACTACTGATATGGAATGCCATGCATGTCAAAATTAGTTAGTGCTTTGATATTGATAAATTCATGCATGTTTAAAATTAATAAATAGAAAATATAGTTTAATTGAAAATTTCTGAATTTAGGACAGCAACCTTGCTAGTATGGCCTAGGCTTAGTATAAGAGTTGGTAGCTTGAATGCTTGCTATATTATCCTTACCTAGTAGTTAAGCATATAGTGAACCATGAAAAAGAGTTCTAGATGATAGTAGACACCGGTCTTTCCGCATAAATCGATGCGATTCAGTCACACCCCCACGTTGTTTTATGTGACAAGATAAGCTATCTTAGGTGATGGCTTGTACGATTTCTTAAAGTTAAACAAGCTTTATCACGAAAATACATAATACTATTCCATAACCCTTGATTTCTTGAATAGCACTAATACATGCTCCAATTGCAACATGTCATGCATATAGAGTCCGCGAACGAAGAACCACCACCGAACCAGCCCGTCACAGAGGAACCAGAAGAGGAGTTGCACCAGGAACCAGAGGGCCAGCAGCAGGAACCCGACTACGCTCCGGAGGAAGCTACTGACCCTAGTGAAGAAGGTAGGCAGGACCATACTCAACCCAGCAAACAAATTATACTTGATGATTACGCATATGCATTAGGAGTTGCTTCGAACCAATTGCATTAGACTCCCTGGTCGCCCTGGCCCTAGCACCTATACATAGAGTTCGTAGGACGTGTATGCCTAGAAATTGCTAGGTACGAGTAGACACGAGTGTGTGGACTCGTCACGTAGGTGTTTTCAAAATCACAAAAACTTACAGTTATATCACTTATATTTGTTGCTCATGAAGTAAATGGAGACCGGGCGGAGATTTTATTTCAGTGTTTACTTTTCATGATGTCGCACCCGGACTCCGCCCGAGTCGTTTAAGGCCCGTCCGCTGTTCGTCTGCTGATCGGCATAACATTGCTAGAGTGCTTAACCGGGAAATGGGACCGGTGAAGTCTTACCTGGGTTTGTCCGAAGTTTTCGAGGCTCCGCTCATCCACTTGCTGGAGGCCGATGGGCCCGGGGGCGCTTGTACTCGAGGGAGGGCTGACCCGGTGCGGCCGTGGTATCGCTCCTGAGGGGGCACAACCCGGGGGTTAGGTGAGGGCGCTTTGAATCTTGGGACAAGACAGGTGGAGATGGGGGCTATATGTGGGAACGCGATGGCTAGTAAGCATATACCCCTGGCATGATAGTTATTCCCGGGAATTAAAATCGATTCGAATCGCTGATGCCCACCAGGTGTGGGAATGCCAATATCACTGTCGGGCAACGTAGTAATTACTTAAACTCTCGGTATTTAATACTCATGATTTTGGAATACCACATGTTTGAATTGAACTGTTTACCTTACCGCAAGTTACTTTTGTGTTAAAGGTTATACAAATGATGAAAACTTGCTATTTATGTTACACATGTTTCTGTTTAAAACTAAAGGCTAAGGATCCACTTGCTAGTAAGCCGCTTCGCGTCAGCCGTAAGCCATTTCCATTAAGACTTACTGAGTAATTAGTACTCAGGGTTTGCCCCCACATTTTGAGCGCAGGTATGGAGTTCATGGTGTGTACTTGTGTTGGAGGCGGGGCATGCCCTCATTTAGGATGAGGTAACTGAGTGGCACGAGGGCAACATCGGTGGGCTCGATGTTGTACCTCTAATGCAAATCTTTTGGTGATAACATGGTGACCTATAAACTTATATTTCCGCTGCGAGAAACTTTCGAACTGGCTACCTTATAACCTTATGTTGGACTTGTATTTTATGTAAAAACTGGTTTGTAACTAAGTCTAACTTTATGCTATTCAACTGCCTGTGATGATGTATCTGTTGTGGCTCCATCGTGGGTCAGATGTGTATGATGTCGGTTCCTCTGGGAAAAGGTAATATCGGGGGTCGAATGACTCTCGACGGACAACCGGGTTTAGTTTGGCCTAATCACATTACAAGCCAGAGGAGGCTAATGTGCTTAGTCCGGATTAAATTGGCGGTTCCGCCACAGTATATCCCCGCTCCACCTCCACCGCTTGTGTCACCTCGGTGCACAACACGCCGCACTCCAACCACCGCCCTTGCGCGTCGATAAAACCCCCCTCCCTTGAGCTCAGTTCCTCACTCACCTCGCAGAGCAAACCCGCCACCGCTACTCTCCCCCCAGCTAAACCAGCCACAACTCCTCCCATGTTCTGTGATTCTTGGGTAGGACAGTCCCTCTTAAGTTACTAAACTATCACCACCGTCACCCTCCCACTTTGTCTCCTTTTCCTCTAGGAAATCCACCGCCCTCTCCCCTAGGAAGAAAGACTCAGAAACCCACCCAAACCGCTCGCCAATTCCACCACTAGATGATAAACCTAGCAATCTTCCTCATCATCCTTGTTGAGTGTGTATTCCTAGCCAAAATCTCCTCATCCATCTTGCAAAACGAGGAATCATTTGTGAGATCCGCAACCCGAACTAAAAAGCCAGCACACCACCCCACTAGCCCATGAACTTGGAACCCAAAGTCTGTACCCACTTCGCTACATATTCTTTGCTAAAATCCTACTCCTATGCCTCCTAATCCTTCTTCAGTTGATAACCCTCCCACGGGCTGAGCAGAAGCTAGAAGATGCTTCCTGCTAGCAAAGCTGTTCCAAGATCAAGAAGCCCAAAGCAGGACAGAAGACAGGCAAGAGAATAGAAGAAAAAGTGCTTGGAGGTAGCAAGAAGTGTAACGGGAAGAAGGCTATCCTAGATAGTTGTTTCTTCTCCAGCCTGCCCTCGGTCTGCTGATACAATGGCAGTAGTTGGAAAATGCAGCAGCTCCCCGCTTCCAAAAGAGTGCCTAACCTACTCAAATAGGCGTATCTGCCCTATTTAAGTGGGGTAGTCTCCCTTCTGTTATCGCTGGTACAGGATAATCTGAATCCCATAGGTTTACGGATTCATCCCTTTGGACGTAGCGCCTAGATTATGCCACCATCTAGAGAGCAGAAAGTGCCTTGCTGAATTTCTGCCACTCTCTAGGAAAACCCCCTGCCTGAAGCTGCTAGGCAATGGATCAACCTTCCAAGTTCATGAAGTGGAAGATCCCTGTCATATGTGGAAGGCTTCTACTAATAGCTCCAACAAAGAAGAAAAGAGAAATGAAGAGAAAGAGGAATCAAGTTGAACATGTAGTTGTCATTGAAATTACACCTGCCATTCCGTGTGAAGAATCAAGCTTCGGTTATAATTAGAAGCAGTTAGCTAAAGTAAAGTTATCCCTGTAACCCTCAAAACCAAATCTCGAGGATGAGATTCCTTTTAAGTGGGGTAGATTTGTAACACCCTGAAAACTAGGACCCGAAATTTTCTTCGAATCCCTCCCTAATTCAAAATCAAATTTTTGAAAACTTTGGATGTTTGCTTATTTGTTTTGAGTGTGTTAATATGAGCTCAACAAAATCCAAATATCGCAAATACTCTCCACCAAAATTCTTTCCAAAATTCAATTCCAAAATCCCAAAAGAAAAAAAAGGGAAACTCCCCCTTCTCTCGGCCGAACGGCCCAGCTCTCCCTATTCTGTGCCATTTGGACCCTCCTTCTCTGCGCCATTTGGACCCTCCATCTCTGCGCCACTTGGACCCTCCATCTCCACGCCATTTGGACCCTACATCTACGTGCCACTTGGACTCTCCATCTCCGCGCCACTTGGATCCTCCTTCTCCGCGTCATTCGGACCCTCCATCTCCGCGCCACTTGGGCCCTCCATCTCCACGCCATTTGGACCCTCCATCTCCGCGACACGTCATGATAAGCCCTCGGCCATCTCCTCCACTAGCTATAAATAGCACCTGTCCGCCATGCCTCCATCCGCACACACTCCACACACCCCGCCACGACCGGCCCCCGAGTCACCGGGCGTCGCTAGTCACGGGCACCGGCCACCACAGTCCGATTCACTCGGTGGCGAGCACCTTCGCGTCCACCACCTCCATCACATTGAGAACCACCAGAGCTGAATCCCCTCATCCTCCTCTTTCTCCCAATATGCTCAAATCGAAAAACAGTGGCTGGAGCCATCCCCTCCGCTGAATGCCGGTGAGCCCTTGCCCGTTGCTCACGGTGGCACGAGGCAAGTAGCCGAGCAGAGGCGGGCTGCTCGTGCCCCTCTGCCTGTTATAACAGCCCCCCTTTCCTGTGAATGACAGATGGACCCACCCATTATTTTTTCCACGCCAACCACCTGCCACCAGTGATTAGTCCATCACTAATCACGTGTCATTCGAAGCTAGCAGGTCCAATCTTGTACCATTGTTTTCTTTTGTTCATTTATTTCCGAATTAATCTCTCGACCATACGAGCTCCGATTCCATCGATTCTTCTTTCTAAATTCATCTAAAATCAATATCTACCACGTAGATTAATACCATGATTGTAGGAGCTTTCAGGGCCCGTTACAAGTCGGTATCCCATCTGACCTTGTAGGAATGGACCGTTGACACCAACATGAAACTCTGCTCGCAAGCAGTCTAGAAATATTTTCAGTTCCTCTAGAATCCAAAAATACGATTTTATTCTCCCGTTTCCAAATATTCGGATTTTGGAATATTCCAGGAATATCCCCTTTTTCCTTTTCTTTTTCCGAATATACAAAATTCATATCTTCTCTGTTCCAACCCAGATTTGGGTGATTCTTTCGCCTAAATTCATCTAAAATCAAGCTCTACCTAACCATACATTCCACATAATCTTTTGTCCTGGCCAGAAGCCACCGTCATGCCACTACGAAGCCGTCCTATGCCCAGTCAGTGCTTCATACCAGTCCCACAATTTTTGTGTGCCTGGTGATTGATGCCCTTATCCACCTACTCCACGTAAATCCTAAAGGTTCATATCTTAGTCTGTCCGAGCCCTGAATTCAGATGATGTCGATACCAAAAATCATCTGAACAACATTGCTCTCTCTACCACTCCACGAAAAGATCTTCTCCAAAACAGCAACATGCGACTGCCACCCCTTCAGCGTTGTCGATCCTGTATCTCGCGTCCACCACTCCTACCTTGGCATCTATGTAACTGTCGTTACCAAGCCCGCCAACTCACCTGAAAATTCGCTACACCCAACCACTTGCAGTAATACCACCAGTAAGAACCCAGTAGACTCTCAACTCCGCAATCCAAGCTCTACACCCCCAAACCCCGTTGAGCTCATATTATGCCTCGATTTGTGTATTCCTTGATTGTGCACGTAGGAGGCCCTAGAGAGGCCAAGCAATCCAATCACTAGGACATTCAACAAGGAAACCGGAGAAAGCATACTGATCATACGTCAGCCCCTCACCCTTCGAGTTGTAAGGCAAGCCCACTTGGAATCCCCACTTGATGCATAAATTTCCTATGTTTTGCAAACACAACCCTTGACCTGATAATCACATAAAAACATGAATGTTTTGCTTGCTAAAGGTAACCTAGCAAAATATACAGCCACCTAGGCCTATTTTAGATATAGCGCACATAGGTGGGATCACTCATTTAATTGTTTATCATAATCTTGACGCTATGTTGGATTATGGATGTCGAGTATAAAGGGGATGGGAATGTGGTTATGTGTGGTTTTGGAATAAAATAGGGAAGAACCCCGGCAGCCGACTTTATTCGCAATACGGCCATGCGCCGAAATAGCCATAAGGGCAGGGTATGAACGGGTAACTTAGTGACTCGCAGTTACCCCATGCCCCGGTATTCGTGGAGAACACCGTGTAGATGGTTGCTCGCAGTGTCGAGCATGGGAAAGTGGGAATGGTTCTGCCTTAACTCTCCATAAGGACCGTTATGATTTTCATCTTACCTAACTCTTTTAGTACAACCACTCGCTCTGTATGAGGCATTGGCCAGGCCCGAGCCGGAGTGGATAGCCTAGTAGCTTCTGTGTTGGCGCACAAGTTACTAGGGAATGGGTGGGTGTCAACAGAAGTACCGTGGGGTACTGGAGTGACTCGGATGCCCAAACCCCCAAAGTTCTACTAGGTGATGAAACAAAGGCAACGGCTTGGTTTGGAATTCGGAGTTATGACGGTAATGAGCCGCTAAGTTAAGGCTTGGTTCTTCAGTTAGCACTTTTCATAAAATAAAATGGAATTTGTTTGAGACTAGGATAAAATGGTTTTTGGTTCAGCAGTGGATGCTGGGTGTATGGAAAAAATGTGTTGGCTGGAAAGCCTTGAGCCATGTTGGACCAGAAAGTCCAATCACAACTCTTTTGGAGAAAAACTCAGTCTTCAGAAAGGATAAAACCTGACAACTATCTCAAACCCTGCATACAAACTACTTTTATGCAAAACCTCCCTTGAACTCCAGATATCTCTTTGCATATAGTGTTAGCCTTCCCAAAATTCCTATGGAGGATGGTGGGCTGCTGAGTATGTATGTACTCACCCTTGCTTTGTTGTTGTTTTTGTCAGTGCTATGGACATATATTGGTCCTAGAATGAGTAAGGGTTACGACCTGCTTCCCAACTGTGGCGTGAGGAAGATGGGCCCACATTTTATATTCCGCTGCTTAGATTTTTAGGGCTGCGTCCCCTTTGTTGTCTGGCCCGTTAGGGCGGATCTGTATCACTCCGATGTAAGAATGTGATTACCAAACCTTGGGATGGTAATAAAGCACATTTTAGTCCCATTATGGAAATTGGGGTGCTTCATTGCTCTAATGAATCTTGTGGTGGAGGAAGAGGTTTAAGATTCCATGATTGTGCTCCTCGTTCAGTGCTATCCTATCTTGCTTGGGCTCTTTGTGGTTCTTGAAGCAAGTTCATCCCGCACCTTTGATTTGTTACAATTGGAGTGAAGAACTCCCATATTACTAGCGGTTGCCCAAAAACTTTCAAGGTTGTTGTAAGTAGCTCCGAGTAGTTTTTGTCTCCTAGGAAAGTCCACATTCCTTTCTACAAAGTGGTGGTGAGAAAAGCATTGAAGACCCAACTCTTTTTGGGCTCCTTAACGGAGACGTACTACTCCATAGTGGAGTGCCTGAACTTTTAATTTGAAGTACTTTTCTCCTTGTGTTGTGATTTACTTGCTCATTGAAGGACCGATATTACTAGCTAGAGGGGGGTGGATAGACGGTAACAACTAAAATCAAAGACACTAGGCAAATTTAATTAGAACCACAAGAGAATTAAATCTTCTAGCCTATGTTGAGCTAAGTAGGTTTGCAACCTAGGGTGACAATATAGCAATTTAATCTCTAGTAATGTAAATACTCATAGTAAAGACGTAAATGTAAAGTAATGTAAATATTCAAAGTAAAGACTTAAATGTAAATAGAGCAAGAGAAATCACCACACAAGAGATCAAATTTATCCCATGGTATCGATGACTTGCCGGTCACCCCTAATCCACGTTGAGGTGGATTCAATGACTTCCAACCTCTCTATCAAGAGTCCACTTGATCATGAGTTGGCTTGGATCTAAGAACCACTCCACACCTTGATTCCACTAGAGTTGCTTTTCACCACTCCGGTGAGGCAAGCACCAAGCCTCTCACAACCACCACCGGGGCTCCTCCACAGTCTTCCTTGGAGAGCTCCACAACAACCACAACCAAGCCATCTAGGTGGCGACAACCTCCAAGAGTAACCAGCCAATGACCTTGCTTGATGATCTCCCTAGTGCCCCAAAGAACAAACACTTGATGCAATGCACTAGGTGGCTCTCAATCACACTAGAATGCAATCCCAAGCAATATGAGTGAGAGAGAGGTGAGGGAAGGCTCAAAGAAGCTCAACAAGTGTTCCAAATGCCCAAGAGAGGGTGCCAAGCACCTGGCTCCCTCCATATATAGGCCCCCTTCCCTCAACTAGCCATTATGTGCAAGACTCATGAAAATAGAGAAATCCTGGACCGTCCATAGTAAAAACTTCAGACGGTCTGCACTTGAATCCCAACAACTAGTTTTGAATTTAAAGCTTGTCAAAGCTGCCTGAAATTTTATCGCCAAATTTAGCTGATTGGTATTTGAGCTAGATTGGTTGATGGGCTGAATTTGATTGCTTACGGAATAGGCGATTCCAGAGGCCAGTGGGCCATATATCCCTTATTTTCGACTTGAGTTAGGTATAGTTCAGCTTAAAGTAGGATTTTTAGGTATAGAAAGAGTTGTAGAAAAGTCAGACTTGTTGTCTAAGTCTCCAGACTATAAATATGTACCCATGTTCTACGTAATGAAATGATGACATACGTTCCCAGCAACTCGTGTCTCCAATCTCTCTCGGCACATCTCCACCCCTAACAATTATGGTTTTTCAAGGTAATCGTCATGCTGCTCAAATGGTTCTTAGATCCGTTAGGTCATTAGGGCCTAAGCCATATGGTGAACCATGTACAGAAGCGTTTTTTATGGCACGGTTGTCGAGAGCCTAGCTCGAACACGAGATCCATTAGTTACCTCAGCGGATCTCAAGGTAAGCTTTGCTTGGCGCGAGATCCGTCTCTACTTTCGCATGATTATTGATCTCTTTATGCATCTATGCTTCATGGTAGATCGATCTTCATGTAGCTCGTGTTATGATACCTAATCACTCATTACAATCCACAACATGCCACAGCAGTGTGTGCACTGCGACCCACCGGTAGATCTGCATAGCATGGGCATCCTAGCTATACATGTCATAATTTGTATCTGTGTTGTTAGATGGACTTCTTTGGAGGTCCTGGTTTGAAGCCCATTTGACTATGCAGATCTTTTACATCATGTTTTTGGTTAGGGCTTGTTATTCATTTATCTTTGGATGTGGTTTTGGCTTTTACTATATCTAATCATGCACGCTCGATGAACCATCCGATGTTTCTACATTGGTCGACTGGAGTACATGATACCTCGTGTTTGCCGATCATAGTGATCAGGCAGGAACTTAGCATTTAGATCTGATGTGTATGCTTTACAGGGAGAACAGGAGCCAACAACCGCAACCACACAACCTTCCTAGCTGCAAGGTCAAGCTAGGCGGCACGCCCGCATCACCACGCATGACAAGGATTGGCTTCCCTGCTGAGAGCCGATCGGAGCCGCACAAAAGGGAGATGAGTGCAGCAGCAGTGCGATCCCTGGCTCTTGTGTGCTTTGCGGCTGAACCTATCTGCCGGTATTTGGGTGCAACACACTTTTGGCACGGCCGGTGGGACCTCACCTTTGTCAACATTATTGTCAGTCGATGGCGCCAGAACCTTCCAACAAGGGTCGGCTGAAGATTTTGGCCAGACATGATCCGAGCATCTGGCCACAAGACAAAGATGCACCACCTAGACTTGATCAACTTCTGGTTGAACACAAAGAAGCTTATGATCACGTAATTGCTGGTTTAGCTGCAGAAGTCCTTGACCACTTCACCTGGACACAGAGCAGTCACATCAAGTGCACATGGCATCCAGAAAATCTGTTGGATGGTGTGGATATCTCGACTCCATATGAAGAACGCACCAGAGCACTACAAGTGGAGATGAATGAGATGATAAGCAAAGCCATGCTTTCTCAGTCTGAAGCTGTGTTAAATTCCGTGGAAGGCTTGGTAGCGTGAGTCATCAGGGAGGTCTTGGCCAGTGAATACCAAGAAACTGGACCGAAGATCAGCTCTTTCTGTGGAGAAACCAAGTTCTACACTCGCCCAATTTACATACCTCCTATCGTGGCACCGAAAAGTACCAAGGCTGAGTTCATTATGCATGCACCAAAACATTCTGGAGATCACCCTACATCCTATTATGAACCACCACCGTTCATACCATAAGGATTCTTCTGTCAGCTCCTGTACAGGCCACTACCTGAAGGAGAGGAGCCTCCACACAAACCGCCATCAAGCAAGCAACATCACTTTGCAGGCCACATGGGTGGTGGCAAAGGCAAAACCAATGATAACGAGGTTGCTGATTGGAAGGCTCAGTTTGGATCAGGGCCAGTTTTTAACAACCAAGCCAATTTTTCTATTCCCATAAGATCGGCTAGTCAAGCCGATCTAGATGAATACTTCAAATACTGATTTGGGTTACTACTAGTGAAGGGTATTGTCTCCTATGCCAAACCATATCCTGAGGTGTATGATCATTTGCCACCACCACCAAAGTTTAAAGTTCTAGAATTTTCTAAGTTCAGTGGCGATTATGACACTAGTACTGTGGAGCACATCAGCTGGTACTTGGCACAGCTGGGGATTGCAGCATCGGCCGAACACATGAAAATTTCAGCTTTTCTCTTTATCTTTCATAGGCCCAGCTTTTGGATGGTACACACCATTGGCACCAAGATCCATCACGACATGGAAGCAACTGGAAGAACTATTTCATGCACAATTCTTCTCAGGATCGGAGGAGGCTACTTTTTCAGATCTGATGGCAATACGCCAACTTCTAGGGGAGCCTATAAATCAATATATTCAACTATTCAGAGAAGCCAAGAATAGATGCTACTCTGTCCATCTATCAGAAAAATACTTGGCTAAAATGGCATACAATGGACTCCTTCGACACACAAGAGCTGCTTATGGGCTGACTGATTTCAATTCCATCGGCCATTTGTTATCTAAGGTGGCTGGTTATGAGCGCACGCACGTGGATCAGTACCAAGAGAAGTTGCATAGGGCCATCAACTTCCTACAAGATGAAGAATCAACCGATGAAGAGGTCGAGGTAGCATTCGTACAATGGGGCAGATCGAAGCAGCCATTGCCTTGTTAATGGCTCAAGCATCCAGAAGCACCTACTGCTACGACTTCGACATTACCAAGACTGAGCAAATCTTTGACCTCTTACTTAAGGAAAAGTGCTTGGAACTGACGCCGGGTCATAGGATTGCATCGATAGGAGAATTGAAGGGTCGCAAGTATTGTAAGTGGCATGACACTTTTGATTCTCACAGTACAAATGACTGCAAAGTGTTGCGCTAGCAGATCCAAGCCGCGATTGAGCAAGGGAGATTGGTTTATCCCAAGAGCCAACTGAAGATAGACAACGTCCCATTACCTAATGTTAATATGGTAAGCGCAACATCTATCCCCCATCGGCAGGAAGAGCCGATGGGCCTGAGCCAGAGCAAGGTCCGGATTGCCATGTACACTGAATCGTCTGGATTCGTATAGCAGGGTCCAAAATGCTATTGAAGGTGGTAGAGTTGTCACTAAGAAACGACTGAGCCCTTTTCATCTAACTATCAATATATATGGTAGATGCCAGTTCTAAAGCCAACTCAGACAATGATCGGCAGAGTCTTAGAATATGCAATATTAGTAACACGGTCGATCCTGGGCGATTGGCTCCAAAAATGTTGGATCCAATTGAGGAGGAGATAGTATCAACCGATGATGTCCATTTAGGTAAGGACTTCATCTAGATACTGCCTTCTGAGAGCAATGGTGTCAAGTTCGCAAACGAACGGAATTTGGGGATTCAGCTTTACAGCAGCCGATGAGATGGAGGTAGTTGATATCGGGTCAGGCGATCGACTAAGGCCTCTGTATATTGGTAAAAAGTTAGATCTGGATTTCAGGTTGCGTTTGGTAAACCTCTTAAAAGAATTCTCTGATTGTTTCGCATGGGAATATCATAAGATGCTGGGCCTAGATCAGTTCCATAGTCGAACATCGGCTACCGATCAAACCTGGATTTTGACCTTACACCCAACACCCCAGAAGATACAACCCCAAAATATTGCCATAAATCAAAGATGAGATGCAAAAGATGGCTGAAGCAGGGTTTATTGGGCCATGTAGATATGCTACGTGGATTTTGAATATTGTGCCAGTTCGCAAGAAGAGTGGGCAGCTGCGAGTCTACGAGATCTCAATAGGGCAACTCCCAAAGACGAATATCCAATGCCAATTGCTGATATTTTAGTGGACGCTCCCGCAGGACATAAGATAATGAGTTTCTTGGATGGTAATGCAAGCTATAATCAAATTTTTATGGCTAAAGAAGGTGTTTACAAGACTGTATTCCATTGCCCATGTAACATCGGTTTGTTTGAATGGGTTGTCATGACCTTCGGCTTCAAGAACACTAGAACTACCTATCAATGAGCCATGAACTACATTTTTTATGATCTCATTGGTCGATTGGTCAAAATTTACATTGATGATGTGGTTGTGAAATCGGTTCTAAGCATCACATTTGACTGATTTGCGACAAATCTTGGAACGTACGAGACTTTACGGTTTGAAGATGAATCTCAAGAAGTGCACGTTTGGGGTAACTGCGGGCAATTCCTTGGGTTCATGATTCACGACCGAGGAATCGAGATTGGTAACAAGAGCAAGGATGCTACTGCAACGATGATGCCTCCAACAAATAATACTAACCTACAAAGTTTGATCAGCAAGATAAATTACATTAGGCGGTTTATATTAAATCTTTCTGGACGTATTGGACCATTTATGCCTCTTGTCAGAATCAAAAAGGGTGATGATTTTATATGGGGACCAAAGCAGCAGAAAGCGTTCGATGATCTCAAACAGTACTTAACATCGCCTCCTGTCTTGGTACCACCTCAGCTAGATGAACCATTCATTATCTATCTGTCAGCCAATGACACTTCCATCGGCTCCATGTTGATTTAGGAATTTGAAGGCAAGGAAAGAGTGGTGTCATATCTCAGCTGGCGCCTTTTGGACACCGAGACTAGATACACTGAGATGGAACACCTATGTCTTTGTTTGTATTTTACTTGCACCAAGCTACGTCTTTATCTCCTTAATGCCGAAACTAGAATAATTTGCAAAGCCGATGTTATCAAGCATATGTTGTCGTCTCCCATTATTTAAGGAAGGCTCGGTAAATGAATGTATGCTCTTTCTAAATTTGATATTCGGTATCAGCCAGCCAAAGCTGTAAAAGGGCAAGCTTTGGCTGACTTAGTGATGGAAAGGGTCGTGACATTGGCTCAGTATAGAGGTGTCAAGCCATGGGTTCTATTCTTTGACGGATCTACGTGCGAAGTAGGCTGTGGCATTGGGCTTTATATTATTTCCCCTCGGGGGACAACATATGAATTCTTGGTTCGACTACCAAAGAAGTATACAAACAACTAGATTGAGTACAAAGCCATTTGTAAGGGCTTAGAAATTTTATATGAAATTGGAGCCGAAGCAGTTCAATGTCTTTGGAGATTTTGAGGTGGTTATCTATCAGCTAATAGGAGACTTTGATTGTAATAGCGATTCGTTGTATCATTACTTCGTTGAGTGCCAAGAACTAATGACCAAATTCCATATGATTACGCTTTCTTGGATTCTTAGGGAACAAAATGATGAAGCAAACAAATTGGCATAAATAGCTTCCGAGTGTTTGCCTCAAGCCGATGATGCTTGTATCAAAATTTTGCAATTCTCTAACGTCGATTGGAGAGCCGATCTCTTGAATTATCTAAAGGATTTGGCTCAGGGAGCAAACAAAAGAATACGACGCAAAGCTTTACGGTATGTGTTGATTGGAGATGATTTGTGTTTTAGGACTATTGAAGGTCTATTGCTCAAATGTCTTGGTCTAGGCGAAGCTCTGAAAATCATGCACGATGTACATGAAGGTACTTGTGGGACTCATGAGTCGGCTCATAAAATGAAATGGTTAATTAGGAGATCTGGTTTTTACTGGCCGATTATGCTGGAAGACTATTTCAAATACTACAGAAGCTGCCAAGATTGTCAGAAGTTTGGAGCTATACAGATGGCACCGGCCAATCTATTACACCCAATCATAAAAACCTGGCCCTTTAGAGGCTGGGGTATGGATATGATCGGCCAAATTAACCCATCTACCAGCAAAGGACACAAGTGGATCTTGGCAACCACAGATTACTTTACCAAATGGGTGGAAGCTATACCAATGAAGAATGTTACATCCAAAGATGTAATTAATTTTGTTAAAGAGCACATCATATACAGATTTGGTGTACCTCAGACCATCACGACAGATCAAGGGTCTATTTTTATAGCAGAAGAATTCAAGAATTTTGCCAAGCAGATGGACATCACTTTGATTCAGTCATCACCATATTACGCCCAGGCTAATGGGCAAGCTAAAGCATCCAACAAAATCTTGATCAAACTGATCAAGCGCAAAATTGATGAGTATCCTAAACAGTGGCATGATTGGCTAGCAAAAGCACTCTAGGCTTACCGAATGTCTTGTCTTGGGGCCATCAAGTGTACGCCTTATCAACTCGTTTATGGTCAAGAAGCAGTAATGCCGTGGGAGATCAGTATCAGCTCAAGGCGGGTTAAGTTTCAAAATAGCTTGACAGCATTTGAATATACATATCTAATGAACATCAACACAGAAAATCAGACGGAACTTTGGCTTTGGGCTCTGGAAAAGGTATCGGACAACAAAGCGGAGGTGGCGAAAGCCTACACAAGAGAGTCAAGCCGAACGGATTCGAGGTTGGTGATCTAGTTTGGGAGCTGGTGTTGCTAGTTGGAACAAAGGACCCGATGTACGGTAAGTGGTCACCCAATTGGCATGGTCCATATCGCATAATCGAAATAGCTCCTAGAAATTCATACTGTATGGAAACACTTGAAGGGAAAAAGTTTAGCAGGAACGTTAACGGAAAATATTTAAAAAAGTATTATCTAAGTTTATGGGTTGGTTCCTAGATTTTACATGCTGGGGGGCATCTGTATGCCCCATCAAGGGTCGATGCGTTGCCATCGGCCACAAAAAATATTCAAAGCCGATGCATTGCCATTGCCTCTAGGAAGACGATCGATATACAAAGAAGACGACAAGAATGGTATTCACATCCAAATGGTGAGTCTTTATTGAATTTGGTAACCCATACATCATTTGGATTGAAGCAAGCTCAGAATATAAGTTTACCTACTATCCTCTGCCTCTTGGGAAAATATACCCCATCAGCACGTCAACTCAACAGCCAACCAGATGATGGTGAGGGTAAAACCAGGGGGATTTCCTACGCAGAAGATAGGATCCCCCTAGGAGTTTCATGCTAGCGATTGAAGCATTGTATGAGGGATGAGGTTGGCATGGTCAAATAGCCAGGTTGAGATGACTGACCGTGCCATGGATAATAACCCCAGCACACTCAAAGGGTGAACTTCTTGAGGATTTATTTATACTCTGGTACCCTATTCTATCGACCACGCAAGGAGTATGAGGATTCATTTGTACTCTAGAATTACAATCAGCTTTACAATCGATACCTTGGGAATCGTCCAGGGCTTGGGTTTGATCCCAAGGCTTACAAGGTAGATCGAACGGTGATGTTCTTTGTCGTATTTGGTGAACGGACCATCGCTTGAAAGGTCGAGCATATCTGGAGAAAAGATTACATAAGGAATATTAGTATAACCTTCAATTGGGAAGATGCCAACTCGAGCCCACTCCTTCCGTCTGGTTTCCATGGCAGCATCAAGTTTGGCCTGGTAAGCTTTGATGATCTTTGAAGGCCAGTCAAGTTCGGAGGGGAAAGGATACTCCTGCCACACTTTACTGAAGGTTTCTGGCAAGACGTAGTGGAACTCTTGGGAGGAATCCATGGATGTAGTAGTGGATTGAGGACTCTCTGGATCCATGAGGAAGACATTGGCTAAGAGGGTCTATTTATACACCCAGTAAGGGATGGTTAGCTGATTCAAGGAAAATAGAGGGCCAAACTGCAAAGACCGCTACAATAATTTCCACTTGCATAGGGAATCGGTGTGCATGGAAGAAAAGCAAAGATGATTGTTCCCGATGCAGCTCTTTGGCGAAGTGACTACACTAGCACGCGACTACACCAGCACGTGTGGAGGAGGTGAAGACAAGTTTGAAACAGTAGCTGTCCTTGAATACGCCTGTGACAAAAGAAGCACCCATGACTTCGGTAGAGGAGGAGCCAAGCGGGATACAAATCAAAATTGGTGGGTCAATCGAAGAAGCACGAAGCAGGATTTGGTGAAGTTTACTATTACTCATAGCTTTGAAATCATTATTATTGCCAAAGCTAGGGGCACGTGCTATCGCCAAAATTTAGCCGATTGGTATTTGGGCTGGATCGGCTGATGGGCTGAATTTGATCGCCTTGGAAGAGGCGATTCTAGAGGCCAGTGGGCCATATATCCCTTATTTTTTACTCGAGTTAGGTATAGTTCAGCTTAAAGTAGGATTTTTAGGTATAGAAAGAGTTGTAGAAAAGTCAGACTTGTTGTCCAAGTCTCCGGACTATAAATATGTACCTATGTTCTATGTGATGAAATGATGAAATACGTTCACAGCAACTCATGTGTCCAATCTCTTTTGGCGCATCGCCACCCCGAACAATTAGGGTTTTTCAAGGTAATCGTCATGTTGCTCTAATGGCTCTTAGGTCCGTTAGGGCATTAGGGCGTGAACCATGTACTGAAGCATTTTTTATGGTACCGTTTGTGAGATGCATTAGTTACCTCGGCGAATCTCGTGGTAAGCTTTGCTTGGCGCGAGATCCGTCTCTACTTTCGCATGATTATTGATCTCTTTATGCATCTATGCTTCACGTAGTAGATCGATTTTCATGTTGCTCGTGTTATGCTAACTAATCGCTTGTTACAGTCCACGACATGCCGTTGTGGTGTGTGCACGCAACCTGCCGATCGATCAGCATAGCATTGGCGCCCTAGCTATACACGTCGTAATTTGTATCTGTCTAGATAGATTGACTTCTTTGGAGGTCCTGGTTTGAAGCCGATTTGACTATGCAGATCTTTTACATCATGTTTTTTGTTAGGGCTTGTTATTCATTTATCTTTGGACGTGGTTTTGGCTTCTGCTATATCTAATCATGCACGCTCGATAGACCATCTGATGTTTCTACATCGGTCGACTAGAGTACACGATACCTCATGTTTGCCGATCCTAGCGATCAGGCAGGAACTTAACATTTAGATCTGTTGTGTATGCTTTATAGGGAGAACAGGAGCTAACAATTACAACCACACAACCTTCTTGGCTGCAAGGTCAAGCCAGGTGGCATGCCCGCATCACCACGCACGACCAGGATCGGCTTCCCCCTGAGAGCCGATCGGAGCCGCACGAAAGGGAGACGAGTGCAGCAGCAGCGCGATCCCCGGCTCCCGTGTGCTCTGCACTCGAACCTCTCCGCTGGTATTTCGGTGCAACAGAAAATGGACCGCGGACGGTCCGTAGTTCAAGGATTGGATGGTCCGGAGTTCAAAACTTTTCAACACGCAGAAGCTCTGCTGGCCCGGTTGAACTTGAGGATTAGTACTGCAGACAGTTTGCACCCAGGTGCCGGATAGTCCGCAGTTCACATGATAAAAACCATCAGAAACTCCCAGGCCCTGCCCAGCCTCAAGACCTCAACTACGGATGGTCTGCACCCAGTTGCCAGATGGTCCATGGTTCTCGAGTCAAAAACCAACAGATCCCTATCCAAACTCTAGAGGAGTACTATGGACAGTCCGCCCTCCAAGGCCAGGCAGTCCAATTCAATCTTAAAACTATCAGCAGGGAACACAACACACTGGAGGTATTTCAACTTTAAGCTACGGACAGTCCGCCGTGGACATTCCCATCCACCAAAGAAACCACTAGTTTCTGACCACCGAAAAAGTTAGACCTACAGACAGTCCGCCCCATGGTCTCAGATAGTCTACAGTACAGAGTTTCAGCCTCTTTCAAACAACTTTTGAATAGAGTTTTTTCTTTCGCAAACCGAAGCGTTGTTAGCCCTGACGCAAATGCATCAACTATATGAGCAATGAGGCACTACAAGACCGTCAAGTAAAAGACATTGACCTCTCTTGATAGTATGGTTATCTATCCTATTAATCCAGTCAATTTCCATCCTCTAAGTACCGTTTGACCGGTAAAACAAAAACATATCTTTAGACCTTTGCCTTGAGCTATCCATCCATGAAGCAATCACCACGTTTCAATCTATGTTGACCAAGCTCAATTATCTCTGGACTCAACTCCCTTCAATACACTCAATTGAAACATTAGTCCACACAACGTTGTCATAATTACTAAAACACCAAATAGGGCCTAGATCCCTTCACTCGTTGTTCTTATTTCATTGTTACCATTGAAGATTACACCCAATGTACTTGTGAGGTGAAGGGGTCACAAAGGAACTAACTAAGACTTCATTCTCCCCCTCTAGTCATTGGTTCAAGTAGAATCATCAATTTTAGTCATTTACCTTGAATTTCTTATCAATATAGGTCTAGATACTCTACTCTATTTTATCTTAGAGTATATGGGTCTGCAGACTTATCCGCTACACTAGTTTGTTTAATTTTTTAGATAACGCCTATTCACCCCCTCTAGGCGACACTTACAATACTCTCGGAGGGCTTTTCTCCAACTACACTGTGGAGGTGCCTAGCTGTCCACTTTGCAGGGCTTCAATGTTGAAAAGTGCACATCACAACAAGGAGTCATGACCAGAGTCAGTCCACTCTAGTCCCTCATAACTGATTATGGAGCTATATATGTCATCTATACTTGAATCTATTTCTACAAATGGTATAGTGCTCAAAATGTTAGGTGTAGGCTTGTATGACCAAGAGGGGGTGGTGCATTAACCTAATTTAAAACTCCATAAAAAGTTCTTAGCCTAACAAACTCTAGGATTATAGTTCAATATATTGATTTTGAAAGAAAATATGCAAACCTACACATGCTAGTAACAACAATGATTAACTCATGTAAACTATTTAACTAAGACAAAGCTAACGGAGTGATTGCAAAAGACTAATCTATGAAACTATTTGAAAGTAAATTGTTAAAGTAAAGGAGGGGGGTAAAGAAACAGTCAAATTTTTTTGTGGTATTGATGGTTTGGCACCCATCCCTAGCCTATGTTGTGGAACACACCGAAGCGTATTGCCACCTTCTAAGTCCCTGTACAAGAGGAGGAGTCTTTCATTGACCATCCTAGCGAGGTGGAGCTCGAGCTTCCACAATTGTTTAGCAAGCTCCCGATTACCAAGTTCGCCTAGGTGTTGCCATTCACCAAGATTAATAGGCCAAGAAACCTTCACTTGATAAAGAACCAAATCACCAAGAAAGGATGAACATAAATTTTGCTCTAGATCAAATCCTTAGCTTTAAGTTAAGGGTCACATAATACACTATAGAATGGCTTTTATAGGAAAGCAAGCAAATATAGCTGTTGAGAAAAAGTTACCAAAAAGTAGTGTTCATCGGCTGAACTAATGTCCTCCTTTTTTTGCTCATTGTTGGTTGATTTGATGACTCGCAAACTTCATATTTGAAAAACTAGCTGTTATTGTGATGTCATTAACCGATGAACTTAGTATTGACCTGATCAGTTGATCCTATGAGTAGAAAAATCCTCCCAAGTGCTTGAAAATAGTTCTGTGTAACTTCATTGATGAATCGACATATGTTGTTTGTCAGTTGATCTGATGAGCGGAACCTTTTATAGCCAATCTTCCATCGATGAATGAGTGTATGTCATGGAGTGTTGGGCGATGCAATGGGTGTAGTTTCAGCCTGACTCAGTGTGAACCCAGCGTGGATGAGATGGACTGATACATAGTATCATCTGATTATCTGATGAGTAGTAAAAATCCCCATAATGTCCAACTATTTGAGTTCTTGATTTTTCTTGGCCATTTTTCTTACTTGAGCTCTATTTGCTTGATTCTTGTGATTTTGATTAGAGTTTGACTTGTGTGCGTCCAATTTGGCAAAGAAGCTAATGATTAATCCACTAGATCTTAATCCCTCTAAATTGTGTGGACTCTATACAATATACTATAAAACCCTATCGAGTAAGGTGTTCCTCCTCAAGACATATGGACTAGAAAGGTCCTTAATCTTGAAGTGAACTCTAGAAATCCAAGAGAAGTGCAAGTCTTCAAGAATTCTAATTTGAGAGCCAAAACATTTACATATATTAATTTCTGCATTTCAAAACCACATTAGTGACATAATCAAGTTGTCAATCAATCGCTCAAACTTAACCTAGATGCACACATTAGGTAAGGCCGTGCTGAGTACCATTTTTGCATAATGTAACAAACTTTATATTTGGAAGAGATTAGTGGTATGCATGCGGTAAATATTCTCAAAGTAATATTCTTTATTATTTAGTTTCTATGAGCATCCACTGTCTTTCGCGTTGGCAATTTCATGGCTACTTCTACTCAAGGCTATTTGAAAGAATTAAATGTTAAGCTACCTCTGAATTTTCTCTTTTTACTATGCATTATGCCACATGATTTTCCATGCAAGTGTTTGTAAAAAAACAGCAGAATTTCCGTGCAGGCTACCATCAAAGTAGTCTGTCACACCTAGAGAATTCCCAGTACACTGTTTACTTCCATGTCGGGTCAAACTTGGTACCCTTATTAAAAAATTATTATGGCGGCCTCAAATGTGTGAGCTGCACCTGCAGAGTCTTCAGCGATGTAAACATCCAGAGCAAACCTGTTGCTAGCAACGAGATGAAGTGTATTAAAAATAAGGTGGTGGATGTTGTTTTCATGCGCTGTGTGATAGGTCCATGTTGCCAGCACTATCTTTAATTGATTATTATTGTTCTCAGGATATGCTGAGAATCTATCAGGGACCTTTCAGTTTGGGAATCTAACATATTACCGCAACACATACATCTGCGCGTGATTATAGCTGCTACCTGATTTGTGATGAGCAAATTGATTACAATAAGGTCAATTCCTTGATTACATCGATCGGAGATTTTTTTTCATATCTTCCGACGTCTCTATTATAAATTGGAGACTTCTCTTAAAACATCCACATTAATCCTTGTGAGAGATACTAGAAAAAAAGATAGATTTTAGAAATCCTTACAATATTAAAAAACATGTGGCCATCTATTGGTAGATATATAAAAATATTAACAGCCATTAGTTTATTATGGATTTAATTTAGAATAAGTACATAGTTTCAGTAACACCTGGGTCCAAAGTTTAGAACTGCCATGTTAGAATTACACAAAAAAATTACAGCATAGAGCATGTGAAAAGAATAGTGGAGTACCATCAATTTATAGACAACAAAGGCTGAATAATTCAACTAATTAAATTGGCACTGATTGATCGAAGTTGCAGCTGGGAGCACAAATATACTTTTCAGTAACCCACAATCAAGCATTATTGTAGTCTTTATGCTTGTCCCCACTCGTACACTTGTCGCCTAATGAGCTTCATAGTCCAAAACTAAGACCAAATACAGCTTAATTGTTTAAGAAAATGAAAGCTAACCTGAACGCTAGTCCCTAGTCACACTTTTTGCTCTTATTCACACACTTGTTGCCAAATAAGCTCAGGGTATAAAAAAGTGAATTTTATAATGTAATTTTACATTTACTTTAATATATCATTTATGAGCAGGGAGAAGATATATGTATATGGCTCACTTCTTAAAGGAAGGGAAAATTAATTCGTGCTTGTGTGTCCCTACTTAATTACACACATATATCACCACATAAGCTTAAGCTACCATATAATTGAACCGGAATACTCCCTCCTTCCATAAATACATGAATATTATGGGAGAAGGGAGTACCATCCAAATAAAACCACTTCTAGATGAAGTTTTAATATCCCTGCCGTACCGTACCATATTTCTCATCTGTCAGTTTCTATGCTATGCACACATAGAAGAGGAACCAGGCGACCATCAATCATGATTGCTCGAGGCCTAAAGATTCGCTGACTATGGTAAGCTCACAAACCGGGCACCTGCAGCCACAGCCACTCCGTTCACCTTTTGTGGAATTCTCAAAAGCTAAGTATGGAAGGACGGCAGAGAGGCTTTTGTTTCGGGGACCCTTTGATTTCTGCCTGCTGAAACTAAAGCGTCATGCATCACGTCGATCCATACCTAGCTCGCTAGCTAATTAATTCCTCTCTCCCCGGCCTGTTTGCAAATGATCCGCGGCTTTCCAAAGATCTCATCGCTGCCCCACCGAGCTTAGAAAAGGATCTCCCAGACAGCCACAGCTTTAAGCTGCTGCTGCTTCACTCGTGCACACCACTTGCAGCGGCAACCTTTTTTCATTTCTTCTAGTCTTAGATCTTCCATGGCATTATATCGTATTACTCAGTCCATAAGCAATATAGCAGACATCACATGTGGGCCAGGACACTTTTGTTTTGCCCACGCATGCCATGTGAGCATATAGTTCTTGTGGCCGAACTTTGGCACCTTTGGTGGAACAGATCATACAAACTAAATGGATTTACCATGCGTTGTAACAGAGATTTGAGTGCTGCTTCTTATATATGCCACGTAATAGTATTGCATGCATGTAACCATAAAAAAATCTATAAAAGTTATAAATAGATAGCTTCAGTGGATGGTGACGTGGCATGCCACTAAGTGGGTTCTTTTGATGACATGACTTCATGCATGTAGAAGAATCTCATAGTGTTAGAGAAAGAAGATAAATAAAAATAGATGTGGCCAAATGTCATAGCTACAACAGACTACATATATACTAGTAGAGTACTAGTATAGAAAATCTTACAATATGTATGTTAGCCATCACCCGTGAGCACTGGAAGATGGGTCTGCTTTAAGGACAAAGTTTCTATGGTTTTTTGTCAGAATAATACCACACATTTATAATTTACTGGAGAAGAAAAATTTAGATAAACACGCTTGGTCATCAAATGGATCAGTCCACGGTAATAAGTGCAGCAAGAAAACGCGTGGATCTTTTTTTCTTCTTCATGTAATGGCATACGAATATATGGTCGATAAATAGGCGCGAGGTCCTGCCAGACAACAGCGCCACATAGACGTGAAATTCTAGAAGAAGCCACATATGAGGCATAGACTACAAACAATTATTAAGGGTCCCATTGCTAATCCGTTTGGACACGATGATCAATCATTCAATTAATTTGTAGCCATCCATCTTTATCAGGGAATTAGTTCTTTCCTCACCATCAAAGAGAAAAAGTAGTTGCAACTGTGAACGCCTAGACAAAATGACATGATATAGATACAGAAGGCAGCCCCTTTGTTCCACAAGGGGCATCCAGTTAACCACACGATATGTATATATAATATATGCGGTGCTCTTGCCGTCCTTGACTCCTTGTCACAGTCTATAAATTAAAGTCATTGGCAAGTCACACCACCACAAAACCCTAGTTTGCCCCTTGCCCCAATATGCCCACTCACCCAATAACAACACGACAGGGAGTAGCTGGCAAAGCTTAAGCAACCCATGCATACACACAACAGCAGCAAGATACATCAATTACATAATATAATAGTAGCTAGCATCATGGAGGCAACACTGGACTGGAGCGCTGCTGCTAGTAGGCGAAGGGGTACGGGTTGGCGGCGATGGTGTCCTCCATGCACTGGATGAGGGCGGCAAGAGACTGTAGGTGCGCGCTGAGCTCGATGGTCCGGGCCTGCAGCAGCGCGTTCTCGGCCTGCACGGCGGCGCAGCGTCGCCAGGCGTCTTGGGCGGCCGTAGCCATGGCGCCGTTCCTAGGCTCTCAACGCGGCCACTTGGGCCGTGAGGTCGTCCAGCTGCCGCTGCTTGCGCGCGCGGGAGCGCTGCGCGGAGAGGCGGTTGGACTCCTTGCGCTTGCGCTTCCTCTCCGCGGTGACCGCGGCCAGGTGCGGGTCGCAGAAGCTGCTGGGCACCTCCGACCCGGCCGACGACGGCGACAGTGGTCACAGCAGACGACGACAACATGCCGGGAGAGGCCATGACGATGTTCTTTGTTTGTTTCTTTATGATACTATATGTCGATCTCACCGATATATTAATAGTTACCTGGTTGATAATCACTTTTTTGCTGGACTTTACTATGCACTAAACCTCCCAAGAACTGAGATCTCGCACGTTACTTGCAGCCGGTTAATTATGAGAAGACATAGAACCAGTAGAGGAAGACGACGGAGAGGGACTGCACGAGAACGGTGGATGTTATCATAAACACGGGGGACGAAAGAGGAACAGCAGCAGCGGCATCAAAACGTCCTGTGGCAAGAGCATGGACAAGTCAGAAGAGCAGGCAGCCTGAATGACGAAAGAAAAATCCAGCTGAGTTTCCCCTTGGCTGGCAGAAACAAGGTGGTTCTCAGGCTCTCGGGTAGGAGGAGGAATTCCGGCAGAGTCTCCCCCTGCCCAACCAAGGATCCCAGGGTGAAAATTTCGGCAGAGTGACGACCTAAACAGCAAGGTTTCTGGTGAAAAAAAATTCGGCAGAGTAACAGCTGGACTGACAACTATAGGTAGCTCAGGTTTCTTGCGGCAAAACGAAATCCGGCAGAGTCTTTGCCCTGGTCAGCAAGGTTTCTGGCCAAGAATTCCGGCAGAGTTTTGGTACAGAGTCTCTGACGCCGAGAAGGTTCGGGACAGAATCTCCAAGACACAGGGAACTAAAGCAGAGTGTAGTGATGGGATGGTGAGGGCCGGCAGAGAGAGGCCGGTCAGCAGCTGCAGCGGAGCAGCATGCGGCTGCAATGAAACCTAGAGAGGCGAGTAGGGAGAGGGGGGAAAAGGGAATTGGGGCTTGGACGGGGCTCTCAATTTATAGCCGGAGGAGAGGAGTTCTGGAGCCTTGTTCGCTTTGCTTAGGCGTTAAGTGGGGTGGGGTGGGAAAAACTAAGCGAAAGGTGTGCGGTGGTGGTGGAGAAAGCGACCACGGGGAAAAGAAAGCAAAGCAGCTAAAGAAAAGAAAGAAAGAAAGAAAGCAGCGAGGGAAAGCGAGAGGGAGGAGGGGAGCAGAGGCCGTTGGAATCTCAGGTTAGGTGTCCGGCTCCGGCACCAGGGATTCCGTCCATCCCATTGCGTCTTGGGGTTGGCTTAACTTGCTTGGGTGCTGCTGGGGGATGCTGCTGCAGCAGCATGGATAATTGGAGATGGATCGTTAACCAGGGTTAAGGCTACGGAGCCATCTGCACACAGCACACTTGACACTCGCAAATTCCATCATATGCTAGTCAAGTCAAAAGCCTTAAGACTGTGACATTGACATGTGCGACTGAGCATCGGTTTTCTATTAATCACCTCAAGGTTGATTTATTAACTTGTTATCACTCGGTTTTCTTATCACCCATTGTATCAACTATACAACAAGATTCATGCTGGAATGTTGGGAATTCGTGAGAACAGGCCAACCTTTTTTTTTTACATTGCATGTTCAGTTTTGGTGGGAGCATGACTTCTCGCTTGCTGTTTCAATTCATTTCATTTCCCTTTTTCTCGTCTCGTTTCCTAACAGCTATTATTGGAGAGGCGGAGCGAGCGGATGGGACGGCCGGAGATCCTAGCGCCAGCAGCCCCAGTGCTCAAGGTTTGAATGCGTACAAGTGAACTTGTACGTTTTACTATGTGCTCTGTTCTACGTGTATAATAAAATTCTTTTCTCTGTATTTTGTTCTGCACTTATAAAGTTTTGTGCATCTATTTTGTCGTACATATATGAATTTTTGTTCTATCCGTGTAAAGTTGTGTCCTGTGATTTTATTTCACACGTATAAATTTAAAATTTTTATTATAAGAAGCATGATGATGTGATTAAAAGTTGATTTGGACTCACGGTTTGGTAGTTAGTGACGATGGTTTTTTAGCCTGCATCCTCCGTGGGGTCTAAATAAAGAAAAAAAAAAAGTAAACCAATTTGCGTACATTTGGCTAGTTCTAAGGCTGCAGAAACCGGCACCTGAGAAGCTCATGTTGTGTAGTTGGTTGGCTACAGGATTCTAGGTGATCTTTGTTTCCGTTTTTAATTATTTTTTATAACAGATTTACTTCTCTTCGGCTTGATATTCGTTTATCCACTAGTCACGTTGTTTTATGTCTGTTTTGGGCATGTTTTGTTACATTACTGCATATATATAATTATTATTTAATGTTGCACTGTAATTTTTTATTGGGTTATGGAATTTTGATATATGACTGGTTGATTGCATTTTATTAGTTGCCTATGTGGTCGAGAAAAATGTGACTGATGGGTTAAATTTCGTCGGTCATCCTATGGAGCTGTTCGATGGACATCGGAAAGTTATAAAATGTGACTGATGACCTGATGAGGAGGCACACCCTTTTCATAATCTGGTTAATTTCTCAAATATTCTCATCTTGCTTTTCAATTCTCTCTGTGCATGACGTCTCTTAATCCAATTGGCCTAAAAGGTGAATGATTTAAGCATGGTTTTTTGTTCAAGTGGTGTGATGGGCTTTCTCAAGTCTCCACCACACGGAAAAAGTCCTCTGGTCCCTCTTTAACTGTGGGCGAAGTTTGAAGAACCCCCCAGAATAATAAAACCAGGCACTCCGAACATCTAAACACTTCAAACCGGACATGCTAAATTATAGGTTTTATGCATATAACATACCGCGCGTACCATATACCTTCTACGCATAACTTATTCTATTGCACATAATTTATACCTTGTGTGCATAACTTGTGCTTGAATAAATAAATAAATAGCGAAGAAAGAAAAAGAAAGAGAAAAAAGCAACACGTCAGCTTTTTATCTTTCCACTTCTGGATGTATAGTGTCAGGCTGACGAAGCCCAAGAGCAGACTTTTGGTGGGCAGTCGCGTTGTGTGGGCACATGGGCAATTAGGCTCTGCTTGGTTGTTCCTCCTCCCATAGTCTGTTTCTAGCCCGTGGCCAGGTCAGAGGTACCTTACCTTGATATCGCCTAAAGGGGATGAATAGGCGTAACTGGAAAATTACACCACTTAAAACACAAAATTAGCCCTCACACCGGATAGTCCGGGGAACGCTACCGGATAGTCCGGCAGAATCGGATAGTCCGATAGTGTCTATCGGACACTTCGATACTTATTGAGCTATACAGAGCAGTTCCACTTATTTCTCTATTGATGCTGAGCTTATCAACACTGCACACCTGCACTCAATCACAAGAACTTGCACACGAGCAGTATCGGAAGCAAATAATGCAATGCAAGTATGAAATATGGAAAATCACAAACCACAAGCACTAAGCTTGAGTCTTCCGGTAGGGGCACATCACACAAAGACACTGTATTTTGTTTCTGAGGTTTGGGCACACCCGCAAGTGTCGTATGTCCTCGTTAAGGCGCTCATCAAGAGCTCGAGTCTTTTTCAACTCACTGGCCTCCCCTTCTCACCACCAAGGCCGACAAGGTGCTCACTGCAGTGCTCCGAAGAGCGGGGGTAATCACCTACAGGAGAAGTGGCACCCACAAGCCGAGTGCTCTTCGGTTCGCTCTCGCCGTGTAGGCAGAGACCTCCAAGAGTAACACAAACGCTTTCGGAAAATGCTTGCCAACTTGCTCAGAAGCTAGGTGCTCACCATGAAGCTCACACAAACTCACAAATCTTCTCCCAACTCAAGAATCTCACAAGCTTAGCTCAATCTCATAAAGAGAGTGCTGGGGAGTGTTTCTTAGAGCATCTGGATGAATATGGACATGGAGGGAAGCAGCAACATCAACAGGTAGAGAGGGAAGAGTATAAATACCCAACTCCCCAAAACTAGTCGTTGGCTCTGTGTCAGAGCCCCACCGGATAGTCCAGTGGCATTTACCGGACAGTCCGGTAGAAGGCAACTAGCCGTTGAGATTCAAACCCCCTCTACCGAACAGTCCAATAGAGCTCACCAGATAGTCCGGTAAGGGGTTCCCTGTCCAGAGGCTAAGGCAGAAAGCCTTGCATCACTAGGTAAGAGGTGTAGGTGTTAAGCTCCATAAGAGATACACCTAACTAGGAATGGTAGCACAAGAAAAGGTCAGAGAGATCACTCTTAGCTCTAGGCTCAGCCTTCACCGGATAGTCCGGTGAGGCTTACCGGACAATCCGGTGAGCCCACTCTCAGCACAAGAACAACTCACGAGGAGTGTTTTGGCTCGACACTCTCTGAAGTAGCTATGAGCACATGCTGACTAGTGACTTCCAAGCTTCGCTTCCCTCTTGATAGTACGACAAACCTATACTCAAGATAAATATAAATCTTGATGAAATCCGCTTGAGTCTTGTCTTGATGAATAATACCATCTTGAAATATATCAATAGAGGGGGATAGCTAAGCTGAGCTTCTTCCTTTGCGAGCAATCCTCTTTGAGCTGAATAATTGGGCTTCAATTTAGAAAACCTCTTCAATAGGTAAATGGAGTACATTTGCTATATCCATTAATTCACTTGATCTTGATTATAATTGGCTTTGATATTCAATAGTGTGTATCCATGATGAGCCACTTATTATAAGAGAAATCCAATTTCAGTCGTGACGTCCAAATGGAAGAGATAGAACCCAAGTCACTTTTGTCAATATGAAAATCAAATGCCTCAAAGTGCATCATAACAAAAAACCAACTAAATCCCGTACTTAGGCAATGTCATCCATTAGAGATAGCCAATATGACCATGACATAGACAAGTGATCATATAGATGTATTACTAATGTCATGGTATCCACTTGTAGATGATCTATGGCTAGAAATACTGCTTGTGTCAATAGATATACAATATACATTCAATAGCCATCATTATGTGGTAGATATACATTGACAACCACAATACTCAACATATGAGTGATTCATGCTCAATTATGAGATATATTTATTACAATTCAAAACATCTCACAAAGAGATTAGACCTTTAATCGCATTGTCACTCAACACCAAAACCACTAAGGAGCCTTGCTGCACTTACAATCTCTACCTTTTTGGTGATTGATGACAACCCCGAATAATGCTTACAAGAGATAGTCAAATTAAATGCATGAATCCTTAGATATTTGGTATGCTCCCCCTAAATATGTGCTTGAGTTACAAAAACTCGAATTTGAGCCGCATATGCCCAAAAACACATATTTCGTGCTAGGAGAGCTCCTCCTATATCTTAGCATTCCAAAACCACACAGGAAGAAGGAAAACACAAAGTAAACCAAAATATTAAGAATTGGTTGTGCATCCACTGCCTGTCACCGGATAGTCCGGCAGCCATCGCCGGACAGCCCAGTGCACCGGATAGTCCGGCGGGCTTCACCGGATAGTCTGGTGACTGCAATCTGCACACACCAAATCAAAACCACAAGGCCACAAAAAGTCACAAAGACAAGTACATAGCTACTAGCATATATTACACATAGATATGCATCTACTTCACACAGATCACACAGGAGATAAAAATGTTTTGAAATTATTACACGAAATGTGTCCAACACGTGATACTAAGAGTTCAACACATGAACTAGAGAGTACAGCTGAAAAGAAATCGAGAAGCTAAAACATGCTGCAAGCGGCTTCAAGATCTGCTCTGAATCTGCACTAAGCCTGCTGCTGCTGCTGCACATCTCATGATACTCCCCCTGCAACCAACCAATCTGCACTAAGCTTTAATGCACAATTCTCCCCCTTTGTCATTAAGCACCAAAAAGACGAGAAGTAGGGAGAAAAATACCTCAAGGGCTCACTGAGTGCCCTGATCCCATCCTCCACTAGAGCTACCACCCTGGTCTCCACTCTGAAAGAATCCACCACTAAAGCTGGCCCTGCTAGAGTACTGAAGACCACCCTGAGGTGTGGTGAAAGGAAGTGGTCCTGACATGCTCGAGGTGGCCATGGTGGAAGAGTAGCCTAAGTACCCTGAGTAAGTAGCTATGTATGGGTCACTCAAGCCAAAGAGAGCCTAAGCAGCTGACTGAGCAAAGGCTCCCAAGGAGTCTGAAGGTGGATGAGGCTGCTGCTGCTGGAACAAGTGCTGTGGAGGTAGAGTGAACTGAGGTGGCTGGATGTACTGAGGTGGCACTGAAGATCCACCAACCTATCCCTAATCTGCATAGTATCCAGCAAATGGATCCGAGAACTCCTCCTCATCAACCTCTGTCTCTGCCTCAACCTCCCTATCAGGTGATGGCTGCATGCCAAGATGCCTCTCAATGCCCTTCAGCCTATTCTCGTTCTGGATTTGCTTCTCATATATCATTCTCTTTTCAGCCTTGTCCTTGGCCCTGAAGCACTTGAGAGCACCCATGATGGCCTTGAAAGCCTAAACGACCAGTGAGGTGCTCCTCCTCCTCTCACTGGTGTACTGGCCCTTGTCTCTCCTCCTCTGAGGTGAGTCTCTGCTCCTGAGGCACTGGGGCCTGCTGACTCTGGTGAGGCACAGAGCCTGAAGGAGTAGCTGAAGGAGGGGGCACGATGGGACGCTTGACCACCTTAATATGAAGTGGCTGATGCACAACATAACACACATATTTCATCCCAGTTGCATTATCAATCACTGCCATGATGATGCGGGCAAATGCACAACTCCTGTATGGATCTAATGAAATGGCCTTGATCTCCTCCCATATGAAGTTGGTGACACTGAACGATAAAGCACCCTTCCTCATCCTAGCAAGCAGGTTCTTCTCATAGAGAGGAATGTTTGAAGCATCTCCTGCTCTAGGTGCCAACTTCTTCTAAACATCCTGTGAAGAGAGGCATAGAAAGTGTATATGCCTACAGCAAACCCACAGTATCCCTGTTTCTAAGGTGGATACATGAATTTCATATCACCATCAGGAAGACACTACTCTAAGTGAATCTTGGGACGGTTGAGATCTGAATAAATTTTCCCAAGTGTGGCAGCAAAGTCAGCGTATGAGAGAGTGAAAACCTCTCCCTCTATCATCCAAGCCATCTCCCACTTTCTATAGTCACCATCGGTGTCATTGAAGTACATAGTGGCATAGAATTGAGCGACAAGCTCCACAATCCAATCATGTTGGAAAGCCATGACCTCCATGACATGTTGCCTCTTACAAGCCTCAATGATCTGATCGAAAATCTGATTTTTCTTATCAGTCATGTACTTCCAATCAATCCACTGGTCATCTGTCACAAGATGCTCCGTGGAGAGGATCACAATCTCATAGAAATCTTCCTGGAATCTGGTGTGAAACCTCCAATCAAAAGCATCTCTCTTCTCAACTCTAAAATCTTTCCTCCTCTACATCCTGATCTCCTCAACCTCGCCTCTCACCCTATAGTTGATTGCTGGCTTGTTAGGAGGCCTAAAAGGTTTCATTGTTTTTCTTGCCAAAGGTTCTTCCTGAGTTGCATGCTTTTGTGGTACAGCTCCTCATGTCTTTCTTCATCCTCTTCCTGATCATATTCCTCTTCCTCATCATCACTACAAGAGGCAGGACCCTTTCCGTGGGGCTTACAAGAAACACGATAAAGTTCGTGGGTTTTTTTAAATTCATCGGGCACAGACTAGCCCACGAACTTATGTGCAATAAGCTCATGGGTTTATGGGTGGCGAGAAAATTAAAATAAATTCGTCGGTTTTGGCTAGGGGCCGATGAATTTAAATAAATTCGTCGGTCCTAAACTGTGTCCGACGAACTTATTTGACCGTCATTTTTTTTTGAATTTTTGTTAAATTCATCAGGCCCCCCTAACCCACGAAATTAAGTTAACTTCGTAGCCGCATTAGGAGGCCCACGAACTTAATCGTAGCCCCTTTAATATACAGACCGCCGCCCCCCTCAGTCTCTCTCCTCTCTCCCCTCTCCCCACCCCGCAAGATCCAGCTGTCGCCCCCTGCTCCTCGCTTCGCGCTCGCCATCGTGCCCCTACCTCGTGCGCCGCCACCGCCGCCGACGGCGAGGACGGCCATTGCCGCCACCGGATCCAGCCACAGAAGACCGGCTACGGGGAGGACCGCTGCCGCCGCCACCGGGGAGGTCAGCCCCCCGCCTCCCTTCTCCGGCCCCGTGCCCCCGCAGAGCTGCTCGACCTCGCACTTGCTCCCATGCACCGCAGTGCGGGCTGCCGTCGCCTTCCCCCTCGCGCTGTGAAGCGAGCCGCCGTCGCCTTCACCCTCGCACCGTGGAGCGGGCCGCCGTTGCCTTCCCCATCGTCCTCCACCACGGCCGTCCTCCTCTGCCACGGCCCTCCGCTTTGCCTGCTCCCAGCCGCCGCCTCCCCCACCTACCATGCATTCGCCCCTACATGCCACGGCTGCGGGCACCCTGGCGGAGGCTGCGGCGTCCAGGGCCAATCCGGCATCCAGGGACGTCGTCAACCGCCAACGCCCTCCCCAAATGAAGGTGCCGGCTCAGATTTGGTGTGTAGATTTGGTGTGTATCTTAGTTGATAGGAAATGATTCTGTGTGTTTGTAGATTTATGTACCGTTGATAGAAAATGATATTACGAAGGATTGAATGTTCATACCAGATTTATGTTAACTCCGATGGATTGTATGCGATTATATGATGTTGTATGATTTTTCTAGTTTTTTTTTTTTGAATTTTTTGTGATTTTTCTAATTTTTATGTGACTGTAGTTTTTAATAGAAAAATAATTTAAATTCGTGGATTAAAGGAACCTACAAAATTAACCATTAAATTTGTCGGGCCACAAGGAGCCGACGAATTTACTCCCAGATCCGATTAAATTCGTCGGGCCGTAAGGAGCCAATGAACTTATCTTAATTTTGTGGGCCCTGACGAACTTAATTGTATAATTTCGTCGAGTTAAATTCGATGCATAAATTTGATGGTTGGCTGACGAAATTAGTGTAAGTTCGTGGGTATAGGCATAAATTCGTGGGTATCTGGCTGACGAACTTTAACTAGTTTCTTGTAGTGTTAGGCTGCATCACAAAGGTTGCATCATCCACACTGTCATCATCTGAGGATGTGGCTGCAGCCTCTACCTCATCTGAGATATGCATATCGCCACGAGGAGTGGGCTGCCTGGGTCCATGCCGTGATCTGATAGTTCTCCCCCGCTTAGAACCACAGGCACCGGTGTCCTCCAAGGGAGAAGAGGTGTCACTGCCAGACGGAGGGCGAGATCTCTTGGCCGGTACCTTGTTCCTCACATACTGCCTGATTGGCTCTTCCCCAGCAATCTCCACAAGCCTGAGATGCATAGTTTTGGATTTAGAACCACAAAAAAAAATACATAACAAAGGTAGTGATATGAAATTGGAATGATTTCTTGGTCTCAGGCTGGATCGAAGAGATAAACATGATGAAATATGTCACTAAGACATGGATGAAGCCATGAAATAAGTTTAGGGACTCATAGAACAAATCTAGAGCTGAAAGACCAACCGACCCAGGGCCTCTGGGTATCACCGGATAGTTCGGTGGCTTCCACTAGATAGTCTGATGGCGCCGGACAGTCCAGTGGCCGCCACCAGATAGTCCAGTAGCGCCTAGTGACCTAGAATCATGGATCTCCCAAACTATCCATGGGAAAGATTTGATTTCCTAGGGCATGATAGATATTCATTGCAGAAGTACTTCTACCAAGGGAAACATTGAGCATTGCACCAGGGAGAGACATTGGGCAAAAAGAGCGCAAAATACCTTAGAGAGAAAGCCCTAGGGAAAAACTGATGGAGAGGCCGGTGGAATCGGATACTCCGATGAAGTAGCAGCCAATCCCCACCAAAAGTTCCACAAATCCACGGAGAGAGGTGGAAATCACCCTTGAAACGCCCCACTCAACCCGGGTGGCAGTGAAAACGGGTGGAGTTCGCAGTGGAAAGACAATGGGGGTAAAACACACAGTGGATACCCCTTGGACCGTGGGAGAGGGTAAAATCCGCGTATACCGGATAGTCCGGTGGCCCCTGCCAGATAATCCGGTGACACCGGATAGTCCGGTATGAGGCGCTGGATAGTCCGGTGCAAGTGATTTTGCTAGGCTGACGCTAAAGATTTGAGAATCTGTGCCATATCCATTTTATTATTGACTTCTTTATGGACACAGATCCTAGGGGAATCATATTTTTGTTAATGCATTTGGTCAAGAGATGATTTAGTTGAAGGAGATGAGCTTGAAAGAAATTTCTTTTGCAACACAAGATGATTTTTGAATTTGAGCTCAGAGAGAGATCTCAATATATGTGGTTAGATACAAACAAGCATTACCTTTATCTTGTTTTTGAGCTTCTGTGATTTGTGCTTTGATTGTGGGCTCTATAATGATATTATAAAGCTCTGCAGGCTGTTCCGGAGGTGTTTCAATGTCATTCATCTCACAGCAGATCACTCTTGCTGTAGGTCGGACTTCTATCATATTGCAATGAACTTTGCGGCTTAAAGCATTGGCCACTACATTGGCCTTGCCCGGATGGTAGTGTATCTCCAGATCATAGTCTTTTATCAATTCTAACCATCGTCGCTGCCTCATGTTGATTTCAGGTTGAGTGAAAATATATTTGAGACTTTTGTGATCGGTGTAGATGTGACATGTGTTGCCTAACAGATAGTGTCTCCATATTTTTAGTGCATGAACGACTGCGGCTAACTCAAGGTCATGTGTTGGATAGTTTACTTCATGTTTTCTCAATTGACGGGAGGCATAAGCAATCACTCTTCCTTCTTGCATCAGGACACAGCCAAGTCCATTACCGGAGGCATCACAGTACACCTCAAAAGGCTTGGTAATATCTGGTTGAGCTAGCACTGGTGCTGAGGTTAACAATTTCTTCAAGGTTTGGAAAGCTTCTTCACAATTCGGATTCCAAATGAACTTGGCATTTTTCTTGGTCAATGAGGTCATGGGTTTTGCAATTTTGGAGAAATCTTTGATAAAGCGGCGGTAGTAGCCCGCTAAACCAAGAAAACTCCGGATTTCAGTCACGGTCTCTGCTTGTTTCCAATTTAGCACATCTTCTACTTTGTTAGGGTCAACTGCGACTCCCTTTTCAGATAGCACGTGACCCAAGAAACCCACTTCTTTCAGCCAGAACGCACACTTGCTAAACTTGGCGTAAAGCTTATGCTCTCTAAGCCGAGTGAGCACGACCCTCAAGTGTTCTTCATGTTCTTTTTCATTTTTGGAGTAGATTAGTATGTCATTTATGAATACCACCACGAACTTATCGAGTTCATTCATAAACACCGAGTTCATCATATACATGAAGAAAGCCGGTGCGTTGGTTAGTCCAAATGACATGACCAAGTACTCATACAAGCCGTATCTGGTAGAGAATGCTGTCTTGGGTATATCCTCTTCTCTAACCTTTATCTGATAGTAGCCAAACCTTAGGTCAATTTTTGAAAAGACCTTAGCCCCAGCTAACTGATCAAATAGAATGTCGATGTGTGGCAGTGGGTATTTGTTTTTGACGGTCACTGCATTCAGTGGCCGATAGTCAACACACAATCTTTTCCCACCATGATCCTTTTTCTCAACAAAGAGAGCTGGACAACCCCACGGTGATGAACTAGGCCTAATGAACCCTTTGTCTAATTGTTCTTGTAACTGTGTTTTCAATTCTTTCAAATCATCAGGTGGCATCCTGTATGGTCTTTTTGACACAGGTGCCGTGCCTGGAACGAGTTCAATGGCAAACTCTACATCCCGTTTTGGTGGTAGTCCAGGGAGTTCTTCCGGAAACACGTCCGGGAATTCACATACTACCGGTATCTTTTTAACCTCTTGTAGTTCAGTCGCATTAACCGTGGGGGTCATGTGTTTTTGATTTGGCATGTGTATCAGCATAGCCTTGCCGTTAATGCCTGACCTTAATTGTATTGTCCTGCTGCCAACGTCCAGGACTGCATCGTGTTCTTTCATCCAATTCATACCTAAAATAATATCAATCCCCTGGTGTGGTAGTACCACACGGTTGATGATAAAATTTTCTGTGCCAATGCTCCGCTTAAGTTGTCTAACCCCCAAACTGGTTTCAATAGGTGATCCCGGTGCTGTAATTTGATAGTTTTCTTTCAACTTGTACATTTTTATCCCATGCCTCAATGCATATGTTTTACTGATAAAAGTATGTGTGGCCCCAGAATCAAATAACACGACGGTCGGTTGACCGTTGATCATGAACGTACCAGCAAGCACCGGTTCTCCGGCGGAAATCTGATCCATGTGCACATAGTGCACACGACCCATCTTGGGCATGGGTCCCTTCGGCTTGCTCTGTTGACTTCCACCAGCTGGGGTAGGACCCTGTATCTTGCGGGGTGCCCTACAGTGACGACTGAAGTGACCTATCTTGCCGCAGTTGAAGCACGGATCACCCGGCCCCGGAACGATGGGAGCACGGGGAGCTGGCAACTGTGTGGGTGCTCGATAGATGGGGTACTGTTGCAGCGGTGCCGCCCGATGAATCCACCTTGGTTGGTTGGGCCGGACCACATAGCGAGACTGCTGAAAATTTTGCTGTTGAGGTTTGTATGCGGTCTTCTGCTTCTGTGAAGGGCCCGTCGCTGATGTGTTGACTAGTCTTTTGCGCTTCTGATCCTCGTTAGCAGCACGGAGACGATTCTCCATTTCGAGAGCAATGTCTACCAGCTCAGTGAAGCTCTGGTAGCGCCGTGCCAGGTGAGTCCGGAGGGTAGGGTCAAGGCCCTCTAGGAGTCTCTCGGCCCGCTCCGGCTCAGTAGCAACATCTCTCGGAGCATACTGAGAGAGGTGGATAAAGATCTGCACATACTGCATGACGGTCCTGTTTCCTTGCCTAAGATCTCGGAACTCACGTCGCTTTTGTTCCATCAAACTTGCCGGGATGTAATGAGCCCGGAAAGCCTGACGGAACTCCTCCCATGTGGGCTCGTGGCCCTCTTCCTGCATGGCGAGGAAAGTGGCGTACCACGCTCCCGCAGGCCCATGAAGAAGCTGAGCAGCAAATCGAGCCTTCTCTTGCTCATTGATCCCTGGCAGAAGGGTGAACTTGGACTGGACGGTACGAAGCCAGTCGTCTGCCGCCAGTGGCTCGGGGCAATTGGTGAAAACCGGGGGTCGCAGCCCCTCGAAGTCCTGGTAAGTAATGCCACGTGGCCGGTACTCCCGCGGCTATTGTTGCCCACGGGCCTAGCGGTCTTCTGCTAATAACCGAATCAGCTCAGCTTGTTGGACCACCAAAGTGGCCAGCTCCGGCGGGGGTGGAGCGCCTTGCGCTGACTGCCCCGATGACTGACCAGTGCGAGTGTTCACCATCTGCAAAATGGAGTCATACGGGTTCAGTCCAATAGCCCTTGCGCAAAGACATGGTGATAGAAAGATCATAGGGCTATAAGCAATTTGTGAGTACAGGTAAATTTATAATAAAACAGTTAGACTCTGTCTCGCAAGGCCAAGCAATAGCACGCTGTCACCGGGTTGTGCAATTCACGTGAGTAACAATAGCTTCTGACTCTTAACCATTTGATTACCAGAACGACCGACTAGGTCTGATCATCATTAGAAAAGTTGTCCTAAACTCTTAGGCTTTGCACAATAGAAGCAGCTGGACTCCGAGTTTCAAACTCAATTGTGCCATTTTCCAAGCTTAAAGGCATCGCATCATTCCACATTGTCCATGCGCATCCAGTAGTTACTACAACCATACTTATAGAGTCTTAATAAACTAAGGGTTTACTTAGTACACACGTGGGCCATCTCGTCCATCACATCGAAACACTAGCTTAAGGTTCTACATCGGGTTACATGACGTACATAAGTGAGTTCTCTCGACCTCACCATTGTTTAGTACAGTCATGGCAAAATGCACGGAGCGGTATAATACAAAACATCGCTCATAACGTGCACCATTTACAAAAAACTTCACCACACAGTGCTATCATCAGACTCTCTAACGCCCGTTATGCGCGTCAGACACCATGCTGTCCTCATCCTCTACCACAGAGGCAACTGAAGGGTCCTGCTCGTACTGCGCCAGGCGCTGCTGTGCCTCGGCCAACTCTGCCTCCAGCTCCTCAATACGGTCCTGTGCATACATGTGCTGGTCGCGGTAGTGGGAGACACGGTCCTCGGCACGGAGGTACATCCCGTGTACGCTAGTGAGCAAACTGCATGGTCGCAGCATAGGGCCTGGTGTCAATCCGCTCCTCCAGCATGTTGTGACGATGGAGCCACTCGTCGTCGTAGCCGTCGGTGGGGAGGTAGCGCAGCACTGACATCCCTGCTGCACCCGAGGAGCTGAGTGAGGTGATGGCTGCTAAGGTGACCTTATCGTAAGCGTCCTCTTCATTGGCCCCGTAGACGGTAATCGTCTGCCGGACCGCGGTGTGGCTCGAAGGAAGGACAACACTAGCCATGCAGTGTCCCTCCGCGTGCACTGTCTGCACGGAGAAGAAGGGGCACGGTCTGCGCCTCATCTCTCGCAGAGCCCGACAAAGGATCTGCGCGAGGCCGTTCTCCTCACGGCAACGGGTGTGGACCATCCCGTTCTCAAGCTGAGGAGGGGTGTGGGTCACTGGTGGGAGGGGAGCAGCCCTTCCCTCCTGTACGCGGAGTCCCCTCGCACTGGTGGCCTTACGAGCGGTTTGCTTGGTCCTGGCCATCTGTTTTTTAAATAAGAGACTTTAATCAGTGATAGGCATAGGTTGCATATAATCTCAACGGTTAAGTGGGTGATGTGTGCAAAAAAACATCTTTGAATCTTTCATTTTACTTACTTGACTTTTAGTAATAATCCCCCAAGTATGAACAAGTAAAAATAACATGATGCATGACTCGTCCTATTCGTACTCACATCACACACCTTATGTACAATTTATATAACTAGCGAGTATCCGGTGACATATATGCACGGCACTCTCTAATGCAACTAGTCGTTCTCTACTCGTTCTTAATTTCGCACGTGGTTAGTGTACCTGCAGAAAAATGCATGCTCAGATCAACATCATCACTATTACCAAACATTACCACTCTAACCCTAAAAGTGGCATCCACGATTTTCTTTAAGCTACGTCTGGTGGACGACGTAGTGGCGCCCTTTCTCCCAACACACCCAGTGTTCCTCCAGTACTGGGGAATTGCTGGGGAGAGAAACGGTGGCCAACAAGATGTAGCTATAATTTTGGTTGAAGGAAAAGTGGTCACAAAACACTCCAATGGCGTGACCACCCCCCTTAAAGAGTTCTGCCCTATCAGCATGAATGCAGGGTTCGCAACAGTCCGCAAATCCCAATAGTGCTCCGCCAGTACTGGGGATAGCTATGGCCGAAATGTTGCTTCCCAAAGCGCCAAATATGCATATGAGTTCTATCTAGGTCAGAATGTTAGCGATGTCACCTGGCATTTCACTAACATCCTTAATATGAGCATATCGATACTCTCATTTTTCAAATACTTCGAAAAAGTTTTCAAAAAATAGGTTTGCAAATCAAGACTGGATGATATGTCTGTTGTCTGTGTATGATCGGCTCTGATACCAGCTGTGGCGGAACCGCCGATTTAATCTGGGCTAAGCACACCTGCCACCTCTGGCTTGCAGTGCGATTAGACCGAACTAAACCCGGTCGTCCGTCGAGAGTCATTCGACCCCCGATATTACCTTTTCCCAGAGGAACCGACATCATACACATCTGACCCACGATGGAGCCACAACAGATACATCACCACAGGCAGTTGAATAGCATAAAGTTAGACTTAATTACAAACCAGATTTTACATAAAATACAAGTCCAACATAAAGTTTTAAGGTGGCAAGTTCGAATGTTTCTCGCAGTGGAAATATAAGTTTATAGGTCACCATGTTATCACCAAAAGTTTTGCATTAGAGGTACAACATCGAGCCCACCGATGTTGCCCTCGTGCCACTCAGTCACCTCATCCTAAATGAGGGCATGCCCCGCCTCCAACACAAGTGCACACCATGAATTCCATACCTGCGCTCAAAATGTGGGGGCAAACCCTGAGTACTAATTACTCAGTAGGTCTTAATGGATTTGGCTTACGGCTGACGCGAAGCAGCTTACTAGCAAGTGGATCCTTAGCTTTTAGTTTTTAACAGCAACTTAATTAACATAAACAACAAGTTTCATTGTCTGTATGATTGCCAACATAATAGTAAATTTCCGTAAGGTAACAACTCAGTTCAAACATGTAGTATTCCAAAAACCATGAGTATTAAAATACCGAGAGTTTAAGTAATTACTACGTTGCCCGTGTGCACTATCAGCATTCCCACACCTGGTGGGCATCAGCGATTCGAATCGATTTTTAATTCCCGGGAATAACTATCATGCCAGGGGTATATGCTTACTAGCCATCGCGTTCCCACATATAGCCCCAATCTTAACCTGCCTCGTCCCAAGTTCGATTCACTCCCGCCTAGCCCCCGGGTTGTGCCCCCATGACGAGACTGCCGACATCTCGGTCTCCCCGTCATGAGTACCAAGCTCCCCCGGGCCACCTTCCTCTCAACCAGCGGGTAGGAACGTGTCTCTGTGCTTCGGACGAGCCCAGGAAAGACTTTTCCGGTCCCATATCCCGGATAAGCACTCTAGCAATATTATGCCGAACAGCAGGCGAACAGCGAACGGGCCTTATGCGACTCGGGCGGAGTCCGAAGTACAACCTCATGAAAAGCATATACTGAAATAAATCTCCGCCCGGTCTCCATTTAATTCATGAGCAGTAATAATAATGGATATAACTGTAAGCTTTGGAAACTTTGAAAACACCTACGTGACGAGTCCACTCACTCGTGTCTACTCGTACCTAGCAATTTCTAGGCATACTCGTCCTACGAACTCTATGTATAGGTGCTAGGGCCAGGGCGGCCAGGGAGTCTAATGCAATTAGTTCCAAGCAACTCCTAATGCATATGCGTAATCATAAGTATAATTTGTTTGCTGGGTTGAGTATGGTCCTGCCTACCTTCTTCACTAGGGTCAGTAGCTTCCTCCGGAGCGTAGTCGGGTTCCTACTGCTGGCCCTCTGGTTCCTGGTGCAACTCCTCTTCTGGTTCCTCCGCGACGGGTTGGTTCGGCGGTGGTTCTTCGTTCGTGGAATCTATATGTAAGACATGATGCAGTTGGAGCATGTATTAGTGCAATGCTTGCTTTATGATGCGAGTGTAATGCAGTAAATCAGTGAACTTATGATTTATGGTATAGAGTTATGCATATTGAGGCGAAAGTTGTTTTGTACTAAGAAATCGTACAAGCCATCATCTACGATAGCTTAGCTTGTCACATAAAACAACGTGGAGTGTGCGTGGCGAGGTAGCATCGCTTCATGTGAAGCGACTGAAGCTTACATAAATATGCATTATTTCTACCAGTTTCTAATTAGAGTCAAAACCTTACATGCATCATCTCCAACTCTAGCAAGTTACTCCATAACTATAGCTCATGTCAAACTTAAAGTCATTTTGAAACATTATTCACCATATTAATCTTTTTTTTAAGATTAATATGTGCTTAGTGCAAGACAAGGGCAAAATAGTAATTCAATAGTAAGTGTTAGGGCCAACAAAATTTATATAGAACCTACACATGATAACAAGGTCCTTGCTCAAATTTGGCTATTTTTGGAGATCATTTAGTCCTTATTTCCTATTTATTAGGGTTTTATATGTTTGAATAAAAACAGGGGCAAAACTGTCCTTTCCTATTCAACCATCATACCCATCCTGTAGATCTATTTATTAGGAACACAGTGCAACAAAGTTTGCTATTTTTGGATTTTTATCCACTTTACTATGATTTTTCAAAGTTTCAGCATTTTTAAAAGCATTTTAAAATGAAACTGAACAGATCCAGGACCTATATATAATTATCCATAGCTTCTGAGGGTTCCCGTGCAAGATTTACAAGACTCAGTACACAGTACTCGGTATGGAAACATAAAACTGTTAAACTCGGAGGGCGATAGCGCAAAAAGTTCATCTTCCTCCTCCCGTCGTCTTCCTCCTCGCGACGGGAGGGGAAGCTCCGGTGGCGCGCGGCCAATCCCGGCCCTGCGGGGCTCGGGAGCTCGCCGCGGAGTGCCGGGGAGAGAGAGAGGAGTATGGGGAGTCTTACCCCCTACTTCAATCGACGGGAGAGGGCGCGAGGAGGTGGGACGACGGTGAGCAGAGGGCGACGAGCTCCGGCGGCGCGGTGGGCGGCGTCGGGACGAAATCAGTGGCCTAGGCTAGTGCGGTAGGATGGAGTCGAGGGCGACGAAGCCCGGCGTGGTGACGGTTGAGCTCGGGAGCGGGCAGGAGTGGCCGGGGCGAAGCTCGCGCGAGCTCCGGCAATGGCGGTCGCGCGAGGTCGAAAGGGGAAAAGAACAGAGAGCTCGAGCGCGTGGAGGAGGGCTCGGGAAATAGGGTCGGCCTCGCCCTCGTCCCGGTGGCGCGCCGTGCAGCGCTGTCCGCGCGCGGCAGCGGTGCGTGGCCGCGGCGGCCGGGAAGGGCCGGCGCGTGGCCACGGCTGCTCGGCGCGCAGCGCCGCGTGGGCGCGCGCGGGCGGGGAGAGAAGAGGGAGGTGCGCGGGTGAACCGGGTCTATGGACCACTGTGGCTGACAGGTGGGGTCAACCCCAGGAATAGAGAGTACGGTGTATGGACTCGGTGCATCGGGCGAGGGAGCGGGGAATCCACCCGTGCGCTGGCGCGGGCGGGCCTGACAGGTGGGTCCCGCTTGTCATAGAGATGAGAAAATAAAAGAAAATAAAAGAAAAATCGAAAAAAGACAAACCCCCTTTGACCAACTGATCAGGTTTCTGAATTTCGCAAATTTGACCAATTTAGGAGACGAATTTGAAAAAGACCCAATTGAATGAAATGTTGTACCTTTTGAAGTCTACAACTTTGTCAAAAGGACCTATACCAGATTCCAAGTATAAAATGATTTAAATTTGAAATTAACTTGCTGACTCCTGTTTGACCATTTGAAACCCCCAATTTGGAAATTATAAAAGTCCATTTTAGGTGCATTTTCATGAAAGGTGAAATATACCAATGTTGCATAGAATCTCATGAACTACAACTTTGGTATTCATGACATGGCAAGATTTTGAATTTTGTTTCACAAAACTTTGAATTTACCAAACAGGGCTGAATTTGGCAGAAGTCACATTTTCACATAAAATGACCCAAAACTAGATTTCAACATTCATGCATGCCAAGACACAAAATACCAAAGTCATTCCTTATGGAATTGCCTACAAGTTTGGTATAAGAAGTTCTACCTAAATCTCCCTAGGATTTAAGTTATGCTCACATTATAGCATCATTTTTGCGAAACTGAATGCACTACTTAGCTATTTTCTCCATGTTTACTCAAATGCACATTAGTATGACATGAAATGATGCTTATGAGAAATAATTAAACAAAGTATGCACTTGATAATGCTCGGGAGATGCCTAGGGCATCACAGTGAATAGGCGTAACTAAAAATCTACACCACTTAAAACACAAAATTAGCCCTCACACCGGATAGTATGGTGAACGCTACCGGATAGTCCGGCAGAACCGGATACTCCAGTAGTGTCTATCGGACAGTCCAGTGACACACAGAGATGAAGCTCAAGATACGTAAATGCACTATAAATACTTATTGAACTATACAGAGCAGTTCTACTTATTTCTCTGGTGATGCTGAGCTTATCAACACTGCACACCTGCACTCAATCACAAGAACTTGCACACGAGTAGTAGCGTTAGCGAATAATGCAATGCAAGTATGAAATATGGAAAATTACAAACCACAAGCACTAAGCTAGAGTCTCCCAGGAGGGGCACAGTACACAAAGACACTAGATTTTGTTTCTGAGGTTTGGGCACACCCGCAAGTGTCCGTACGTCCTCGTTGAGGTGCCTACCAAGAGCTTGAGTCTTTTTCAACTCACGGCCTCCCCTTCTCACCACCAAGGCCGAAAATGTGCTCACTGTAGTGCTCCGAAGAGCGGGGGTAATCACCTACAAGAGAAGTGGCACCCACAAGCCGGGTGCCCTCTGGGTCGCTCTCAACGTCTAGGAGGAGACCTCTAAGAGTAACAAAAACGCTTGCCAGAAATGCTTGCCAAATGTGCTCAGAAGCTAGGTGCTCACAATAAAACTCATACAAACTTAGAAATCCTCTCCCAACTCAAGAATCTCGTAAGTTTAGCTCAATCTCATAAAGAGAGTGTTGGGGAGTGTTTCTTAGAGCATCTAGGATGAATATGGAAATGGAGGGAAGCAGCAACCTCAACAAGTGGAGAGGGAATAGTATAAATACCCAACTCCCCAAAACTAGCCATTGGCTCTGTGTCAAAGCCCCACCTGGATAGTCTGGTGGCATCTACCGGACAGTCCGGTAGAGGGCAACTAGCCGTTGAGGTTCAAACCCCCTGTACCGGACAGGTCCGATAGAGCTCACTAGATAGTCCGGTGAGGGGTTCCCCGTCCAGAGGCTAAGGCACAAAGCCTTGCATCACTAGGTAAGAGGTGTAGGTAGTTAAGCTCCATAAGAGATACACCTAACTAGGAATGGTAGCACAAGAAAAGGTCAGAGAGATCACTCTTAGCTCTAGGCTCAGGCTTCACCGGATAGTCCGGTGAGGCCTACCGGACAATCCGGTGAGCCCACTCTCAGCACAAGAATAACTCATAAGTAGTGTTTTGGCTCGACACTCTCTGAACTAGCTATGAGCACATGTTGACTAGTGACTTCCGAGCTTCGCTTTCCTCTTGATAGTATGGCAAACCTATACTCAAGACAAATATAAATCTTGATGAAATCCTCTTGAGTCTTGTCTTGATGAATAATGCCGTCTTGAAATATATCAATAGAGGGGGATAGCCAAGCTGAGCTTCTTCCTTTGTGAGAAATCCTATTTCAGCTGAATAGTTGGACTTCAATTTAGAAAACCTCTTCAATAGGTAAATGGAGCACATTTGGTCATTATCCATTAATTCACTTGATCTTGATTATAATTGGCTTTGATATTCAATAGTGTGTATCCATGATCAGCCACTTGTTATAAGAGAAATCCAATTTTAGTAGTGACGTCAAAATGGAGGAGATAGAACCCAACTCACTTTTGTCAATATGAAAATCAAATGCGTCAAAGTGCATCCATAATAGAAAACCAACTAAATCCCACACTTAGCCAATGTCATCCATTAGAGATAGCCAATATGACCATGACACAGACAAGTGATCATATAGATGTATTACTAATCTCATGGTGTCCACTTGTAGATGATCCATGGCTAGAAATACTGCTTGTGTCAGTAGATATACAATATACATTCAATAGCCATCATTATGTGGCAGATATACAATGAAAACCACAATACTCAACATATGAGTGATTCATGCTCAATCATGAGATATATTTATTACAATTCATTCTTTTACAATTTGACCATATTAAATACACCTATAGAAATCTGTCAAAACATCTCACAAAGATATTAGACCTTTAATCGCGTTGTCACTGAACACCAAAACCACTTGGGAGCCTTGCTGCACTTACAGTACCCAGGCTACCATAGTGTAGGAGCTCGTGTTTGGTTGACATGCCCATGTAGCACGACCTGCTGGAGCTCATGGTTTGTTCCGTGATCTGTCGCTGTGGCTAGATTTAGTCCATGTTTGGTTGCCTGTCTTTGCATCTTTGGTTTGTTTGCAATGGTGAAATTTGACTAAGTCCTCAAGAATGATGAGGTGAGTATTGTCCAAAAGATAGTGTTAAAAATACAATATTTGATGGACTCTCAAGTACAAATCAATACCAATTGCACACAGGAAGTATAGGAAATAGTACCAAATCAATTCCAATGCTTGTAAATTGAGAATTCCATAGTTACAAGTAGTTTCTCAAGTAGTTAGAACTAGTTTCTGAAGTGGTTATGAGGTACTGTAATGATGTCACTTGAGGATGTACCAAACTAGCCCCAGAATTACAACAAACTAGAAGACAATTACAAAATCTTTCCAATTGAGTACTGCTATATTTCTATTGAGATTCGGCTTCAGATCACTCTCTGGAGGAGCATAGCCGACAGACAAGAAAGTGTTATACACACGGAATGCTTCACTTTTTGTTCCATAGCATTTGAAGGAGCAGTTTTTGTAACCAGCTACCTACTTATTGCACAAAGACCAATCTTCATAGATGCTAGGATTATTGCCTCGAAAGACCACATACCAGGGCATATCTGAGACCCCAAATACGGAGAACTTATTTATTTGAATGCAAAATCGGCCTCAGATATTGGACATGTTCATCGCTCGATGACAGGGAGCACTCCAGAGTACACAAAAAGCATCTAGCAAGATAACAGGTAACAAGATAACAGGGAACAAGAAAACAGAGGGTTTGTTTGGCAGCTAAAAGAAAACCAACATCAAGTAACAAAGGAAGATAACAAGATAACAGTAAACAAAATAGCGAGAGAACAAGTCTAGTTGAAACCAACTTAGGTAACAAAGGGGTGCTCCATGACATCATCAGACCAGTCAATCATCACAGGATTATATGTATAAGCATCAACCAATAACAGGAGTAAAACTAGAATGCTCAAATTTGTAAACATCATGGACCATTCAACCCTAAGTGACAACAATACCGCAAAAAATGGCATCACAGAAGCACTTTAGAACTATATCTATGATAGAAACATGCAACAGTAGAAAGATCCGAAGGTCATGCATGACTAATACAAGGAAATCAACCTTATAACATAGATCTAGTACGAAATCATAGGCAAGATCACAGGATTCTAACCACATCGTACCATAGAACATGGATCCACAATCAAATAGCATCGCCAAGGGGGACATCATGGTCAGCTCATGCAAAGCACTGAGGTTGGAGGAGAGGAGATGACATAAGGAGGAGATATTCTTGAACCTGCACCTACCATGAGTGAGTGCACGCAGCTTGCCGACAGTGACGACTGAGACCAGCGGAGAGGGGAGTGTAGGAGAGGAGAGGGGAGGGGAGGAGGACTGTGGCGACAACGCAAATGGGCAGATGAGAAACCTATCGCTCGAGTTAGCACAAGGTGGCCAGGAGAAGCTGAGACAGAGGGCGCGATTGTGTCAAATGGACCGGGCCTAGAAAAACGTCGGATTCCACTATTTTCCTAGAGCCACCCTCGGGACCTCAGGCTACATTGTGCAGGCCTGGTCAGGGAAGATGGCCTAGGCAACCAAACACTAGGGCCTCGAGCTGCCGTGGCCTGGCTCGCCCACTAGCGCGGCTACCAAACAGACCCTTAAGGTTTAGGGAAGACTCATTGCCTGATTGGCCTCTTGTTCTGATTCCAATGAGTGATCGCTGAATAGCAGACCCCATACCAAGCCGATTACATTGACACAAACCAAACAAAGACCGAAAAAAGATACATTGTCATTTATAGTCTGATTTAATTTCGATTACAATACTATTTCCATTTCCACTTTCCAAGAAAACATCACCTAAGATCATTCCTATAGGTAGGGGCACAAGCATCTCCGCTTACCTCTATGAAAAGACAAAGATTGACTTGACGTGATGAGTGATTAACTAAGTGAGTAGAACTCTCTAGCTAGAGTTGAGCTCTCGATAATTGTGGTAGGGGAGCACGACATATAAGGTGGGGATAGCCCTCACCTAATGGACAAGTCTTTTGGGCTGATTTAGAATTGTGGGCCTTATGTGTCGGGGACTCCGTGTATATGGGCCTAATGGGCCATGGCTCGTGGATGCCAAGCGACTCGGGCTGAAATGTCATTGCAGCACTCTAACAAGCAGTACCAAAGCTATGGTTGGATTGGATCTTGAGATGTGTGATGTTGATCACGCTGGAAGCACTAGGGAACATGCTTGATAAGCGCCAAGAAGATAGCTTAATTTTTTGCAAGGTGGAGCATGGCGGCGATTGATGTCCGATCGATGGTGTCAAACACTATAAGTGGGTAGCTTGGACCACTTGATGGGGACTGATCAGGCGTGATAATCAAGTCAACACGGTGGCTGGCAAGGTTGGTAGGCAACAACCTCCATGCTCAGGATTAGACCAAGTGGTCCAAACACCGAAAAGCCTGGAGAGATTGGAGCGACTGGGAGCAGCGATGTGACCGAGATGTAACATAGGGATGATATTGTAACACATTGAGCTGGTTGTGGCATGAATGAGAAGCCAAGGTGTGACATGGATTCATGTATTTGACAAAGTTTGCTGAAGGATTGCAAGATTGGTCTAGGAGCTGCAGAACATATGGCTGTGCTTCACGACATAGATCGGATTATGTACACTTTGCCATCATGCTATCCTTTGGCGTTATTATCCTTTGCAATATATGCTGTGTCAAGCCATCGCCATATTTTGCTAGATTTGCATGATGTGAGAGGCTAGCTTAGGTTGATGTTGATTCATTTGTTTAAACTCCGTGCATGTTTGCATCTCGATCGGTCCCTAGCTAGAAATAATACTCTGTGTATTTATTATGCTAAGTCTCTATAAAAGATCCGATCTGGGTAAGCAGATTACTTTATTTTTATGCATATTTTATACATCGCCAAAGCAACATCGGATCAGCTAGTGGAGTATCGATGGAGGTTTGCCAATGTAAAGACCCGACGCGGGAGAGCCAATCCGAGCGATCCGGCTAGTATTTAACATTTACCCTATTTTGTTTGTTTATGCAGAGGGAACAGGAGTCGACCACCATCACCACCACCTTCCTGGCTATAAGGTCAAGCCAAGTGGCATGCCCAACCACCACCGTGACCAGCAGTCAGCTAACCGTTTAGTCGACTGGGAGCCGCAGCAAGGAGGTGCGACCCTACATCCACATACACCTCCCGGCTCGCATTGTGTTGACCTGTTGGTGCACCGCCCACCGGTTTCCCGCAGCAACACATTTTTGGCACGCCCGGTGGGACACGATCATCATGGCTAGAGGCAAGAGAGTTGAAAATGATGATGGAGTCACGCCCATCGATAGGGTGGAAGACCTGCCCGATAATCACCAGAAGCAATATGCCTCGATCATCGAAGATCTCAAGAAGAAGGTGCTCGCCATGTACGGACGCACTCGTCACGACTCCACCAGGATCTGGGGGGTCCCCGAGTCGCTCCTGGACAAGGTCGATCTCATGACTCTGTCACAGCAGCGCACTGAAGCACTCTGCGAAGAGATCCAAAGAATCATGGCTCACGTCCTCATACGGCAGTCGGAGGCGGCCATAAACCGCATGGACAACATCGTGGTCAAGACCGTCAGAGCTGCCTTGGCCGGGCATATCACCGGCCCCAAGCTAAACGACCATGTCGGAGAAGCCATGTTCTACTCCAGGCCGCTCACCCCCATCCATATTGAGGTTCAGGGGGATAACGTCGCTGAATTCGTCATGCACCCTCCACGTGACAGTATTCCCTTGGAGCCTCGTGCTTACTCCACGCCACCACTGGTCATCCCTGAGGGGTACTTCTGCCAGCTCAGATATAGATAGCTAGAAGAAGGGGAGTGGCCCCCTCACCCCTACCCCAATTTGGTGGTTGTCAACAAGCGATCGGCTCAAGCGTAAGGCATATCGGAAGCTCAACCACACCAAAAGCCGATGAAATCGACTGATCAGGAGATGATTGAGTGGCAACGGGACTACAAAACTAGGCCGATCCACCTCGATCAGGCCGGGTATACTCCCGCAGGCGACTCATGGGTGCTATGCAGGAGATCTTGAAGAATCAGTATGGGATGGCGCCCAAACGGGGGGCGATCACTTATGCTAAACCTTATCCAGAGGCGTACGATCTCCTGGAGCCCCCTCCGAAATTCCAGATCACAGATTTCACCAAGTTCAGCAGCAACTGATGGCACTAGTACCATTGAGCACGTCAGTCAGTATTTGGCACAATTGGGCGTCGCCTCTCGAGCCGAGCACATGAAGATTCGGCTCTTCTCCTTGTCGCTTACTGGACCAGCGTTTGGCTAGTACACCACGTTGGCCCCAGGATCAATCACTACTTGGAAGCCGCTGGAAGAAAAATTCCATGCCCAGTTCTTCTCTGACTCTGATGAGGCAACACTGACCGACCTGGCTAGCATCTACCAGTATCCAAGAGAATCGGTCCAGCAATACATCAAGCGGTTCCGTGAGTTGAGAAACAGGTGCTAATCTCTCCACCTATCGGAGAGGTCATTGGCGGAGCTGGCCTTCAAGGGGATGAACAAGGCCATCAAAGCAGTGTACGGGCCGACTGATTTTGAGTCTGTCGGCCACTTGGGGTCTAAAGTTTCGGCCTTCGAACGCAGTCATCCCGAGATCCTCCAGGAGAAGCACAGGAGGAACATCGGCTACATTCAAGCCGATAATGATGACGTGTTGGACAACGCGGAAACATACCTCATCCAATGGTCAAGGAAGAGCCAGCCGCTGCAGTGTCAGTGGGTAAAGTAGCTTGAACCCACTCCTGGCTTCGACTTCGACGTGTCCAAGACTGAGCAGATCTTTGACCTACTGCTCAAAGAGAAGCACTTGGTACCACTGCCCGGGCATCAAACGCCCTCGGCCGAAGAAGTGTGTGGCCGTAAATACTACAAATGGCACAACAAGTTCGACGGTCATAATACCAATGTCTGCAGGATCTTGAGGACCAAAATCCAGAGGGCCATCGAGCAGGGAAGGCTAGTTTTTGCCCATCCTCCAATGAAAATCGACACCAAGCCTTTTCTAGTCAACTTAGTACACACAATCCTACCACCCTGGGAATGGGAGGATTCGCCGATCAGCTCAACTGAATTAGCTTTCAGCGCTCGAGTGCAAGAAGGGATCGCCACGGGGAGAGTCCTTCGCCGTACCATGAAAGAACCCAGCCCTAGGCCTTTCGTCTTAATCAACATGATCCAGGCCTCTGCAGAAGAGAAGGGGAAGGCCAAGGCTGACCCGCGCGATGACCTACCTCTTGAGTTTAGGGCTGAAGAGCATACTTCGGCTAGAACAATCGAGAGAAATCGTCGATTCAGCCCAAACTTTGGGGTACTGATGGGGTTGTACTCGTGGCATCACCAGCGTAACGAGGAACGCCATCGCGAGGAGGAAGCATACTACCGTGAGCAGCGCCGATGTCACGAGGAGCATCATCGGGAGCACTCGCCCAGGCGTGATGCGTGACGATGGGAAAGCCCGCAGGAATGCGACGAGCGCCTCAGCCTCGCCAACCATAGGGAGCACGGGAGCTGCCCGTACTTCTACTACTGCTGGACCCAAGGTATGAGCAGGCTCCCGACCCCTGAGGAATGCCCCGAGTGTTCTACCCACAGGACCCGGTACGGCAGGACGTCGGTGTTCGAGCGCTTGGAGCGCACGCGCACCCCGCCTCGCCATCACCTCCCTTCGCCACGGCGTGGATGTAGCCCCTCTCCACCGCCATGACAGCCAGAGTACCCAGCGAAGAGGCAGCAAGCATCCCCACCTCCAAGGCAGGTGTCACCTCCTCCGCAGCAGCACGGACTGCCAATCCAAGAGACCAACGATGGTCGACGTCGCGAAGAATGCCACTTGCCAAGGTGGTGTCCGGAGGGCCTGTCCAAGTCACAAAAGTGCAGGGTTCAATGCTTGCGTTGCTTGGAACAAGCCGAAGAGGAGTAGCTTCAGCAGCTGAAAAAGCTTGGGGGCATCTTTGACATTCCGAGCTTGCGTCTAGAGCATAACTTCGTGTGGAAGCACAAAGTGCAGTATGAGGTGGTTGAAGCAGCAGCCAAACCAGCCGTGGCCGATTCATCAAAGATGAATGAAAAAGTTGGAACCTTAGACATGGACAGCGATACTCAATCGGGCCATGAGGACGACTTTGAAGGGGAAGTCAACGCAGTCCTGAAGAAGGCCGCGGCGGATGTCAACATGGTCTTCTACTTGCCAGATGATTTCCAGCCCCCAGCGAGGAACAGATGGCCGAGTCCATGGCGCAGCTCAGCCTCGGCCCCGTAGCAGCTATTTTTGAGAAGCCGATCGACAAGTATCCGCACCTTAAGCCACTACATGTAAAAGGGTTCGTCAATGGCAAGCCCATCAGCAAGATGCTCGTCGATACAGGTGCGACCATTAACATGATGCCATATTCCTTGTGTCGCAGGCTTGGCAGGTCTATAGAGGATCTTGTTGATACCTACGTCACGCTGAAAGATTTCAAGGGCAACCCGTCGAAGGTCAAAGGGGTTCTCAATGCTGAGCTGACAGTTGGCAGCAAAACCATGAATACTTCGTTCTTTGTCGTCGACAATCACGGCCCTTTCTCTGTCCTACTTGGCCAAGATTGGATCCATGCTAACTGCTACGTCCCGTCTTCCATGCACCAATGCCTGATACAGTGGAATGGCGATGAGATCGAAATAGTCCCTGCTGATGAGTCCTGCGATGTCACGATGTCTGAGGCACAGTTTTGGATAGAGGAAACCGAATGCCTCTCACGTCGGCAAGATTCGAATTGGAGCTTCGTCGACCTAGCAAATAATGGGATCATGCCAGTTCATGCAACCGGCAACCAACATTAGATGATGAAATAGCTAGTATATCCGCCGATCTCTCTGATCGGCTCATAGGTTGGCATAAACTTTCTATGGGTTCACGACCGGTAGTGGCCGATCTGCGTGATCAGCCCCAAAAAATTTGTAATCATATTTTGTATAAGATTCCTGTACTGGACGAGCTGTGTGATCGACCCCGGACCATTAATGTAATACACGTTTTTTCCGATAAGGATGTTTTTTTCTTGCGATGATCGATCAACCCCTGATGGAGAAGGATCGGAGGTTGCGCGCTCTCATCCCTCTCCGGCATCATCAAGATCCACTCAAGGAATTTGCGAAAGAGGGCAAGCTCGGTTTTGGTTTCACGCTGTCCGACGAGCTTGAATAGGTCGACATCGGCTCAGGGGATCGACCACGGCCGACGTGGATCAGTAAAAAGCTCGACTCGGAGTTCAAGACCAAGTTGATCAAGCTGCTCAGGGAGTTCCCAGATTGTTTCACCTGGGAATACCACGAGATGCCAGGTCTTGATCGATCTATTGTTGAACATCGGCTACCAATCAAGCTCAGTTTATGACCATTTGCTCAGCACCCTAGGAAGGTCGACGTGAAAATCATTGATATAGTCAAAGAAGAGATAGAGAAAATGATTCGCATTGTGTTTATCCGTCCTTACCGATATGCCACTTGGATATCGAGCATTGTTCCTGTTTGGAAGAAAAACGGTAAGCTCAGGATATGCATCGACTTCAGGGATCTAAACAGAGCTACCCCAAAGGATGAATATCCGATGCCCATTGCAGAGTCGCTCATTGATGCTGCAGCTGGTCACAAGATGATGAGCTTCCTTGATGGCAATGCCTGGGTATAATCAAATCTTTATGGCCGAAGAAGATATTTATAAAACAGCTTTTCGTTGCCCACAAGGGTTGTTCGAGTTTGTAGTCATGACCTTCGGCTTACGCAATGCTGGAGCAACTTACCAACGGGCCATGAACTACATCTTCCACGACCTCATTCGGCCGGCTCGTAGAGGTATACATTGATGATGTGGTGGTCAAGTCAGTGTTCCGGGAGAACCACTTAGCCGATCTACGTCAAGTCCTCGAGCGTACTCGTAAACATGGCATGAGGATGAATCCCGATAAGTGTGCGTTCGGCGTCACTGCCGGACAATTCCTCAGGTTCATAATCCATAAATGAGGTATAGAGATCGGCTCAAAGAGTAAGGATGCCATTAAGACGATGGCACCACTAATGACCAAAAAGGAGCTTCAGCGGCTAATCAGCAAGATCAACTACATCAGGAGGTTCATCCTTAACCTTTCAGCAAAACTTGAAGCGTTCATGCCGTTAGTCAGGACACAGCGCAACACCAAGTTTGTGTGGGGCCTTGATGAACAACTAGCATTCGACAACTTGAAAAAATACCTGACGACACCACCAATGATAGACCCACCTCGACTCGACCTCCCGTTCATCGTCTACCTTTCAGTCGATGAAGTTTCCATTGGCTCTGTCCTGATTCAAAAAGTCAACGGCAAGGAGCGTGTTGTCTACTATCTCAGCCAATGATTACTAGACTGTGGAGACCATGTATTCCGAGATGGAACACTTATGTTTATGCTTATATTTTACATGCACCAAACTGTGGCACTACCTGCTCAACACCGAGGTGTTGGTTGTCTGCAAAGCCGATGTCATCAAGCATAATGTTGTCAGCCCCAATCCTTAAAGGAAGGCTCGGCAAATGGATGTTCGCCTTATCAGATTTTGACATCAGGTTCCGACCAGCAAAAGCCATCAAAGGCCAGGCGTTACCGATCTTATTACAGAGCGATCGGCTCTGCAGTCCCATTTCATCGGAATAGCATCTTGGGCTTTGTTCTTTGACGGGTCTGCATGCAACGCTGGTTGTGGCATTGGGCTTTTCATCATCTCCCCTCGGGGGGCACAATATGAGTTCGCCTTTCACCTCAAGGAGCGTCATACTAACAATGAGACAGAGTATGTAGCTTTGTGCAAAGGTCTTGAGCTATTACTGGACGCGGGCGCTGAAGCAGTCGAAGTTTTTGGTGACTCAAAAGTCAGCCATTAACCAATCAACGGAGGACTTCAATTGTGCAAGTGGTTTGTTGTATCCGTACCTCCTCCGATGTCAAGAGTTGATGGCAAAATTCCGTTATGTCCAGCTTAAATGGATACCAAGGGACGACAATGCCGAAGCTAACAAACTCGCGCAAATAGCTTCTGGCTATGTGGAGCAAGTCGAGGACGTCTGTGTCGATACAATGCAACTCACACCAGCCGATTGGAGAGCCGATCTCCTCAAGTACTTGAGGGATCCGGCTCGGGGGACAGATAAGAAGACGAGACAACGAGCTCTGAAGCATGTGCTCGTTGGTGAAGAACTTTATTTCAGAACCATTGAAGGCTTGTTGTTGAAATGCCTAGGCCCAACAGAAGTGTTCAGAATCATGCACGATGTACACGAAGGGACTTGCGGTACTCATTAATCGGCTCACAAGATGGAGTGGTTGATCAGAAGGTCTAGCTATTATTGGCCGACTATGTTGAAGGATTGTTTCAAATATTATAAAGGCTGCCAAGAGTGTCAGAAATTTGGGGCCGTATAGATGACTCCGGCTAGGCCATTAAATCCTATTATCAAGCAGTGGCCATGGCTGGGGCATGCACATGATTGGACAGATCAACCCTCCAACTAGCAAAGGCCACAAATGGATTTTGGCCGCAACCGATTATTTCACCAAATGGGTGGAGGCTGTACCGATGAAAAGTGTCACGGCCAAGGATGTGATAAATTTTGTCAAAGAACACATCATTCATCGGTTTGGGATACCACAGACCATCACCACAGATCAGGGGTCTTTCTTTTTGGCAGAAGAATTCAAAAAATTTGCTAAAGAGATGGGCATCACCTTGATACAATCCTCACCATACTATGCTCAGGCTAATGGTCAGGCCGAGGCGTCAAATAAAAGTCTCATCAAGCTGATCAAGCAAAAGATTGACGAATATCCCAACCAATGACACGATCGGCTGGCTAAATCATTATGGGCATATCGGATGTCATGTCATGGGGCTACCAAATGCACTCCGTATCAATTGGTCTACTGGCCAGGATGCCGTTATGGCTTGGGAGATCAACATCGGCTCTCGAAGGGTTCAGTTTCAAAATGACCTGACAGCCGATGAATATTCAGCGCTCATGAACATCAATATGGATGATCTGACGGAATTTCGGCTCTGGGCTCTCAAAAAGATCAAGGACAACAAGGCCAAGGTAGCAAGAGCCCATGATAAAAAAGTGAAGCCAAAGAGTTTTCAAGTTGGAGATCTTGTGTGGGACCTTGTTTTGCCAGTTGGAACAAAGGACCCAACATACGAAAAATGGTCACCTAACTGGCATGGGCCATATAGTGTGGTAGAAACCGCTCCAGGAGACTCCTACAGGATGGAAACGCTGGAAGGAGTACGGTTTAGCAGAAACATCAATGGCAAGTACTTGAAAAAGTACTATCCTAGCTTATGGATCGGAACCTGATCTATTCCATACAAGGCCGATGGGAGGCCATCTGGACCTAGTAGAGCCGATGTGTTAGCATTGCCTTGAAGAAAAAATAATAGTAGTAGTAAAACGAAAAGGGTTACAAAAGTATGGGCCGATGTGCACCATTGGCCTCAATTAGAGCCGATGCGAAGTATGCATCAAATAAAAAAAACTTAATAAAGATTATGTCTGTTGCCAAATGTGCTCGGGGGGCATGCCAAATGAAACGAAGGTTCTAGTTATAGGTTCATACAGACGATGGAACAGAAAGTTTATGAATAAACTGGCGGACTGCAACAAGAGCCTTCAGTCGAACCTCATCAGCTGAGTTTATGATTTGACGATCTGGTTCATCAGAGCCAATGACCAGACTCTTGTTTAGTGAGCGGATGTGCGCCAAGTTCGTCTTGAGTGTTGTAGACAGTTGTTGCTTTTCACTTGCAATCTTTTCCATGTTCACATCATTGGCTATGATGGCTGCTTCGACCTCGGATAGTTCTTGTTGGAGGCGTTTGATTTCTTCGTTGAGTTTAACCTTCTTCGCGTCGAGCTCCTCCCTAGTTGACAGCAGCCGTGCCCTGACACTTTGATCGTCAAGAGCCGCCTTGAGTTGATTTGCTGCCACGCATTCCCTAGCGATTTCTTCATTCAAAGCTGGCTGTCTGTCATGAGAAGCAATGCGCGCGGTGGCCACCAGAACGTCCTCACGAAGGAAACCCAGATGGGCTATAGGCTGAAGCGCCCACTTCAGGTCTGAAGGAAGAGCATCGATGATTGATTCGAAGGCTGATCGGATCTCATCACAGTCAATGACCAGTTGTTCGATTGGGACTTCCAATCGCTTCACGATGTCCTCAAGCTTGGCGACTATGTGTGTAGCAGATGAAGGCGACGCAGGTGGGGTCTCGGTCATCAATGTTTCGCCGAGGGTAGAAGGATCAAAGTCCAGCAGATTTGCCACATTGAAGGTCTGACAAGGAAGAAGCAGTAGGATTAGGTAGCCTTGAGGTGGAAACAACATGGTAAAGGTGTGTAGTGGTCTTACCTCGGGCAGGTCAGCTTCTACTTCAACCCCTGCGTGGCCGGATGTGTCCTTAGATGGAGCATCGCAACGTTCGAGCAAGGCTCCTCCCACATCGACTTCATGCTCCTCACTACGGGTGTGATCATCCTGCATTGTACATGGAGTTCGTTGAATTAATGCGGATGGTGACAGAAAATCCGGGGAGTAGGGGAAGACTTACTGGTGAATCGGGAGGCAATGGGGCCAAGGGAGCAACTGGCTTCTTGATGGATGCCTTTTTAAATCTCGGCTGGCTGGGCCCTCTCCCTTCTCGTTGCCGTTTCAAGCTAGGAGCAGCGAAGATGGCCTTGTCAAAAAAAGGTGCATTGGCTTAATACACCGGCACTAGAGCCATTTGCAGATACTTGTATGGCTGGCCGACTCATTGGCTGGGCTTGGACCTTCTTGTAACTGAGTAGGAGAAAACTCGGTTAGATTTTGGAATAATAGAAGAAGGGAAAGAATCAACACCAAGGTAGATATACCTCTTCCGGTGTGGCTTGGTATTCTGAGTCGATCGCCACAAGAGCCGATGCGACTGCGCCCTGAAAGAGGTGGGGTCTTCAATACTCCCGCCAAGAGTTGAAGCCATCGGAGGTGTACACAAACTCCAGATCACTAGGCACTTGTAGCTTCAAGTCAGAAAAAATGGCATAGGCTTTGGAAGCTACCAGAGAGTCGGTCAGTTCAGCTCGGCTCTGAATTTTCTCATGGATGATTAGACGTGGGGAAGTCTGATTTAGGCCAAACTTAACGAGCAGCCAGGACAAGTTGGTATGATTCATGCCCTGGCTTATTGATCCTATCCTATTGCTAGTGCTCATACTGACTGGGAGAAGGCATGGGGTGATCATGATGCTGAATATAGCTCGGGATTCTTCATCAGTGGAGAAACTATCTAATCTAAAGAAAGATGGGTTCTCAAAATACTCCAACTCAGCATATGCATCATAGGAAGGTGTGGTATGGGAGCTGTGAAAGTATTTGTACCATTTGGCCATTTTTGCAGTAGCAGTGTTCGTTATAGGTAGCTGATGAAGGGCTTGGCCAAATGAAGTACAGCGAATAGACCTACCGGAGGAATCTAGAAAAGATTGGGATTCTAATCGAGGGAAATCTGGAATTTCGGTGCGAAAATAGAGCTTGCACCAGAGCTGAACAAACCACCAAGGTCCTCCTGTCTTTACGTGCTGATTTGATAGGATGCGTTGGGTGTTCAGAGACAGGTGGCGATAAAGGATTCCCAAGAAACGTTTTCCCAGGGCAAGAGATCGGCCATTGGCTAAGGCATTGGTTAGGTTCAGATAATTCTTTGTCGGGGCCAAAGAAGGACAATTGAAAAGAAAATGGTCAAGCCAAAGGTTCAGAAAGGCGATGTGCTCTTTCATTGAAACAAGACCGGTATGTTTATTGTGCTGACTAATGTATTGGCTCCAGTTTCGGGTACTGCTCTTCTCTACTATTTTCTTATGAGGGCATTCGGTTAAGGAGAAAGGGGAAGGATACGAGGAATGCACATCAAGGCCCAAAATCATGATGACATCCATCAGTGTTGGGGTCATGGGGCTAGAGCCGAACAAAAAATAGTTCAGGCTATCCGACCAGAAATAGTCGATGGATCTAAGCAAGTTATCGTCTTTCTCCATAGGGGAAAGAGACAGAGTTAAGGCATCGGCTATACGGGTGACTTGCTAGGTGGAACCATGCGCCGGTTCAACACGTTTATACCAGTCTACCCAACCCTCCATTGGAAATGGCCAGGCTCGTAGTTGGTCTGACCACAGATTTAGGTCTGGAGTAGTATGAACAAACGGCAAGCGTTTGGTCTCGGTTCTGATGAGTTCATGCGGGGGTTCATAGGATTCGGGCCCTAGACTGAAAGTTATGGGATTGGCTGATGAGGGAAGTAAAATTTCATCGCCCTGATCATAAAAGGTTAAAAGACTCAGAGCAAGAAGGGTTGCTACGAAATTTGGGAAGGTAGTATTCTAGGGAGTTAGAAATTGTTACCTTCAAATCAAAAACCCACTCGCAGAGAGTCTTTTCCTCAACCGCGCTGCTGGACGCCGCCATTTCACCAGGATAAAGATGGATTGTAGTGGCAAGGTGTTTTTCACGTCAAGAGGTGGAAGGCAGTTTTTGGATTAGTTCGCTTGCTTTTTATAAGGAACTGTCCCTGCCCAACGGAGTAGCGTGAGATTTTTGGAATTTGGCCAAAGGGTTCGTGCCTTTGGCTGGATGGTCAGAGTGTGGGTCCACAGTTGGCCATTAGCCGATGCCAGTTCAAAATAGCACCAATCGGCTAAAGACCGTTCTGCAGGGCATGAACCTATGTGAAGATCGGCTCGGCTCATCGCGCTTTCACCAGGATCTGATTTTTCGAGCATAGACTATTGCGTTGCCACTAAGCTGATGCCACTGAGTCGATCTGATTGTGCCGATCCTCATAAGTAAGTTTTCAAGTTCGGCTCAGTACGTTGCTACTGGAGCCAATGTTAAGAAGTCTCATAAGGAGTTTGGACGAAGGAATCAATAAAGGAAAGTTCATTAATTTATACATTCTTACTAAGGAATATATATACATCGATGACAAAATAAAAAAAGGAGGGTGAGTCCCCAAGAGCCGATTCTGTCACTATCGGCCTAGCCAAAATTCAGATTCTTCTTAAGAGCCGATGCAACGGCTAAAAGGTAAAATTAACTGACTAAAACTAAAATTAACGACGCGGCTGGTTGTCGGCGTTCTTGCTGTCCTCGTCCGCCTCTTCGCCGACGTCCTCGTTGCTAGGGAGCTCAAGGTTCGAGGGACCTTCATCTCCCAGACGAAGAAGTCCTCATCTTCATCCGGCTCCTCTGGTGCGGCGTCGTTTGCGTCTTCCTCCTGGAGCTCCTTGGCCTCCTCTATCCCCGCCATCCCAAGAGAAGAGATCGTCGTCGCTTGAAGAGAGAAGGGGGCCGCGGATCAGGACGTCGAGGTCCTCGCTGCTCGTCATCTCCGAGTCACTGTACTTGGAGGACCCAGAGCTCCATGACATTACGTCGTGGTAGTACTCCGGGAGGTCGAGAGGGATGATCGGTGACTGGTGGCTCCATCTGGTCATCGTGAACATAGAGCACCGGTGGGGGAGTGCTTGTCCCGCTGCTATGGCCGACTTCGGGGTCGACGTCGGAGTCATCACTGGAGATGATGATGATCTCCGGCGGAGCAGGGACGACGGCCGGTGGAGGCAGTGGCGCCAATGTCGGTGTGGCATGTCCCAGGGGCACCGACGCCGAGTCCTCCAAGTGGGAGAGAACGCGCTCCACCGGAGAAGGAGACCTCAAAGGCCCTGCGACGGAAGGGGAGGAAGGATGGTCCGAGATGTTGCTACCCATGGAAGACATGGCGGAAGACAGGGGGTATCGGCTTTCTCTGGCTCAAGGAAGAAGAGAGGACGGTTGCCGATGTGAAGAAAACAGGGGAACCCCTGTACTTGTTAAGTACTAAATCAGAGGAAGATGAAGAGGCGCTACACGGTTACCAAGAGATCGAATGGTAGTCATTGCGGGGAAGACCGCGTGGATGGGACAGTCAATGCCCATTTCTTGTTTGGTAATGTGGCATTTCAGGCTCGACATGACAGATCGACAGGGGATCCATCCTTATTTGGTTTTGAAATAAAATCTTTATTTGCCAAAACCAGCGGGCATGTGTTGGCACCAGAATTTAGCCAACTCAGGTTAATGGGCCTAAGTCGATTCGGAATTAGGAGTTGGGCTATCCAAGGGAGAGATAGCAGTGTATTTTGCCTTTTGGGCAAGTGCCCGTGTATTTTAGGAGAGCTATTTCTTTGGTAGGGAGTCCGATCGGGACTCCAGTTTAGTTAAGATTGAGAGACAAATTAGGAAAGGATGGACTTGCTATCCAAGTCTACGGACTATAAATGTGTACCCGTACCTATGAAATAGACAGAGACTACTCACGTTCGTCAACAGCGGTAGTCTCCACCTTCTCTCGGCGTATCGCCGCCCCTAAGCAGTTAGCGTTTCAAGGTATATCGCCATGCTGCTCTATTGACTTCTTTCGTAGATGTTGGTAGGGCATTACGGCATTCTGCCTATGGTAGATCTTGTACTAAGCGTTGTTGTTGGCAAGATCTGCTAATTATCACGTGCAACGACTCGATCTACTTATTTTCTGTGCTTCACGACATAGATCGGATCGTGTACACTTTGCCATAATGCTATCCTTTGGCGTTATTATCTTTTGCAATATATGCTGTGTCAAGCCATCGCCATATTTTGCTAGATTTGCATGATGCGAGAAGCTAGCTTAGGTTGATGTTGATTCATCTATTTAAACTCCGTGCATCTTTGCATTTCGATCGGTCCCTGTGTATTTATTACGCTAAGTCTCTATTAAAGATCCGATCTGGGTAAGCAAATTACTTTATTTTTATGCATCTTTTATACATCGCCTAAGCAACATCAGATCGGCTAGTGGAGTATCGATGGAGGTTTGCCGAATGTATAGACCCGACGCGGGAGAGCCGATCCGAGGGATCCGGCTAGTATTTAACGTTTACCCTGTTTTGTTTGTTTATACAGAGGGAACAGGAGTCGACCACCAGTCACCACCACCTTCCTGGCTATAAGGTCAAGCTAGGTGACACGCTCAACCACCACCGTGACCAGTAGTCGGCTAACCGTTTAGTCGACTGGGAGCCGCAGCAAGGAGGAGCGATCCCTACGTCCACATACACCTCCTGGCTCGCATTGTGTTGACCCGTTGGTGCACCGCCCACCTGGTTTCCCGTGGCAACACTAACACAATTCACATGCTTATTACCGACCACTGAACAGATATGTACTAGTGCGTCGTCAGAAGGTTGAAGAAAGGGAGGTGTCTTTTTCACAGAAAACACCCTGCTTTGTTTCTATTTCATCAGCCTGGTGAGCTCCATTTCTCAGAAATGTTTGATCCTTGTGTGAAGAAACCCAACAATGAAGTGGAAAGATATCGTGCGGCCTTGCATAGGTCAGGAGAAGAGGGCATGGGTGGGATTTGGAGACGACCTGCTGCTTTGTTCTCGGATGCTCATGAAATGGCTCCTCATAGGAGATTGAAGCATATTGGTGGTTTGCCTTTGCATCAGCTGGAGGATGGTTGCTTTGGGCAGGCAACTCCTACCTGAGTTTATGTGTTCATATTTCTTTCAGAAACTGGACAAATGTCTAAATTCTCCACTTATCGATGGTTAAGGTTTCAAATTTTAGTTTATTTTGCACAAGAGTTCGTATATATGAAAGTATTGAATTTGGTGCAATAGGGCCCCTTTGGCATGGCTCTTTGAGGGGCTCTGGCTCCGGCTCTCGGTGGAGCCCGTGCCAAACAGGGGTGTCCAAAACGGCATTCCTCAAAAGAGCTGAAAAAGAGTCGGAGCTCCTTTTCTACTGGGAGCCGGAACGACTGAATTGTGGCTTCTCCTGGCTCCGTCTCTCCCTCCTCTCTCTGCCTCTGTTCTCACCGTCGCACACACGTTGCTCGGCCACTACACGCCAGTCACCGTCGTCGCACCTGGCCGCTGCAAGGGCGAGTGTCGTCGCTGCACCAGGCCGGGAAAGGAAGAGAAGGAGCGGACGAGGAGGAGACGGCGGAGATCCGCGGAGGAGGAGGGGAGAATGAGGAGGAGACGGTGGAGATCCGCGGCGGAGGGCACCTCGACATGGCCGAGGAGGCCGCCACGCCCGTGTCTGCGGCTGCCCGACCCGCCCTCCGCGACGGAGATCTGCAGGGCGAAGGGCCGTGTCACGAACCAGGGAAGTGGCTAATGGGCTGAAAGGGGGAAAGCCTGAGCGAGACAATAGAAGTCGGTCAACCCAAGTGGGCGAGTATAAAACAGGAGTATGTAATAGGAAAGGGACATCGAACAGAGACCATTGTCTTCCACCTCTGAACATCATCTTCTCTCTAAATATCTCTGTAGCTCCTCATAGAACTCTGACTCCTTCTCAATCTCCTCTGTAATTCTATGTGATTGAGTAATCCCATAATTTCCGGTGACTCTCCTACCATGTGTTGATCGGAGGAGTGTTACAGGCCGGAGGTGGCAGCCAGGGGTCGGGGCTGGGGGCGGAGGGCTGCAGGTGGTGGCCGGGGCTCTAGGGCCGAGGGGCGGTCGAGCGGGGCGAGGAAGAAGACAGGTGGGGTGAATTGATTTTTCTTTTTCTTTTTTTTTCCATTTGGGTTATATATCAAAGGGTACTATGGGTATTTCACCATACAAATAATAGAATGAGCCATTTTGCCAAATGAATTCCGAAAAAAAAGCTCCTTCTTCTTTGAAGGAGCCAAAAAAAATAGAAAAAACTCGTTTTCAGAGGAACCGGAGCCCCGCCAAGGGGGCTATCATGCCAAGTTGCCAACGACTTTAAACTGTTTAGACCCGACTGCTACCATATAATGTCGTTTTGCATGCTGGCTAACAGCAATTCTTAAATTGAGTTGATTTTCCCCTTGCGTGCATTGCAATAGTTGCCTGTGGCTTCAGTTTGGATATTTGCTATTTCTGTAGTGAATCTCCGTTACAGAAAAAAGGGGTAGTGAATCTAGAAGCTGGTTTCAGGTGGGTGGGAAGACTTAACAACATATGATACATCCATGGGACGATGGTGAATGAAGTTTCATTGAGAAAAATCCGCGCACCGTCCCTCGCCCTGCCTCTAAATTGTTCTGTTAAAATATGGTTTGGCAGAATTCTCTTAGTGCTATTTGTAGGTACTGAGTGTGGTAGAAATAGGATTTTGATTTGTTTTTTTGGTTTCTCCTACATGTTATGTCTACTGACTCATGCAAAGCCAAGAAGATAGGTGAATGTTATTTAGTTCTGTCATTCGGTGCATCCAAATTATTGTCAACAATTTCAAAATTGCAGATCTTCCAAAACTTTTCGACAAGTTTAGACTTGCTCATAAGATAGGATGAAGTTCGTGCTGATGATGATTTCCTGAATGTGATGTGCACTTCATACAGAAAAGTAAGTTTGTATATATGGTCCCTCCAGGTTAATGATGATGCGACTTACTGGTTTACAGCAATCATTCATACATCAGGAAGTGATGATGCTGAAACTAATTCATTTTCGCGGTTTCTGTTACTGTACTTGGAGGCAGCGACGGTTCAGTATAGAATGGATTGGCTCTGACCATCGGTGGAGCTTGTGCACGAATGGTGATGCTAGAAGTGAAATGCGTGGCCCTGTGACCACTGCCTCTCGCTGGCGAGTAGCCCCTTCTTCAACAATCGTTTGGATGCTGCAGTACCATTAGGCCTCCGCCACTCCGTCGGCCTCCTTCCTTCTTCTCGGTGTTTTCCCCATCTGCTTCCGTGCTAAACCTCCACTCACGTCTTTAGGACATCAGCTCCTTCTCAACAACTCAGGTGTGCGCGTAGCCTGTAGCTTCGAGGTAAATCCGCACTAGAACAACATTTATTCCTATTTGTTGCATATAATATGATATATATACAATTTATTTCTTCAGCTAACTATCTATGATGTGGAAATTTAGTTTTGCAAACACTGTATTTTTAATGAAGTAATATAGCCACTCTATAGACCATCACGTCTTTTTGCTTGATGCATTAGACCTAGCACAATAACAATTTTTACTCTGGCTCTGTATATCTTACCAAAGACCTGATGATCCTGATTACCCGTCACTGCTGATTGCATATCTAAATTTATTAGAACATTTTGCCTCCAACAAGATGAAATTATTAGTATCCTACAAATATGCTACCAGTTCCATGTTACTCTGCTTATTTCAAGAGCTTACATCATCTATGTATAATTTCAGTTTGTCGTGCTTCGGTGCATCCAATGGTTTAGGCTTTTTGAACTAGGTTTTCTATTGCCAACTTGGATCTCAGTTCCATTTCAGCATATGTTGTTTCCAACAATGCCGTGAACCCATCAACAATTTTTCTTGCCCATCCTATGCGTACCCATTGAATTCATAGTACCCAAATATATCACTTGAAAGCCTGTTAATAACAAATAAACAACGATTTGGGTTGTTTTCGTATTTGTAGTACTTTCTCATGATGTAATTGACTGTTGAAAGAACTATATATATCGCTTGAAAACATCCTTACACAGGAACACCCCCAGGAATTCCATGAATTATTTAGAACCAATTCATTTCTTCATAATGCATATTTACAATCTATGGTTACCTGTTCCATTTTATAGATAAACTCATGACAAATGGTGCTGCCTTCGCTTGAAAGCTTTTCGCATACATGTATATTTTTTAATAGATGAAAAATTGTATTCACTCCACTGTTGCAGTGGGACTGTACGTCTAAAATGTGTTCCATCCGCAGACACAAGAGAGGCAGCGTCCACTTTTACAGCGGCAACTTTTTGTTCCACGCCAAATCCTGATCAAACTGAGATGCGACACATGGGCGTAACTACCAAGGTATCAAGTTTTGCACGGCCTTAAAACGCCGAAACCAGAGGACACACCGGAAACATATCTGTGTAACCTGCATATTACTCTTCCAATGCCAAACCTAATCGTGCGGCCCCGGTGTTGCGGCTACCACTGATCGCTTGGAACACGTGTCTCACCAGCTGACAGACGATGTTGCGGTGCCGGAGGTGGCCCAACACCTCCACCTCCGCGAGCACCCTGCTGCTGGCACCACCCCTGTCCTTGTCTTCGGTGCCTCTGGAGCCGCCGCTGCCTCCTTCTGCGCCGCGGGTTGCCACAGCTTCTTCACCGCGATGACCTCTCCGTTGGGCGTCTTCGCGGTACACCGTCGCCGAGGAACCGACGCCTATAATGCCCTCACTTGCCACATCGTCAGGCGGTGAAGTTAAGCCTTTGGAATGCGGTCATCTGCCATGGCCCCACACCTGCACTACCAAGGCACATTGTAGCTGTAGGGTTACGATTACAGGGTAGCATGAAAAAGTTTTTCATCTACCGCGTAAAACACAAGAACACATACAAACAATGGATCATAGATCGTTATTGCAACGGAAGACGAGTCAAAGCAGTCGAGTGCCGAGCCAAGGCAGTCGAGTGCCAAGTCGTGCACACCGAGTCGATGTTGCGAGAAGAGTTGATGCCGAGTCTCCCAGTCAAATTCGATCAAGACCACTCAGCAGCCTTCGAAACCAGTCGGTTGATGAGCGTAGCAATCGTAGCAACGTCTCTACGGTATCCACATGTATGGAAAGACAAGCAGAGTTCTGGCTTGCTAGCACCATGAACTTGGTGGAGGATCTTGAGAGATTGGACTAGGCCACAACTAGGGTTTTGCGGAAACTTTTTATGCGATGATGTACACACAACCATCACCCTAAGCCATGCCCCTCATGCATATATATATCAGGATTCTAATTGCTTGTGAATCAAGTATCCGAGTCCTCATCGAGGTCCAACTGCGCATACCATATGCAAGCTTCTGATCCAGACCCGATGGGTCGAGTCATGATCAGATTCTGCATCGGCTCATGCCAGAGCTGATACGCCTCGGAGTCAGACTTGAAAATTGACACGTGGGCACTGTTGGAAATAAACCCATCCACGGGTGTTGTGCGTGGCTGGCTAGGTGTGCGTTGCGCGACGCGCGTGTGCGCGCGCGGGCGTCGTGTCGGTGGCATGTGTACATGTGCAGCCGTGGCATGGTTGTGTGTGTTGATTGTAGGGCAATCGGTGGCCATGATCGTAGGCGCGATCGGATGGCAGCGATTGAGGGGAGCAATCCGCGTTGGTCGCGCGGAGGAGGTCGGCCGTTGGGTCTGTTAGGAGCTCCCGCCTTGGGCGCGGCATCTCGGACCGCGTCACGGGCGTCGTGTGCGCCATGGCAAAGCGTGCGGGTGGTGGCCGGTGAAGTAGGGCAGCGCGTGGGTCGTGGGTTGTGGGCGCGTCCGCCTGGCTATAAAGCTCCGTTGTAACCCCATTGTTGACCCGGTGAGAGGAATTGAGCCGGCGTTCGTCGCACCGGGCATTAGAGCGCCAAACTCGTGTCTGTGCACTGTTCTTCTTCCACCTCCTACTCGCTGAAATTCACTATGTGTGTGCACCAATTCGCGAGTCCATCGAGTGCTCTACGTTGAGGGTGAGGAAGTGCTTCGCCCCAGGGCAAGAAAGCCGTCCGGTGATCACCGGTGCCATGAGAACGCCGTCTGGCCGCCGCGGAGCTCTGGGCGCGAGCTGACACGTGGCATCAAGAGCCATATTCCATGTATGCCCAAGGTCCTGCGGTACTACCTCGAGCAAGAAGCGATGTCGATGGTTCCGCATGGCACAGGTGGGGGCACTGTGTCCATGTCCTATCCGGTGCTGTCGCCGGCGGGGTACACGGCGTGGGCGATCAAGGTGGAGGTGATCCTCGACATGCAAGGCCTCTGGGAGGCCGTGGCTCCGACGGGCGACGCCGTGGTGGATGAAAGGAAGGACAAGATGGCGTAGGCGCAGCTCCTCCAAGCTCTGCCCGAGGATGTCTTGATGCAGGTGTCCACGAAGAGATCAGCCAAGGAAGTGTGGGACAGCCTAAAGACGAGGTTCGTCGGTGCCGATCGCGTCAAAACGGCGCGCCTTACCATGCTCAAGGGGGAGTTCGACAAGCTGTGCATGGCAGATGGGGAGGCGCTGGACGATTACGCCGGGAAGATCAGCAGCATGGCCGCGAAGTTCGCCGGTCTCAGGGTCCACACTCGACGACGTCGCCATGGTGAAGAAGCTGCTCGACACTATCCCTGATCACCTGTGCCCGGCGGTGGCGGGGATCGAGCAGTTCTGTGATGTCGACAAGATGGCATTTGAGGAGGCGCTCAGGCGCTTGAAGACCTTCGACGAGCGTTCTAGGTGGCTCGCACAAATCCTCAGCGGCCAGGCGTCGAGCGGTGGCCATGGCGGCGGCGACAAGCTCCTGCTTGCCAATCTGGACAAGAAGGACCGGCAGCAGGTGAAGTCCGGCATCAGCAAGTGCTTCAACTACAGGATACGGGGCCACTTTGCCCGGGATTGCCGCAAGCCCAAGAAGGAGGTCGTCATGGCGGACGTCGAGGAGGAGCAAACTCTCCTGTGAAAGCTCGGCGTCGATAGGGCTAGGTTTAGGGGGAGATTGTTGGAAATAAACCCAGCCGCGGGTGTTGTGCGTGGATGGCTAGGTGTGTGTTGCGCGACGCGCGTGTGTGCGCGCGGGCATCGGGCGCGGTGGCGCGTGTACGTGCGCAGCCGCGGCGTGGTTGTGTGTGTTGATTGTAGGGCAATCGGTGGCCATGATCATAGGCGCGATCGGATGGCAGCGATTGAGGGGAGCAATCCGCGTTGGTTGCGCGGAGGAGGTCGGCCGTTGGGTCTGTTTGGAGCTCCCACCTTGGGCGCGGCATCTCGGACTGCGTCGCGGGCGTCGTGTGCGCCATGGCAGAGCGTGCGGGTGGTGGCCGGTGAAGTAGGGCAGCGCGTGGGTCGTGGGTTGTGGGCGCGTCCGCCTGGCTATAAAGCTCCGTTGTAACCCCATTGTTGACCCGGTGAGAGGAATTGAGCCGGCGTTCGTCGCGCCGGGCGTTAGAGCGCCAAACTCGTGTATGTGCACTATTCATCTTCCACCTCCCGCTCGCTGAAATTCGCTGTGTGTGTGCACCAATTCGCGAGTCCATTGAGTGCTCTACGTTGAGGGTGAGGAAGTGCTTCGCCCCAAGGCAAGAAATCTGTCCCGTGATCGCCGGTGACGTGAGAACGCCGTCGGGCCGCCGCGGAGCTCTGGGCGCGAGCTGACAGGCACATCTCTATCAATAGCACCACCGCCCCCACCCGGCGTGGTTGTGCCGCTACTGTTCTCCCACCACTGCAGCCAGTGGGCGGTGACGGCGAGCACAGCCATCACGCAAAAGCCACTGCCGCGGCAGAAACCCACATCGCCACGGTGCGTCGAGCGGAGGCGCCTGACATGGCACCACCTGGCGACGGCACGTCCAGTGCTGCCAGATGGTTGAAGGACACATCGAGGGTCTCCAGCGTGGTGCAGTTGGTGAAGCCTCGAAGAACAGCGCCGGTGAGCGCGTTCTAGGAGAGATCGATCTCGGTGATGGACAGGGAGGCGAGCGCCGCGGGGATCTCGCCGGTGAGCTAATTGTGCTGGAGCCTCAGGCTCACCACCGCCTGCAGCGGCCAATGTCGCTGGGGATTGCACCGGTGAGATCGTTTCCCGCCAACTCTAGCCGATAAAGGTTTGAGCAGAGCACCCCGTGGCGCCAAACGCCGGGACCTCGCCGTCTAGTGCGCACTTGCTCGCCGTGATGTTAAGCACTTAGAGATATTTGGTGGAGCTTGTACTACTACTAGTAGATAGGTTCGGGATACAAATTCAATGACAAGATGCCGAAGAACAACGAGCGAGGCTCGCCACCGCCACAGCCTAACACTGCCTAGTTCATCCCTGATACCCTCTTCTCCTCTCACCGCCACTCCTTAATAGTGTATACAAGACAAAGACTCGACATATTATTTACAGGCTGCATCACTTGGCCCAGTCCAGCCCTACATATTTTGTATTGGGTTTACCAGCTCTCTTGTTGGCCTGCGACGCTTTGAGCCCACCTGTCTTCATAGCTCCCTCTTTTTCCTTCTCATGTGTGCTTCCCTTCTCTTTGTCCTTGACATCTCCCCCATCTTGAAGCACGGCTTGTCCCCAAGCCGTTGGAGCAAGCTTCAGTTGATTAATTACCTCTTCTGATTCCCAGGTGGCAAGTTCAGGGGGCCATCCTGACCACTTGACCAGCACTTGAGGAGTAACGACATCGCCACGTCGATGTAAACGTCGATCCAACACCATTTCAGGTACCTGCAAACCAGTAGTAGGGGGTGGTAACCTCTGTGTAACCTGAGAATCAACACTTACAGTACGTTTAAGAAGTGAGACATGAAAAAATGGATGGACCGAGCAACCCTCTGGCAACTAGAGCTTGTATGCCACTGACCCAATCTTCTTCTCAATTTCATACGAACCAAAGTAACGAAAAGCCAGCTTGTGGTTAGCTCAGTTAGCAACTGATGTTTGAACATATCGTTACAGTTTCAACCATGCAAACCCGGTTGCCCACTTCAAACACACGTTCAGTGCGATGCTTGTCTGCTTGGTGCTTCATCCGTTGCTGCAGACGAACGAGTTGTTGCTGTAAGAGTTGCTGCATGAGTTTGCGATCCTTCAACCATTCTGCTAGATCAGGAACTGCACAAGATTCTACTCCCACAATGCCAAAATGACGTGGTTCATGCCCATACAGAACCTGAAAAGGAGTCTTGTTAAGAGCAGAATGAATACTTGTATTGTACCAAAACTCAGCAAGAGCTAACCAGTGGGACCACTTGGACGGGATGAGTGAATAAAGCATAGGAGATATGCTTCCAAACACTGATTGACCCTCTTTGTCTGACCATTGCTTTGCGGATGATAAGCGGAACTCATTCGCAGATCGGTACCCGACAATTTAAACAGCTCTTGCCAGAGGTGACTCGTAAATATGCGACCCTATCAGAAATGAGCACAGCGGGCATACCATGCAACTTATATATATTTTCCATGTATAGCTTGGCCACTTGTAATGCAGTGAAAGGATGAGCAAGTTTGATGAAATGAGCATATTTCGAAAATTTGTCCACCACAACCAGTATGCAGTTAAAATTTTACGATGTACGCAAACCTTCAATGAAATCCAAAGTGACGACCTTCCACGCTTGGTCAGGAACAACGAGTGGTTGAAGTAATCCCGGATAAGGAACTCGTTCCACTTTGTCTTGCTGGCAGATAGCACATGTAGTAACAAATTTGTGAATGTCCACTTTCATGTGAGGCAAGCAAACAATCTTTTAATGCGTGCATATGTGGCCAGTAATCCAGAATGCCCTCCAATTGCACCGGCATGAAGTGCTTGCATCACCTGGTGCTGCAATTGTGCATTATGGCCCAACCAAATTCTGCCTTTGTACTTAATGATCCCTTGATTCAGATGGAAATGCTCTTGTGTAGGGTGAAATGTCAGTTCAGCAAGAAGTTTCTTAGCAGCCTCTGATTGTGCATAAGAATCTTGTAATTCTTGCAGCCATACCGGTTGAGAGACTGAAATTGCTGCTAATACAGCAGTAGTAGCCTGTGGCATTCTAGACAGAGCATCAGCTGCAATGTTACTCGAACCTTTCCTTGTAGCAAATGCGGTATTTAGACCCATCAACTTTGTCATCACCTTATGTTGCCAATGAGTATGCAGCCTTTGGTCATCTAGGATGATTAGACTTCTATGGTCAGTTTTTATTATAAATTCAGCAGGCTGGAGGTATGACCGCCAGTGATCAATTGCCATAAGTATAGACAGGCTATCCTTCTCATAAGTAGACATCCCTTGACCTTTAAGATCTAAGGCTTTGCTGAGAAAAGCAATAGGGTGGCCATTTTGTTCCAACACTGCTCCAATTCCCTTATCTGAAGCATCAGTCACCACAGTAAAAGGAAGTTGAAAGTTTGGTAAGGCCAACACTGTTGCAGACAGCAGTGCTTGTTTGAGAGTCTGGAAAGCTTGATCTGTTTATTGGTTCCAAACAAATAAGGCTCCCTTCCTGAGCAGGTCAGCCAAAGGCTTGGCAATCAATCCAAAATTTTTGATAAACCTTCTGTAATAACCTGCTAATCCCAAGAAACTTCTCAACTCCTTGACTGATTATGGTACAGGGCATTTCTAAACACCAGCTATTTTGGCTGGGTCGGTGGACACCCCTTTTTCACAGACAATGTGTCCCAGATATTTAAGTTGTTGTTGAGCAAAAGAGCACTTGGAAAGTCTGACTTTAAATTGATGCTCTCTTAACAACTGGAAGACCTGCTGCACATGCTGAACATGCTCCTGGATTGATTTGCTGTATATGAGGATGTCATCTATAAATACTACTACACAATTTCTAAGCAGAGGTGACAAAATGAAGTTCATGACTGATTGAAAGGTAGCAGGAGCCCCAGTTAGGCCATAGGGCATTACTTTATATTCATAATGTCCCTGATGAGTTTGGAATACAGTTTTGTATCTGTCTTCCTCTGCCACCAAAATCTGATGAAATCCAGAACTTAAGTCCAATGTGGTAAACCACTGAGCCCCTCCTAATTCCTCAAATAACTCCTCAACAATGGGAATAGGGAACTTGTTTTTTATGGTATAAGCATTGAGACGTCTGAAATCAACACACAACCTCCATTCTCCATTCTTTTTTTTTTTTACTAGGAGCACTAGAGAAGCAAATGGGCTATTACTCTGTCGAATCATGTTGCTTTGCAGCAGTTTAGCCACTTGCTTTTCAATTTCATCCTTCTGGAAAGGAGTGTACCGATAAGATCTGAGTCTGAATGGTGTTGCACCAGGCATTAATGGTATGGTGTGCATCATAGACCGTGTTGGAGGAAGTCCTATAGGTTCACTGAACAAATCAGCATATTGCTGCAGAATTGGCTGTCATTCAGGTTGCACTCCAAGTTCTGCACCTTGATCCTCCAGAGTATGTACTGTTATCACACACCATATCTCATCTTGCTGTTCTAAAGCATACAATTGATCTCCACTTATGGTAGCACACGACTGTAACTGAGGTATATCTCCTTGTAACTTGATTTGTTGGTTCTTGTACCAGAAGGAAATCCATTTGTGAAACCAGTAAATTTCCATAGGACTATGACTTTCAAGCCAGTCCATTCTCAAAATCTTGAGTGGTAAAATCTTGAAGGAGGAAGTAAACTGGTGTCCCTGAACCAACCAATCCTTCTAGGCCAATTCATGTGTACAAAGCAACTCAGCACCATCTGCCACCCTGACTCTTATAGCCTTACTTAATTCTTTCCATCCACCAAAGAGTGCTGCTAACTGCTCACTTATAAAATTGTGAGAACTGCCCGAGTCAACTAGCATCGCAACCTTGTACTGACTTAAGAATCTTGTTAAGACAATTGTTTTCTTGCTCTAAGTAAAATGGGCCCCAAGCCTTCTGCTTAGTTCCTTAACGTGATTTTAGGTGGTTAAGGTGACAACACGTACCATTTAAGGACTAATTTGTGTGCAACTCTATTTGTATAAGTTCCAGGGTGCAAGAGATGGATTTAGGGTACAAACACCTCAAATGAGGGCTTATAAAGAGCACAAGAGAAGACCCAAGACTCCATCAAGACGCAAGCGGTATGCACGACACGGCGGTCCCGCTTCTAGGTCAGCGGGCTGGATTTTTTCACGCACCGGACGCTCCAGCTAGTAGAAGAAGGCCAAGATTGAAGGAGTCAAGACTCGGTGCAATTTCACGCACCGGACGGTCCGTTGGTGTACCATAGGACGATCCAGTGATACCACCGGATATTCTGGGCCAACGATGAGGAGAAGACCATGTCCCAGTGTTTACACACACTGGACGGTCCGGTGCTCAACGGACGTTCTGGACCGAGAGCCTCCAACACGCACCGGACGGTTCGGTGCCTCCAATGGTCAAATTTTCAGTCCAACGGTCAACTCCAACGTCTAGCGAACTACACGCACCGGACAGTCCGTTGGTGGTCACGCAGAAAAGTGAAGAAAGCTTCAAACGGCTAGTTTTAAGGCATAGGCTATAAATACCCCCTTGTCCGGCCTCCATTCTATGGTTGGTGACTCCTGAGCTCATTGTAGTGTTGAGACACATTCCTCAAGGCTATTTGAAGTGTAGAGACACATTTTAGAGCCCAACCATCACTAGAGCATAAGAGACATCCCAGCATAACTAGAGCTTGCAAAGCATCTTTGCTTAGCCCTATTTGTTTTACCCATGCCTGCATGCACATTTACCTTTGTACGTGTGGGCTTGTAAATCTTGCGAGACCCTCTGAAGTGTGGAGTGGCTGCCACCTTACTTGTGAGAGGGAGGAAGGCCCTCGGCACGTTGGCCAAAAGCTTTCTTAGTGGAGACGGTGGGGTGGCTCCATGAGAAGGCCTACGGAAGACCCCAACAGCTCCGACAATCCTCTACCCTTGTGTGGGCGAGGCGTAATCTAAGACTATGCGAGAGAAGGGCTCATGTGGGTGTGTACCTAGGATATCCGGAGACCGACCGGGTTGCTTGACCTTTGCGAAGGTCACTTTGCCATCCTCCACCCTTGCGTGGGCGGGGCCGTATTCCTTTGAGGACTACACGAGACCAAAGCCCTATGGGGGCGCCAAATGAGGTGTAGGGGGTAGAGGCATGTTGGCCTCCCCAAACCTCAGGAAAAAATCTCTATGTCTCCTACGTGTGCCATCATCGTCATCGTTATCGGGAGTTTGCATATCTCTACCCATCTCTTTAGCTTCCACATTTACTTTCTAGCAATTGTGTACTTACATTCCTAGACTACCTTGATAGGTTAGTTTCTAGGTAGAACTAGGTTGCAATACTTGGCCACGGTATAGTTAGCAACACTTAGCAAAACCTTAGTGCATTAGCTAGTTTTATCTTGCATAGGTTTTGCTTACTAGTTGAAGTTTTTAGAGGGCCTTAGTTTTAGAAATCCTAATTCACCCCCCTCTTAGGCGTCAGTCCAACCTTCACTTGCCATGAATCCCCTGAGCTGTGTGCACAGATATAGACATCAGATCATCTCCAGAATCTTCTTCTTCCTGATTTGGTTCTTCTTCCGATGAGGCCAACTGCCACAGTTCCTCTACAATGTGCAACGGTGCAGTATTGGAGCACTTGTGATTTTCTCCCCATCTGTTTCCACACTTATAACATAACCCCTTAGCTTTTCTGTATGCCATTAAGGCTGAGAATTTATCTTCAGACTACTTTGAGCCTGATGATTCTACCACCTCCTTGCTTGTCTGCACTGAGCCTTCACTGTTTTTCCCAATTGCAATATTCATAGGTCTGCTCCAATTCCTGGATAGAGAATACCCTTCATTCTTCCTAGTATATTTTCTAGGAGTTACCTTCATCATCTCTTCCTGCAAAATTGTAAGGGAACTAGTAGTATCCAGATCTTTGGGATTACGAACCATAACCACAGCTTTAACCTCATCACAAAGACCTTATATAAACCTACTAGTAATGAGATTAGGACTGAGATAAGGATCATAGGCTAGTAACTGATGCACTAGTTCATCGAACTGTTTGACATATTCAATCACAGTGGTAGTTTGCTTCTATGGAGAGAAACTGTCTAATAGTTTGATTGTGTTGGTCCCTATCGAACTGAGTGGTCACTGCTTGGCATAATTTAGACCAAACACACTTCCTTAGATTCACCTCAATAGACTGTAGCCAAAATGCAGCCGATCCTACGAAGTTTATAGTGGCTAATTTGACCCAGTTTTCTTCATGAATGTCATATAGCTATGTTTCACATCGGTGTGGATCCATCAAACAAAGGAAACAACATGTGAGGTATACCATCACCAAAACCAGAAGCTAATGAATCATGAGACCTAGCGGAATCAAACCCACGAAAGGGTATTGGAGTTACAAGAGGATTTTGTTTTGGACCTATGACTAGAGCAGGTTCCAGGGTCACATGAATGAACCCTGGGCCATGTCTCCGATGGGGTTGTGCATTGTCATGGCTGAATTACCTAGGTGCCACCTTCATAGAGGTCACTCCCAGATCGACGGGAGCCGGTGCCTTCATAGAAGCTGATGTGGCTTCAGGAGGTGGAGGATGCTTTTGGTTCTCCTCTGGAGCCTTGATGTACGGTTCCATCTTGGATTGCAATTCCTCCACACATCCACATAGATCCGTCACTTGCGCTTCGACCTTAGGCTTCCAGTGATCAAAATCGCCTTTTGCTTCCTTCAACTTTGCCACCAAATCGCCTAGATCTGGGAGTCAACGTTTCCCTACTGAGATCCCATTTGCCTGATCATCCAATTTCTTTCAGGATCAAAAAGCTGTTCTTCCACCTTCATCGTGACTTGTTTCCTAGTCTGATGATCGTAATTTGCTAGGATCAATAGCTCTGATATCAAATGTTAAGCACTTAGAGATATCTGGTGGAGTTTATACTACTAGATAGGTTCGGGATACAAATTCAATGACAAGATGTCGAAGAACCATGAGTCGAGGCTTCGTCGCCGCCACAACCTTACACTGCCTAGTTCAACCCGATACCCTCTTCTCCTTTCACCACCACTCCTTAGTAGTGTTTACAAGACAAGACTCATCATATTGTTAACAGGCTGCATCATATTGTTGAGGGTTGAGCGTAGAGAGGTTGCGTGGAGGAACAACGATAGGTACTACTAGGGTGGTAGGCCTGATGTGGCACCTCAGTGCGGGGATAGACGAGACCGCTGGCCACATCGTGTAGGTGGAGGTGAGGGAGACCGCTTTCCTCGCGGTGCTCCAGGTGGTGGACACTTTGCCGGCAGGGCACCAGGTCGTGAGCAGTACGACTTTGGTCCAACTCGTCGAGGCTTTGAGAGCTACGACGAACCACGCTTTGTTAGATGTGGTGACCGGCAGTCTCAGTTTGCGCGGGACAGGGGTTTTGGGATGTTTGATTGTGATTTTCCTAACCCTTCTCTTGAGTACATGGCTTGACACTGGTTTGCTTCTTTTCAGACTAATCCTAGTGTCGGACCATATGCTCACCCCATGAACTACTATTGATGCAAGATGGAGGCCTAGAGAACATATGGCTCATGGATTCCGGTTGTTCACACCACACAACCGGCAATCACAGATGATTCTCTAGTCTAACCCCAGCGAACTCCAGCAAGCACATCAATTTTGGGGATAAAGGTATAGGTAAGGTGAAAGGTGTTGGCGTTGTTCCTGTTTTAGATTAGTTTGTCCTAAGAGATGTTGCTTTGGTTGCTAACCTTGGTTACAACCTTCTCTCTGTTTCGCAACTTCTCGATGAAGGACATGAGGTTCGTTTCAAGAAGGGCTGTTCTCAGCTTTTGGATGCTCAAGAAGTTCTTGTTTGCCCTATTTTGCCTTATTGGAAGGTTCTTCGTGTTGATTTCTTGAGCTCCCCCAATCCTTCTAGCTGTTTGGTGGCTAGTCCCTCCTCTAATTTGTGGAAGTAGCATAGGAGGCTAGGTCATTTGGGTTTTGATTTGCTTGTAAAGCTTAGCTCACTTGACCTGATCTAAGGATTGCCCAAGTTGAAGAGTGTGCATGACCTTGTTTGTCATACTTATTGCCGCAGGAAGATGGTTGTTGCTTCCCATACACCTATGAATCAGGTGATGATGGCTCACCCTTGAGAGCTTCTTCATATGGATACAGTTGGTCCTGCTCGGTGAGGTCTGTTGGTGGAAAGTGGTACGTTCTAGTGATCGTGGACGACTTTTCTCACTGGTCTTGGGTGCATTTTATGGAATCAAAGGATGAGGCTTTTGAGTTTGTTCATGAATTGGTTTTGAGGTTAAGAAATGAATCCAATCATGCCATGAGAGCTATACGCAGTGACAATGGCTCAAAATTCAAGAATGATCGTTTCAAAGCCTTTTGCCACAGCCAAGGTCTTGAACACCAGTTTTTGTCCCCCATATGTCCCCTAGCAGAATGGTGTGGTTGAATGGAAGAATCAGACCCTTGTTGAGATGGCTAGGACGATGCTCGATGAGCATAGGACTCCTAGAAAATTCTAGACCGAGACGATTAACACTGCGTGCAATGTTTCCAACCGCATCTTTCTCTACGCTCTTCTCCATAAGACTTCATACGAGTTGCGGTTTGGGCGGCAGCCAAAAGTGAGCCACCTACGGGTGTTCGGCTGTAGGTGCTTTGTGCTCAAGTAGGGGAACTTGGACAAATTCGAACCTCGCAGTTCTGATGGAATTTTTCTTGGTTATGCCATGTATTCACGTGCATACCACGTTTGGCTCTTGGACTCCAATAGGATTGTTGAGACTTGTGAAGTTACCTTTGATGAGACTATGCCTTGCACAACCCCTAGCTTTGAGCTTGTAGGTGATGCTGAGTTAGGAACTACCATCATTGATGAAGATGATGAAGATGATGGAGGTGTTTTTGGTGATACTGCGCCTGCTGCAGCTCCAGAACCTTGCTGCTTCACTTTCAAAGGATGAAGAGGGAGCTCCAGTACCTTCTCCTTCAACTACTTGGGAGTAACCTCTAAAAGATCCACCAGTACATCCAGCAGGGCCCGCTGAGGACGCAGGGGAGGTGACCTCTGAGCCACAGCCGTCTCGGATGGTCCAGTGGGATCACCCTTCGAGGAACATCATCGGTGGACTGCATGAGAGAGTTACAAGATCTAGGTCCACTTCTCTTGCTGTCTTTGCACACTCTGCAATGTTGCTTCTTTTGAGCCCCATGATTTTGGACACGCTATATCTGTTCTGAATTGGGTCAATGCCATGCATGAGGAGCTAGATGTAGGACCGAGACGTGCGACTAGAGGGGGGGGTGAATAGGAGCACTTGAAATCACAAAATCACAAACCCCCAAGTGAAACCAGAAACTAAGCACTGTCCACTGAACAGATATGTGCCTAGTAGTGCAAGGGTGCCGTCCACTGTGAGGATACGCACCAATGCGAGAAAACTCAAGATCCGAACAAGAGTGACAGCAGAGCAACGGATTTTGCAATATCCGCCACAAGACACTCACCACACCTAGGTGTGTCTCACTGTCTTACAGTAAGCAAAGAGAATGGTCTTAAGGGAGGAATGCGAAAATCAGCAGCAAAATCACAGCGGAAAAACCAACCTGGGAAGAACATAGCAGCTTCCTGACAGGACCGGACTGTCCGGTGGCCAACACCGAATTGTCCGATGGGACCGGACTATCCGGTGCCTGACGCCGGACTGTCCGGTGGCACTGTCCGGACAACACCTCACGCCGGACTGTCCGGTGGGCACTGCCGGACTATCCGGTGGAACCGGATTGTCCGGTGGCCTCTGCCGGATGGTCCGGTAGGGTCGCAGAAAAGATGATTTCAAATCCAAACCTGATCAAACCTTGTCCAAACTTCACGAAATTCAGCACAGGTTATCTGGACCCTATTTCAAAGTTATTCCCAACAGATCTACTCAAGGTAACCGCGGAATCAACGGGAATTTCGGATCTTGTGAAATAGACATCCTTGGGCAAGAAAGGGGAAAACACCAAAGAGGCTTGCTCGTGGCAATCCAGCAGGATTGAGATGAACTAAGTCATGATCTCCACGTCCTAGCAAGTCCAGAACATCAGCCAAGGAAGGGATTCAAGCTTGCCCAACAAAAACACCCAAAAAGGCAAGGATTGAACCCAAAAACCAAAGTGAGAGGGGGAGGAGAAGAACACAAGGTTGCTGCACGAATTTGCTTCGATTAAGTGCCCAAGATGGGTCTAAAGATTCAGCATACAAGCAGAAATTCGTCCCAAGCAACCACCCTCACCTTCCCTCAAGATTAGGAGGCTAAATCCTACTCTAACCTCTCTAACAATGGAGCTCAAAGCTTAAGGACGAAAATCACCAAGAGAAAACTAATCCTAGCAGCCAAGAGCCCTTCTAATGACCTACACTGAACCTATTTATACCCAAGTGCTATTTAGACAGTTTTGCACTTAGGTCCCTACAGCTAGAGAAACCCTAAGGACTCGAACGAAAGATTACAGGATATTTCGAGACGGACGACCACGATGGAATCTTGATCTTCGTAAGTTCCACGCAATCCTCGGATGTTCTCCATGTGGCCAGTAGTCCAATCCGCGATCCGCCACCGGTTTTGAAGTCAGAAACTGGGAAACTTTAGGAAGTCTCTGCCTGGGCCGGATTTGGCCCATCTTCTCTATCTTGGCGAGTCGTGGCCCAACTCACCAAGGCTTGGGTAGCTTGGTTGACGGTTTTGTGCCGAAGCCGCCAAAGCCTCCCTCGCACGCCTTCGCGCCACGCATTCGGGTTGGAGCACCGCGGTGGCGCCCGGCATCCCCTGTCCATTGGGGTAGCCTCGCAGTCCTTCGGAGGACTTACTCCTGCCGTCGTCGTGCCGCTCCTCCGTATACCGAACTCCCATGGCCGACAGACGCCGAGTGTGCCTCCAGTCCTTCGGAGGACTTCCCTCTACCTCCAGTCCATCGGAGGGCCTCCTGTCCATCGGAGGTCTTGTGCCCAAGTCCTTCTGGGTCTTGCTACTGTTGACAATCACTCATCACTCTAGAGGCAATGGAGCCGGTCCATTGGCTCTTAATCTCCCCCTTGATGAGTGCATTGTCAACACCTTCAACCTGTAACCTGAAATAGAACAAAGACAAAAGAAAAGCGTAAAACCGAAAAGAAAGAAGAAGAAGAAGAAGTTGCTCAAAATGCCCAAAAACCAAATACTGGCAGAAAAGGGGCAAATTGAGACTACAACAAAAACAAAGCCAAAGATCGACCCCCTAAGACAAGGGAAACCGCTCAACGCAGTCGATCAAACTAAAGCATGACCCCTCAAGAAAGAGGCAAACTGGCTCAACACAGTCATGCTAAGGCAAAAGCATCAGCTCCTCCAGAAAGAGGCAAAAAGGCTCAACGCACCGATGCAAGAGCATGCTAAAGACTCAATCTCCCCCTCAATTAGACCTCTACAGAGTCCTCCCCCATGGTACAATCTCTCCCCCTGGTTGACAATGGACACATCAAGGGTCTTAGAATTCAACTCCCCCTGAAATGGACAACTCCTCCTCAAAATATGGCATGAAATGCAGTAAGTGTACCATGAAGAGCTCAGCAGGGATGAAAAGTTAGTAAATACAAGTTCTAGCATACAGAGCAAGTGAGGGCAAGGTAGCATGCAAAACAAGCTCAATTAAATCTATCTTATACAGATCAGGAGCATGTTTTTCAGAGCTGTTGAGAAAAAGAGCATCACCAACATGAATAGCATCTAGCAAGATAGGCATGAACAGCAAGATGCTAGCAAAACATACAAGGTGTGCTACTCTCAACCAAGGCATCTACAACAGGCCATAAGCAAATATGAGACTTGCAGATTTCAGATTTAGCAATTTTGAACTTTAAGCAAATCAGATCATGTGCCAGGGGTTATTCACTTGTCGTTGCCACTTCTTACCAACCAATGCCAAGCCTAGGTTCAGAAGACCATCAGGAGCTTAAGACAAGGTTTTGGTCATACACAGCCTAGTCCAAGTTCAAGCCAAGGTGCAAAGGCAAGCTATCTCAAACTAGATCAGTGTGACAAGTGAACCCGCCTGAATCTTTTCAATTTAATTCATAGGACAGCACTTGTAAATCACATTAATTCAGATTTTAGATATGAACAAGGTGCCATAAATGCTTAGGCATCAGTGCAACCCAGGCATACAACTAGCATATCCAAGCATGAAAAGATAGCATAGCATTCAACATTCCTACACATGCTAGGTAGCCAAGTCAAGTGGTGATCATGGTTTTTGATTTGAAAGAAGTAAAAGTGACGAAGCTCACAAAAGATATTAGACAGATTCAAGGAGCTTAGCCAACGATGATCATGCAAGCAACTGTACAATCTAGCACAAGCAAGTACTAACTTGGCATACCAGAAGAGCTCTAGTGCTAGTGAAAGTGAGATGCATATGTTACAATGCAATGCATGGTATGGGACAAAATGCAAGAGAAGCAAAGAGAAACAAAGAAAGAAAAGAAGGAAAACGCAAAAACAAAACCTAAACTATACCAAAGTTACCCCAACCTAAAAGGGATAACAAACACCAAGCTCCCCACGCAAGTGAGCAAAAACGCTCAGGTCTAAGGGCTTGGTAAAGATATCTGCCAACTGGTTCTCAGTCTCTACATGGATCAAGTCTATATCTCCCTTCTCATAGTGATCTCTCAAGAAGTGAAACCTCACGTCTATGTGTTTAGTTCTGGAGTGCAGGACGGGGTTTTTAGCTACAGAAATAGCAGAAGTAGAGTCAACTAGGAGAGGGATCTTCCTGAAACTGAGACCAAAGTCGCTCAAGGTGGACTTCATCCAAAGCAGCTGGGAGCAGCAGCTAGCAGCAGCAATGTATTCAGCTTCTGTGGTGGAAGTGGCTACGCTAGATTGCTTACGTGAGGACCAAGAAACAAGGGAAGAACCGAGAAACTGGCAGGTGCCAGAAGTAGACTTGCGCTTCAGCCGACAACCTGCAAAGTCAGCATCCTTATACCCTCTAAGAGAGAGCAACGAAGCTGAAGAGAACCAAAGTCCAAGCTCAGGAGTGTATTTCAGATACCTGAAGATGCGCTTCACCGCTTGATGGTGTGATAGCCTTGGTGAGGCCTGAAAAACGTGCACAGAGGCAAACCGCGAACTGAATGTCCGGCCTGGTCGCCGTCAGGTACAGAAGTGAGCCGATCATCCCTCGATACTCTCTTTGGTCCACCACCTCCCCTTCTTCATCTGCATCAAGAGCCGTCTGTGTTGACATGGGAGTCGCCATGGGCTTGAGATCTCCCTTGTCAAACTTCTTCAAGATGTCCTTCGTGGACTTGGCTTGATGGACGAAGGTTCCTTCTGGGCCTTGCTTAATCTGAAGCCCGAGAAAGAACTGAAGCTCACCCATGAGACTCATCTCGAATTCACTGCTCATCTGTTCAGCAAACTTAGACACCAAAGCGTGAGATGAACCACCAAAGATAATGTCATCAACATATATCTGAACTAGAAGGGTGTCACCGCCACGACTCCACAAAAATAAGGTCTTGTCTACTGAACCCATCACAAAACCAGACTTGAGCAGAAAGGCTTTCAACCTAGCATACCAAGCTCTTGGAGCTTGCTTGAGACCATACAAGGCTTTTCTCAACTTATACACCCGGTCTGGAAACTTGGCACTCTCAAAGCCAGGAGGTTGTCTCACATAAACCTCCTCCTCTATGTAACCGTTTAGAAAGGCTGACTTGACATCCATCTGCTGCAATTTGAAACCTTTAGAGGCAGCAAAGGCAAGCAAAATCCTAATAGCCTCTAAACGAGCTACAGGAGCAAAGGTTTCCTCATAATCTATCCCCTCCTTCTGACAGAAACCCTGGGCTACCAATCTCGATTTGTTCCTTACAACCATCCCATCCTCACCCTATTTGTTCTTGAAAACCCACTTGGTTCCTATAGGGTGGCAGTTTGGTGGAGGCTCAACTAAATCCCAGACATGGTTTCTCTCAAAGTTTTCCAACTCCTCATGCATGGCGTTCACCCAACTAGGATCAGATAATGCATGTGACACATCCCAGGGTTCGAAAGAAGCAACAAATGCGGAGTGACAGAAAAAGGCCAGAGAGTTAACCGAAGAACGTGTGACTCACTGGTGTAGGTCTCCAATCATCCTGTCTGGAGGGTGATCCCGCTGGACCTGCCGAGATGGAACAATCTCAGAGGTCACCTCCCCTACGTCCTCAGCGGGGCCAACCTCTGATCGAGCTTGTGGTCGGGGGAGTGAGGAGGAAGACGTAGGCAAGGGTCCTCCTTCATCTTCAGAGCTCGTAGCAGAGGGGGTAGGAGCTACAGCCGGTGCAGTGGCTCCTGCATCACCAGCATCTACTTCGCCTTCCTCATCTTCAAAGATGGGAGCGCCTTCTTCATCATCACCTGAAAGCTCAAATGCGGGGGTTGTGCAAGGCATAGATTCATCAAAGGAAACTTCACAGGTCTCAACCACTTGTCTAGTATCAAGAATCCACACTCTATATGCCCGAGAGCTAGAGGTGTATCCAAGAAAAATACCATCCAAGCAGCGAGATTCAAATTTGTCCAAATGCCCCCCCTTTTTGTGCACAAAGCATCTACAGCCAAATGCACGTAGGTGCTTGACGCTAGGCTGCCTGCCAAACCTGTAGCTCATACGAAGTCTTTCCCAAGAAAGCCCGTAGAAAGATACGGTTGGCAATGTAACAGGCCGTATTCATAGCCTCAGCCCAAAAGCGTCGCGGAGTCCTATGCTCATCAAGCATCGTCCGCGCCATCTCTACAAGTGTGCGGTTCTTTCGTTCCACAACACCGTTCTACGGTGGGGTATAAGGAGATGAGAATTGGTGATCAAGACCAAGGTCACGACAAAAGGTTTCAAAACGAGAGTTACAAAATTCTCCGCCATTGTCACTGCGGATAGCCCTCATGGTTTTATGACTCTCATTCCTTAACCTCAAGACCAGATCCCGAACAAAACCAAAAGCTTCATCTTTGAATTCCATGAAGAACACCCACGAATAGCGAGAAAAGTCATCCACAACTACAAGCACATACCACTTCCCACTGACCGACTGTACTCGAGCAGGACCAACCGTGTCCATATGTAGCAGCTCACCCGAGTAAGAGGTCATCACCTGATTGACAGGTGCATGAGAAGCGGCAACCATCTTGCCATGACGACAGGGGTGGCATACTAAGTCCTTTTCTGCTTTCAAAATGGGCAATCCTCGGATCAGATCCATTGAGCTCAACCTGACTAGCAGATCAAAACTGCAAATGGTCAAGCCTCCTATGCCACTTTCAAATATCAGCAGAAGGACTAGCAACCAAACACCGCGGAGGTCTAGAAACAGATGCAAGGTCAACCTTAAAAACCTGCCCATAGGGCAAAATCCGACAAACAAGGTTTTCCTTAGCATCAAGCACACAAGAGGAACCCTCCTTAAAACGAACCTCAAACCCTTCCTTGAGAAGTTGCGAGACGGAGACCAAATTGAACCCCAAATTCCTCACCAAAGCAACTTCTCTCAGGGAAAGCTTACTAGAAAGTGCAACAGAACCAACACCCAACACTTTACCTTGACCATTATCCCCGAATGTGATGTACTCCTTGGTGCTCACGGGGTTGAGGCTGGAGAACCATCTGCGGTGCCCTGTCATGTGCCTAGAGCAACCAGAGTCCATGATCCATATGTCCTCCAGGCCTCGATCCTGCATAATCAAGGAAAGCGAGAGTGAGCAAATGGTCCGACACTGGGGTTAGTGTAATCGCTGAACCAGTGCCGAGCCATCCGCTCAAAAGTGGGGTAAACACAGTCAAAGTAAGCATCACGTCTACCTGGGTACCCACGACCTCTAAAGCGTGAGCTCTCAAACCCTCTACCTCCAAAGCCTCGGTCAGAAAAACCATAGCCGCGCTGAAAACGACTAGGAGCTCGACTGGGAAAGCGTCTCTCTCCGCTAGGAACACGGGCCTGAAAACTACCTCCTCTCTCACCAGCAAAGCGGTCTCTCAGCTCACCGTGACGGGGAAGATCCTGCCTACCACCTCGGTAGAACTAATCCTGGTTCCCCTAGGCTCTCTCCTGCCTCTCAACTCGCTTCCTCCTGAAGCAAAACTCCTACAAGTGGCCATTCCGCTGGCAAAAGTCACAGTAGTAGACAGGCCTCTTGGGAGTGGGTTTAGGCTGAGCCTTAGACTTAGGTGGAGTAGCCTTGGGTGGAACAGGCTGCTGGACTCTCTGCTTGCTCACTGGAGGCTTGAGAATCTCAGTCACTACTCTGTCCAGCTTAGCCTGTGAGGGCTTGGGTGTCCAGAACTGCTTCTTTGGGGCAGCCTTAAGAGGCTCATGGTAAACCCCATCAACGATAGGGCTAGGCTGAGGAGAGGCAGTCTTAAGCTTAATTGGGGAACTCTTCTTCTCACCCGAAGTACTACTCTCTCCTAACCCAAGTCCACTCATATCACCCTCAGCTCTCTTGGTGCTCTCCAAGATCATCCTAAGTTGGGGCTCTCTAGCATACATCCAACTGAGCACCTCTCTCAACCGGATGTTCTCATCAACCAAAATCTGTTTCTCCTCTCTCAGATCCTTTAGAACTAAAGTCTGGTCAGCACAAGTAGGGCAGTGTAGAGAGGGAATAGAGAAAGCAGACTTCTCTAAGTTCTTAATGGTGGCATCCCTATCCACCAACCTCAACCTCAGAGTGAGACAGTTCTCACAAGTGTCAGGGGATGCTAAAAGCATCTCAAGGTCAGCTCTCAACTGCACAAGCTCACTCTTCAAGGTAGGACAGACCATGCACGCACCCAAAAGCATGGGTCTAGCCCTAAGCTCCTCCAACTCCTTGAGCTGTCCCTCACACTTCACCTTCAGCTCAGCTATGTCAACAACGAGGTGGGGACACATCTTACACTCAGTCACATCACTTAAAATAGGCTCATCCAGTTTAGACTGGAGCTTGCCTAACTCTACCTTCAGCCTATCCATTTCCTCTACCTGATGAGCATACTTGCTCTTCTGCTCACAGAGATCTCTCATCAAAGTCTCACAGGTAGGACACTCAGTCTGTCTATCTCAGCTAGAGCATCAGCCAACTTGGCTTTCTGGTTCTACAGCTTCTTGGCTGCCTTCTCCAACAACCTATCCTGGGCTTTCAACTCACGACTATTTGACTCCAACATCTCAAGAATTTCAGCTTGCTCAGGAGTTACCTCTTCATCGGATGAGTCGTTGTCGTTGCCCTTGTCGTCCTTGTCCTCAAGCGCCATGGAGCAAAAGGATCTCCGGTGCACCTTGTGCTTGCGCTTGGACTTGGTGGAGACGAAGCAGAGTCCGGCTGGACCGCCTTGGTCCCTCCTCTTGTCCCGCTTGGTGACGATCTCCTCATCGCTTGAGCTCAACGAAGACGAAGAGGAGGAAGACGATCCGCCACACATACCACCAAGCTCGGCGAAGAAGGCCTTCTCCCGCTTCCGGTTGTCCTTTTGGTAGCTCTTGAAAGCCTTCCTGAAGTTCTTGATCTTGCCGGAGCGGTGCTTGGTGTGGTACTTGTTGGAGTCATGGGAGTGGTTCTTGCCCTTCTTGTAGTAGTCGTTCTGCTTGTTTGGGCATTCGGCAATGAAGTGGCCAACCTCTCCGCACTCGAAGCACTTGGGCCTCTCGCCCCTCTTCTTGCTCATCCGGTTGTCATAGGCGCGCTGAAAGTGGCTAGACACCAGACAAAGCTCATCATCCCCAAGTGACGCCAACTGCTCCTCTGTAACAGACATAAGAGCAGAAAACGAAAAGTTGTGAAGCTGGGGGTTAGAAATGGCCTCACTAGAGGGAGAAGCCAAGGCCAAGCTCTTGGAGCCAGTACAAGTGAGAGAGTCTCTCAACTTGTAATCCACCTCTGTGGCCTTGAGCTTACTGTAAAGAGTCTCCACTCCAATTGTGTCATAGGCCTCAGACTCGATGATCGAGTTAACCTTGATCTCCCATACCTTCCTGTCCAACGCATACAGCAACTTGACAGCCTGCTGATGGTCGGTGTATGGGATCCTCTCAGGGCTAGAGTTAACGCGCAACTTGTTGATGATCGATTGAAAACGACCAAACAAGTCATCGATGGACTCACCAGGCTTCTGAACGAAATTTTCATACTCGCGCCTGTAAGTCTCAACGAGATGCCCCTTGATGGTAGCAGTGCCCACATGGTGTGCACTCAGCAGGGACCAGATCTGACTGGGCAGTCTCAAGGTGGCTCACTTTCTCATAATCAATTGGACCAAGTCCTGAGAAGAGAAAGTTAACAGCTTTGGCGTTCGCCTCATGCTGAGCCACAATCGCTGGGGTAGTGCGCTGGGCAACTGGAAGCACAACAAAGTTCGCACTCTGAGTAGCATCCCATATGTCCTGGCCCTGGCTAAGCAAGAAAGCTCTCATCCTACCCTTCCAGTAGGAGTAGCCATCGGAACCAAGGACCGGAATCTTCCCAGAGTGAGTCATAGTCGCTACGGGTTTCTCACCGGTAAAGGTATGAAGAAACCTAACCGGCTCCGATACCAATTGTAGGACCGAGACGTGCGACTAGAGGGGGGGTGAATAGGAGCACTTGAAATCACAAAATCACAAACCCCCAAGTGAAACCAGAAACTAAGCACTGTCCACTGAACAGATATGTGCCTAGTAGTGCAAGGGTGCCGTCCACTAGTGAGGATACGCACCAATGCGAGAAAACTCAAGATCCGAACAAGAGTGACAGCAGAGCAACGGATTTTGCAATATCCGCCACAAGACACTCACCACACCTAGGTGTGTCTCACTGTCTTACAGTAAGCAAAGAGAATGGTCTTAAGGGAGGAATGCGAAAATCAGCAGCAAAATCACAGCAGAAAAACCAACCTGGGAAGAACATAGCAGCTTCCTGACAGTACCGGACTGTCCGGTGGCCAACACCGGATTGTGCGATGGGACCGGACTATCCGGTGCCTGACGCCGGACTGTCCGGTGGCACTGTCCGGACAACACCTCACGCCGGACTGTCCGGTGGGCGCTACCGGACTATCCGGTGGAACTGGATTGTCCGGTGGCCTCTGTCGGATGGTCCGGTAGGGTCGCAGAAAAGATGATTTCAAATCCAAACCAGATCAAACCTTGTCCAAACTTCACGAAATTCAACACAGGTTATCTGGACCCTATTTCAAAGTTATTCCCAACAGATCTACTCAAGGTAACCGCGGAATCAACGGGAATTTCGGATCTTGTGAAATAGACATCCTTGGGCAAGAAAGGGGAAAACACCAAAGAGGCTTGCTCGTGGCAATCCAGCAGGATTGAGATGAACTAAGTCATGATCTCCACGTCCTAGCAAGTCCAGAACATCAGCCAAGGAAGGGATTCAAGCTTGCCCAACAAAAACACCCAAAAAGGCAAGGATTGAACCCAAAAACCAAAGTGAGAGGGGGAGGAGAAGAACACAAGGTTGCTGCACGAATTTGCTTCGATTAAGTGCCCAAGATGGGTCTAAAGATTCAGCATACAAGCAGAAATTCGTCCCAAGCAACCACCCTCACCTTCCCTCAAGATTAGGAGGCTAAATCCTACTCTAACCTCTCTAACAATGGAGCTCAAAGCTTAAGGACGAAAATCACCAAGAGAAAACTAATCCTAGCAGCCAAGAGCCCTTCTAATGACCTACACTGAACCTATTTATACCCGAGTGCTATTTAGACAGTTTTGCACTTAGGTCCCTACAGCTAGACAAACCCTAAGGACTCGAACGAAAGATTACAGGATATTTCGGGCCTCCACCACACTGCAATCCTATAGGTACCAAGTGGGTGTTTAAGAACAAGCAGGGAGAGGATGTAGTTGTGGTGAGAAACTAGGCTAGGCTAGTTGCTCAGGGTTTTTACTAGAAAGAGGGATAGATTATGAAGAGACTTTTGTCCTTGTAGCCAGATTAGAAGCCATTCACATTCCCTTATCTATGGGTGTTTCGAAAGGGTTCAAGCTGTTCCAAATGGATGTGAAGAGTGTATTCCTGAATGGGTATATAGAGAAAGAAGTCTATGTGAGGCAGCCCCGAGGTTTTGAGCATCCCAAATATCCTAACCGAATGTTCAAGTTGCAGAAGGCTTTGTATGGCCTGAAGCAAGCTCCCCGGGCTTGGTATGAGAGACTTAGGAAATTCCTAGTTTCCCAGGGTTTCCAGATGGGAAGTGTGGACAAGACTCTGTTTTTGCAAAAGCATGGCAATGACCTTTTGATTGTTCAAATATATGTGGATGATATCATCTTTGGTGGCTCTTGTCATGCACTTGTGAGCAAGTTTTTATAGTAGATGAGGAAGGGGTTTGAGATGAGCATGATGGGAGAACTTCAGTTCTTCCTAGGGCTCCAGATCAGGCAGACTCCACAGGGTACCTTCGTCCACAATAGCAAGTACACGAGGGATCTACTCCGGAAGTTTGAGATGGCGAATGCTTTGCCTCAGATGACTCCCATGAGTACGTCTACCATGCTGGACAAGGATGAAGATGGCGAGGAGGTTGACCAGAAGGTGTATCGAGGGATGATCGGGTCGCTGATGTACTTGACTGCTACGAGGCCAGATATACAGTTTGTTGTAGGTCTGTGCGCTCATTTTTAGGCATCCCCAAGGGTGTCACACCTCACCGCTGTGAAGTGGATCCTAAGGTACGTCAAGCTCACCCCGAAGTATGGTTTGTGGTACTCTGTGGATTCATCGCTTTCCCTACTTGGCTATTTTGATTCTGACTTTGCGGGGTGCCGGTTGGATTGCAAGTCGACTTCTGGTACCTGCCAGTTCTTGGGTACCTCTTTAGTCTCCTGGTCCTCTCGCAAACAATCTAGTGTAGCTCAATCCACTTGTGAAGCTAAATATGTAGCTGCTGCTAGTTGTTGCTCCTAGATCATATGGATGCTTGCTACTTTTAAAGGCTATGGCCCAACCTATGGGAGGATACCACTCTTGTGTGATAGTTCTAGTGCCATTAGCATTGCTAAGAATCCAATGCACCATTCTAGAACTAAACACAGATGTGAGATATCACTTTTTGGGAGATAGCTATGAAAAAGGCCTCATTGATGTAGTGCATGTATTGAGTGAGAACCAGGTGGCTGACATCCTAACTAAACCCCTAGACCTAGATGACTTCACCCATTTACGAGGGGAGTTAGGGGTTTGCTTTCCCTTTTAGTCAGGGGGAGCTTTGTTAGCTTTTAGGTTTTTTTATGTCTTTGTTTTTAGCTTTATTTTGCTTCTATATGCATTTTGTATCATACTCATGCATTGCATCTTGTTGTATACACTTGCACTTAAGCTCTTTTGGTATGATTTGCTAGTTTTTGCTCGTGCTATGATGTACAGTATCATGCTTGATCATGGGTGGCTAGAGCTCATTTGGATGTATTGTATACTATGTGAGAGCCTAGTCATTTTTGTTTTCCTGAAAATCATAAACTTGATCACCCACTTGACTTGGCAACCTAGCATGTGTAGGAAGTTGAATGCTTGTGCTATCTTTCCATGCTTAGTTGTTCTAGTTGCTTAACTTTGTTAGTTTATGCCTAAGCTTTCATGATACCTTGCCTAATCTGAAATCTGAACTAATTGCTTAAAATTGGTATCTGTTTGAGATGAAATAAAAAGATCCAGGTGGATTTGCTTTGTCTCACTGACTTGGTTTGAGATTGCTCACTTTTGCACCTTGGTGAGAACTTGGACCTAGCTATGAATGACTAAAACCTTGTCTTAAGCTTTTGATGGTCTTTTTAGGCCTAGGCTTGACATTGGTTGGTAAGAAGTGGCATGACAAGCAAATAACCCCTTGCACATGTTTAGAACTTGCTTGAAATGAAAATGTTAAATCTGAATTTGCAAGTCTCTGAATTTCTTATGGCTTGTTGGATATGCTCAGGTGAGGATTAGCACACCTTGTATGCATTGCTAGCATTTTGCTGTTCATGCCTATATTGCTAGATGCTATTCATGTTGGTGATGCTTTCTTTTGAACTAAACCTAAAAATCATGCTATGCTCTTGACCTGAGTAGATAGGTTCTCTTGAGCTTGTTGCATGCCTCGTAGCCCTCACATGCTCTGTATGCTAGAACTTGTATCTACTAGCTTTCCATCGCTTTTGAGCTCTTTGGTACACCTAGTTGCATTTGAACTATATTTTTCTCATGGGACTTGATGTGTGCTTTGTCAACAAGGGGGAGAGCGGAGTCACCAAACAAGGGGAAGAGGTAACCCCTTGGAGTGTTGGGAGAGTGCATCATTCCACGAGGAGAGTTACATTGTGAGATGGGCTGAAATGCAGGGGGAGTTGGAGTTTTCAGCATGCTCTTTTGGCCAGCTATGTCGGCCTCTTTCTGGAGGAGCTATTCCTTAGCGTACAGCATAACTATGTTGAGCCCTGCCTCTTTCTTGAGGGCTCATGCTTTGTTGATCGGCTGCGTTGAGCAGTTACCCTTGTGTTAGGGGGCCAATCTTTTAGCTTTTCTTTTGTTCACTTCTTTGTTGATCGGCTGCATTGAGCCATGCCTCTTTCTTGAGGGCTCATGCTTTGTTGATCGGCTGCGTTGAGCAGTTACCCTTGTCTTAGGGTGGCGATCTTTTGGCTTTTCTTTTGTTCACTTCTTGTGCTCCCGTTTCTGCCTTTCTTTGGCTTTTGGGCACTTGATTGAATTTTCCTCGTTTCCTTTTCTTCTGTTATTCTTTGTTACGCTTTTCTTTTTTGTCTATGATTTTAGGTGGTTGGTGAGGGTGTTGACAAGACACTCATTAAGGGGGAGATTGAGGGACTCAAGTGTACCGAGTCTTGTCTTTCGTCCTGCCTATGATGAGCGCTTGCCAACACTGAAGACTTGCTGAAGGACGAGCGAGCACCTCCTAAGTGTGACCTAGGAGGAAAGCCCTCTCGAGTGGACTGAGAGGCAGCGCCCAAGTGTGACCGTGGCATGACAAAATCCTTACCAAGCGGATCCGGCAGGTGGCTTGAGTTGCGGCCCAAGTTAGGCTCGGCCCATAAGTGTGACCTTAGGTGCAGGACGGTGTAGTGAGCTGTAAAATCACCCTTTTGGAAGCCCAACAAGCATTTCCTGGTTCGAGCGTCAAAACCGCTAGCCCAAGAGCGTTTCTTGGTTCTATCATCAAAACCAGGGGCTGGTTACCGGTATTGCCAAAACCGGAGTTACCCCTGAGGGATGAGCTACTGGACATGTGGAGGACATCAAGCGAAGGCGGAGAAACTGAAGAAGCCAATGACTCCATTGTGGTCATTCATCTGATTTATTGCAGTCTTTTCTAGCCTCTACATGTGTTTAGTGTAATGAATCTGTAATATAGGGGGTTAAGTGCAAACTGCCTTAGGGCAATAGGGCTATTGTATAAATAAGGAGGTGGTTGCCATTAGCCACTCCTCTTGGCTGGTTAGACTTGCTTAGGGCTAGGGTTAGAGCTCTATTTTCGTCACTAAGCAAAGAGCAACAAGATTAGTGAGGTTTGAGTAATCAAGTCTCCACTTTTAGAGGGTAGAAAATGGTGGCTGCTTGGGTGATCGAATCCCCATCTTGTAATCCGAATTTGAGACCCCTTTGGGCCATTAATAGATGGAATTCAAGCAGCTCCTTGTGTGTTCTTGTTTCCCCCTCTCTTGATTGGATTTTGATCTTGGTTCCTTAGTATCTTGGTGTGTTTGTGCTTGACCAAGCCTGAGATCTTTCTCTTCTGGCATTTTGGACTGCTAGGATGTGGAGAGATTATGGTTTTGGATTGCCAAATTTCAGATCCACGAGCATCCTCGCGATTTTCATTCTTGCCTTATGGACTTCACTTTGGGAACAAGTCAAATCCGTAGAGAGAAACTTGGGGCTTTGCCTTGATCTGTTGGGAATAGCTTCTCCATGGCCTAGACGAAGTCCTTGGGAAATTTGGTGAAGTTTGGAGTCCATTTGGTCAAGATTTGGATCAATTCTTGAGGATTCACAGGTTGTTTTCTCTCCTTAGGCTGCCTTGTTTCATACCACCGGACCGCCGGTGGTGAGGCATCGGACCGTCCAGTGCCTGGGGTTTTCGCCTGGGCCAAGCTAACGAGGGTCGGCCTCACAGGGCCTTTTGCAAGCACCGAACTGTCCGATGGTGCTCGAGCAGAGGGATCAACCATCGGCCCAGAATGTCTAGCGGGCTTGCTAGATAGTCCAGTGCCTAGCCACTAGACCGTCCGATGGGTCACCGTCGGACCTTCCAGTGCCTCAACGTTGGACCATCCGGTGGCTTCTGCCGGCAGTTCTTGTCTCGTTTTGCGTCATTTTCGATCGGCGTTTGAGCGAGCGTTTGTGTGTGCTTCCGCATAGCTTTCCTCTGAGTGTCCTAGGGTTGGTAGCTCGCCTTTGCTGCGCAACCTTGCACAAAGGAGAAGACAGGGTTTTGGGTTGTAAGTTTTAGGTGTCGACCTATTCACCCCCCTCTAGGTCACTCTTTTGGTCCTTCGGATGGCGCCAAAGCTAGCCGGGATCAGAAAGGCGGTTGGTGAGCTGACTTGCCAGAGTGATGAGCAGTTGGCAAGGCATGCCGAGATGGACGAGTCGTAGCGTTTGCCGAAGAGGATGAGGCAGGCGAGGCGGTTGCCGGCGCACATCCCGGACAGGACCGGACCCTGAGAGGGCTTTGGTGGACATGTCCACCTCGACGAGGAGCTTGATCACACGAATCGACTCCAGCAGCGGCCGATGAGCGAGCTATTCCAGAGTTGCAGCACCTCAAGGCTCCACAGCGCGCCGATCTATGATGGGATGGTACCTAAGAGGAAGTTGCTCATGAGGTTTAGTGTGGTGAGGTTCGCCAAGCCAGCGAAGCCCGACCGGGATGGCGCCGACGAGCTAGTTATTAGACAGATCAAGAACCTTGCAGCACGCGGAGGCAAGACCACTATGGCAGCAGCACGCCAGCGAGCCAGTTTTTGAACAGGAACAACACTTCGAGGCACGTGAGCCCACCGAGCTCCGGCGACAGCGGGCTAGACAGGGTGGCCATAGCGATGTCGAGGTACCGGAGCCACGTTAGGTTGCCGAGCTCCGCTGGAAAGCTGCCGTCAGCGTTGTACAGAATCTCGATGTGCCCATTAGGTGATAATGGCCCATTTGAGCAACGGTCGGGTGTGCGCCGAACGCTAGACAACGCATGACCACTCGTGCTTTATAGGAGTTGAGATTTCTAAAGTTTAAGTAATTATTTACCATTTAAACTAAAAGTCACATTGACGGGTTTAGATCAGTATTAATCGTAGTCACCTGGGGCCCGTATGCAAGAATTCAACGACTCAACGTGTAGTAAGTTGCATAGGGTGAAAAATAAAGATAATGATATGGGGTTCTCTCAAAATTGGCATATTCTTCTACCTTCCTCCTCCTCTCCCCAGCTAAAACAGAGGGCAGGTAAGCAGGGCTCGGCTGATGGTGTAGGGGCACGAAGCAACCGAGGACAAGGTCCAGGAAGGTGTTCCTGACATCACGGAAGGTGTTCCTTCTCATAACCCGGAAAGGAGAGGGTGGCAGGAGTGCAAAGCGTGAACTGGAGGCCGCCGCAGCGTCACAGCGCATGGCAGCAGCACTCGGTCTAGCGGCAACAAGGGTGTCGGTGGTCAAGGCTGGGCCAAACTCATGTCCTAGGCACTGTTGCACCGAGAGACAAGGACCGAATGGGGCCATCCACAGCAAAACCGGTGGTGGCGGAGTGACGACGAGACGATGCGTGTGGACGGGGTGATGGAGGTGGCGATGGTCTCCCAGAAGCAGGGGAAATGGTGCGGAAGCCAAGGCGCTACCAATTCCCCTGCAAGCTTGCGAGCTTCAGCCGCACGGCTCCAACGGTGGTGGTGCGCTAGCGTCTGGGTGTGAGGGGGAGAGAGCAGCGATGGAGGTGTGAGGCTGATTAGCGAGAGGCGCGGGTGAGAGAGAGGAGCCGGCGTTCTCCACTTGAAGGGAAGGAGGAGGAAGGGGAGAGCTGCTCCACTTTATGGAGCCGGCGGCGATGGCGGCGTGTGCGCAGGAGCTGGCCGCCGTGTGGGCATCCAAGCGGAGGAGAAGGACAGTCAGGGGTGTGTGGATGGGGTTCGTGTGAGCCGGGTGGCGATAGGGGTCCCGGCGAGGGGGAAAGAGGCAACGGTCCACTGGACCGGGTTCGTGGAAGCGAACGAAAAGGTGCAGGGAAACAATACGTCGCCACAGTGACCCAAAAGGAACGCGTCGTCGAAAGAAGTTTCGTGTGGATTATTTTCTATTGGGCCGTATTGCCTGTTATTTCTAAGCCCCCGAACGAAAAAGCGCTTTCTCAGAATACTTTTTTTTTCTTTGGTGGGCTGATTTGCACGTTGGCTGAAGCCTGGAGGATACACGTATGAGAGGCTCTTGCGTGCTTTGTTGTTTTCTTCACTTTTCACTTACAATTATGATGTGCTTCGGTGGCTTCCTTCTTTTTTTCTATCTTTTCTTTCAGTTTTATTCTTTTCTATTATGTGTTTACTCATTCTTTTTTCTTTCCATCTTCCTTCTTCTGTTTTCTTGCTATTCTTTTATATTTCTTTTATATTTTTATTTCATCTATGTATAATTCACATTTGTTATTGATACATAATTTCTTATGTAACCCTATTTTTCTTTCTAGTATAATTTATTTGATATGCACGCTTTTGTTTCAAAGTTTGTATAATTTGTTCTATACATATAAATATTTGTTCTAAGTTTGATGTAATTAATTATACATGTCTCTGTTCCTGAGTTGATATTTTTTGTTCCATGCGTACAACTGTTTGTTCCATGTGTATGAATGTTTGTTCTATATTCTAAAAGTGTTGAGATTGCATTATTTTTGGGATGTATGGAGTAATTACCAGACCTTGTTTTTGACCAAATGATTTTTCAAATGGGACTCTCATATAGATTGCTCAATACAAGATAAACTAAAAGAGGTTGTTTAGCTAATTTGTAGAAAATTATACGTGGAAGATAAACTACCGCACTATTCATGTATAACGTGATGTCTCATCCCAATGAAAAACTCCAGGGCTAGGGAATGCTAATAAGGTGTGATATTGCTATAGACATCAATACAAGTAGTGATTGAGTAATTTCTTTTTTTTCACTTCATTTTTCTCTTGCCCATTTAATTTGTGTGCAACGATGGTGCAAGATCCTCGTTTAGTTTACATATATATAGCTCCTGTCACCCTTTGCGTACAACTTACTGTTGGTGCATGACATTTATTATGCATGCAGAACAATTTATTAACCATGCAGAACAATTCATTTTGTATGTAGCAATTTATTATGTATGTAGAAAAATTTATTTTCTTGTATAGAACAATTTAGTATGCATTTACAACAATTCATTATCCACAAAGAATAATTTAATTTACATGTAGAACAATTCATTATATGCGTAGAATAATTAATTGTGCATTTAGAACAATTTATTTTCCTAAAACATTTTATTTTGTGGGTAGAAAAATCATTATTATCACGTAGAACAATTCATTTTTCACAAAAAATAATTTATGATAATTTATTTTGGGCGTAGAATATTTTATTATGTGTGTAGGAAAAACTACTATACGCGTAGAGTAATTCATTAATCACCTATAACAATTCATTTTGCGTATAGACTAATTTATTACGTATGTAAATCAAGTTATTTTCCTATAAATTAATTTGATATTCATTTACACTTAATTATTAAGTGAATAGACTAATTTATTTTGTAAAGATCGTGCATAGTGAAATATTTATTTGAAATAACTATTTATGTTTTGATTAATTTGTTTGAAATAAGAATGTGAACGATATAGCTTGGTATGCTTAAGAAAATCTCGTGCTGAGAAAACATAAAGCGTGAACTGTGTTTTTTAAGCTACAATTAAAAACCAGCCTACGAAGTCCAGCCCAACAAGAAAACAGCCCCATTTCATCGCCGCTGCGATGCATAGTCGCCTCCAAGAAGGTGGGAACTGCTGGCGCGACACATTCCAACCGTGTGAGCATGAATCCGATGAACCTATCAAGTGGGGCCCACATGTCATAGAGTCAATAGAAAAAGGAAAAACCAAAGATTGAAACGGAGTTATTTGACTGCCAGAACACCCGCTATGAAATCACATTTTCGAACTATTTAAAGGCCTATTAAGGAAATGAGGAAAATACTAGAAATGTTCTAAATTTGTCGCTCTACAACTGTGGTATATACTTCTGTACCATGTTATATAGTAAGAGTTTGTTAAAATTTGAATTTAAGTTTCTGACCTCAGGTTTGACTATGGTATGACTTGAACTTCAAAAATCTGAAGAGGCCATTTTGAGCATGTTAATATTAAGTGTATAATACCAATGTTGTTTAGAATTTTAGGACCTACATATTTGGTATACAAAGTGTTTCATGATGACTTTTGTTTTAGAGAAATTTGAATTTAACTCACAGGTCAATTCTTGGCAGATTCTGCAGTTTGGCAAAGATTGGCCCAATACCCTTTCAAACCTTTCTGCATGTCACAACACAAAATACCAAAGTTGTTCATCGGGAAGATTTCTACAAGTTTGCTAAAGAGAGTTTGGTCTAAATCACAATAGGTTTTGAAATACCAGCACAAACATGAAGGCTCGGGTCAAACAATACTTACAATTTTAGTAGTGTCTTCCTTGTTCTAAACTTTTTAGTGACCAAATAAGGTCCAATCACTTCAAGTTCTGAGTCATTTGAATGGTGTAAGTTTATTTTCATTCCATAATCAGCAATATTTTGAAGTGATACGGTGAAACCAAAGTAATTTCAGAATGAAATTTGGGGAAGAGCTGAAAATCCATACTTGGAAATTTTCTGCGCGGACTGATCTGGGCTGATTCCAAGAGACATTTGGGTGAAATTTCAACTAGGTAAATGACAGTTTTGAAACATGTTCAGTGTAACTAAAACATAGGTTATAGTTTGTACGACAGCCTTCGTGATGGAGCTGAGTTATGTTATATGATAAATTTGAAAGTTTCATTAGGGACTAACTCTGATCTAGAACACCCTTGTCATCTTTTAAAAGAAACATTGGCTAGATTTGATTCAAAAATTGTGAAGCTTTAAAATCTCATATTTTGAACATGGTATAAAAAGCAAAACTGATCTACAACATGAGTACCACAACTTTTGTGTTTGGGACTTCTCATGAAAACTTTTGGATTTTGAATACTCACCCAAACAACGTGAGGTTTAGTACATTGGAACAAAAATTTTTGACTTGGTGATTTCTCCACCCAGTCCGTGTTCCTGTCTAAGCACGTTTAAGTTATAGATCATCATTACCATGTGTCAAATTGTATACGAGGGCCTTTGAGATGCTCATACAAACGGCAACCTATGTTTTAGCTACACTGAACATGTTTCAATATTGTCATTTACCTAGTTTAAATTGCACCCAAATGTCTCTTGAAATCAGCCTAGATCAGCCACCTTAAAGAAATCTTATCCCAAGATTAGGATGAGGTAGGGAATTTACGGCTTAATAGTGAAGTGGAAATGATCTTCACATTGTGGTTTGTGACTTTTTCAATGAATGTAGCGATATATAACCTTCTCTCAGTTAGTTTCGTTTATTACGGATTGGGGAATGTAATATATAAATACAGTGTGTTTACCACAGAAATTTAGGATGGCTAGGATGGTCTTTCCAATGGACACAACCAGTCATGCCATATAAGAGAGCGAATGAACAAATAATAAAGAGAACATGGCAGCAGCGAGTAACAATGATTGTGCTCGAGCAATAAATAGGAGTTACTTCCTGACTTTGACATCAAGAGTAGCAAATGCTGAAGATTTGATTTATGACACAATATTGTACATAATCGTAATTGGACCAAACCGAAATCTGGGAACTCATAGCGGAAGTCATCTGATGTGTTTTTATGAGACACATTCATTGGCATGGATGGAGACTGCGTACACATATACGATAACAAATCAGACTATCTTCAAAGAGTAAGGCGTAGGGGAAACATTGCAACCCTTACTCCTCAAGATAGGAAAGGTACAAATGGAAGAAAATAGGCCATATATATTCACCTAAATAAGGCGACAAGTTATGTGATTACTCAGCATTGACCATGAAAAGTCCATTTATATTATGTGCTTACTACTAACATAATTGGCAATGTTAGTAAGCTCACTTTTGAAGGTAATTTCAAAGAGTGAGATAACAACTCATGGAAAGGGTAATATGACAAGAGCACCAGTTGAGAACAAAAAGCTAGTATACAAAATGATCTTGAAGTTTACCTCAAGGAGATAAGGTTCAACAAGTGGAAAGAATATATTCAAGGGAGGTAGTGAAAACAGAGTTGATCATTCCCACAAATCAACGAAGGCAAGGTTAAACAAAGGAATCAAAATATGGGAACAAGGAGTGGACAAAGAATTGATCATTTTGTTGAATCAAGAAAGGTTAAACAAGGTAATGAAAAGATATGAACAAGCAGTGGGATTGGGGTTGGTCATTCCCATGGATCAAGAAAGGCAAGGTGAAACAAAGCAATGAGATGATGTAACGATGTAGTGGAAATGAAATAGATCATTCCCACCAATTAAGAGCAACAAGTTCCCCAAAGTGATGAAAATGGATATGAATGTTCTACAATTGAAGCGATGTTAGCCTTCCCATGCCTTGATACCTGCGTGAGTCTACTGGTTTAACTGGGCAACTGCCCTACACATGGGACCCTAGGTTCCATCAATAGTGGCTCAACCATACCATTCACGGAATCATGAACAATACAAGGTCATGACAAGGAATAAACAAGGAGCTTGGAGCCCAGGGCACATGGATCTCAATGTAAAAGCTTGGAGCACATGAATCTCTTTGTGTGGATGATAAGAATCAAAGAGGTGAAAACACATCGATTTCAAAGGTTTGAAGCATCAGAATCATGAGAACTAGAAACATATGGTCAACAACCACTTGAGGCACATTGATTAAAAGGATAAAAATCAAATGATTGACAAGAGTTCGAAGCATGGAGGCTACAAAGGATTGAAATGCATGGAATGTAAGAGCTTGAAATGCTTGAAATATTGGAGCTTGGACAGAAAAATTGCAGCGGTTAGAAATACAAGAATAACTAGTGTTGGTTCGAAGAAGATAGGAGCATGTGGGCTCAATGAACTATACGAGTCAAAATTTCAGATAATGGAAGTTCAAGTTGGACGTTGTAACTATCGGTGTTATGCACCAGCAGTCCGATCGAGGGTGTGTCACCGGCTGGGTTTAGCGTACGAGGTGGTCGTTGACAGGCATTCGATGGTATACAGAACACAGAGATTACACGATTTAAACAGGTTCGGGCCGCTTAAACAGCGCAATACCCTACGTCCTGTATGGTTGTTTGTGTATATTGCTTGATCGTTTGATCTTTCGTTGTCCGTTTGCTTTGGAGGGGCCCTGCCGGCCAGTTATATAGCCCCGGCAACAGGGGTAGAAGGAATTCTAGTCCTACTAGGATTGATTACAACTCCTATTAGGATTCCTCTTAGCTCTTCCTTATACAAGGCGAGTCCTCATTTCTTGCCGAACCGTATCTTCGCCTGGCCGCCGTTGTGCATGCCAGCCGACCGGTTAAACCACGTACACGATAGGCCCTATGGGCGTATCCCTGACAAGCCCCCAAGGCTCAAGCTGATTAGCATAATCAGGTTGAGGGTCTTGATGTCTCGAGTCTTCATTACGCATCAATCGTCCATTGGTGTGCACGGAATAGGTGCACCCAATGGGTATAGCCCCCGAGCTTTAAGTTGACTCGAGCAGAAATCGACTTGATGGTCTTGCATCTTCGAGAAATCTCGTCATCGTAGTGCCAATGGTGTGCACCGAGTAGGTGCGCCCATTGGCTGTAACGAGCTTCAAGCTGACTTGCGTAGCAATCGACATGAAGGTCAATCGTCTTTAGTGTCGTGTCGTCTCGCACGATGAAGTCTTCGAAAAATTTCTGATGTCATCCACCATATAGCCCCCAAGACTCATGCTGATCAGTATAATCAGGTTGAGTATCAAGTAGCTCAATAATTATGACGAACTCCCAAGTGGTTCAGGAGTGATCCAAATGCTTTTAATGAGTTCCCGAGTGGTTCACGTTACTAGCCGGATGGTGCACCCTTCAGCTCAAGAAGTTGGCGAGGTTGAATGAAGTAGTCTCTGAAGTAGCTGGTCAAGAAGCTCGTCTGGCCAATTTATAGCAACTGCACAGGTAGAGTATGCGGACTCATCCTAGCCAAAGATAACCACTTGGACAGAGTGTTCGGGCTCATTCCAGTCAACTGAAAGAACAGCTCGTTTAGAGCATGCGGGCTCTTAACAGCTAACAAAACAGCTCGTTTAGAGCACGCGGGCTCACGATATGGCTAACAAAAACAGTTCGTTTAGAGCATGCGCGCTCATGACGGCTAACAAAACAGCTCGTTTAGAGCACGCGGGCTCATGATGGCTAACAAAACAGCTTGTTCAGAGCATGCGGGCTCATGACGGCTAATCAGAACAGCTTGTTTAGAGAACTTGGGCTCATGACGGCTAATCAGGACAGCTCGTTTAGAGCACTCGGGCTTATGACAGCTAACAGAGCACCTCGTTTAGAGCACACGAGCTCACTACAGCTAACAAAACAGCTCATTTAGAGCACACGGGCTCATGACGGTTAACGAAATTGCATGGTTAGAACACACGTGCTCATGCCGGCCTCTTGATTGAAGAAAACCGTTCGGACATAGCACTCGGGCTTATTCCAGAGAGCACCGCCCGATCTATTGGAAATAATAACGACACATTTCAAGTGCGCGATGTCTTTGAAGAAATCTCGAGTGGTTAATAATAATCCAAATGGCATATAAGCATTCTGGGTAATCCAAAAATAATCCGAATGATTCATAAATAATCCGAGTAATTCATAATGATCCAACAACTTGGATAGTCCAGAAATAATCCAATTATGTTTCAATAGCCCGGATGATTTAGAAATAACTCATCTGATGCCCAACCCGAATGAGGAAGAGATAATTTAATTGGTACGAGCAATTTCAAGCAAACCATTTGGATACGTTAACGCATCCCGTCCAACTAAGAATTGCACAGGCAGAACACGTAGGCTCATCCTAGCCAAATAACTGAGGGGAATTTGTGCCCCTAAGGTCCCCAAGGGATGGTTGATGAAGTAGTTGGCCAGGGCATTGGCACGTGGCGTGAAATGATTTTCTGAAATAATAATCAGGCACAAATCTGAGTAGTATCTTTTTTAAAAAAAATACTCAAATATAAAAAATGTTGGAAGAACAAAAAATTGAATCGGTCAGATAGACGAAAATTAATTGGTTTATTTAAATACACAATTTAAATAACTTAGCTGTTCATGCCGCTGACAGGTCGGCCAGGCCTGAGCCCTTGACCTTGCCGATTGGTTTTTGGCCGAATCCGAGTGGATGCTGTTGGGGTGTTTGGATCTTTTTGGTAAACTTTAGTCCCGTCACATCGGATATTTAGACACTAGTTAGAAATATTAAATATAGTCTAATTATAGAACTAATTACACAGATAAGAATAACACGGCGATACGAATTTATTAAGCCTAATTAATATATGATTAGCAAATGTGTTGCTACAGTAATCATTTGTTAATCATAGATTAAGTAGGTTTAATAAATTTATCGTGTCGTTTATTCCTCGCCTGTGTTCCTCCGTTGGTTCAACTGCGTAATCAGTACATTGCATGCATATAAAAACAAAACGCTTTTTAACCTCTTTTTTTCTAGATAGCTTCGGATTAAAATGACTATTAACGAAATTGATTTTATATTTACGTTCCTCTTATTTTTCTAAACAAAACTAGACCACATTTATATATAAGTTGTAATAAAAATGTTATAACATAAATATAAGTTATATATATAACTTATGGTAATAATTTTGTTCGTAACTTTTTTATATAATTTTAGATACGTGGAAAATTTATGATCATAAATTTTTGATATAATGTTAGATATACGTGTAATGAAAAATTATGATCCATAAAGTTATATAATAAGTTATGTTTACATAAAATTATCGTAATAAGTTATGTTTCCATAACGTGATCATGATAAGATATGTTTCTATAAAATTATCCAAATAAATTATGTTTCCATAAAATAATCGTGATAAGTTATGCTTCCGTAGAATTATCATGATAAGTTATATTTCCGTAAAGTTATCGTAATAAGTTATGTTTTCATAAAGTTATCGTTATAAGTTATGCTTACATAAAATTATCATGATAAATTATGATTTTATAAATTTATCATGATAAGTTATGCTTTCATAAAGTTATTATGATAAGTTATGTTTCTATAAAGTTGTTCTGATAAATTAAGTTTTCATAAAATTATCGTGATAATTTATGCTTTTATAAAATTATTGTGATAAGTCATGCCTTCATAGTTATCAGTGATAAGTTATGCTTTCATAAAGTTATTATGATAAATTATGCTTCTATAAAGTTATCGTGATAAGTTATGCTTTCATAAAATTATTATGATAAATTATGCTTTTATAAAGTTATTCTACTAAATTAAGTTTCTATAAAATTATCGTGAAAAAAAAGAAATATTTATAGTTAGAACAGAGAAAAAAACAATATAAGCTACATGTAAATACATAATTTGTGGCCACGAAGTATAAGTTATGTGCAAAATATGGTTATAGAAAACAGGGGCAAACAGTTACTACACCAATCAAGACCTATTCCACTATGTAAATCTACTCATAAGCAATTGTTTTAGTAACTTTGGATTTACTGATGATTTACTATTGATTTCTAACGTTTAAGTAATTCATTTACCCATTTAAACCAAAAATGTCACTAATGGGGTTTGATTAGAATTAATCGTAGTTACTAGGGGCCTGCATGCAAGAATTCAATGACTCATCGCATAGTAAGTTGCATAGGGTGAAAAATAGAGAGAATGATGGGGGGTTTTGCAAAATTGGCATCTTCTTCTACCTTCCTCGTCATCACCTCGGCCAAAACGCAGGGGAGGGAAGCAAGGCTCATCCGGCGGCGTAGGGGCACAGAGCGACGGAGGACAAGGTCTAGGAATGTGTTCCTGACGTCGGGGATCTCTTTCCCTTAGGTCTCATAACGCGGGAAGGAGAGGGCAACCGGAGCATGAAGCGTGAACTGGAGGCCGCAGCGGTGTCACGGCGCATGGCTGCGGCACTCAATATGGCAGCGACGAGGGTGTCGGGGGTCAAGGCCGGGCCGAATTCGTGTCCTAGGTGCTATTGGACCATGGAGGCATGGACCAAATAGGGGGAGAAGGCACTGGCAAGGCCATCCACGGCGAGACAGGTGGTGGCAGAGTGAAGACACTGATGACCCGTGTAGACGGGGCGATGGAGGTGGCGACTTTCCCAGAAACTGGAGAAAATGGTGCGGAAGCTGAGGTGTTGCTAATTCTCCTACAAGCTTGGAGAGAGGGTTCACAGGCGGCAAGCGTGTGAGCTTGAGCCGCGCGGCTCCAATGGCGGTGGCACGCTAGCGTCTGGGTGCGAGGGGATAGCACAACGGTGGAACGGCGAGGCCGAGTAGCGAGAGGCGCATGTGAAAGAGAGGAGCCGATGTTCACCACTTGAAGAGAGGGAGGAGGGAGGTGGAGTGCTGCTCCACTTTATGGAGCTGGCGGCCATGGCGGTGCTGTGCGCAGGAGCTGGCCGACGCGTGGGCATAGCCATGCAGAGGAGAAGGGCAGCCAGGGTGCCTGGATAGGATTCGCGTGAGCCGGGGTGCCGACAGGTGGGTCTAGACGAGGGGAAAAGGGCAGTTGTCCACTGGACCAGGTTCGTCGAAGTGAACAAGGGTGGGACATGCTGGTGCGGTGTGGCGCATTCCAACCACGTGAGCGGGAATCCAATGAACCTGTCACGAGGGGGCGGCACGTCATAGAGGCAATAGAAAAGGGAAGAACCAAAAATGGAAAAGGAGATATTTGACTGCCAGAACACCCGTTATAAATCACGTTTTCGAACCATTTAAAGGCCTATTTAGGAATTGTTGAAAATAAAATAAATGTTCTATAGTAAGAGTTTGTTAAAATTTGAATTTAAGTTAATGACCTCAGGTTTGACCAGGGTATGGGTTGAACTTCAAAAATCTGAAAAGGCCTATTTTAGCAGGGCTAGTTTGGCAACCCCATTTCCCAAAGGAAATGGGGTTGCCAAACTAGCCCTTAGGGTAAAGTGTATGATACCAATGCTATTTATAATTTTAGGACCTACATACTGGTATATAGAGTGTTTTATGATAGTGAAATTTTGTTTTAGAGAAATTTGAATTTAAGTCACAGGTTAATTTTTGGCAGAGTCTACGATTCGGCCAAGGTTGGCCCAATACCCCTTTCAAACCTTTTTGCATGTCACAACACAAAATACAAAAGTTATTCATCAGAAAGATTCTACAAGTTTGCTAAAGAGAGTTTGGTCTAGATCACAACAGGTTTTTAAATACCAGCACAAATATGAAGGATCGGGTCAAACAACAGTTTCAATTTAAGTAGTGTATTCCTTGTTTCAAACTTTTGAGTGCAAATGAGGTCCAATCACCTGAAGTTCTGAGTCATTTGAAAGGTTTAAGTTTAGTGTCATTCTATAGTCAGCGATATTTTGAAGTGATATAGTGAAACCAAAAATAATTTCAGAATGAAATTTGGAGAAGAGCTGAAAACCCATACTTGGGAATTTTCTGTGTGGACTGATCTCGGCTGATTCCAAGAGACATTTGTGTGTAGTGGACTGATCTCGGCTGATTTCAAGAGACATTTGTGTGTAATTTAAACTAGGTAAATGATAGTTTTGAAAATGTAAATTTGAAAGTTCCATTAGGGGCTAACTCTGATCTAGAATACCCTTGCCATCTTTTAAAAGCAATGTTGGCTAGATTTGATTCAAAACTTTTGGAGCTTTAAAATCTCAAATTTTGAACATGGTACAAAAAGCAAAACTGATCTAAAACATGTTGAAAGTTCCATTAGGGGTTAACTCTGATCTAGAATACCCTTGCCATCTTTTAAAAGAAACGTTGGCTATATTTGATTCAAAATTTTTGGAGCTTTAAAATCTCAAATTTTGAACATGGTGTAAAAAGCAAAACTGATCTACAACACGAGTACTGGAACTTTTGTATTTGGGGCTTCTCATGAAAACTTATGGGTTTTGAATTACTCACCCAAACAACGTAAGGTTTAGTACATTTGAAACAAAAAATTTTGATTTGGTGATTTCTCCGCGAGTTCGTGTTCCTCTCTAAGCACGTTTAAGTTATAGATCACCATCACAATGATGTGGTGCATGATATAGCTATCAGTGTGTGCTATGTGGCAGAAAAACCAGAATGGAACAAAATTAGAGGTGACTTTTAGCCCCTCTAATACAATAATTTTCGGCGGCTGGGGAAAGCCACCAAAAATAAGCCATATATAATTTCGACAGCCACAGAAAGCTTCCTAAAATAGGTCATTCTTATTTTTGGCGGCTTGAAAAAACCGTCGGAAACACCATCTTATTTTCGGCGTCCAGATGTAACCGCTGAAAATAAGGAGTTTATTTTCAGCGGCTTTCGTTGACCACCAAAAATTGTCGTGGTGCGGACTAATTTTGGCGGCATGTAGAAACCGCCGAAAATATGATTATGTTCTGTGTATAATTTTCGGCAGGCAAAAAACGCTGAAAATAAGCTTATTGCCGCTGAATATAAATGGCTTGTTTTGTTTTTTGTCACTGAAAATTATCGCGATGCCTGTAGTGCTCCTAGCCAATCCAATCTAGTCAGTTATTTCTCTCTAATAATGAGCTGACATTGTTTTGGAAGTAATCTAATGCTTCCCTCCATGGCGTGGAAGTAATCATTTGTTACTAAATATGATTTTTTTTGCACTAGTTATTAATTCCTACTACAAACTACACAGCTTGGGAAAAGATAAGCATCTATATATGGCCTCCATCCAAGGCTTGGAAGTAAAGCTTATAAAAAAAAGGCTTGGAAGTAATCACTTGCTACTAAAAAGATGACCGCTTTTTGCACTAGATAATAATTCATACTACAAGCGACACAGCTTTTGAAGATAAGCACCTATGTATAGCCTTGTCGCATCACTTCTTGCTAGTTTTAGATAATTCTGTTTCACGTATACTCCTATATATATGAACCTTGAAGCAAAACATTGGTAGTCAAAACTATACTGAGTGGAAGAAGCTCTTAATATAGAGACATTTATAATGAAAGGAATCATGGTCGTTATGCTTTTGATGGTGATTTTGGGATGTTTCACCATTCCGACACAAGGTAAGTGCATGGCTAACAACCAGTCCTCGAGTCTAGTTTGATGTATTAGTAAATTCTTGTAAATTTCAATAATGCTGGAGAGATGGTCAAGTCTTGAAGTTCTACCAAACTATGATTTATTGTACCGTGAAAGTTGACTGAACAGCCTTGCATGCAGCTCGGAATGTTGTGCATTTTTGCACATGCTGGCAAAGGACCTGCAAACAGGGACCTGCGGAGGCCATTTGCTACTGTTATCAATTTACAAGCACGTGTTATCCTTCGAAGGAGGAATGCATGAAGCAAAGCTGCCCTCCTTCTGCTTTTGCTCCCATATCTATGAATGATGTTATTGATCACAAAGAATAAAAAAGTGGTTGCTCATCTTAAAATAAAAAAAGATATTGGTACATGTTCATTGAAAACCTTTTACCTCTCATCCGTTTTGATGGTTTCTTATTAGTTATCTCAACTTTGTTTGTAAAGTACGAATGACTGCCATTGATTGATTCTCAAAAGTAGTATACAAAAATAAGAAACTACTTATAGCACTATACAACACCAATATAGCATCAGACATCAGTCGCTACAAATAGACGATCACCAATGAACCATTGGACGGTAAAGAGGTCTAGCAAATCATTCATCAATATTTCCACTATTTCTATTGGTCAGTTACCTTTTGGGGATTAGTCAGAAAATATCTTGCAGGTCTAACTATCAGCTAGTAAAGATGTACCAAGTCTTAAACAAAAGGGCGGTGAGTTGAAGGCAACAGCCAACTGAGCCACGAATCAGCGCCACACCCTACGACATAAACCTAGCCTGCCCTCAGTCCATGCATCGCCTCCTCAGCCGCCATCCATGAGCAGTCATACAGTGCCCACTTGTAACCTCTTCGGCTCCCAGATTCCCTCTTGCTCGCATTGTCTCGTCGTGCCTTAATTTCCCGTCCATCTCCCTCCCACGTCATCTCAGCATGCATGAAACCCTAGCCGCTACATCTAAGTTGTGGTGGGAGCGGTGAATCTGAGATGACCAGTTGGCAGCAGATCATGCTGCGTGAAATAGCTGTGGATTGAGCCAAGGTCTGGAGCGATGGAATACTTAGAGCACACAGTCGGCTCCTATGGCAGGGCCAGCTCTGCTCTACCCATGATGTTGATATGTGTGTTAGAATTAATTGAGAACTGCTATTGTAATAGGATTATACTTGTCCTGTATTTGGTTAAGATAAGGCTGGAATACAGAGTATGTAGGTTGTTGACTCAAGTTGTAACTCAGCCAAACTCTGTATCATATGCGTTGTATGTGGACCACTTGATCGGGTCTACCGTCGCCACGCGCTGCTGAAATCCCACTCAATTTGGTCTACTGCCGTCATAGGCCATTGGATTCCACTTGATAGAGCATGCGCCGTCGCATGGTCGGAGTTGAACACCGCCACTCGATCTGTTCTATGGCCGCCACACGCCTTCGAAATTCCACTCTGTTAGGTCTACCGCAACCACAAGTTACCAATATTCACCAGAAATTGATCACTGGCCATAGTCTGAGGAACGCCTAATTTGATACCAATGTCATTACCCATGGCTGATGATTATTTCACTGACATGAGATCGACATAAGTAGAGATAGGATCGCATATTGTCTAAGGAAAGTTTCATCTTCTCAAATTTCTGTAGTTGTTTTCTTCTTAGTTCTATTACAAGCAAAGGGTTCATACCTAAACATTCTCCCTCTCTCACTGAGAGCTAGCCCACATCCTTTACAAAACATAAATGATATTGTTGTCCCCCACCTTTGGTGACGCCTTCTTAGTGTGCGCCTTCACCATCCATGACACACACACATCAACATGTTACTATGGGCAAGCCATGTTCGGCAGCCTATATTCCACCACTTTTGCTAATCAAAGCATATTCTTCTCAACCATTGGATCCGCATGGTCTTGAAGCTGAAGATTGGAAAATGTATCCCTGCATATCTTCTTTGAGGCCTCCTCAAGAACACGATCCGCATGGTCCTGTTATGAGGGATCCACACAGAAATGTTTCTACAATGTCAAATTCAATATTGACACTAAACAATCTGCATAATAGAATCAAACACTTAATAGAAAGAATGTTTCCCAGAAATCAAATTTTATAGCTCCTTGAGAACTTCCATATCTTGCATTTGGAGCAAGTGCAAAATGCTTCCAGCTTGTGCAGTGTATAGTAACACCACCCAGGACACTGTTAACGGTCCTATGAAGTCATGTCCTAGTGAAAGTCGTGTCGTCCCATGTGCTACAAAACTACTGGAAAAAAACAGATGTCATGTATGCAAACTATTGAAGTAAATAACTAACGATCTCTGTACTGATCACCAATTGGTGTGTGTAGGATCGAGATTACCAGCTAGAGGGGGGATGAATAGATGGTATCAACTAAAATCAAAGAAACTAGGCAAATCTAATTAGAACCACAAGAGAATTTAAATCTTCTAGCCTATGTTGAGCTTAGTGGGTTTGCAACCTATGGTGACAAGATAGGAATTCAATCTCTAGTAAAGAAAATGCTCAAAGTAAAGACTTGATTGTAAATAGAGCAAGAGATATCACCACACAAGAGACCGAATTTATCCCATGATATCGATGACTTACCGGTCACCCCTAATCAACATTGAGGTGGATTCAATGAAATCCTACCGCTCTCAACCAAGAATCCACTTGGCCAACCAAGAATCCACTTGGCATATGAGTCTACTAGGACCAAAGAACCTCTCTAAACCTCAATATCCACTAGAGTTGCTTTTCACCACTCCGGTGAGGCAAGCACCAAGCCTCTCACAATCTCCCCGGGGCTCCTCCACAATCTCCTTTGGAGAGCTCCATGGTAGCCACCACCAAGACGTCTAAGAGGTAGCAACCTCAAGGAGTAACAAGCCAATGACCTTGCTTGATGATCTCCCTAGTGCCCCAAAGGTCAAACACTTGATCCAATGCACTAGGTGCCTCTCAATCTCACTAGAATGCAAATCCCAAAGCAAAAGAGTTGCCTCTGAAGTGATGAGTGATTGTCAACAGAAGTCAAGACCCAGAAGGACTTGGGCACAAGCCTGGAGGCCCTTCGATGGACTGGAGGTAGATGGAGAAGAAAGTCCTCCGAAGGACAGGAGGCATGCTCGGCGTCGGTTGCCCATGGGAGTTCGGTATACGGAGAAGCGGCACGGCGACGGCAAGTGTAAGACCTCTGAAGGACTGTGAGGTGACCCTGATGGACAGGGGATGTTGGGTGCCACTGCGGCGCTCCAATCCAAGTGCATCGTGCGAAGACGTGCGAGGGCGATGGCAGATCCGCTCAAATCCGTCACCCTTCCACCAGGTTACCAAGACTCGGCGAATGGGCTCAATTCTCACCGAGATAGAGTGGAGTAGGCTGTTCCAGGCATAGGAAGGAAACCCTAAAGTTTCCTGGTTTCTGACTTCAAAACTGGGGGTCAATCGGCGGATTTGGACTACTGGCCACGTGGACGTCATCTGAAAGATTGTGTACAACCGAAGAAGATCAAGACTCCATCGCAGTCATCCATCCCCTGAGAAAGTTGGGTCTTTTCCAGTTTGGCCCCTATGCGCGTTTCTGTAAATAGGGGTCTTAGTGTAAACTGAGTCAGTTAGGCCTGGGCTATATATACCGAAGTGGCTGGTCATTTAGGTGACTCTTCCACTTCTAGAAACCCTAGGCTTAGCTTTCCAACCAGCCAAGTGCTTAGAGTGAAAACCGGGTGGTAATATAGGATTTGGAGTCCCCTAGAGCAAGTACTTTGCATTAGTGGGAGGATGAAGGGTGGTAGGCTGTGAGGAACCTTGTAAGAACTGATTTCCACCTCTAATACAAGGAAGATTTGCCCCCAATTCGTGTTCATTTGTGCAGCCATGCGAGTTAATCATATTCTTTTGGCTCTTTCGGACTTGCTAGGACGTGGAGATTCTGACTTCGTTCATCTCAATCCTACAGGATTGCCATGAGCAAGTTGTTCTTGAGTTTTCCCTTTCTTACCCAAAGATTGTCTTCTCATGAGATATGAAGTTCCCGCTAATCCCTTGGTCATTTTGAGTTGGTCTTTTGGCGATAGCTTTGGAATAGGGTCCAAATAGCCCGTGCAAAATCTCATGAAGACTGGACAAGATTTAGTCAATTTTAGGGGATTTTCTGTGACTCTACCGGACTATCCGATACAGCCACCGGACTCTTCGGCTCTACCGGACAGTTCGGCAGCATGTACCTGACAGTCCACCATCAATTCTGCCCAAGGCTTTCCATCGGATAGTCCAGCAGCCTCCACCAGACTATCCGGTGTCACGGGATAGTCCGGCCCCTAGCACGGGATAGTCCGGTGAGACCATGGCTGCTGCCCCATTTTCGCTGTTTCGTTCTTTCGCCATGCTTTTGCATTGGGTTTGCTTTTCCCACTGTCTGACCATACTCTTTGCTTGTTGTGCTCGAATAAGTCACATTTTGATGCGGTGAGTGTCGAGTGGTGAACTTGAAAGTTTCGGTGCTTGCGGTGACTTAGAATCCTTGTGATCATTGAGTCGCTAGCACTTTCAAGATTGGTGTGTATCCTTTTAGTGGATAGCACCTTGTGCTTGCTGGACACGTATCTGTCCAGTGGATGGTGTCTCGCGTCGGTTCTTGTGAGTTCTTCTTCGCACCAAGTTTGGGGGTTGTGATTTTGAGTTTTCAAGTGCTCCTATTCAGCCCCCTTTAGTTGCACATCTCAGTCCTACAAGTGGTATCAGAGCCAGTTAGGTTTTTTCATACCTTTATCAGTGAGAAACCAGTAGCGACTATGGCGCACTTCGGGAAGGTTCCGGTTCTCGATTCGGATGGCTATCCCTACTAGAACGGTAGGATGAAAGCTTTCTTACTTAGCCAGAGTGAGGACATATGGAATGCTACTCAGAGTATGACTTTTGCGGTGCTCCCCATTGCCGAGCGTACCACACCAGCGCTCGTTGCTCACCACGAGGCAAACTACAAGGCGGTGTACTTTCTCTTCTCTGGACTTGGTCCGGTGGACTATGAGAGGGTGAGCCATCTTGATACCGCCCATGAGATTTGGTCCCTACTCAGTGCACACCACGAGGGGATGGTGACAGTTAAGGGTTGTCTTGTGGAGACTTACTGGCGCGAATATTAGAATTTCACCCAGAAGCCGAGAGAGCCTGTGGATGCCTTCTTTGGTCATTTTCAATCGATCATCAACAAGCTCCGTGTCAACTCTGCCCTCGCTTCTCTCCCATATTGACCACTAGCAGGCTTTCAAGCTACTGTATTCCTTGGACAGGAATGTATGGGAGATAAAAAAAACTCTATTCTTGAGTCAGTAGGGTATGACACCTTGGGTGCAGAGGAGCTCTATATAAAGCTTAAGGCCATAGAGGTGGATTACCAAATGATAGATATTCTCGATGGTACTAGCTCCAAGAGCTTGGCCTTGGCTTCTAGCTCCAAGGAAGCTGTGACTAACCCCCCACTTCACAGTTTTTCATTTTCTGCTTTGATGTCTGTGACAGAGGAGCAGTTGGCATCACTTGGGGATGAAGAGCTCTGCCTGGTGTCTAGTCGCTTTCAATGCACCAATGATAATCGGATGAGCAAGAAGAGGGGTGTGAGACCTAAATGCTTGGAGTGCGGTGAGGTCGGCCACTTCATTGCCGAGTGCCCGAACAAGCAGAACGACTATTACAAGAAGGGCAGGAGCCACTCTCGCGACTCCAACAAGTACCACTTCAGCAAGCACGACCATGTCAAGCACCACTCCAGGAAGATCAAGAACTTCAGGAAGGCATTCAAGAGCTACCAGAAGGACAACCAGAAGTGGGAAAAGGCCTTCTTCGCCGAGCTTGGTGGTCTTTGAAGTGGGACAAGCCTTTCTGCTTTGTCTCCACGAAGTCCAAGCGCAAGCACAAGATGAACCGAGGATCAGTTTTGCTCCATGGCGCTTGAGGTCAAGGACGACAAGGGCAACGACAATGACTCCTCTGATGACGAGGTAACTCCTGAGCAAGTTGAGATTCTTGAGATGTTGGAGAAGAATAGTCATGAGTTGAAAGCCTAGGATAAGATGTTGGAGAAGGCAGCAAAGAAGCTGCAGAAGTAGAAAGACAAGCTTGCTAATGCCTTGGCTGAGATTGAGAGGCTGAAGAGTGTGCAAGCCCAGCCTAGTGAGATTGAGTGCCCTACCTGTGAGTCCTTGATGAGTGAACTTTGTGAGCAAAAGAGCAAGTATGCTCATAAGATAGAGGAGATGGATAGGCTTAAGGTTGAGATAGGCAAGCTCCAGTCTAAACTGGATGAGCCTACTTTGAGTGAGGAGCCTGAGTGCGAGTCTTGCCACCACCTAACTGTTGACATAGCTGAGCTGAAGGTGAAGTGCGAGGGGCAGCTCAAGGAGTTAGAAGAGCTTAGGGCTAGACCCATGCTTTTGGGTGCGTGTATGGTCTGTCCTACATTGAAGAGTGAGCTAGAGTAGTTGAGAGCTGACTTTGAGGTGTTTTCAGCACCCCCTTACATGTGTGAGAACTGTCTCACTTTGAGGTTGTAGTTAGTGGAGAAGGATGCCACCATTAGGAAGCTTGAGAAGTCTACTCCTGTGATACCCTCTCTAGACTGTAACACTTGTGCTGCCCAGACTTTAGTTATGGAGGATCTGAGAGAGGAGAAGTTGATCCTTGAAGAGGACAACTGTAGGTTGAGAGAGGTGCTAAGCTAGATGTATGCTAGAGAACCTCAGCTTAGGATGATCATAGAGGGAAACAAGTGTGGTGAAGGTGACACGAGTGGACCTGGGTTAGGAGAGTGTAGTACCTCGGGTAAGAAGAAGAGTGCCCCAATCAAGCTTAACACTGCCTCCCCCCAACTTGGTTCTACTGTTGATTGGGTTTACCATGAGCCTCCCAAGGCTGCCCCAAGGAAGTCATATTGGACACCCAAGCCACCATAGGACAAGCTAGATAAGATAGTGGAAGAAGTGCTTTAGCCTTCAGGCAAGAAGCAAGTCCAGCAACCTACACCACCCAAGACCACACAACCACCTCACAAGAAGCCTAAGGTTCATCCCTAACCTATGCCCAAGAGACCTGTCTACCAATGTGAGTTTTGCCAGCGGAATGGTCACCTGGAGGAGTTTTGCTTCAGGAGAAAGTGGGTTGAGAGGCAGGAGAGAGCCTGGGGGAACCAAGATCAGTTCTACTAGGGTGGTAGGTAGGATCCTCCCCATCATGGTGAGATGTGAGACCGCTTTACTCGTGGTGAGAGAGGAGGTGGTTTTCAAGCCTGTGCTCTTGGTGGTGAGAGATGCTTTGCCAGTCGAGCTCCAAGTCATTTTCAGCGCGGCTATGGACCTTGTGACCGAGGCTTTGGTAGAGGGTTTGTGAGTTCACGCTTTGGAGGTCGTGGTTTCCCAGATCATCGTGATGCTTACTTTGACTATGCTTACCCCACTTTTGAGTAGATGGCTCGGCACTGGTTCAACAGTTTCACTACCCCCAGTGTCAGACCATTTGCTCACTCTTACTTTCCTTGATTTTGTAGGATCGAGGCCTGGAGGACATATGGATCATGGACTCCGGCTAGTCTAGGCACACGACAGGGCATCGCAGATGGTTCTCCAGCCTCAACCCCATGAACACCAAGGAGTACATCACATTCAGGGACAATGGTCAAGGTAAAGTGTTGGGTGTTGGTGGTGTTTTGCTTTCTGCCAAGCTTTCGACAATGGTCAAGGTAAAGTGTTGGGTGTTGGTGGTGTTTTGCTTTCTGCCAAGATTTCCCTAAGACAAGTTGCTTTGGTGAGGAGTTTGGGGTTCAATTTAGTTTCTATCTTGCAACTTCTCAAGGAAGGGTTCGAGGATCGCTTTAAGAAGGTTTCTTCTTGTGTGCTTGATGCTAAGGAAAACCTTGTTTGTCGGATTTTGCCCTATGGGCAGGTTCTTAAGGTTGACCTTGCATATGTTTCTGGCCCCCCTTGGTGTTTGATAGCTGGTCCTTCTGCTGATATCTGGAAGTGGCATAGGAGGCTAGGCCATTTGAGTTTTGATCTCCTAGTCAGGTTGAGCTCGATGGGTCTAATCTGAGGATTGCCCAATTTCAAAGAAGAAAAGGACTTAGTGTGTCTCCCATGTCATCATGGCAAGATGGTTGCCGCTTCTCATGCTCCTGTTAATTAGGTCATGACCTCTTACCCAGGCGAGTTGTTGCATATGGATATGGTTGGTCCTGCACGGGTACAGTCGGTTAGTGGAAAGTGGTATGTGCTAGTTGCAGTAGATGACTTTTCTCGCTATTTGTGGGTGTTCTTCATGGAGTTCAAAGATGAGGCTTTCAGTTTTGTTTTAGGATCTAGTCTTAAGGTTAAGAAATCAGAATCATAAGGCCATGAGGGCTATCCGCAGCGACAATGGTGGAGAATTTCGAAACTCTCAATTTGAAACCTTCTATCGTGACCTAGGTCTCAAACACCAATTCTTGTCTCCTTATACTCCACCTTAGAACGGTGTTGTGTAATGAAAGAACTGCACACTTGTTGAGATGGCGTGGACGATGCTCGATGGGCATAGGACTCTGCGGCGCTTTTGGGCTGAGGCAATGAATACGGTCTGTTACATTGCCAACCGCATTTTCCTATGAGCCTTCTTAGGGAAGACCTCATACAAGCTACAGTTTGGTAGGCAACCCAACATCAAGCACCTGCGTGTGTTTGGCTCCAGATGCTTTGTGCTGAAAAAGGGGGCCATTTCGACAAATTTGAATCTCGCTGCTTGGATGGTATTTTCCTTGGGTATGCCTCTAGCTCGAGAGCATAAAGAGTGTGGATCCTTCATACCAAACAAGTGCTAGAGACCTGTGAGGTTTCCTTTGACGAATCTATGCCTTGCTCAACCCCTGCATTTGAGCTTTCAGGTCATGATGAGGAAGGCGCTCCCATCTTTGAAGATGAGGAAGGTCAAGTAGATGTTGGTGATGCAGGAGCCACTGCACCAGCTACAGCTCCTGCCCCATCTGCTATGAGCTCTGAAGACTAAGGAGGACCTTTGCTGATGGCTTCCTCCTCGCTCCCCCGACTACAAGCTTGAGCAGAGCTTGGCCCCACTGAGGACGCAGGGGAGGTGACCTCCGAGATTGTTCCATCTCGGTAGGTCCAATGGGATCACCCTCCACATAGGATCATTGGTGATTTGCATGCGAGGACCATGAGGAACCAGATAGGTTCTATCGCTTTTTTGCTCATGCTGCATTTGTTGCCTCTTTTGAGCCCAAGGATGTTGGACACGCTCTTTCTGACGGCAATTGGGTTAATGCCAGGCATGAGGAGTTAGAAAACTTTGAGAGGAATGAGGTTTTGGTTTTAGTAGAGGTACTGGCACAATGCAAACCTATTGGTACAAAATGGGTTTTCAAAAATAAGCAAGGGGAGGATGGCATTGTTGTACGGAATAAGGCTAGACCTGTGGCTCAGGGTTTTTGCCAAAAAGAGGGGATAGACTATGAGGAAACGTTTGCTCCAGTTGCACGCCTGGAAGCTATACATATTCTCTTAGCCTTTGCAGCTTCCATGGGCTTTAAGCTTTTTCTAATGGATGTGAGGTCTGATTTTCTAAATGATTCCATTCAAGAAGAAGTTTATGTAAAACAACCCCCAAGATTTGAAAATGCTAAACACCCTAACCATGTTTACAAATTGCAAAAAGCCTTGTATGGTTTGAAACAAGCCTCTAGAGCCTAATATGATAGATTGAAAACTTTTTTGCTAAACTAGGGTTTCAAAATGGGGAGTGTTGATAAGACTGTGTTTCTCCTCAAGCATGGTAGTGATCTCCTTATTTTCCAGATATACTTGGATGATATCATCTTTGGTGGCTCATCTCACTCTCTTGTTACCAACTTTTCTGAGCAGACGTCAAAGCAGTTTGAGATGAGTAAGATGGGAGAGTTGCAGTTTTTCCTTGGACTGCAAATCAAGCAAGGCCATGAAGGAACCTTCATCCATCAAGCCAAGTACACAAAGGACATTCTGAAGAAGTTTGATATGGGAGACTCCAAGCCTATGTCAACTCCCATGTCAACACAAACAACGCTTGATCCAGATGAAGAAGCGGAGGTAGTGGACCAAAGGGAGTACTAAGGGATGATCTACTCACTTCTGTACCTGACAGTGACCAGGTCGGACATTCAATTCACAGTTTGCCTTTGTGTGCGATTTCAGGCCTCACTGAGGACATCACACCATCAAGCGGTGAAGCGCATCTTCAAGTACCTGAAATACACTCCTAAGCTTGGTCTTTGGTTCTCTTTAGCTTCCACGCTCTCTCTTAGAGGGTTTTTGGATGCTGACTTTGTGGGTTGTCAGCTGGAGCGTAAGTCTACTTCCGACACTTGCCAGTTCCTTAGTTCTTCTCTTATCTCTTGGTCCTCACGCAAGCAATCTAGCATAGCCACTTCTACCACAGAAGCTGAATACGTTGATGCTGCTAGTTGCTACTCCTAGCTACTTTGGATGAAAGCTACCCTTAGTGACTTTGGCCTAAGTTTTAGGAAGATCCGTCTCCTACTAGACACTACTTCTACTATTTCTATTGCTAAGAACCCCGTCTTGCACTCTAGAAGCAAACACATAGACGTGAGGTTTCACTTCCTGAGAGATTACTATGAGAAGGGAGATATAGATTTGGTCCATGTGGAAACCGAGAACCAGTTGGTCGATATCTTCACCAAGCCCTTAGAGCTTAGTGTGTATGCTCGCTTGCGTGGGGAGCTTGGTGTTTGTTGCCCCTTTTAGTTTGGGGTAGCTTTGTTATAGTTTAGGTTTTTGAATTTGCTTTCTCTTTGCTTTTATTTGTTTTCCTTGCATTTTGTATCACATCATGCATTGCATTGTATCATATGCATTTTCACTTCACTAGCACTAGAGCTCTTCGGGAATGACTAGTTAGTACTTGCATGTGATAGATTGTACGGTGCTTGCATGATCATGGTTGGCTAAGCTCCTTGAATCTGTCTAGTATCATTTGTGAGCTAAGTCACTTTTATTTCTTGAAAATCAAAAACCATGATCACCACTAGACTTGGCTCCTAGCATCTGTAGGAATGTTGAATGCTATGCTATCTTTTCATGCTTGGATATGCTAGTCGTATGCCTTTGTTAAGATTATGCCTAAGCATTTATGACACCTGGCCTAAACCTGAAATCTGAATTAAAACTGTGTACATTGTGTGTCTTATGAGCTGAAATGAAAAGATTCATGTGGGTTCGCTTGTCACACTGTTCTAGTTTGAGATAGCTTGCATTTGCACTTTGGCATGAACTTGGACTAGGCTGTGTATGACCAAAACCTTGTCTTAAGCTTCTAATGGTTCCCTGAACCTCGGCTTGGCATTAGTTGGTAAGAAGTGGCTAAGACAAGTGATTAACCTCTGGCACATGATCTAACTTGCTTGAAGCTACAAGTTGCTAAAATCTGAAATCTGGAAGTCTCTAAATTGCTTGTGGCCTATTGTATATGCTTTGGTTGAGAGTAGCACACCTTGTATGTTTTGCTAGCATCTTGTTGTTCATACCTATCTTGCTAGATGCTATTCATGTTGGTGATGCTTTCTTTTCAACTACCCTAGAAAACATGCTCCAGATCTGTATATTATAGATTCAATTGAGCTTGTTTGCATGCTTCCTTGCCCTCACTTGCTCTGTATGCTAGAACTCATATTTACTAGCTTTTCATCCCTGCTGAGCTCTTCATGGTACACTTCCTGCATTTCATGGCATATTTTGAGGGGAGTTGTCTAGTTCAGGGGGAGTCTGATTCTATGAACCCTTGATGTGTCCATTGTCAACAAGGGGGAGAGATTGTTGCTCCCAGGGGGAGTTCATGGACCAAGGCAAAGAATTCTGGAGAGAACTAGTTGAGGGGGAGCTATGCATTCATCTTGCATTTGTGAGGATGCATTTGAGGGGGAGTTCTAGCTTTTTGCATGCTCTTGCATCGGTGCGTTGAGCCTTTTGCCTCTTTTTGGAGGAGCTGATGCTTTGCCTAAGCATGACTGTGTTGAGCCACCTCTTTCTTGAGGGGTCATGCTTTAGTTTGATCGACTACGTTGAGCGGTTTCCCTCGTCTTAGGGGGTCAATCTTTGGTTTTGTTTTTGTTTTCTCAATTTGCCCTTCTTTGCTTCTGTTTGGTTTTTGGGCGTCTTGAGCAACTTCTTTTCTTCATTCTTTTCAGTTTTACGCTTTTCTTCTTGTATTTGCTCTATTTTAGGCTATAGGTTGAAGGTGTTAACAATGCGCTCATCAAGGGGGAGATTGAGAGCCAATGGACCAGCTCCGTTGCCTCTAGAGTGATGAATGATTGTCAACAGAAGTCAAGACCTAGAAGGACTTGGGCACAAGCCCTCTGATGGACTGGAGGTAGATGGAAAAGAAAGTCCTCTGAAGGATAGGAGGCATGCTTGGCGTCAGTGGACCACGGGAGTTTAGTACATGACAAGGCAAGTGTAAGACCTCCGAAGGACTGTGAGGCGACCCCCATGGACAGGGCATGCTGGGTGCCACGGCGACGTAGCAACCCGAGTACATGGCATGAAGACATGGGTGGGTGATGGCGGATTTGCTCAAATACGTCACCCTTCCACTAAGTTATCAAGACTTAGCGAATGGGCTCAATTCTTGCCGAGATAGAGTTGAGTGGGCTGTTCCAGGCCAAGGAAAGAAACCCTTAAGTTTCCTGGTTTCTGACTTCAAAACCGGGGGTCGATCGACGGATTTGGACTACTAGCTAGGTGGACATCATCTGAAAGATAGAGTGCAACCGAAGAAGATCAAAACTCCATCACGGTCGTCCATTCCGGAGAAAGTTGGGTCTTTTCCAGTTTATCCCCCTACGGGCGTTTCTGTAGTACAGGGGTCTTAGCGTAAACTGAGTGCTATATATACCTAAGTGCGCTGGTCATTTAGGTGACTCTTACACTTCTAGAAACCCTAAGCTTAGCTTTCCAACCAGCCAAGTGCTTAGAGTGAAAACGGGGTACTATTCTAGGATTTGGAGTCCCCTAGAGCTAGTACTTTGCATTAGTGGGAGGATGAAGGGTGGTAGGCTGTGAGGAACCTTGTAAGAACTGATGTCCACTTCTAATAAAAGGAAGATTCATCCCCAATTTGTGTTTATGTCTGCAGCTGATGAGAACCTGACCAATAAGCATATGACCAAGGCCCAAGAGAAGGTGAAGTTTGAAGCCCACTCCGAGTTGAGGTCCAATTTATTCGCGAGGCCGGTTCGGACTGTAGGAGTAGGCCTTAGTAAAACGGATGTCCAGGCCACATACTGGCTCCATTTTGGACATTCTACATATGGTTGGAAAGCTAAGGAGATAAGCTTTCCAACCCTTATGACCCCACCTCTGAATTCGATCGGAGTCGATAGGAATCATCAAAACAATATGATGGACAGAATCTGCCAGGGTGCTGCTGGACTGGTTTTTGGGCCCGCTGGCCTTGTATGCCCTAGAGTTGCTCAGCCACTCCCTTGGCCGGCCCCTATACCTTTCTCTTGTATATATTCTGTAGCCGTCATTAGATTAGATCGGTTTTGCTTTAGAGTATTCTGTCGTGAACAGTTCGCCGTTCGTGTATCGGTTTGTGAAACCCCAACTTGTGCACAAAATTAATCTTGATTTCGTTTATTCCTCGTTCTTGCTTGTGTTCTCTCGGTTGCATTGCAGGAACGATAGCCTTCTTGGTGAGGTCGATTGCGCACGTCACGCGGTCGATAATCATCAGAGCAATGGTGTAGTGATTGCAAGGATTCGATCGATTGCTCGGAGCCTTCTTCATCAATGTCGAGTTCTCCACCCCTAAACCGACTTATCCATACCTTTCGGAATATCAGGGACCGCTATTTCCCATTAGCAGCCATCTCCCTCCCCCCTTTCTAGTTTGGATTTTGGATGAAACTCAAAGGCTTTTGGTGATTTGCTTTGCCCACAAGTTAATCTTGTTCTTTTGGCTCTTTTGGACTTGCTAGGATGTGGAGATTATGAGTTAATTCAACTCAATCCTACAGGATTGCCACGAGCAATTTGTTCTTGAGTTTTCTCCTTTCTTGCCCAAAAGTTGCCTTCTCACGAGATATGAAATTCGCACTAATCCCTTGGTGATTTTGAGTTGATCTTTTGGGAATGGCTTTGGAATTGGGTCTAGATAGCCTGTGCAAAATCTTGTGAAGACTGGACAAGATTTGGTCTGTTTTAGGGTTTGAAAACTCATTTTTTGTCACTGTACCACACTATCCGATGCAGCCACCGGACTATCCAGCTCCACTAGATAGTCGGGCAGCTTGTACCGGACAGTTCGGCATCGGCTCTGCCTGAGGCTTTCCACCGGACAGTCCGGTAGCCTCCATCGGACTTCTGGTGTCACCGGACAGTCCGGCCCCTGGCACCGGATAGTCCGTTGAGGCCAGGCTGCTGCCCTGTTTCCGTTGTTTCATTAGTCCACCATGCTTTTGGATTGGGTTTGTTTTTCCCATTGTCTGACCATACTCTTTGGTTGCTGTGCTCCAGTAAGTCGCATTTCGGTGCGGTGAGTGTTGATTGGTGAACTTGCAAGTTTTGGTGCCTGTGGTGACTTGTGATCCTTATGATCGTAGAGTCGCTAGCTCTTTTGTGCCTGGTGTGTATCCTTTCAGCGGACGGCACCTTGTGCTTGCTAGACATGTATCTGTTTAGTGGACGGTGTCTAGCATCGGTTCTTGTGAGTTCTTCTTCGCACCAAGTTTGGGGGTCATGATTTTGAGTTTTCAAGTGCTCCTATTCACCCCCCTCTTGTTGCACGTCTCGGTCCAACAAGAGTGAGAGATATGTGAAGGAAGGATCAAATATGCTCAACAAGTATTCCAAATGGCCATGAGAGGTAGCCAAGCGCCGACCACCTTCTATATATAACCCCCACTCCTCAACTAGCCATTATGTGCAAAACTCATGAAAATAAGGAGTTCGCGGACAGTCCACACTTGAAAACAAATGGCTAGTTTTGCATTTAATGCTTACCAAAGGCACTCAAAAATGTGCTGCGACAGTCCGCTGTAGGACCGAGACGTGCGACTAGAGGGAAGGTGAATAGGAGCACTTGAAAACTCAAAATCACGACCCCCAAACTGGTGCTTCGAGAACAGACGCTAGACACCGTCCACTGAACAGATACGTGTCTAGCAGAAACCAAAGTGCCATCCACTGGAAGGATAGGCACTAGGCGTGAATGAGCAAACAACTCAACGATCACAAAGATCACAAGACACCCCAAGCACCAAAGACCTGAGAGTTCTCCACTCAACACTCACTGCACCAAGGTGTGACTTACTGGTATACAACAAGTAAAGACAATGGTCAGATAGTGAGAAAAGAAAGTCCGATGCAAAAACCGTGGCAGAAGAACCAAAGCACAGAAATAGGGGAGCGTCCTTGGCTTCACTGGATTGTCCGGTGGCAATGGATAGTTTGGTGGGGGCAGCTGGAAAGTCCGATGAGAAGCCCCCAGGGCAGGCCCTGCACCGGATTGTCCGGTAGGCCCTGCCGGACTGTCCGGTGAGACTGGAGAGTGCAGTGGCCTATCGGATAGTCCGGTGGAGTCGCAGAAAAACAGTTTTCACACCCTAAAATTGACCAAATCTTGTCCAAACATCATGAGATTTTGCACAGGCTATCTGGACCCCATTCCAAGGCTTTTCCCAAAAGATCAACTCAAAATGACCATGGGTGATGAGAACATGTACAACATGCATATAATCAGGGCCCAAGAGAAGATGGAGTTTGAAGCACAATCCAAGTTAAGGTCCAATTTATTCGCTAGGCCGGTTCGGACTGCAGGAGTAGGCCTCGGTAAAATGGACGTCCAGGCCACATACGGACTCCGTTTCAGGCATTCTACATATTGGTGGAAAGCTAAGTACATAAGCTTTCCAACAACATGATGATCAGAATCTGCCAAGGTGCTGTTGGACCGGTTTTTGGGCCCGCTGGCTTTGTACGCCCAAGGGTTGCTCGGCCGCCCCCTATACGTCTCTCTTGTATATATTATGTAGCCATCATTAGATTAGATGGGTTTTGCTTAAGAGTATTCTGTCGTGAACAGTTCGCCGTTCGTGTATCGGTTTGTGAAACCCCAACTTGTGCACAAGATTAATCTTGATTGTGTTTATTCCTCGTTCTTGCTTGTGTTCTCTCGGTTGCATTGCAGGAACGATAGCCTTCTTGGCGAGGTCGATTGCGCGCGTCACGCGGTCGATAACCATCAGAGCAGTGGTGTAGTGATTGCAAGGATTCGATCGATTGCTCGAAGCCTTCTTCACCAACGTCGAGTTCTCTACCCTTAAACCGACTTATCCATACCTCTCGGAAGATCGGGACCCCTATATTTCCCATCATTTGGTAATCAGAGCTTCAGGTTTCTGTTGAGGTATATTATCGTGTGTCCCTTAGTTGAGTGTTTTATATTCCTAAAATCCACAAAAAAGCCATAAAAAATTAGGGTTTGTAGTTCATCTTATCCTATCATCACGTTTAGCCTTTGCATAATTTGATTTCAGAATCTGCATCTTTGAGTTTGTGTCCATGGTCATAGTCTTGTTGCTGGTGTAGATCGCGTTCTTAGTTTAGTTTGAGTTTTGCATCTTGTCACCATGCCCGTTTTCATGACGTCGTCACATTCGGTTCGGAATCCTCTCTGTCCAGTTTAGTATTTGCAACATATCTCCCTCATACGAATTCAGATTTTTGTGTTCTAGTACTTTCTGGAAAGCTTGTGAAATTATCTACAACTTTATCAATTGGGAAGTTTCTAGAAAACATAGTTATCAGGGTGTAATATCTGATGGAATTAAATTTGTTTATGACCGAGAATTTTCTGAGCAATCTGTTTTTCAGGGCCAATATCTTCATCATCCATTATCCAAAAAAGATGTTCCATATACTGTAGAGAAAGATAAAAAGGGGATCTACAACTTTGGTATTCAAAGTTTTTGCATTTGAGGCCATTAAGATTATCTAATCTGCTGTGCAACTTTGAGTAGTAAATCTGTGATTTTCATATAAGAGTTTTGTGTTTGTGTGGAGTTGTATCTTGTTTTGCAACATTTTTGAGATAAAAAAAATTAAGGAAAAAATGCAAGAAAAAGGCAGTGCATAAAAACAGCCGCACAAAAAAAAAGAAAAGAAAAGAAAAAAAATCAGAAGTACTTGCATCCTTTGTGTACTTTGTACTTCGGTGTATCTCTTGCTTTGTTTAAACTAGTCTTGGAGCACGTTTAGGCCTAGCAATTTTGACACGTACTTTGGACATTTATTCAACTTTGCTATCTGATTCGAATTTTGCTATTCCTTGCTGCATATTGTGCCTTCTCAAAGATCCACATACATTCTCTTGAGCAGCATAGGTCGGTATTGCAATCATCCCACGCTCCAGGTGTGTTATTACATCTTGGCCGTCGTCGCCTCTTCCAGGTAGCCATCGTATTTTGTGGTGCACAGTAAGAACATTTGCAAGAGCTTGGTAAACGTTTGGAGTGTGAGAAATCCCACTTGTCTACTGTCATTAGATAGGTTAACTTTGAATTTTCGTGTGTGTTTTTTTTATTTTCTATTAACAATGACATGTTACACCTCTGTACATGTTGGAGCCATAAAGATGCTTCACAGTCACACCATTGCTGCTGCCCCTTCTCTCATAGATGACTCTATTCTTAAATTTCCACCTACATATGATAGGTTTTAATATTGTGAAGTATATTAAGTGGGAAAATGAAATAGGATAATATTTTTGCGCAATGTCATATGTGTGAAAGACGAAAGATAAAAAATGCAGTTAGTGTTTTAAAGAATCATGCTTTAATTTGGTAGAACAATTTACATGTTAATGATAAACCTCACACATGGTCTGATATGAAAATTTTGATGAGAAAACAATTTGATTCTTCATGCCATATTGTCCTTTCTTGTACGACTAACCTTTTGCAGGATAATGTGAGTTGTCTGCCACAACACCTTTTAAGTTCTCAAATGGTGAAAGCGAAAAACAATCGGTCCAACAATTTATTTCGACTTGCGTTTATTGTAATGAAGAGACGTTGTCGGATCATCATTGATGGTGAGCCTTGCTGCAACTTTGTTAGTTCTGAGTTGGTTGAGAAACTTTGCTTGGCCACAGAGCAACACCCATGTCTATATTATGTACAATGACCTAATTTCAGTGGTAAGTTTCTGGTAAATGAAATTAGCAAGATCCAATTTTCTCTTGGCAAGTATCATGATAGCGCTTATTTTGATGTTGTGCCTATGGAAACAACTGCTTTGTTATTTGGCAAACCATGAGTAGATGAAAATAATGCTTCGTATGATAATACTAATAATATATATTCGTTCAAATATAATGGTAGAAAGATCAAGTTGCTTTGTATGAATTCTGCTCAAATTTTAGAAATTGAACTTGCGATGGAACAAACTAAGAAGATGGATGCTATTAAAAATGATTTGAGTAATTTTAACGATGACATGACTTCAGATAAATCCAAGTTACCTTTATTGCAAGGTGATTGTACTACTGATTATTGTGATAAAAAAGAGTTGTGTAATGATACTTGCTATTATTTCTTTGCCAATACATGAGAATAAACATGGTATTAGTTCTTATAAAACAAATACGTATGCTGAAAATAAACATTTTCTCCCTATTGCAAGTATGCATGATGAGCTGAACTTGTTATCTTCTTTAAGTACTTTGGGTTATATTGAATTGGATATTCTATGTAATCTAAACTACTTGGAGAAAAAAATTTTGTTCATTGTTGATTTGCCATGGTTTTCTAAGAATACATATCATATTATTGGACGATATAACTATGAAGAAGAATATATGGTGCATCGTGTTTGTATATGTTCTAATTTTGACTCTCATTTTATCGATGAACATCAAAATCAAGTAAACGGCTGCTGTAAAACTAACCGTATCATGTCGAGATCCACTTGTTCTTCTTTATTTGATTTGTCACAGCATGATCGATTTTAAGAAGGAGAGCATGCATGGATGATTTCACGAACTGCTATAATTACTTCCACGCGCATCGACGACTTTGAGTCGAGGATGACTCAAACACAAGAAGGAGAGAATGATGAGAACATGTACAACATGCATATGATCAAGGCCCAAGAGAAGATGGAGTTTGAAGCCCAATCCAAGGTAAGGTCCAATTTATTCGCGAGGCCGGTTCGGACTGCAGGAGTAGGCCTCAGTAAAACAGACGCCCAGGCCACATACGGACTCCGGTTCAGGCATTCTACATATCGACGGAAAGCTAAGGAGATAAGCTTTCCAACCCATCTAGTATTAGGCCCAAATAATATCGGAGTCAACAGGAATCATCAAAATAACACGACGATCAGAATCTGCCAGCACCTGGTGCTGCTGGACCGGTTTTTGGGCCCGCTGGCCTTGTACGCCCTAGGGTTGCTCGCCACCCCCTTGGCCGCCCCCTATACCTCTCTCTTGTATATATTTTGTAGCCATTATTAGATTATATGGGTTTTGCTTAAGAGTATTCTGTCGTGAACAGTTCGTTGTTCGTGTATCGGTTTGTGAAACCCCAACTTGTGCAGAAGATTAATCTTGATTGCGTTTATTCCTCGTTCTTGCTTGTGTTCTCTCGGTTTCATTGCAGGAACGATAGCCTTCTTGGCGAGTTCGATTGCGCGTGTCACGCGGTCGATAACCATCGGAGCAGTGGTGTAGTGATTGCAAGGATTCGATCGATTGCTCGGAGCCTTCTTCACCAACGTCGAGTTCTCCACCCCTAAAACGACTTATCCATACCTCTCGGAAGATCGGGAACCCTAATTCCTATCATTGGTTAAGCGGGAATTTTAGATCTTGTGAGAAGGCAATCTTTGGGCTAGAAAGGGGGAAACTCAAGAATAGCTTGCTAGTGGCAATCCTGCGGAATTGGGATGAACTATGTCATAATCTCCACGTCATAGCAAGTCCAAAAGAGCCAGAAGAACAAGATTAACTCATGGGCAAAGCATATCACGAAAAGCCTTTGAGTTTCATCCAAAAACCAATCTAAAGGAGGGGGAAGGAGATGGTTGCACACATGAGCAGGAATTGGGGACGAATCTTCCTTGTATTAGAAGTGGAAATCAGTTCTTACATGGTTTCTCACAGCCTATCAGCCTTCATCCTCCCACTATTGCAAAGTACCAGCTCTATGGGACTCTAAATCCTAGATTAGCACCCGATATACTCTCTAAGCACTTGGCTGGTTGGAAAGCTAAGCCTAGGGTTTCTAGAGGTGGAAGAGTCACCTAAATGACCAGCCACTTAGCCACTTAGGCATCCCCTATCCATCGGGGTCGCTTCGCAGTCCTTTGGAGGTATTACACTTGCTGTCACCGTGCCGCTCCGCTGTGTACTGAACTCCCATGGCCGACCAACGCCGAGCATGCCTCCTATCCTTCGGAAGATTTTCATCTACCTTCCATCCATCGGAGGGCCTCCTGTCCATCGAAGGTCTTGTGCCCAAGTCCTTCTGGGTCTTGGCTTTCATTGACAATCACTCATTACTCTAGAGGTAATGGAGCCGGTCCATTGGCTCTCAATCTCTCCCTTGATGAGTGCATTGTCAACACCTTCAACTTGTAATCTTGAAATAGAACAAAGACAAGAAGAAATCGTAAAACCAAAAAGAAAGAAGAAAAGAAAAAGTTGCTCAAGATGCCCAAAAACCAAGCACAAGCAGAGAATGGCAAATTGACACAACAAAAACAAGGCCAAAGATCGACCCCCTAAGATAAGGGAAACCGACTCAACGCAGTCGATCATGGTTTTTGATTTTCAAGAAATAAAAGTGACTTAACTCACAAAAGATATTAGATAGATTCAAGGAGCTTAGCCAACCATGCTCATGCGAGCAACTATACAATCTAGCACAAGCAAGTACTAACTAGTCATTGTAGAATAGCTCTAGTGCTAAAATGCATTGCATGATATGATACGAAATGCAAGGAAAACACATAAAAGCAAAGAAGAAGCAAATCAAAAAGCTACACTACAATAAGGCTACCCCAAACTTAAAGGGGGTAACAAACACCAAGCTCCCCACGCAAGTGAGCAAACACGCTAAGCTCTAAGGGCTTGGTGAAGATATCGGCCAACTGGTTCTAGGTTTCCGCATGGATCAAGTCTATATCTCCCTTCTCATAGTGATTTCTCAGGAAGTGAAACCTCATGTCTATGTGTTTAGTTCTAGAGTGCAAGATGGGGTTCTTAGCTATAGAAATAGCAGAAGTAGAGTCTAGTAAGAGAGGGATCTTTCTAAAACTCAGGCCAAAGTCACTTAGTGTAGCTTTCATCCAAAGTAGCTGGGAGTGCAACTAGCAGCAGCAACATATTCAACCTCTGTGGTGGCAGTGGCTATGCTTGATCGCTTGCGTGAGGACCAAGAGATAAGAGAGGAACCAAGAAACTGGCAGGTGCCAGAAGTAGACTTGCGCTCCAACCGATAACCCGCGAAGTCAGCATCCAAAAACCCTCTAAGAGAGAGTGATGAAGCTGAAGAGAACCAAAGACCAAGCTCATGAGTGTATTTCAGGTACCTGAAGATGCGCTTCACCGATTGACTGTGTGATGTCCTCGATGAGGCCTAAAATCGTGCACAGAGGCAAACCGCAAACTAAATGTCCGGCCTGGTCGCCATCAAGTACAGAAGTGAGCCGATCATCCCTCTATACTCTCTTTGGTCCACCACCTCCCCTTCTTCATCTGCATCAAGCGCCGTTTGTGTTGACATGGGAATTGACATAGGCTTGGAGTCTCCCATATCAAACTTCTTCAGAATGTCCCTCGTGTACATGGCTTGATCGATGAAGGTTCTTTCATGCCCTTCCTTGATTTGCAGTGTAAGGAAAAACTGCAACTGTCCCATCATGCTCAGAAAACTTGGTAACAAGAGAGTGAGAAGAGCTACCAAAGATGATATCATCCACGTATATCTAGACAATAAGAATATCAATACCATGCTTGAGGAGAAACAAAGTCTTATCAACACTCCCCATTTTGAAACCCTGATTTAGCAAAAAGGTTCTTAGTCTATCATACCAGGCTCTAGGGGTTTCTTTCAAACCATACAAGGCTTTTTGCAATTTGCAAACATGGTTAGGGCGTTTAGCATTTTCAAATCCAAAGGGTTGCTTAACATAAACTTCTTCTTGAATGAAACCATTAAGAAAAGCATACTTCACATCCATTTGAAAAAGCTTAAAACCTATGGAAGCTGCAAAGGCTAAGAGAATACATATAGCTTCCAGGCATGCATCTAGAGTAAACATTTCCTCATAGTCTAGTCCCATCTTTTTGACAAAAACCCTTAGCCACAAGTCTAGCCTTGTACCGCACAACAATGTCATCCTCTCCTTGCTTATTTTTGAAAACCCATTTTGTACCAATAGGATTGCATTGCGGTGGTGGCTCTACCTAAAACCCAAACCTCATTCCTCTCAAAGTTTTCTAGCTCCTTATGCATGGCATTAACCCAATTACCATCAGAAAGAGCGTGTCCAACATCCTTGGGCTCAAATGAGGCAACAAATGCAGCATGTGGAAAGAAAGCGATAGAACCTATTTGGGACCTTAAGGTCCTCGAATGCAAATTACCAATGATCCCATGTGAAGGGTAATCACGCTGGACCAACCGAGGTGGAACAATTTTAGAGGTCACCTCCCCTGCGTCCTTAGTGGGGTCAGCCTCTGCTTGAGCTTGTAGTTGGTGGAGCGAGGAGGAAGCCGTCGGCAAGGGTCCTCCTTCGTCTTCAGAGCTCCTAGCTGAGGGGGCAAGAGCTGCAGCCAAGTGCAGTGGAACCTGCATTACTAGCATCTACTTGACCTTCCTCATCTTCAATGATGGGAGTTCTTTCTTCATCATCACCTGAAAGCTCAAATGCAGGGGTTGTGTAATGCATAAATTCATCAAAGGAAACCACACAGGTCTCTACGACTTGTTTGGTATCATGGATCCACACTCTATATGCTCTAGAGCTAGAGGCGTACCCAAGGAAAATACAATCCGTGCAGCGAGATTTTAATTTTTCCAAATGCCCCCCTTTTTGAGCACAAAGCATCTGCAGCCGAACGCACACATGTGCTTGATGTTGGGCTGCCTACCAAACCATAGCTCATATGAAGCCTTCCCTAAGAAAGCTCATAGGAAGATGCGGTTGGCAATGTAACAGGCCGTATTCATAGCCGTAGCCCAAAAGTGTCGCAGAGTCCTATGCTCATCGAGCATCGTCCACGCTATCTCAACAAATGTGCGGTTCTTTCATTCCATGACACCGTTCTGAGGTGGGGTATAAAGAGACGAGAATTGGTGTTTGAGACCCAGGTCACGACAGAAGGTTTCGAAACGAGAGTCACGAAATTCTCCGCCATTGTCGCTGCGGTTAGCCCTCATAGCCGTATGACTCTCATTTCTTAACCTCAAGACCAGATCCCGAAACAAAACTGAAAGCCTCATCTTTGAATTCCATGAAGAACACCCACAAAAAGTGAGAAAAGTCATCTACAACGACAAGCACATACCACTTCCCACTAACCGACTGTACCTGAGTAGGACCAACTGTGTCCATATGCAGCAGCTCCCCGGGTAAGAGGTCATCACATGATTGACAGGTGCATGAGAAGCGGCAATCCATCTTGCCATGACGACAGGGGTGGCATACTAAGTCCTTTTCTGCTTTCAAATTGGGCAATCCTCGGATCGGACCCATCGAGCTCAACCTAGCTAGCAGATCAAAACTCAAATGGCCAAGCCTCCTATACCACTTCCAAATATTAGCAAAAGGACTAGCAACCAAACACCGAGGAGGGCTAGAAACAAATGCAAGGTCAACCTTAAAAACCTGCCCATATGGCAAAATCCGACAAACAAGGTTTTCCTTAGCATCAAGCACACAAGAAGAACCCTCCTTAAAACGAACCTCAAACCCTTCCTTGAGAAGTTGTGAGACAGAAACCAAATTGAACCCCAAATTCCTCACCAAAGCAACTTCTCTCAGGGAAAGCATGCCAGAAAGAGCAATAGAACCAACACCCAACACTTTACCTTGAACATTATCCCCGAATGTGATGTACTCTTTGGTGCTCACGGGGTTGAGGCTGGAGAACCATCTGCGGTGCCCTGTCATGTGCCTAGAGCAACCAGAGTCCATGATCCATATGTCCTCCTGGCCTAGATCCTTCAAAATCAAGAAAAGCGAGAGTGAGCAAATGGTCCAGCACTAGGGTTAGTGAAACTGCTGAACCAATGCTGCGCCATCTGCTCAAAGGTGGGGTAAGCACAGTCAAAGTAAGCATTATGACGATTTGGGTACCCACGACCACCAAAGCGTGAGCTCACAAACCCTCTACAAAAGCCTCGATCATGAGGTCCATAGCCACGCTGAAAATGACTAGGAGCTTGGCAGGCAAAGTGTCTCTCACCATCAGGAGCATGGGCTTGAAAGTTCGCCTCCTCTCTCACCACGAGCAAAGTGGTCTCTCATCTCACTTCATTGGGGAGGATCCTGCCTACCACCCTAGTAGAACTGATCCTGGTTCCCCCAGGCTCTCTCCTGCCTCTCAACCCGCTTCCTTCTAAAGCAAAACTCCTCCAAGTGACCATTCCACTGGCAAAACTCACAGTAGTAGACTGGTCCCTTGGGCATAGGCTGGGCTATGTCTTGGGCTTCTGCTATGGTGGTGAAGCCTTAGGTGGTGCTGGTTGCTGGACTTGCTTCTTCTTAGAAGGCTTAAGCACTTCTTCTACAATCTTGTCCAGCTTAGCTTGTGGCGGCTTGGGTGTCCAGTATGACTTCCTTGGGACAGCCTTGGGAGGCTCATGGTAAACCGCATCAATAGTAGGACTAGGCTGGGGAGAGACAGAGTTAAGCTTGATTAGGGCACTCCTTTTCTCACCCAAGGTACTACACTCTCCCAACCCAAGTCCGCTATTGTCACCCTCACCACGCTTTCTTGCCTCTATGATCATCCTAAGCTAAGGCTCTCTAGCATACATCCAGCTCAGCACCTCCCTCAACCTATAGTTGTTCTCTTCAAGGATCAACTTCTTCTCTCTCAATCCTTCTAGAACTAAAGTATGGGTAGCACAGGTGTCACAGTCTAGGGAGGGAATGGAGGGAGCAGACTTCTCTAACTTCTTAATGGTGGCATCCTTCTCCACCAACAGCAACCTCAAAGTGAGATAGTTCTCACATGTGTCAGGAGGTGCTGAAAGCACCTCAAGGTCAGCTCTCACCTGCTCAAGCTCACTCCTCAAGGTAGGACAGACCATGCACTGCACCAAAAAGCGTGGGTCTAGCCCTAAGCTCCTCCAACTCCTTGAGCTTCCCCTCGTACTTCACCTTCAGCTCAGCTATGTCGACAGTGAGGTGGGGGCAAGATTCACACTCAGGCACCTCACTCAAAGTAGACTCAGCCAGTTTAGACTGGAGCTTGCCTAACTCAACCTTCAGCCTATCCATCTCCTCTACCTGATCAGCATACTTGCTCTTTTGACTCAGAAAGATCACTCATCAGGGACTCACAGATAGGGCACTCAAACTGACTAGGCTAGGCTTGTACATTCTTCAGCCTCTCAATCTCAGCCAAAGCATCAGCAAGCCTGGCTTTCTACTTCTACAACTTCTTGGCTGCCTTCTCCAACATCTTATCTTGAGCTTTCAACTCACAACTATTCTTCTCTAGCATCTCAAGAATCTCAAGCTTGCTCAGGAGTTACCTCTTCATCGGAGGAGGTTATCTTTGCCCTTGTTGTCCTTGTCCTCAAGTGCCATGGAGTAGAAGGATCTCCAATTCATCTTGTGCTTGCACTTGGACTTGGTGGAGACGAAGCAGAGGCGAGCTAGACCGCCTTGATCGATCCTCTTGTCCCGCTTGGTGACAATCCCCTCATCGCTTGAGCTTGACAAAGATGAGGAGGAAGAGGACGTTCTGCTGCAAAGACCACCAAGCTCAGCGAAGAAGGCCTTGTCCCGCTTCCGATTGTCCTTTTGGTAGCTCTTGAAAGCCTTTCTGAAGTTCTTGATCTTGCCAGAGCTATGCTTGGCATGGTCGCGCTTGCTGAAGTCATGCTTGCTGGAGCGGTACTTGTTGGAGTTGCAAGAGTGGCTCTTGCCCTTCTTGTAGTAGTCATTCTGCTTGTTCGGTCACTCAGCGATGAAGTAGCCGACCTCTCCACACTTGAAGCATTTGGGCCTCTCATTCCTCTTCTTGCTTATCTGGTTGTCATAGGCATGCTGAAATTGACTAGACACCAGACAAAGCTCATCATCCCCAAGTGATGCCGACTGCTACTCTATCACAAACATCAATGCAGAGAACGAAAACCATGAAGTGGGGGTTTAGTAGCAACTTCCTTGGAGCAGACATCAAAGCAGAGAACGAAAACCATGAATTAGGGGTTTAGTAGCAACTTCCATGGAGCAGGAAGCCAAGGCCAGGCTCTTGGAGCTAGTACCATCCGAGAATATCTGTCATCTGGAAATCAGCCTTTGTGGCCTTGAGCTTGCTATAAAAGCTCCTCTACACCCAAGGTGTCATACCCTACTGAATCAAGAATGGAGTTCTTCTTGGTCTCCCACACTTTCCTATCCAAGGAATACAATAGCTTGATAGCCTGCTAATGGTTAGTGTATGGGAGAGCAGCGGGAGCAGAGTTGATGATTGATTGAAAATGACCAAACAAGGCATCCACAGACTCTCACGGCTTTTGGGCGAAATTCTCATATTCGCGCCGTTAAGTCTCCACAAGCCGACCCTTAACTGTCACCGTCCCCTCATGGTGTACATTGAGTAGGGAACAGATCTCACTGGGTGGTACCAAGGTGGCTCTCATAGTCCACTGGACCAAGTCTAGAGAAGAGAAAGTTCACCGCCTTGTAGTTCACCTCGTGTTGAGCAACGAGCGCCAGGTGTGGTACGCTCGGCAACGGGGAGCACCGTAAAAGTCGTACTCTGTGTAGCATTCCATATGTCCTCGCTTTGGCTAAGCAAGAAAGCTCTCATCCTACCCTTCCAGTAGGGATAGACATCTGAGCCGAGAACCGAAACCTTCCCTGAGTGCGCCATAGTCACTATTGGTTTTCTCATCGTTAAAGGTATGAAGAAACCTAACTGGCTCTAATACCACTTGTAGGACCGAGACGTGCGACTAAAGGAGGTTGAATAGGAGCACTTGAAAACTCAAAATCATTACCTCCAAACTGGTGCTTCAAGAACAGACGCTAGACACCATCCACTGAACAGATAAGTGTCTAGCAGAAACCAAGGTGATGTCCATAGGAAGGATACACACTAGGCGTGAAAGAGCAAGCAACTCAACGATCACAAAGATCGCAAGCCACACCAAGCACCAAAGACCTGCAATTTCTCCACTCGACACTCACCGCACCAAGGTGCGACTTACTGGTATACAGCAAGTAAAGAGGATGGTCAGATATTTGGAAAAGAAAGTCTGATGCAAAAACAGCGGCAGAAGAACCAAAGCACAGAAACAGGGTAGCTTCCTTGGCTTCACCGGACTGTCCGGTGGCAGGGGTCAGACTATCTGGTGGCACTGGATAGTCCAGTGGGGCTGCTGGATAGTCCGGTGGGGTGCCCCCGAGGTAGACCCTGCACTGAATTGTCCAGTAGGCCCTGCCGGACTGTTCGGTGAGACTGGAAGTCCAGTGGCCTATCGGATAGTTTGGTGGAGTCGCAGAAAAAGGGTTTTCACACCCTATTCCAAATCCTAGATTAGCACCCAATTTACTCTCTAAGCACTTAGGCTGGTTGGAAAGCTAAGCCTAAGGTTTCTAGAGGTCTAAGAGTCACCAAAATGACCAGCCACTTAGGTATATATAGCCCAGGCCTAACTGACACAGTTTACACTAAGACCCCTATATTACTAGAAACTCCCATAGGCGCGAAACTGGAAAAGACTCAACTTTCTGAAGGATGGACGACCATGATGGAGTCCTGATCTTCTTCGGTTGCACGCTAACTCCCGGATGATGTCCACGTGGCCAGTAGTCCAAATCCGCCGATCGACCCCCGGTTTTGAAGTCAGAAACTAAGAAACTTTAGGGTATCCTTCCTGGGCCTGGAACAGCCTACTCCACTCTATCTCGATGAGAATTGATCCCATTCGCTGAGCCTTGGTAACTTGGTGGGAGGGTGGCAGATTTGAGCAAATCCACCAATGCCCTTGCACGTCTTCACGCCATGTACTCGGGTTGGAGCAGCACGGTGGCACCTGACATCCCCTGTCCATCGGGGTCGCCTCACAGTCCTTTGAAGGTCTTACACTTGCCGTCATCGTGCCGCTCCTCCATGTACCGAACTCCCATGGCCCACTGACGCTGAGCATGCCTCCTGTCCTTCAGAGGACTTTCATCTACCTCCCGTCCATCGGAGGGCCTCCTATCCATCGGAGGTCTTGTGCCCAAGTCCTTCTGGGTCTTGGCTTCCGTTGACAATCACTCATCACTCCAGAGGCAATGGAGTCGGTCCATTGGCTCTCATCCGCATCATAGGACCCAAACAATGCATTCTTCATACACTCGAAGCGCCAGGGACTCTACAAATGACCGGCGCACAGTCTGGCCCAGGGGCTCGGACAGTCCGCCGCTCACAAGAAAACCACCGGCAGAAAGGCTCCAGCTCCCTGCCCAACCACCAGTTTGGACTGCGGTCGGACAGTCCTCCGTTGAAGCAAAAAACTTGACAAGGACATAGTTCGCATCACAAGGCCGGACAGTCTGCCATAGGAAATTTAGCCCTTTTCAACAAGCTTTTGAATAGTGTTTTTGTTTCGCAATTCAAAACACAGTTAGCCCTCATGCAATGTCATCAACTATATGATTATGAGGCACTACAAGACCGTCAAGTAAAATATAATTGACCTCGCTTGATAGTATGGCTATCTAGCCTATTAATCCAGTCGATTTCCATCCTCTAAGCACCTCTTGACCGATAAAACTCAAACCTATCTTTATACCTTTGCCTTGAGCTATCCATCCATGAAGAAATCACCATGCTTAATCCATATCAACCAAGCTCTTTTACCCGTGGACTCAGTTCCCTTCAATATACTCAGTTGAAACATTAGTCCACACAACGTTGTCACAATTTCCAAAACACCAAATAGGGCCTAGATCCCTTCAATGTGATTAGTCTCTTCTTCGCTACAGAATGAACTGGAGGAGGGGCGACAGAGTGGCTCCTCCTAGTCCGCCATTGCTGAACCACATCCTCTGAAGAATCCCCACCCATCGGGTCCTCATTGGCTCTGACCTCACGCTCAACTCCAACCTCTTCCTACCTGACTCCAACCTCCTCCTCCTCGGCTTCACCTTGCAAAAGTAAACATGATATCAGTTATTAAATAAATGTGAAACATATACATATAAAACAATATATATACATAAACACACAAACACGCGTAGTCTAGAGCCCATCGAAGAACTCCCTTAAAAAGGGACATGCTTGGTGAAAGTTACCAAGAAGGGGGCGAATAGGTGATCTGAAACTTAAACAATAAAATCAAACAAAATCAGTCCAAACCTGTCAGGGCTAGTTGAACCTATACAGGTACAATAAACTGAATTGATCTACAAAAGTAGCCAACCAAACTTGGATCCACAAGTTGGAGAGTGTTCCTCGATGTTCAACCTTGTAGATCTGCGAGGGGATTGGCTAGAAACCTTCACAAGAATGAGATCCACACGATGGTGTTCTCCACAACCATGTTAGAACGGCAAGAACACGAACAACACAAAAGCACATGGGGACAAGGATTTAATCTGAGATTCTGTCACACCCAGGGGTGCGCTACTTCCCCGTTGAGGCACCCACAAAGATATTGGTCTCTTTCAACCCTAATCCTCCCCTCACCAACCACAAAGGTACGATGAGGTCACTTACTATGTTGCGCTCACAAGCTGAGGTAATACAAACTTCTTGGAGCACCACCACACACAAGGTGAGGGGGTAGTGCTACAATGGGCGATGCCTATCCATCTAGGAGCACAAAGCTCCAAGAGTAACAAATCCACCGAGTTGCTTGAAGTGCCACCTAAGCTCAAACGAACAAGAGACAGGGAGGAGATGGGAATCTTGATTTCTCTCTTGAATCCTCACAAACTCACTCAAAAGATGGATGGGTTTGAGCTCAAGTGAGTGAGAGGGAGGTTGAAGAAGAAAGATCCTTTGCAAGAGCGTCTTAGGTTCTATGGAGTGCCAAGAGAGAGTGGGTGAAGGGGTATGTGGAGTATATATAGTAGCCCCTCTCAAACTAGCTGTTACATGCGAAACCAGTGAAAATAGGTTGAACCGAGGTTGGCAGGTTCATCCGGGATTGGCTGTGAAATTCAAGCTGAGAGCCCATTCTGGTTGAAGTGACTGATACTGGTTGAACTGGTAAGGTCAACCAGGGTTGGCTGAAATTAACCCTGAGAACCCATTTTGGTTGAACCAGTATGGTCAACGTGGTTCACAAAATGAAAACAAAGAGGGTATTTCGGTTGAAAAGGAGGTTGGGCCAGTTAAGAAATGTCTATTTGGGAGGATTTGACTTTGTGGATTGGATATCTTGCACTTTTTAGCCATGGTAGCACAAAAACCATACTTTTTGTATCCCTCTTGATACACGGATTTTCCTAACTCATTGACAAATTAAAAATCTAAGCATTGATGCTTTGATGAAGATTTGAATGCGTTAATTCTTGTGTAATTTGAATGAGAGTCCTCCAAAGCAATCTTTTTCACTTTGTTTTCATGAGCATGCTTAATCAATGATACATAAGATTTCTGCGCTCATGCTAAAATAATCTCATTAGAGACTTTTAGTTGCTCATCGTCAATCACAAAAACCCCTCAAGGTTTGATTGCTCTTTCACTTGGGATTCCTTCTAGCTGGCTGGTTATATAGCCTGGGTGATAGGGTTACAAGGAGTTCTAGTGCTACTAGGATTGGTTACATCTCCTACTAGGGTTCCTCTTAGCTCTTCCTTGTACAAGGCGAGTCCTTGTCTGGAACGTCTTGCCGAACCGTATCTTCACCTGGCCTACCCGTTACGCATGCCAGCCGACCAGTTAAACCACATACATGATTGGCCCTATGGGCGTATCCCTGATAGTAACTATGCTAACCGATACCCATTTAATTTTGCCTAATCAAAAGATTCAAACACCCGGAGCGAACAAATAATTCTTCTTTCATCCATGATGATGCAACGTTGAGCTTCACATGGGAGACACCATTGTGCCACAGTCTTGATCGATCACCAAATTTGAGAATGTTGTTGGAGTTGAGGTTGATCCGGGATGCTTTATTTTTCTTTTTATCACTCATGTCGCCAAATAGGGACTCTACAGCATTGCCTAGGGATATGCAAGTGATGATTAACTCTTGATTGAGGTTTCTTCTGAACTCATTCTCATCTTGGTGGAGCTCCAACTTTTTGTTTCAGTGTAGAAGTTGAAGCTCATGTCACGGGGTCGATTGGAGAGAACTCCTTCTGCTTCATCAATGAGGCATTGACCTATTCCTTAGAAGCTTTTGGTATTCAGATGCTTGTGCATCAGACTCATATGTAGGCCTATAAGATTCTATTGAACCAATACCTAATCGTCAACATGTATAAACTATCTTGACTTAATCTTCAGGTGTGACGAATCACTTCAACAGAATCACCTCGAGTCGTAGATGTTGAACTAAGGCCACATCTTGGGAGTACCCTTTAGGTTTGTCTTCCTTTTGATTCTTTTCTTGTGATATCTTTGGTGAGGACAATGATGCTCAGGTCAATACCAGGGTCCCTAAAATCATGCGTGATCAAGGTGCATGTTATGTTTACAGGCACAATTTCCATTATCCTGTTCAAACATGCACAGTTTGTAACAAGTTTTTGGAAGGTAGATGACATAATGTGAACACACTAATAATACAAAAGTCATTGATAATTTTATACCCTACCTAATTGTTATAGAAAATTTTTGTTGGTTCTATTTCTAAATGGTTCAAATATTCAGATTTCAAACTGAGTGCAATATGTCCAGCCTAGGGTTTCTACTCTAACTCTGCTATAGTTCAAAATTGTGTGCTGTTTTAGGCCAGGACCAAAATATCAAATTTGTTCATTTTGAAGTTTTCTATGACATTGATATAGATCATTCCTACCAGTTCTAATATGAAAGGACATGAAACTTCATTCAATTCTGAAGTGGTCTATTCTGTCCAGACTAGAGTTTTGTTTTAGATTTTGGCTTTTGTTCTAGTTAAATCATTTTCATAGCTAGATCAAAATATAAAAGTTGGTGTAAACTTCACGCACTACGTCTTTTGTATAGATGGCTTTAACCAGTTCAGATGTAGGTTAGGCCCGATCTTTTGTGAGGTACGTCGGTTTAGGTGTGGAGAACTCGACATTGGTGATGAAGGCTTTGAGCCAAAGGTTCAAATCCTTGCAATCACTACACCACTACTCCTATGGTTATCGACCGCGTGACGCACGTAATCAACCTCACCAAGAAGGCTATCGTTCCTACAATGCAACCAGGAGAAAACGAGCAAGAACGAGGAGAAACGCAATCAAGAATTAACTTGTGCTCACAAAGTTGGGGTTTCACAAACCGATGACAGCGAAACTATTCACGAAGAATAATCTAAGAAAAACCCAAACACTAACTTGTGTGGTAGCTACTATCTATATAGAGTTTACGACAGCCAACAATGCCTAGACGCGTCCATGATGAACTCCAAGACGATACATGGGCCAACAGTCCAAAAAGAGTGAAACAGCCCCTGGACAGATTCTGTCCTCTGACTTGCGGCGTGAATTCCTGATGACTCCGAACTCCAAATGACCGATTGCATTGAAAAGGTTATCTTCTTAGCTTTCTAGGCATATGTGGATCGTCGAAATCGGAGTCCATTAGTGGCCTGGGTGATGATTTTACTCATGACTAATCCTAGAGGCCGAGGAAGTTGACTTTGAGTAGAATTGGACCGCCATCTTGACTTGGACGTCCTTCTTGCCCTCCTCATTGTCCGAGCTGATGTCAAAGGCCTTCATGGTCCTCTCCTAAGTTCCTAAGTATAATATAATCAACAATAACATTAGGTAGCATCCTATCCTCACAAGTATATATACGGGTACTTAGGTAACACTAGTTATTTAGTTACTTAGATTACTAAAATACATGCATGAGGCGTGATGTTCATTCTTGTACAGCAAACTGAGCATATCATGTTGTTCATTTTTATACAGCAAGTCGACCATATCATGTCGGGACACAAGAGGAAACACAAACTTCATTTTATCCCAATAATATGCCCTTACCATTTTACTCACTTTTAATGATTTTTAAATAATCATCCTTAGGTCCCTCATATAACAACCAAAAGGCATGAAAAATTCATGTGAGCATCTTAATACAGTAACATGGCTGCTAGAATTTTGGTGGGGTCTTTAGCACATATTAAATAACAGTTTTCTATTTTATGGTTTAAATCACCATAGCATTTGTCACTTTCAAACCACACAGCATACAACAATCAAAGCACATGAAACTTATATTCTAGACTATACTGAACTAAGTGAACCCAACAAAATTTCTATGAATTTATTGGATCAAATTTTATAAAGCATGCATTTCCATATGTATAAATACATTAAACAACAAATCTAAGGTAGATCTATAATTAACATTGAGTCCTATGGTCAACCAAAAATATATGTGATCATACATTACATAAAAAGCACACAGTCCATGTTTCACAATTTTTGGAGCTTATTTACGTTACTTTTGCTATTTAACTACCAAAACAATGCATGTATGAAAACATGGGCAAAACAGTTATTACACCGATCAAGACCTATTCCACTGTGTAGATCTACTCATAAGCAATTATTTTACTAACTTTGGATTTGCTGATGATTTACTATTGATTTCTAACGTTTAAGTCACAACACAAAATACAAAAGTTGTTCATCAAAAAGATTCTAGAAGTTTGCTAAAGAGAGTTTGGTCTAGATCACAATAGGTTTTGAAATACCAGCACAAATATGAATGGTCGGGTCAAACAACAGTTTCAATTTAAGTAGTGTATTCTTTGTTTCAAACGTTTGAGTGACCAAATGAGGTCCAATCACTTCAAGTTTGGAGTCATTTGAAAGGTGTAAGTTTATTTTCAGTTCTATAGTCAGCGATATTTTTAAGTGATATAGTGAAACCAAAATTAATTTCAGAATGAAATTTGGGGAAGAGCTGAAAACCCATACTTGGGAATTTTCTATGGACTGATCTCGGCTGATTCCAAGAGACATTTGGGTGTAATGTAAACTAGGTAAATGACAGTTTTGAAACATGTTCAGTATAACGAAAACTGTAGGTTATAGTTTGTACGACAACCTTGGTAATAGATCTGAGTTATGTTACTTGATAAATTTGAAAGTTCCATTAGGGGCTAACTCTGATCTAGAATACCCTTGCCATCTTCTAAAAGAAACGTTCGCTAGATTTGATTCAAAACTTTTGGAGCTTTAAAATCTCAAATTTTGAACATGGTATAGAAAGCAAAATAGATCTACAACACGAGTACCACAAATTTTGTATTTGGGGCTTATCATGAAAACTTATGGATTTTGAATTACTCACCCAAACAACGCAAGGTTTAGTACATTCGAAACAAAAAAATTTGATTTGGTGATTTCTCCAGCCAGTTCGTGTTCCCCTCTAAGCACGTTTAAGTTATAGATCATCATCACAATGATGTGGTGCATGATATAGCAATCAGTGTGTGCAATGTGACTGAAAAACCAGAATGGAACAAAATTAGAGGTGACTTTTAGCCCCTCTAATACAATAATTTTCGGCGGCTGGGGAAAGCCACCAAAAATAAGCCATGTTTAATTTCTTCAGCCACAGAAGGCCGCCTAAAATGGGCCATTCTTACTTTCGGTGGCTTGAAAAAACCATCGGAAACACCATCTTATTTTCTGCGTCCAGATGTAACCGCCGAAAATAAGGATTTTATTTTCAGTGGCTTTCCTTGGCCAATGAAAATTGTCGTGATGCGGACTAATTTTGGCGGCCTGTAGAAACCGCCGAAAATATGCTTATGTTCTGTATATAATTTTCGGCGGGCAAAAAACGCTGAAAATAAGCTTATTGCCACTGAAAATAAATGGCTTGTTTTTGTTGGTTTTTGGCCACAGAAAATTGTCGCGATTCCTGTAGTGCTCCTAGCCAATCCAATGTAGTCCGTTATTTTTCTCCAATAATGAGCTGACTTTGTTTTGGAAGTAATCTAATGCTTCCGTCCATGGCGTGGAAGTAATCATTTGTTACTAAAAATATGATTGTTTTTTGCACTAGTTATTAATTCCTACTACAAACTACACAGCTTGGGAAAAGATAAGCATCTATATATGGTCTCCATCCAAGGCTTGGAAGTAAAGCTTATAAAAAAAGGCTTGGAAGTAATCACTTGCTACTAAAAAGATGACCGCTTTTTGCACTAGATATTAATTCATACTACAAGCGACACAGCTTTTGAAGATAAGCACCTATGTATAGCCTAGTCGCATCACTTGTTGCTAGTTTTAGATAATTCTGTTTCACATATACTCCTATATATATGAACCTTGAAGCAAAACATTTGTAGTCATGTTATGACCGGCAACCAGTACCGGCGGAGGCCGGCCGAGGAGGGGGCGCAGGAACCGGCCCAGGCACTAGGCCATTTGCCCCAAGTTAGGCCCAAGTTATCTCATCTAGGGTTTTAGTCATCTAGTCCTTATATATACGCTGTAACAAACTCATGGTTAATTAAGCAAAAAGTATTATATTACTTCCGGCTTCCTAGAGGGAGCCGGGAAAACCTTAGCCGCCGCCCCTATTCCCTACGCTCGCACGCAGCCATGGCGCCCCAGCGCTGTGTCCGTCTTCCCCGCTTTCGGCCTCCGATCCATCACCCCTATTCTCTACGTCCTGTTCCCGGTAGGATACGCAATCTTATTAATCTGGTACCAAAGATGTCACATCCCGATGCGAGTTCGTTGACATCCACTGCCGCCGCCACCCCCACCGTCCCCAGCACCGCCGCCGCCGCCGCCGCTCCACTCTACCAGGGAGAATTCAAAGCATTCCAGCAGCTGTTCCTGCAGCAGTTCACCGCCCTCACCGGCAGGGACGGCAGCGCTCCTGCCGCCACCAACAACAGCACCCACCCCCACCACCACGACGTTCCCCTATGGCATGCCGGGCTATGGTGGAATCCCGCCGATCTCGCCGCCGACACCGCCGCTGGCATCGGGCTACAGCCTGCCTCTGTCTAGCGCTCCAACAGTGGTGTCGAGCACACCCCTTCACCTCTTGCCGATGCCGCCGTCACCATCCCCGATTCCATCATATGTCCTCGCCTCGACGGGTGGACGACAGCTCACGATGGTAGCTTTCCCGATACCGTCTGCCTCATCTTCCACACCGGCACCGGGGTGCCCTACGGGGGGGGTCGACGGTCCCCTTTCCCTCGGTGCCCCGCCCCAGGCTCCACCCCTTCGGATGCTGCCCCAGGACCCAACAGGCCCGGGCTAACTTCGGCCGTGCTACTACAAGATTGATTTCACCACCTACGGTGGCACCGAGGATCCCCTGAACTAGCTCAACCACAGTGAACGGTTCTTCCATGGCCAGTGCACCCTAGGCCTTGAATCATACATGGCTAGCCACCTGCCACCTCACCGGTGCCGCGCAGACGTGGTACTACGCCCTTGGAGTTGGATGAGGGCATGCCCTCATGGGAGCACTTTCTCAAGCTGTGCACCCTTCACTTCGGGCTGACAGTGCGCGGCACGCGCCAGTCCGAGCTCGCCCGTCTTCCTTCGTGTCGACGGTCCAGGACTACACCGAGCGTTTCAACTTGGTCCTATACCACGCCCACAACCTTTCTGGGCCCCAGAAAGCAGAGTTGTTTGTGGGTAGGCTCCCAGATCATATCTAGATTGACGTCGAGCTACGTGAGTCGCGGGACCTCCAGACGGCCATGTACCTGGCTCAGGCCTTCGAGCGTCGCGCCGCGGCGACACTATGCCGCCACTAAGCCACGGCACCCGACTGTCGCTGCGTCCTGGACTGCCCCGGCCATCCTAGGGCCCTCCTGCTGCTACCCAGCACCGGCCCCCACCAGCAGCCGGCCAGCGGCGTGGCACCAACTGTCGGTGCCCCCCGGACCCTTCGCCGCCTCTCCCCAGCCGAGCAGCAAGAGCGCCGCCGGCAGGGGCTGTACTTCAACTGCGATGAGCCCTACAGTTCGCGGCCACATCCACCAACGCCTCTTCTACCTCGAATCGGCGGACTTCATTGATGACGATGCCGCCGCGACGACAACCGCGGTCGCCGATGAGCACACCGACCCAGAGGATGCTTCAGCTGCCACAGTCGCTGACGCTGCGGAGCCTCCGATGGTCTCCCTTCACGCCATTGCAGGCATCCGCACCGAGCACGCCATGTTGTTGCCGGTGAAGGTCCATGGCCACAGCCTCGTGGCCCTTCTTGACTCGGGGTCCACGACGAACTTCATCGATGCTTAACCTCCTGCGCCACCTGCAGCTCTACCACCATGCCGCACCCCACGCTGCGAGTGATGGTGGCCAATGAGGATCGCGTTCCATGCCAAGGCGTGGCACGGAATGTGGCCCTCACTATTGGCACAGGAGGCCTTCCATATCGGCTACTTCGGCATCAGCTTAGGGGAGTTCGACTTCATCTTGGGGGTCGAGTTCCTGCGTACACTGGGCCCCATCCTATGGGACTTCGAGGCCACTGAGCATGGCCTTCACTCTGGGCTCCCAACATGTCCAGTGGATCGGTTTGGCCTCCCGCCATGAGATCACAGCCGATCTGGCCGCTAGCGCGACTACCGCGTCCTCGGGACCGTCGCTCTTGGACAGACTCCTCCTGCAGTTCGAGTCGGTGTTCCTGGAGCCGCAAGGGCTTCCACTGGTGCGCCCCTATGACCACCGCATCCACCTCCTCCCGGGTACCGCTCCCGTCGTTGTCTGACCCTACCGGTATTAGCAGCTGTAGAAGGATGAGCTATAGCGCCCATAGTTATTAAAACGATAAAACGACGAAACGAATGAGAGCAGATTTTGTCTTGTAAACGTTTAAACGAACATTTAAACGTCGTGACAAACAATATAGGAAAATATCAATATATCATGAACTTACACAATATACAAAGTTAAATAATAAATACCAAACAACCAATATAGGTTCACATAATAATAGTTCCACAATAACATGTTCATAACCACCGGTCCACAAGGCACAAGCAATCAAGCATACAATAAAATAGAGTAGCGGAATGACAAGTCCACAAACAAGTGCAAAAACAAGCAAAACAAATTCACAACAAAGCACAATGACAAGTACACAAGCATTATTCAATCTCCCATCTATGATGTCTCAAGAGAAGCTATCATCTAGATCATCAAAAGCAGCATTATCATTGACTGCCTCATCGCCATGGCCATCTTCATCTTCATCAAATCTTGACACATGAGCTCTCCTAGGAAAATTGCGTCCTCGAAGTTGTGTAGATGCACCAGCGGCTTCATCAACATGGTGCCATGTGAAAAGAGGATCACCCCCAATATGTCCTGAATTAGCTAATGGATCAACCCACTCATTGTCCCAATCAAAATCTTCAAGAACCAAAGGATCAATGTTCTTTCCTTCTTCACGCATTTTTTGGAACCTAGCAGCCATCTTTCTATTGTATTGAACATATACCAAATTATTCAATCTCTCGTGCTCTAGCCTGCTCCTTTTTTTGGTATGGATCTACAATTTGCAACCAAAGTAGCAATATTTCATAAATCCGAAGATAACAACTAAGATTGAATAGTTTCATGTCAGCTAAGCAACAAACTTACAAATTCAAATGTGCTCTAGTTTCGCTCACAACCGGATGATGAAGCACAAAGATTAACAATCCGCCTTGCAAACTTATATAGCTCAACGGTTCTACCACCATATGCCAGCCACCAGTCAACTAAATATGAAAATAGGTTGGGATTTAGATGCCGAGGACAAATTTATTGTTGCTGAAATAACTATTGAAGTACAAGTGTTAGAACACTCACGTGGATTTCTTGTTTGAGCATTTCTTATAGCCATTGGGTTTGCAAATGATTCTCTTTGGTTCTCATAAAGGACAGCCTGACCATCAATTTTGTCTCTAAGGTCCTCATCTGTCACCATTTTAACAAGCACATCATTGAAGCAACCCCTTAGCTCTCCAACATAGCCATCATCATCACTTTGTTTCATCTTGTAGAATTTTCCAGGGTTCAAATAGAGTGCTGCTCCATACAATGGAGTATCCATTTGTTTCACCCAATGGTTCTCAACAATTTTCATGATGCAATTGAGAAGCGCTTTCTTGTTTTGAGTGGAGAATGATGATGAAATTTTTTGTTTTGCTATGTTCATAGCTGCTGCAACCTCAGGCATGGCAGGCTTCTCATCACCATCCACCAATCTTAGCACAACAAGTAAAGGTAACGATGCTCTAAGGCAGTCCTCAACTGAATTCTAGAATTGTGTTGAGAAAACAATTTCATAAACCTTTTTCCCTGCCTCTGTTTTAGCCACTTTGGAACGAGTAAAAACATCACCAGAAAATAAGGCTACTCAATGCATCCTTATGCTTGTGCAAACACCTCAAGGTGAGGAATGCAGTGGCAAATCTAGTAGCAGCCATCCTCACAAGGTCCATACCTTTTGTGAACACCCTCATTTCACTAAGAATTCTCCCATGCCTATATATGAATGTTGTGATATGATGAGCACGTGTAATAGGCTTTGCAAAATCCTTCAATTTTCCTATGTCCTCTAACATAAGGTCCAAGCAATGAGCAGCACAAGGGGTCCAAAATAAGGTAGCAGTCCTTTCAACCAAATATCTACCTGCTGCCTTGTAGTTGGCACCATTGTCAGTGACAATCTGTACAACTTTATCCCTGCCAAGTCTTCTCAATTATCTGGTCTAATAGGTCTGCAAGCATCATGGCATCATGAGACTCATTTGATGCATCCACTGACTCTAAAAAGAATGTCCCTGCTGGGCTGTTAACTAGGAAGTTTATTAGCTGGTGACCCCTCCTATCTGTCCATCCATCTGACATGAGGGTGCAGCCATACTGAGTCCATGCATCCTCATGCCTCTTCTTCTCACCTATGTGTCTCTTTGACACACTTCCCAAGGAATGGTTCTCGTAGCTCATGGTAACTAGGGGGCTTTAACCCTAAACCATATTGTGCAATGGCCTCTACAGCAATCTCAAACTATCTTGAGTTGGCAGCATTGAATGGTATGCCACACTCATAGAACCACTTAGCTATCTCCATACAAACAGCATCTCTCTCTTCTTTGGGCTTCATTGCAGCATTGATGGTTCTTTGATATGGACCTTTGGCATGCCTCTCCAGCTACGACCTCTTGGGGTGTACGTCGTAGCAAAGCAGTAATGGGCTTCTTTGATGGTGGAGTTGGTGGCTTGCTTCCTGATTCCTTTCTTTTGCTGGTTGGTGTTGATCTAGTGCTGCTACCTGCTCTAGATGATGACTCTATTACTTCCACATCCGCAGCATCTCCCTCTGCATCTCCCTCTGCATCTTCCTCTGTATCATCATCATACACTGGTCTGCCCCTCTTCTTTCTTGCATCCAAAGCCGCCTTCATCTCCTTCTTAGTTTCATTTGTGGTATTGTCACACACAACAATTTCTGTGCTTCCACCAGCAAGATGCTGCTTCACCCTAATGATTCCCCCTTTAATCTGTCTTGGACAAAGGGAGCACTGGATCAAATCTCGCTTACCAGGTTCAACGTAATAGGCATACTTCCATCCTGGGTCATTAGATTTTGGCCTTCTTCTTGGATCTTTTAATGGATCATATCCATCATTTTGAGAACCCTCTGCTGCAAATGCATGAGCTCCTCCACCTCCACCATCGCCACTACTTGCCATCTGGACAGCACACAACAACAGCCGCAAGTAACTAGCAGGAAGAAAGAAGAAAGAGCAACCGAGCAAGCAGCAGGCAAGCAAAGCAGAGAGGAAGGGGAGGTGGACAGGGAGGAGGCGGGCATGGGGCCTTACTAGGCAGGCGACCTTCTTGGCGAGCAGGGCGGAGGCCGGTGGCGACCTTCCAGTCTTCCACTTTCTAGGCGGGCGGGCAGCGGCTGTGACCTTCCAGGTGGGCGGCGGAGAGGGAGGAGGGCAGGACGCAGCTGGCGGAGAGGGAGGAGGCAGGAAGGCGGCCGGCGGACAGGGCAGGCAGGCGGCCGGCGGAGAGTGAGGACTGAGGAGGCAACTGGGAGGGGAGGACTCGATTGGATCTGGATTGGATATGGGGGTGGGGGCGACTGGGAAAAATGGGCAAAACGGGCGTTTCAGCCCTTTTCACGAGAAAACGAGCAAAACGAGCGTGTAAACGGCCCAAAACGTTGTTTAAGTCGATTTTGGCAAAACTGTTTCAACGTTTCAAGATTCTCCAACGTTTTACCGTGTAAACGACGTTTTAACAACGTTTGAATTAGCATGATAGCGCCAATGCGCAGCGAATGCTAGCCCAGGGCGTCATCCCTCCTAGCATATCGTTGTTCTCCATTCTGGTACTTCTGGTGTGGAAAGGGGACGGGTCTTAGCGATTCTGCATCGACTACCATGCCCTCAAAGCCAAGACGTCCAAGGACAAGTTCCCGATCCCAGCGGTGGAGGAGCTCCACGATGAGCTGCATGGCGCTCGCTTCTTCACCAAGCTCGACCTGTGCTCAGGGTACCATCAGGTGCGGATGCACCCCGATGACATCACCAAGATGACGTTCTGCACACACCATGGGCACTATGAGTTCTTGGTGATGCCAGCGCCTTCTTCGACTGGCATCGTCCGACTACACGGGTTCCCCTCCTCTATCGTCAGCGACAGGGACCCCGATTTCACCAGTCACGTTTAGCGTGAGTTGTTCTAGATGGCAGGCATGAAACTGCGGATGAGCACGGTGTTCCATCCTCAAATGGACAACCAGTCCGAGGTGGTTAACAAGGTGATAGCTATGTACTTACGCTGTGTGACAGGTGATCTGCCGTGGGCATAGGTGGACTGGCTGTCCTGGGTGGAGTATTGTTACAATACCTCCTTCCAGATGGCCCTCCGAGACACCCCCTTCGAGGTGGTCTACAGGCACCCGCTGCCGCCCATCATCCCCTACACACCAGGGACGGCACAGACGGAGGCGGCGGACGCCTTTCTTCGCAGTCGCGATGAGATACTGGCGGAGGTTCGCCAGCGTCTCCTCCAAGCCCAGCAGCTCTCCAAGAAGTACTACAACACCTCTCATCATGACATGGAACTGCAGGTGGGGGACTGGGTCTAGCTGCGCCAGCTGCACCGAACGTCGCACTCCTTGGACCCTAGGGCCAAGGGCAAGGTCGGCCCACGATACGCCAGGCCATTCCGTGTACTGGAGGGAATCGGTAGCGTTGCCTATTGCCTCTAGCTACCGGTGGGCACCTGCATGCACGTCTTCAACGTGGTCTGCTGAACTGCCACAAGGGGGATCCACCCACCGAGCTGGTGCCTCTTCACCCGGTGGTTGACGGTCGCCTCGTGCCTGCACCAGCAAGCATCCTTCAGGCCTAGCTGCAGCGCGGCACCTAGCACGCCCTCGTCCAGTGGCAGGGCCTACCCTGCGAGGAAGCAACGTGGGAGATCCTTGACGACTTCCGCATCACCTACCCCAACTTCTAGCTCGAGGATGAGCTGTTTGCGCAAGCGGGGAGAGATGTTATAACCGGCATCCAGTACCGACGGAGGCCAGCCCTGGAGCGGGAGTAGGAACTAGCCCAGGCACTAGGCCATTAGGCCCAAGTTATCTCATCTAGGGTTTTAGTCATCTAGTCCTTATATATACGCTGTAACAAACTCTCAGTTGATTAAGAAAAAAGTATTATATTACTTTCTGGCTTCCCAGAGGGAGCCGGGAAAGCTTTAGCCGTCGCCCCTGTTCCCCACAGCACGCGCGCAGCCACAGCGCCCCTAGCGCCATGTCCGTCTTCCCTGCTCTCACCCTCTGATCCATCACCCCTATTCCCTACGTCATGTTCCCAGTAGGATACGCAATCTTATCAAGTCAAAACTGTACTAAGTGGAAGAAGCCCTTAATATAGAGACACTTATAATGAAAGGAATCATGGTCGTTATGCTTTTGATGGTGATTTTGGGATGTTTCACCATTCCGACACAAGGTAAGAGCGTGGCTAACAACCTGTCCTCGAGTCTAGTTTGATGTATTAGTAAATTCCTGTAAATTTCAATGATGCTGGAGAGATGGTCAAGCCTTGAAGTTCTACCAAACTATGATTTATTGTATCGTGAAAGTTGACTAAACAACCTTACATGCATGCAGCTCAGAATGTTGTGCATTTTTGCACATGCTGGCAAAGGACCTGCAAACAGGGACCTGCGGAGGCCATTTGCTACTGTTATGAATATACAAGCACGTGTTATCCTTTGAAGGAGGAATGCACGAAGAAAGCTGCCCTCCTTCTGCGCTTGGTCCCATATCTGTGAATGATGTTATTGTCGAGGTTTTACAGCTGGCAGTGCACCACGGGATATGTCACGAGGTACTTCTGAGGGTCGGTGTGATCAACGTAGCTCGATGGTTCGCCGAAAAAGTGACAAGACACAGAGATTTATACAGGTTCGAGTCGCGAGATGCGTAACACCTCACGTCCTGTTTGCGGCGAGATGTATTGCTTCGAGTCCTCGAGGTTACAATGATGGCTAGGGCTTTGTATGAGAGCGTGTTTGGTGGATGGCGATGGGTTGAGATATTCTATGTAGGGGTCCTTCATCCGCCTTATATAGTCTGACGGATTCTTGGGTTACAAGTTGAGTTCCATCTACATCTCTTAGTCGGCTTAGATTACACGAGATCAAACAGAATTTTAGTGTCTATCGTATCTTCTTTGATCTCCACGAATCCCGGACCCTGAATCTGAGCTAAGCTTCCTTCTTTGCTCCGGATTACGACGTCTCTGCCTTGATCTCCAAGTCTTCCCGACTGTATTTGGGCCTGAGTTAGGTTTTCGGACCATGAGAATAGCCGTTCACCCGACTCAGGCCCACCGATGGCCCATGTCCTAGATCCACGCCTTGAGGAGCCAGGGGATATTCATCCCCCACAGTTATTGATGACAAAGAATAAAAAAGTGGTTGCTTATCTTATGATAAAAAAATATATTGGTACATGTTCATTGAAAACCTTTTACCTCTCATCCATTTTGATGGTTTCTTATTAGTTATCTCAACTTTGTTTGTAAAGTACAAATGACTGCCATTGATTGATTCTCAAAAGTAGGATACAAAAAAAGAAACAACTTATAGCACTATACAGCACCAATATATAGTATCAGACATCAGTCGCTACAAATAGACGATCACCAATGAACCATCGGACGGTGAAGAGGTCTAGCAAATCATTCATCAATATTTCCATTGTTTCCATTGGTCAGTTACCTTTGGCGGATTAGTCGGAAAATATTTGGCAGGTCTAACTATCAACTAGTAAAGATGTACCAAGTCTTAAACAAAAGGGCAGTGACTTGAAGGCAACAGCTAACGAGGCGTGAATCAGCGCCATACCCTACCATAGAAACCTAGCCTACCCTCAGTCCATGCATTGCCTCCTCGGCCACCATCCATGAGCAGTCATACACTGCCCACTCATAACCTCTTCAGCTCCTGGATTCCCTCTTGCTCGCATTGTCTCATTATGCCTTAATTTCCCATCCATCTCCCTCCCACGTCATCTCAGCATCCATGAAACCCTAGCTGCTACATCTAAGTTGGGGTGGGAGCGGTGAATCTGAGATGGCAGCAGATCGTGCTGCGTGAAATAGCTGTGGATTGACCCAAGGTCTGGAGCGATGGAATACTTAGAGCACATAGTCGGCTAGATAAAAACAAGTGGGCTCCTATGGCAGGGCTAACTCTGCTTTCCCCATGATGTTGATATGTGTGTTAGAATTAATTGAGAACTGCTATTGTAATAGGATCATACTTGTCCTATATTTGATTAAGATAAGGCTAGAATACAGAGTATGTAGGTTGTTGACTCAAGTTGTAACTCAGCCAAACTCTGTATCATATGCGTTGTATGTGGACCACTCGATCTGGTCTACCTTCGCCACATGCCGTTGAGATCCCACTAAATTAGGTCTACCGCCATCATAGGTCGTTGGATTCCACTTGATAGAGTAGGCATCGTCGCACGATCGGAGTTGAACACCGCCACTCGATGTAGTCCACTGCCGCCAGACGCCTCCGAAATTCCACTCTATTAGGTCTACCACCACCACATGTTACCGAGATTCACCGGAAATTGACCACCGGCTACACTCTGAGGAACGCCTAATTTGATACCAATGTCATTACCCATGGTTGATGATTATTTCACCGACATGAGATCGACATCAGTAGAGATAGGATAGCATATGATCTAAGGAAATTTTCCTCTTCTCAAATTTCTGTAATTGTTTTTCTCCTTAGTTCTATTACAAGAAAAGGGTTCATACCTAAATATTCTTCCTCTCTCATCGACAACTTGCCCACATCGTTTACAAAACATAAACGATAATGTTGTCTCCCACCTTTGGTGATGCCTTCTTAGTGTGCACCTTCACCATCCACGACATATACACATCAACATGTTGCTATGGGCAAGCCAAGTTCGGCAGCCTATATTCCACCACTTTTATATGGTAATCAAAGCATATTCTACTCAAACATTGGATCCGCATGGTAAACTTAGAGCACACAGTCGGCTAGATAAAAACAAGTGGGCTCCTATGGCAAGGCCAGCTCTGCTCTCTCCATGATGTTGATATGTGTGTTAGAATTAATTGAGAACTGCTCTTGTAATAGGATTATACTTGTCTTGTATTTGGTTAAGATAAGGCTGAAATACAGAGTATGTAGGTTGTTGACTCAAGTTGTAACTCAGCCAAACTCTGTGTCATATGCGTTGCATGTGGACCACTTGATCGTGTCTACCACCGTCATAGGCTGTTGGATTCCACTTGATAGAGCATGCACCGTCGCATGGTCGGAGTTGAACACCGTCACTCGATCTGGTCTACTGCCGCCACACGCCTCCGAAATTCCACTCTATTAGGTCTACTGCAACCACAAGGTACCACGATTCACCAGAAATCGACCACCGGCCATAGTTTGAGGAACGCCTAATTTGATACCAATGTCATTACCCATGGCTGATGATTATTTCACTGACATGAGATGGACATCAGTAGAGATAGGATAGCATATGATCTAAGGAAAGTTTCATCTTCTCAAATTTCTGTAGTTGTTTTCTTCTTAGTTCTATTACAAGCAAAGGCTTCATACCTAAACATTCTCCCTCTCTCACTGACAGCTAGCCCAAGTCCTTTACAAAACATAAATGATATTGTTGTCTCCCACCTTTGGTGATGCCTTCTCAGTGTGCGCCTTCACCATCCATGATACACACACACATCATGTTACTATGGGCAAGCCAAGTTCAGCAGCCTATATTCCACCACTTTTATTTGTTAATCAAAGCATATTCTTCTCAAACATTGGATCCACATGGTCTTGAACTGAAGATTAGAAAATGTATCCCTGCCTATCTTCTTCGAGGCCTACTCAAGAACAAGATCCGCATGGTCCTGCTATGAGGGATCCACAGGGAAATGTTTCTGCAACGTCAAATTTAATATTGACACTAAACAATCTGCATAATAGGAATCAAACACTTAGTAGAAAGAATGTTCCCCAGAAATCAAATTTTACAGCTCCTTGAGAACTTCCATATCTTGCATTTGGAGCAAGTGTGAAATGGTTCTAGTTTGTGCAGTGTATAGTAACACCACCCAAGACACCGTTAATGGTCCTATGAAGTCATGTCCCATTGAAAGTTGTGTCGTCCCATGTGCTACAAAACTGAAAACAAAAAACAGATGTCATGTATGCAAACTATTGAAGTAAATAACTAACGATCTCTGTAATGATGACCAATTGGAGTGATTAGTCCCTTCTCTACTACAGAATGAATTGGAGGAGGGGCAACGGAGTGGCTCCTCCTAGTCCACCATTGCTGAACCACCTCCTCAAAAGAATCCCCACCCATCGGGTCCTCATTGTGACCTCGCGCTCAGCTCCAACCTCCTCCTCATCGGCTTCACCTTGCAAAAGTAAACATGATATCAGTTATTGAATAAATATGAAACATATACATATAAAACAATATATATGTAAAACCCCAAAATTTAGTGCCGGAAATTTTCTTCTAAATCTCCCTCTAATTCAAAATCAGTTTTCGAAAACGTTGCTCATTGTTGTGTGTATTAATATGAACTCAACGAAAATCCCCACATATACCAGATATTTTCTCTCCAAAATATCTCTGGCACACCTACACAAAATCTTTACAAAAACCCTCCCAAAATTCTGCCAAATACCCAAGCCAGAAAGATAAAAAGGAGAAAACCCTTTTCCCCTACCTAGGCACACCACTGGCCCATCCCCTTCTCCCGCGACCCACCCGGCCTCCACCTCCCTTTTTCCCTCCCTCGGTCGCAAGTGGCCCAAAACCCTCCACCGGCCTGCCTTCCTCCCTTTCACCCTAGGCCGCCCCCAGCCTGCCCCCTTCCTTTCTCAGCCCAAAATGGTGCAGCCCAGCACCTCCTTCGTCGCCTTCTCTCCCTGATAGATGGACCCTACTCGCCAGCCCCCCAACCTTCTTCCACCTCTGCCCGGATGCGCACCGCGCACCTCGACACACGCACACCGACCTCTACCAGGCCTACGTGCGGCACATCTCCGTGCCACCTGTCGCCCCCATCTCATCGCCAATTGTCTCCACCTCACAATTTCTTCCTCCAAGCTGATGCCAGCCGCCGCACCGGCCCTGCCACATCTGCGTGATTCCACCGCCGTGCCGAGCTCCATGACCGCTTCCTGGTTATAAATAGCCTCCCCTCCCCACACCATCGTGGCCCTTACCACACTGCACGCCGCGACCAGCTCTCGGCACCCACAGGCATCGCTAGCCCCATACACGCCTTCCCCTCCACCTTTCGTGCTCGCCGTGCACTCCCGCTGAGGCAAATGCCACCACCACTAAGCCACCACCTAAAAACTCCCTACCCCGAGTGCCAAAGCTTGATTACCCTCGTCCGTAACACCACCACACCTCCATCTACCACCTAGGTGCCCCACTGCTCCCTTTTTGGTACCCACTAGTCCCCACAGCCGCGCCTCCTCGCCACCAGCGCACACGCTCCCACATCGCTGCCATCGAAACCCCACCTCCGACTACCAACCCTCCACCCTAGCCTTGTCACCAAGTTCACCTCGACGAGCCTGTCGTCGTGCACTTGACCTCGTCACCAGAACCGGCCAGGCCGTCGGGAACTACCGACAAGCTTCTCGTCAACTGGACTATCCCGGTTCAACCCGAGCTGAACCGACCGCCGTTACCCCCTCCTAACACCATCAACTTCCCCACTATCACTGACAGGTGGGCCCGCGCTGACGCCATCGCCAGCACCATCACGTTGCACCCCGCCGAATGGGCTGGCCCGTCCGGCCGCGCCGCGCCGCACACCGCGCACTTGGGCCGCATAGGCCGAAAGCCATTCTCAGCCCAAGTTGCTTTCCCCTTGGGCTGATTCAAAGAGGTTCGCCAGATAAAAGTTCCAGTCCACCCCTTGAACTATTTCCAGAGGATAAATCTACACCCCCTACACCAAATACTTCATATATTCTCCGTTTTAACTCCGATCTAGGTGATTCTTGCCCCTAAATTCATCAAAAACAAGATCTACCTATTCATACACCCTACATAGTCTTTCTTCCCTGGCCGGAAGCTGCCGTCATGCCACCATGATGCCGTCCTATGCCCAGTCAGTGCTTCACACTGGTCGCACAAATGTTGTGAGCCTGGTGATTGATGCCGTTGCCCCTCTATTGATCATAAATTCCAAAGGTTCCTATCTTGGCCTCTCCGAAATCCGTTCTAAATGATCTCGATCTCCGAAATTGTCCCTGCCGATCGCATCTCATCAAGCCCCACTCTTTCATCGCCTCCCCCTACAGAGACCTCCCACCCTGACGCCATCATGCGACCACCAACTCGTCGCTTCTGTTTACACTCCAACCGTCGCTACCCACTACGATGGCGATTTCGCAATGACTGCTATTGTGCCCACCAATGTGCCTGGCCAATCACAACACAATCCCCTACACCTTGCTACTCACCAAAGCCATCCTCTTTGGTAAGCGAAACCCAAGCACCTAGATAATCTATATCCCCTGCCGAAGCTCTCTTCTATCCCACCGCACCCAAAATCAGTGTTGAGCTTATATTGTGCCTCGCCATGTGTTTTTCCTTGTTTGTGCGTGTAGGATATACCGGAGATACTGATCGGTATGCCTCTCATGAGAACCTTCGTGATGCTTGAAGAAAGCAACCGGCGCTTGTGGGAGATGCTATACCTACATGCGCAGTGGATGGCACACCATTGCGCCTAGTAGTTGGTATACCAACGTGCTCGGCAAATGATGGTACGCCGACGTATGCAACAGATGATGCACCCTCGACACCTGCGGCCGATGCATCATCTATATCAACAAAGAGATAGGCAAGACCACTGGAATCCCCACTTTATGCATAAATTTCCTATGTTTTGTAATCACTACCCTTGGCTTGATATTCATAGTAAAACCTGTATGTTTTGCTTGCTAAGGTAACCTAGTGAAATATAGCCACCTAAGCCTATCTAGATATAACGCGCATAGGTGGGATCGCTCATATAATTATATCTATTATAATCTTGACGTTGAGTTGGATTATGGTGGTGGAACTTGATAGGTTGTGGGATATAGATGTGTGGGTGTATTTGTAATAAAATGATGAAGAACCCAAGCAAACGACCCATGGGTCGGGATCCGCCATTTTAAGGGCGGGGTTTGAACGGGTAACTTAGCAGCTCGTGGTTACCCCAGTATCGGACTTCATGGAGAAGACCAGGTATGTGGATGCTCGTGGTGTCGAGCAATGGAAAGGTGGAATGGTTCTACCTGCGCCCTATAAGGACCAAGTTGATTTTCATCTTGCCTAACTCCTTTAGTACAACCACTCGCTCTATATGAGGCATTGGCTAGGCCTGAGCCAGAGTGGATAGCCTAGTGGCTACCGTGTTGGTGCACAAGGGGCTAGGGAAGGGGTTGTGTGTCATGGGAGTACCACAGGGTACTGGAATGACTTAGTTGCCCAAATCCGTAAACCACTGGTAGGTGATGAAACAAAGGCGAATGTTTGGTTATGAATTCGGACGCTTATTTGGCCATAAGATGTTGCTGAGTCCAACTTGTGGGAATTAGTACAACTTCTGATCAGAGGAAAATCTATTCGAATAGTCTGAGTCCACTGGTATGGATGAGGTACGTCTTGGTTCTTCAATTAGCATTTTTATAAACTAAAACGGTTGGTTTGGAAACAAAATGGTTTTGGTGGATGTTGGTGCTACGGGGGTATAACCCAGTAGCTATGTAGAAAATGTGTTGGCAGTTCATGCCATGTGGACCGACAAGTACAGTGGCAACCCTTTTTGAGAAAAACCCTGTTTTTAGAAAGAATAAAAATTGACAACTATCCCAAATACTGCAAACAAAATGTTTTGATTCAAAGCCTCTCGGAACTCCAGATATATCCTGCAGATACTACTAGCTACACCCAACTCCTAATGGAGGAAGGTGGACTGCTGAGTACGTACGTACTCACACTTGCTTTGTTGATATTTTTCCAGTGAAGATGATGCAGTTAGCATATATTCAGATGAATAAGGGTTATGACCTGCTTCCCAACCGCGACGTGAGGAAGTTTGGGCCTACGTTTAATATTCCACACTTAGTTTCAGGGTTGTGCCCCATTGATGTCTGACCCATTAGGGCGGATATGTAACACTCTGATGTAAGAATGTGACTACCAAACCTAGGATGGTAATAAAGCACATTTTAGTCCCTTTATGGAAACTGGGGTGCTTCAATATACATAAACACTCACATAGTCTAGAGCCAATCGAAGAACTCCCTTAAAAAGGGACATGCTTGGTGAAAGTTACCTAGAAGGGGGGTGAATAGGTAATCTGAAACTTAAACAATAAAATCAAACAAAATCGGTCCAAACTGGTTGAACCTGTCAGGGCGAGTTCAACCTATACAGGGTGCAATAAACTGAATTGATCTAAGAAAACTAGCCAACCAAACTTGGATCCATGAGTTGGAGAGTGATCCTTGATGTTCAACCTTGTAGATCTGTGAGGGGATTGGCTAGAAACCTTCACAACAAAGAGATCCACTCGATGGTGTTCTCCACAAGCACGTTAGAATAGCAAGAACACGAACAACACAAAAGGACACGGGGACAAGGATTTAATCTGAGGTTCGGTCACACACCCAGGGGTGCCCTACTTCCCGGTTGAAGTGCCCACAAAGATCCGGGTCTCTTTCAACCCTAATCCTCCCCTCACCAACTACAAAGGTACGATGAGGTCACTTACTATGTTGCTCTCATAAGTTGGGGTAATACAAACTTCCCGGAGCACCACCACACACAAGGTGAGGGGGTAGTGCTACAATGGGCGACGCCTATCTGTCTAGGAGCACAAATCCAAGAGTAACAAATCCACCAGGTTGCTTGATGTGCCACCAAAGCTCAAACAAATAAGAGAGACAGAGGAGATGGAGTTCTTGATTTCTCTCTTGAATCCTCACAAACTCACTCAAAAGATAGATGGGTTTGAGCTCAAGTGAGTGAGAGGGAGGTTGCAGAAGAAAGAGCCTTTGCAAGAGCGTCTCAGGTTGGAGTGCCAAGAGAGAGTGGGTGAAGGGGTATGTGGAGTATATATAGCAGCCCCTCTCAAGCTAGCCGTTACATGCAAAACCAGTGAAAATAGGTTGAACCAAGGTAGGCAGGTTCAACCGGAATTGGCTGAGAAATTCAAGTCGAGAGAACATTCATGTTGAAGTGGCTAATACTGGTTGAACCGATAAGGCCAACCGGGGTTGGCTGAAATTAACCTGAGAGCCCATTTTGGTTGAAGTGAAGGATACCAGTTGAACCGATATGGTCAACCGGGTTCACAAAATGAAAACAAAGAGGGCATTTTGGTTGAAAAGGAGGTTGGGCCGATTGAGAAAAGTCTATTTGGGAGGATTTGACTTTGTGGATTGGATATCTTGCACCTTTGAGCCATGGTAGCACTAAAACCATACCTTTTTGGATCCCTCTTGATAGCACGGATTTTACTAACTCATTAACAAATTGAAAATCTAAGCCTTGATGCTTCGATGAAGATTTGAATGCGTGAATTCTTGAGTAATTTGAATGAGGGTCCTCCAAAGCATTATTTTTCACTTTGCTTCTCTCTTTCACCATTCATGAGCATGCTTAATCAATGATACATAAGATTTCTGTGCTCATGCTAAAATAATCTCATTAGAGACTTTTAATTGATCATCGTCAATCACTAAAACCCCTCAAGGTTTGATTGCTCTTTCACTTCGGATTATCTTTCCTGAAGACCCCATTTTTGTTTGATTAAGTCTATGACTCATCGTGCTAATCAAATAATAGAAGTTAGTTCAACAATTATATAAAGTACAAAATGAATGATTACCATTATACAAAACATGGTTTACTTATCAAAATTCATCAGTATCATGATCAAGTTGCCCATCTATGCTAAAGCACACCGCCTAACTCTTTTCTTAGGTGATTGTCATTTTTGTTTGTTTGGAAAATTGATGCCGTCATGGTCTCCTACCAAGGAATCGAGTTCTACACCCGGCTCGATACTGAAATATGTTGACAATTCTTCTTCTCGATAAACTTCATCAACTTCTTTGTTGAACTGACTATCATGATAACCAGCATCGCCAGGAGTATACAACCATTCATGGGGATATATTTTGTGAACTACCCACCAAGCAAACAACTTTTCGGTTGGATACGACAAATAATAAACGTGCTCAACTTGGTGTGCAAGGACCCACTTATCGTGGCCTCTGAGCGCTTTATTGTGTTTGACTTCAACCATGCCATACTGGTTCTATTGAACCCCATTAATGTAATCAAACTAGTTGCAAATAAAAAATAATACTTTTAGTTTCTTGTCGTTTAAAGAAGTATACTCGGGAATTTTTTGAATGGTTCCATAATAACTAGATTCCCGTCCTTGTGCATCAGTTTCCCTAGTCACAACTCCAATGTCAACTTTGGCTGCTCAAGGATGAGCAGCTTCAAATGGGGCTAAGGGGAAGCATAATCCGTTGACATCATATCGACCTTAGCTTCTAACAGTCACCCGTCCGTAAGATAGCTAACACAAGTCATCATGGGCGTCAATGTCTTTTGTTGCGCACTACAGAGGACACGTAGCTAAGAGACATACTATTTACATGTAATACAACAAATAAATATAGCACGAAGATATTTTACATGATCTCCAACTATTAGATGAAATTAGGTTTCTCCATTTATGCCATGTCATCGCATCGTATCTAGTTGCTTGCTTGTAGGTTGCTGCCTAGATGTCTAGTTCTGCCTATCAAACTCACTATATGAGAAAACAAATGAATAAGGACTAGACCAAGATATCACTGGTTAAGAAGCAAAATACTCAACAAGCACTTGCATGAAATAATGTTGCATCTCTTCCATGTTAGAGTAAATGTACCACAAAGTATATATTCGTTCTTCCTGGCTATAATAGTAGGGCATGCTGCTACTGGCACTTGTGCCCCTTCATTGGAAACTTTTAAGGTCACTACACTATTGGAAACACCGGGAAATTCATCGGTTTTTATAATTTTGTCGGTCAGGAAGCAGCCGACAAAATTAATGAGGCTAAGTTCGTCGGCTGATGTACAACCGACGAAATTATATTAAATTCATCAGCCACTACAAGTACCCGACGAAATTACTTAAGTTTGTCGGCTGAGAATAGGCATCTGACGAACTTATATGGCTGCCATATAAATGCGCCGAATCCAACCCAAAGGTTCCACCCACCTGCTCTGCGCCTCCTAACCCTATGCCGCTGCCCGACCACGCGCCGCCATACCCTGCGCCTAAGTTCGTGGGTTTTTGGCTGACAAATTTTAACTGGTTTCCTGTAGTGCTAATGATGAGCCCATGGCTCCTCAAATTTATTCTACCAAAGTTTCACTTGGTCTTCTTCAATTTCGTGCATTTCCGTTTGATGAAAAATACATGAAGAATGATACATTGTTTACTCATGCTGGTCTGTCATCAAAAATATGTTTCAGAGATGCAACATTGCTCAAGAAAGAAGAAGATATAAAGGCAAGAAAATATATACACGTTGGAACTATGCAGGTGAATATCCAACAGAAGAAGCATGACAACATTGCTCAAGAAAGAAGAAGATATAAAGGCAAGAAAATATATACACGTTGGAACTATGCAGGTGAATATCCAACAGAAGAAGCATGAAAATTGGAACTTTGGAGGGGACCATGAAGGCTTTGGGAACCAGTGAGGGCAAGGCAAGAAGCAAGAATGGCGTCCAAGTCAAGTTGAAGGTCCAATTCATCCCGGAGTCGGCCACCCCGGCCTCCAGGACCAGTGTGCACCAAAATCATCGCTTAGGCCACAAACAGGCTCCGTTTTCGGTGATCCATATATGCTTGGAAAGATAAAAACATAACATTTCCAATGACACCAGTTTCAGGCCTGTTGGGATTTGGGGTCGACAGGAAATCGAGTCACAACTTGACCAATAGAATCTGTCCGGGGTGCTGTGCCATCAATTTGGGCCATTGATCCATGTATCGTGTGAGAGTCCATCGCAGATGCGTCTAGGGTTCCTAGGACGTTCCTAGCTGATATACTCAGTAGTCGCCATTAGATTAGGGTTTTTGGATATTATTTTGTCGTGTCTTTTCGTCTAGGGTTTCTCCTACGAAGAACGAGAGGGTGTTCCTCTCATCTACCTCTTGCTGATCCTTCAAGGATTGTGTGGAGTGCGTGATCGAGCTGCTGCTGCTTGGTGTATCGGATTTCGAATGGAGTCCTCCTCTTCTGATCGTGGTTCACCACTGCGGGTGGAAGAACCTATCTAGGGTTTTGGTTTGCAATACTTGTAAGCCGATCCCCCTCTATATCATCCTACTACTTGTGTTTGATTAATCAAATACGTTATCTGGTGCCGCTACTTTTCGTGAGATTATTGCTTGATTATGTGTGTGCGCAATATTGTTGCCATGAGATTAAATTGGTGGAAATCAGATTAACCCTATTTATCTATTGGAGATCTGTTGGTGATAGAATTATTCTGTGTGATACAATCAAGTCTGCTGCTGCTTAGAACTTCTACCTTGTATTCTTTGTGTTTCATCAATTGAACACTATTGTTTAGGCTTCCTAAGATCAAGAGTTACTTGCATAAATACAAGACTGCTTGCTGGCTGCGGTATTTTTATTGGAGAAAAAATATTCTAGGAATAATTCACTTTGTTTGGTACCGTGAAAGGTTGGGAAAATATTTGGACAGCGTACACGTGTCCTTATCAAGTGGTATCAGTTTGCTAGGTTGCTCACAGTACATCCAAATTGTGATGGCTGATTACAGTGTTGCCTCTGAAATTGAATTTGTCTCAAAGCTTTATTTCACATCATCTTCTCTTGACTGCTTTAATTGGGAAGATGATATGAAGGATTTATTTTGGGGTCGTGGTCTCAAATCTCACATGAAAGTATTCTTTGCAAGGCGCACATTATCTGAACCTAATTTGAAGTGGTGGCTGAAATTTCAGCAAGGCCGTATTGAGAGAGGTGGTAGTCCTTGCGATACATGGACAGGTGTGAAGGAGGTGTTACGACGGCGATTTGATCCGTCCATTGAGAAATCTGTCCAACACATAAAGAAAGTTTCTATTGATTTGGGAAATAATATTCAAAGCACAAAGTCTGATAGCCGTTCATCTTGGAGTGATTCTATTGTTGGAGATGAGTGTTTGAACGCACCTAGAAGACAAGGTGCTCGACCCAAACCTGTTGAACATAAGTTGGTTTTGGCAGAAAAATTTCCTCCTCCGGCACAGCAAGTTACAGCTCCACCCCATGCAAATGTTTACAAGGAAGTGTATTTTTTCTGACTTGAAGTAGTCCATACATGCCATTGTTGATCAGCATCCTGCAAGGAAGAAGATGGTTCCTAATAGCACTTGGTCTAAAGAGTGCACAGCTGTTGTTCCAAGTGATGAGAAGGATGATGATGTAGTGGAGCATGATGGTGGCATTACTGAACATCAAATTGATACCACCGATGATGCATCAAGTGGTTTATCCATGATGGCATGAGAAGTACTATCTGATGGCACTGCTATTAATGTTAAAGGGTAGCGCTCTCGCATATTTCAATCAGAGTGTACAATTCAAAATAAGGTATGCAAATTAATAATTGATGGTGGTAGTTTTACTAATGCCATTAGTTTTGATTTGGTGCATTCTTTGTCCTTATCTACGTGGAGGCTTCCAACACCACGTTATATATGCAATGGATGAATCAAAATGGTACACTGAAAATTACACATAAGACACAGGTTAAATTTTCTGTTGGAAAATATGTGGATGCAGTGGATTGTGTTATTGCTGCTATGAGTGCTTGTCATTTGTTATTGGGCAAACCATGGGAGTTTGATCTCGACGCTATGCATAGTGGTCGCTCCAATATTTATTCTTTTGTGCACAAGGGTGTTTCTCATGTGCTGAAACCAATGGTGGAGATGCTATGAAGGCAGAGGTGTTTGCTTCTGTGAAAACGAAGAGGGAGAGTACACCGGATGCTGCAACAACACCAAAGCCGAGGACGGCTTTGCTTCAAGAGGGAGAGAGTGGTGTGGTTGTCAATTCTCCATTAGTTACAGGTGGTTTCTTAGCTGAAGTTGAAACATCAGTAGCTGTAACTAATGAACAGTCATCCAAGCAAATATCAAAGCTGGGCTATAGTGCGGTTGCCGTGAAGTTTTTTTTTTTCGAACGGCTGCCATGAATGTTAATGAGTCCTCTGAAGAATTATCAAAGTTGGATTTTTAGTCCACTTGGCGTGAAAGATAAGGTGCATATTATGGTAGGCTCTATGCTTTGCAAGTCTCAAATAAATCATGCTGATCATTTGACTTCAGAGGAAGTTAAATTTGTATCAAAGCCGAGGACGGCTTTGTTTCAAGGGGGAGAGGATGATGAACCCATGGCATCAGAAAGTTAAATTTGTATCAAAGCCGAGGATGGCTCCATTTTTGGTGATCCATATATGCTTGGAAAGATAAAAACATAACCTTTCCAATGGCATCGGTTTTGGGCCTGTTGGGCTTTGGAGTCGATAGTAAATCGTGTCGCAAGTTGACCAACAGAATCTGTCCAGGGTGCTGCATCATTAATTTGGGCCATTGATCCATGTATCGTGTGAGAGTCCATCTCGGACGTGTCTAGGGTTGCTAGGATGTCCCTAGCTGATATACTCAGTGGCTGCCATTAGATTAGGGGATTTTGGATATTATTTTTTGTCATGTCTTTTCGTGTAGGGTTTCTCCAACGAAGAACAAGAGGGTGTTCCTCTCATCTACCTCTTGCTGATCCTTCAAGGATTGTGTGGAGTGCGTGATCGAGCTGCAGCTACTGCTTGGTGTGCATCGGATTTCTGTGCATCGGATTTCGATTGGAGTCCTCTTCTGATCGTGGTTCACCGTTGTGGGTGGAAGGACCTATCTAGGGTTTTGGTTTGCAGTCCTTGTAAGCCGATCCCCTCTCTATCATCTGCTACTTGTGTTTGATTAATCAAATACGTTATTTGTTGCTGCTACTTGTCGTGAGATTACTGCTTGATTATGTGTGTGCACAATATTGTTGCCATGAGATTAAATTGGAGGAAATCAGATTAGCCCAATTTATCTATTGGAGGTCTGTTGGTGATAGAATTATTCCGTGTAATACAATCAAGGCAGCTGCTTCTTAGAACTTCTGCCTTGTATTCTCTATGTTTCATCAATTGAACACTATTATTTAGGCTTCCTAAGATCAAGAGTTACTTGCATAAATACAACTGCTTGCTGGCTGCTGTATTTTTATTGGAGAAAAAATATTCTGAGATTGATTCACTTTGTTTGGTACCGTGAAAGGTCGGGAAATATTTGGGCAGTGTAGGCTTGTCCTTATCAGCTAAGAGGAGGTTCTTCATCCACATTTCATAAAATCATAGGAGCATTGACATTGTGTTCCACGGCAAAATACACACTAGAGAACTATGATGTCTCCTTAAGTGAAAATGCATCAATGTTGCACCCTTCAACTCTAACCTTATTGCCAACCATTGATCTATGATATTTCAGGGCCCTTTCAATGTGGTACATCCACCTATATTGCACATGCCCGCAACTTTAGCTTCATATGAAAGATGAACAAGGATATGTTGCATTAGACAAAAGAACCCATGAGGGAAGATTTTTTCCATTTTGCATATTTGCACGAATACATATTTCTCTAACTTCTCCATCATGTCTTTCTTGATCTCTTTAGCACAGAGTTGTTTATAAAAATAGCTTAGACGACAAGTCCATCCATCTAAACTCGACAAGCAAACCCTAAGCATGTTTCTATCTAAAGATACATGGTCCACTGGACCAATCGTGATACAAACCATCTCTACATGGACGGCCCATCTTAGCCCAGTAGCCGACTCCCTCTTAACCCTAAATTGACTAAGATTTGGCGGCAACAGGCCCATTTTCCTTACAATGGCAGTGGAAGGAGACAAGCCAGCCTCTATCGTACAAGCTGAGCCCCATACTAGACAAACCGATGGAGACTAAACGAACCAATCCTCCACTGTCCACACAATACAAGTCGGTAAGTACGAGAGGTGCTAGCATCTTTAGTGTTTTTGCTCCTTTTGCTTCCATTATTTTAGGTATTGATTCAAGTGCTTCACGGTTTTTTCCTTGGTGTGTCTGTTGTCTCCTAAAACTGCTTCGCTTCGAGCGAGGGACATAGAAAGGATTCGAGAAGTACGCTGCCGCACTAGTCGATCTCTCCAAGCGGATCCGAGGGGGTTTCGGGCGTGCCACCTGGCTTGACCTTTCGGCCGGGGAGGTTGGTGTTATCATGCGTGCGTGCGTGTGGTCGGTGAGTCACCCTATAGATACATAAATAACAGATCAGCATTAAATTCTAGCCAATCGCTGGGATCAGTTCAAGGCATCCCCATGGATAAGCTCATAATAGCCGATCGCCTCCTTGCTTCTTGATGTGTTTGTTCATTGTCAAAGCATAAACGAGGAGACAATGATAAAAACCCTACTTAAATCATGATCTAGAAGACGTGACTCCCTTAGGTTGACATCCGCTAAACATATAACTAGATAGATCTAACTATACGCACAACATAGATCAGAACTCCCAAGGGGATTCACCTAGGAAAGAAGATACAATCTAAAACATGTAAAGCAGGGTGCCAAGTGTACATTGATCTCTCAAGATGTCGTGTGCACATGTTGCGGCATCATGTCATGGAGTGTAGCATCCGAACAAGACGTGGTATGCTTGGCAGTGTGCCGCTGATCCGTTACATGAAGCATAAACGGATAGATAGATCGGTGGCACATGTGATAACTTGACGGATCATGCCAAGTGAAACTTGACGTGAGATTCATCGGGATAACTAGCGAATCTCGCAACTTGCAAAGCTTAGTACAAGACTCACTGAGGTAACTAGCAAACCTTGCCATAAAAAACGCTTCAGTACGAGGTTCACCATGGATCAGGTAAGCACTTCGCTGCCCTAGATTACCCGGATGACTCCGCTGGAGCAGTATGACGCTTAACTGGAGACAATAACCCTAAGAAGGGGTGGCGATGTGCAGAGAGTTGTATTGATCATGTGGATGATGATTTACATGATGTGCCTGGTTACATATTTATTGTCCAGATGACTTGACTCCCAAGGCACACCATTTCCTAGATATATTCAAACTCTTTTCTACACTATAGATTACAACTTAACAAGGACTCTAAGACTAGATAACGTGATCTGGACTCTTCCTTCCACCGGTCTGAATCTTCACGAAGCTTTCAAGTATCAGCCGAAACATGCCATATAATCCTGGCAGATTCTGGTCGTCCTATTGTTTCGGCAATTCCGGTCGACTCCAAATTTATTTGAACGTGATTCTTGAGATGTTGGAAAGTGATTCATGAGGCATTGGAAAGCTTATCTTCTTAGCTTTCCATCCGTGTGCCTTATCCTTCAATAATAATATTTTGCTAATATTAAAATATTGTTCTTCTCTTTGATCACCGAGAAGATGCTTCATCTCAACTTGGAGAAGTACCGAATCTAAAAAGAAGAATATTTTGCATTAGAATTTAAAATATTAGACAGTACTATTAAAATTTTGCTTCATTTATATTTTTCTAGCTATAAATTAAAGTTTCTTACATTTCCATAACAATTTACATGAATTTTTGCAATGTTGCACTTGCCAATAGCATTTTAAAAACGCAACGTTTGCACGAAGTTGAAGACATCATCCTAAAAAATCAAACTAAAATACGGAAATACTATATATAAGATTCTTACAAAGTCTATATATTAATATATGATCCAACCCATGCAAAGCTCCTGTAGTTTATATTAGAGATGGATTCAACAATTATAATAAAAATATGCACATAATGAATAAACAATCCCAAAATTGTATTACATTCATTTCAAAAAAATGCGAATCCGCTCCATATATGGATATGCATTTATCTAAATACATAGCTAGATTTACATTCTTTTTGGCACCAATACAGTACTTGTGGAAATTTAGATATGGTTTTTAAATGTTCTCGTTAATAATTGCTATCATCATAGTAAAAATATTATAAATCCATTTCAAAATGTCTATCTCTTTATTTACTAGAACAAGGAAGAAGTAACACCAAACTAAACTAATGTGCATGGTGAACAATAATGCTTGAAGTTGTGTTTAGGAACAATAACATATCTGGTTGAAAATCATAAATATTGTAGCACAAGTAATTACGCTAAGCTATAGAAAAATATTTTAAGTCAAAAACAATGAGGTTTGTTGTGAACAACAAACTATTCTAGTATCACTATTAAAATATTCCAGCTCCAAATAAATAATGATATATGTTAATTAGAAAATATTCTAGATTTCGGGAACAATGAGAAAAATATTCTAGCTGTAATTAGAAAATATTCTAGATTTCGGGAACAATGAGAAAAATATTCTAGCTGATGAGTACATGACCGATACGCATACGATTAAGACCCAAGAGAAGATGGTGTTTGAAGCCTGATCCACGTTGAAGTCCAATTTATTCGCGAGGCCCCTCACAAAAACGGATGCCCAGGCCACAAACATGCTCTGTTTTGGACGTTTTACATATCGTTGGAAAGCTACGGAGATAACCTTTCAAAGCCAAATGGTCCCAGGTCAAAATACACCCAGAGTCGATGGGAATCAAACAACAAAATGACTAGAATCTGCTAGGGTGCTGTGACGCCCAGGCCACATACAGGGTCCATTTTGGATGTTGTACATATCGTTGGAAAGCTCAGAAGATAGCCTTCATTCAAAATACGCTAGGAGTCGACGGGAATCGTCGAAACAACAAGACGACTAGAATCTGTGAGGCTGCTGTGACGCTGGTTTTTGGGCCCGAAGGCCTTGTACGCCCAAGGGTTGCTCGGCAACCCCCTTGGCCGCCCTTAGCCCTCTCTTTCGTATATATTCAGAAGCCGTCATTAGGTTAGGGTTTGGGTTTTGCTTAGATTATTTCTGTTATGAACAATTTCACTGTTTGAGAATACTCTAGTTTGTGAAACCCCAACTCATGAGATTAATCCTTTCTATTCACAATTTCAATTTGCATATACTGTGTTCTTGCTTGTGTTCTTCAATTTGCAGGCAAGGATAAGCCTTCGTGGCGAGGTCAATCGTGTGTCCATGGTTGATAACCTGAGGAGACGTGGTGCTGCGATTGCAGGGTTTGAATCGTGTTGATTAGAAGCCGGATCTTGTGTGTCATGTATCCGCCAAATCGATAGTTATCTCCTCCTCACAGAAGATCGGGAACCCCATCCCCATCAAGTGGTATTCAGGGCCAGGTTTACCTTTTACCCTAGTTTAGATTGATTTCACTTTCATCCTACAGTCCAAAAAAGCCATTAAAAAATTAGGGTTTGTAGTTCATCTTGTCCCATAGCCAAGTTTAGCCTTTGCATATTTTTGTTTTTGAGTCTGCATCATTGAGTTTGTGTCTATTCTTGTGGTCTTGTTGCTGGTTTAGATCATGTGCTTGATTTAGTTTAGTTTTGCATCGTGTCACTATGTCCTTTTCCATCACGTTATCGCGTCCGGTTCGGAATCCTTTCTGTCTAGTTCGGTATTTTGATGATATCTTCCAGATATGAACTCAGAATTTTGTGTTTTAGTGCTTTATAGAAAGCTTATGAAATTATCCACTACTTTGTCAATTGTGAGATTTCCAGAAATCGTTGTTATCTAGGTGTAATTCTCATTGGAAGTAAATCTATTTGTGACCTAGAAATTTCTGAACAGTCTGTACTTCAGGGTTCATATATCCTGCTTTATTTATCCAAAAGAGGCATTCCATATATTGAAAAAAAAGAGAGAAGTAGAACTACAACTTTTCTGTTGTGAGTTTTAGCATTTAAAGCACCAAAATTTGTCAAACTATCGATAGCAGTTTGGGTAGCAAATCTGTAATATATAGACAAGAGTATTGTGTTAGTTCGGAGTTGTATCATGCTCTTGTGGCACTTTTGAGAAGAAAAAGAAAGAAAGAAAGAAAGAAAGAAAGAAAGAAAGAAAAAGAAATGAAGAAAGAAAAAGGCAAGTGCATAAAAAAATCCCACACAAAAAAAGAAAAAGAAAAATTAGAAGTGTTTGCATTCTTTGTGTCCTTTGTGCTTTATAGGTGTTACTTGCTTGTTTGAACTAGTTCTTGGAACAGGTTTTAGGCCAGCAACTTTGACAAGTACTTTGGACACTTATTCAATTTTGCTATTCAATTTCGAAGTGTGCTAATCTTTGCTACTATATAAAGCCTCCTAAAGTTCCATATACATACTTCTGATCAATACAAGTTCAACTTTTGCAATCGCATCGCTCATGCTCTCATGGTATCACAAACAAGCCATCGATTGTACCGTCCACTGCTTTGCATTGGTAAGAACACTCAAAAGAGCTTGGTAAGACGCTTGAGAGCTGCACGCTATTCCAAACATCCATATCAAAAAGTTTAGGTATCAATTGGGAAACAAAGTTTGACCATTTATATCGTGAAATGTTCTTTAGTAGATTGAAGCGCATAAAACAACGAAATAGAACTCACATGGCATATTATAAGAAATTGAAAACTATTGAAGGTTAGACCGATGCCTAAGAGGAGGGTGAATTAGGATTTCAAAAATTATGGCTCCTAAAACTATGTGCACTAAGGTTTTGCTAAGTGTTGCTAACTCTACTCTGGCCAAGTCTTGGAACCTAGTTTCACCTAAAAACTAACCTATCAAGCTAGTCTAGGAATATAAGTACACAATTGCAAGAATGTAAATGCGGAAGCTAAAGAAATGGGTAGAGATATGCAAACTCCCAATGATGATGAAGGCACACATAGGAGATACGGAGATTTTTTTTCTCGAGGTTTGGTGAGGCCAACATGCCTCTTCCCACTACTACTCGTTTGGCGCTCCCCGTAGGGCTTTCCTCTCGCATAGTCCTCAAAGGAATATGGCCTCGTCCACACAAGGGTGGAGGATGGCAAAGTAACCTTCACAAAGGTCAAGCAACCCGATCGGGTCTCTGAATATCCCTGGTACACCATCCTCGACGATCCTCTACCCTTGCGAGGGCGAGGCCATAGTCCTTGCGAGGGCTACCCAAGAGAATGACTCAAGGTTGGTGTACTCTGGAGTTACCTGACTAGGTTGCTTGACCATCTCACAAGTGATCGAGCCATCCTCTACCCTTGAGAGGGCGAGACCATAGTTCTTCCAAGGACTACGCAAGAGCAAGGCGTTGCGTGGGTCACTTTTCCAACCTCCTTCATTGTGGGGATTTCGTTGCGAGGATTGAAGCCAAAGTCCTTGCAAGGACTTTGCGAGAGCAAAGCCTTGTGAGGGGCACCAAATGAGGACTAGGGGCAGACTTGCAAGTCTTCTCGATGCCTTGGTAAAAAATCTTCGTGTCTCCAACTCAAGCCATTGTCGCCATCATCATTGATAGTTTGCACACACTCTACCCATCTCTTTAGCTTTCGCATTTACATTCATGCAATTGTGTGCTTACATTACTAGACTAGCCTAATAGGTTTGTTTCTAGGTGGAACTAGGTTGCAAGACTTAGCTACGGTAGAGTTAGCAACACTTAGCAAAACCTTAGTGCACATAGCTAGTTTTATCTTGCATAGGTTTTGCTTAGTAGTTGTAGTTTTTAGAGAGCCTTAGTTTTAGAAAGCCTAATTCAACTTCGCTCTTAGGCATCGGTTCAACCCATAATGTTGATCCCGAGTGAACAGCGGACGGGGCCTTAAACGACTCGAGCGGAGTCCACTAAACCATCCACATCATTTTTCATCATAATATACCCATATCTCCACCAAGTCTCATCTTTTCATCACATCATATCACATTGCTTTTAAAATGGGACTTTTGAGAAACCATTATGAGTAATGCCGTATCATCTCGCAAGTGAATATCTTCACTAGACTTCTATCATCTAAGAATGGCTAAGCATAGACTTTGAGCTATTCATTCTACTTAGGATATTAGGTATTTATGCATGTGGGGTTTCATACAACTCGTGAATGTAAATGCACATACAAACATAGGGTGATGGGACTCTAAAAAGGTGTAGATGCCTAAGGGGCCTACCTTTGCTTTTGAAATAACTTGAATTGTTAGGCTTTGTCACAGTCAACCCCTTGATCACTTAGACAACTCCTCCGAAATACCACTTCAGAGGCCTCCAGGTGGTATTTTGGTTTTAGTTGGTCTTCAAGACCACTATTGCTTGAAGTAGCTTCACGCGTTATCTCGTTCGATCACGTATCTACAACAAACGTCACTATATGAATGATATGCAGGGTGCAGTACATGAGATGCATGAGGATCAGTCACATATATAAACAATCGTTTCGAGTATAGATAGCAAGGTAAATGACAAATTATTTAAGCAAGGAGTACTTTTATGGTCATAGAGCAAACATGCACTCATACAATCATATATGCACCAAACAAGTTATAGGTCATAAAGGAAACATGTTAATGTCATGACCCGATAGGGACAACACTAGTTATTTAGTTACTTAGGTTACTAAAATACATGCATGAGGCATGATGTTCATTTTTGTACAATAAATTGAGCATATCATGTTGTTCATTTTTATATAGCAAGTTGACCATATCATGTCGGGACACAAGAGGAAACACAAACTTCATTTTATCCCAATAATATCCCCTTACCATTTTACTCACTTTTAATGATTTTTAAACAACCATCCTTAGGTCTCTCATGTAACAGCAACCAAAAGGCATGAAAAATTCACATGAGCATCTTAATAAAGTAACATGGCTGCTAGAATTTTGGTGGGGTCTTTAGCGCATATTAAATAACACTTTTCTATTTTATGGTTTAAATCACCATAGCATTTGTCACTTTCAAATCACATAGCAAACAACAATCAAAGCACATGAAACATATATTCAAGACCGTATTAGACTAAGTGAACACAACATAATTTATACGGATTTATTGGATCAAATTTTATAAAACATGCATTTCCATATGTATAAAATACACTAAACAACAAATCTAAGGTAGATCTGTAATTAACATTAAGTCCTATGGTCAACCAAAAATACATGTGATCATACATTACATAAAAGTACACAGTCCATGTTTCAGAATTTTTGGAGCTTATTTACATTACTTTTGGTCAACCAAAAATATATGTGATCATACATTACATAAAAGTACACAGTCCATGTTTCACAATTTTTAGAGCTTATTTACATTACTTTTCCTATTTAACTACCAAAACAATGCATGCATGAAAACAGGGGCAAAACAATCATTACACCGATCAAGACCTACTCCACTATATAGATCTACTCATAAAGGCAATTGTTTTACTATCTTTGGATTTACTGGATTTCTAATGTTTAAGTAAATCATATACCCATCTAAACAAAAAATGACACTAATGGGGTTTGACTAGAATCAATCGTAGTCACTAGGGGCCTACATGCAAGAATTCAATGACTCGTCCCATAGTAACTTGCACAGGTAAAAAATAAAGAGAATGTTAGGGGGGTTTCGCAAAATTGACATCTTCTCCTACCTTCCTCCTCATCTCCTCGGCCAAAACCCAGGGGAGGGAAGTAGGGCTCGGCTGGCGGCATAGGGGGCATGGAGCCATGGAGGACAAGGTCCGAGAAGGTGTTCTCATCGTCGAGGATCAATTTTCCCTCGGTCTCATAATGCGGGAAGGAGAGGGCGACCGGAGCACGAAGCTTGAATAGGAGGCCGTGGCGGTGTTACGGCGCATGGAGGCGGCACTCGATATGGCTCTGAATTCGTGTCCTAGGCTCTATTGGACCCGGAGGTAGGGACTGAATAGGGAAGGAAGGCACCGACGGGGCCATCCACGGTGAGACTGGTGGTGGCACAGTGAAAAAATGATGATCCATGTGGATGAGGCGTGTTAGATAATCCAGGTGTTGTTGCTCCATTTGTTTCCTTGCTCTATTTGTTTCCTATGTTTAGTTTGTGTCAAATAAGCTAGGATTTAGTGGTTTGGCTCTCTGCATGTTAGAGCAGGAGAGCCCTGGTTAATGGAGTTAGACGCATGCATAGTTCGCGTGGGAATGCGTTTGGCCGCCCAGTTCGCCTGGCACGCTCGAGGTTCATGGGATGGCGCGAAGTGAGGAAGATCATGGCACACTAATCAGTCAAGGTAATGGCCACATGGCCCTCTTTGTTTTCAGCTATTTATAGTTCAATATAACAGAAAATGTGGTTGCATTAGCCGCACAAAATTCCCTGTGTTCTCAGTGTTCCAAGTGCTCTTGGGTGCGTGTGTGCGTTCCTATGTGTCTGGGTCGTCTTCCTCATCTCCAACGAGGAAAGAACAACTCCTACAGGTGGAGCACTCGGGCTCGGATCGAACAACTAGTATCAGAGATAGGTTCGCCGCATGGAATAGAGATCGAGCGTTCGCGTGGGCGTTCATGCCTCGTAGGCGATCCTCCTCGCCATGGTGCACCCCCAGGGAAAGCCTGCCGCTATCAGGGAGAGGCAGCTTCCGCGGTGGCCTGGTGATCCACTGAGTCATTAAGGAGATAAGCAGCAGCAGCAATTTCCCAGCATTGACGCAGACCAACTATTATGATTGGACCGCGTTGATGCACATGATGCTGCAGGCGAGAGGCATGCAGATTCCCGTGATGCTCGAGACGAACAACATCATGGAGGACTGGATGGCGTTGGAGGTACTCTTCAAGGCGGTCCTAGCGGAGATGATGGGCATGATCTCTATCAAGTCGTTGGCTAAGGCTGCTTGGGAAGCGATCAAGGTGATGAACATCGGCAGTGAGCGCATGCACAAGGCGAACGCAAGCACACTCTAGCGGGAATTTGACTCCCTCAAGTTCTGCGACGGGGAGATGGTGGATGACTTTGGCATTCGCATCAGTCGCATCGTGACCCAACTCACAGTGTTGGGGACGCCATCAAGGAAGAGGAGGTAGTGCGCAAGTTTTTGTAGGCCCTTCTACCAAGGTTTAAGCAGCTCGCGTCATCGATTGAGACACTGCTCAACCTCAGTGACATGTCAGTGGAGGAGATGATTGGGCGGCTCAAGGCCACAAAGGCACGGCACAACCTCAGTGGTTCCAACACCACTACCAGCCTAAACCTCACCGAGGATGAGTTGGTCGTGCACCTATCATCACGGCTGTAGCTGACTGGCAGTGGTGGTGGCAACTCTGGAGGTGGTGGCTCCAGCAACAGCGGCTCAGAATGGGAAAGGAGTCATCATCATCAAACAACAAGAGGGGCCATGGACGCGGTCACGGTAGCGGCAAATCCAGCAATGATGGCGGGAACGTTGCCAGCAACAAGTGTCGTTATTGCGGCAAGAAGCAGCATTGGGCCCGTGAATGCCGTAAGAAGAAAAGGGATGAGGTGGCTCACACTACATAAGGAGAGCAGGGGAAAACTGACCAAGCCCTGCTGGTGGCCACAGCATCGGTCAATGTGGGATCTTCCTCCTCTTCTCCAATGGCGGCACAACGGGAATCACCGGTGATCCACCACAATGAGAACAAGCTCTTCGTCCAGCTCGGTGACAAGAAGAAGAGGGACCGCGCACAATGGATCCTCGACATGGGATCCACAAATCACATGACGGGGGAGTGCGGGTTCTTCTCTGAGCTTGACATGAGCATCCATGGAACTATCCACCTTGGGGATGGGTCTGTGGTTGGCATCGAGGGACATGGCATGGTGCTCTTCAAATGCAAGATCGGCGAACATCAGGCGCTCACCGGGGTGTACCACATCCTGTGCCTCACCGCCAACATCGTTAGCCTCAGGCAGCTAGAGGGAGATAGCTACAAGATCCTCCTAGATTGCAGGTTCTTGAAGATCTAGGACACACAGCAGCATCTACTAGCGAAGATGGCTAGAGTGGCAAACAATATGTACATCCTGAAGCTCAACATTGGAAGACCTGTGTGCCTCTAGCCGTAGGGATCTAGCACGGTGTGGTGGTGGCACGGCCGTTTCGGCCACCTCAACTTTCGCGGGCTATGGTGACTCGCGGAGTAGGACATGGTTCGGGGACTGCTGCGGATCGACCACATCGATTAGGTCTGCGACAGTTGCCTTGCAGGAAAGTGGCGGCGACTAGCATTCCCATCCCAGGCCAAGTACCGCGTGATGCACAAACTAGAGCTCATTCACGGTGATCTCTATGGACCCGTGACACCGGTGGCACCGAGCAACAAGTACTTCTTCCTCCTCATAGATGATCTAAGCCGCTACATGTGACTGATCCTGCTGAGCACAAAGGACTAGGTGGCGACGGTGTTCACAGCATTCCAAGCAGGTAGGAAGATCAGAACTCTGCACACCGATTGTGGTGGAGAGTTCATGGTGCACACCTTCGTGGAGCACTGCGCACAGGAGGGGATCCAGCGACACCTCACTGTGCCATATTCACCACAGTAGAATGGCATGCTGGAGAGGCACAATCAAACGGTAATATGGATGGCTAGAAGCATGATGAAGGCGATGTCTATGCCCGGTTGGTTCTAAGGGGAGGCGGTGACCACGGTGGTGTTCATCTTGAATAGATCACCCACCCAAACCATTGAAGGGAAGATGCCATATAAGGTATGGGATGATCACCAGTCCCCGATTTAGTTTCTTCACACATCCGTGGCACACGTGAAGGCCGGTGGCAAGCTGCTGACGAAGCTAGACGATCGAAGCTCGCCAATGGTGTTTGTGGGATATGAGCAACTCACCAAGGCGTGGCGCTTCTACAACCCGATCATGCGGTGCGTTCACGTGTCGCGAGATGCGATGTTCAAGGAGGACTGTCCATGGGACTGGGGTGAGGAGACGGGAGTGGGACCGAATGATGACAGCGAGCCATTCTGCGTCAAGTTCATCACCATTGGACAAGCACGATGTGGCCGAACCGTGGAGGTGCCACAAACGCCACCAGCATCGCCCACTCCATCAACACCAACTTCTGCGTCAAGCCGTGTGGCAACACCCACGTGCGGGTCTAAGCCCCACATACCACCTGCTACTTCACTGGCACTGACATCCATCAGGTTCGCATCACCGCCAATGGGGGAGCCTGATCTTGACGACGATCACGATGAGGCGTCGTTACAATTTCGGACTGTGGACAATGTCCTTGGTCCAGCGTCGCCCCCAAGACAAGCTGAAAGGGAGTTCACGGAGGAGCTACTGGCGGTGATCGGTGATGAACCAGTGATGGCTGAGGAGGCAAAGGGCGTTAAGGAGTGGCGCATGGCCATGCTAGAGGAGATGGCCTCTTTGAAGAGAACAAGACGTGGTCCTTGGTCAATCCACCCAAGGGTCACCGCGCCATCGGCTTGAAGTGGGTCTTCAAGCTAAAGCAGGACGAGCGCAGTGAGATCATCAAGCACAAACCTCGGCTCGTCATGAAAGGGTACGTGTAGTGGCAAGGCATTGATTTTGAAGAGGTGTTTGCACCTGTCGCGTGCATGGTACTGGCCGTGGCGGCGCACTGCGGTTGGTTTGTGCACCACATGGATGTCACATTAGCATTCCTGAATGGCGAGCTAGATGAAGTCTATGTGGCACAGGCCCCTGGGTTCACTGCCGCTAGACATGAACAGAAGGTGCTCCAACTCCACAAGGCGCTATACGGTTTGCATCAAGCCCCAAGGGCGTGGAACGCCAAATTGGACGCCAGCTTGCACGAGCTCGAGTTCACCAAGAGCAATTGTGAGCATGGCCTCTACTTGCACAGCACGGAGGCATCGCGGTTGGTGGTGGGTGTCTACATTGATGACCTACTCATCATGGGGGAGAAAATGACAGGGATCAAAGCTTTTAAGTTGGAGATTGTGGAGGAACCGCCGATTTAATCCGGGCTAAGTACACCTGCCACCTCTGGCTTGCAGTGTATTTAGACCAAATCAAATCCGGTCGTCCGTCGAGCTACCCAAAAGGGCACTCGATGCAACCATCACCCAGGGATGCGGACATCACACACGTTAAGCCCTCGAAAGAGCCACAACAATTACAACAACCCACCATTTCATACAAACATAGATTGATTTGTTTAAAAATATTTACTCAAAATGGGGTACAATCATACTGAAATAGAGTTCCAAAATAACCTCGCAGCGGAAACCGTAACGTAATACCGATATACTCTTGCAGCAGAAATAAAACATCGAGCCATGACATTGAGCCCACCATTGTCATTCTCGATCATGAAGTTCCTGAAATAAAAATATCAACAACGTAGGGGTGAGTACGTGAGGTACTCGTAGGACTTACCCGTGGGCGGTTTCAACCCGACACATTTGAGAGTATGCAAGGCTTTTTATGGACTTGACTCTAACCCGCGCAAGCTTACTAGAAGTGAGTCCTTACTTTCAAGTATCATTTATTTTTAAAGTATAAGCCTCATTTGGTTCATTATAGTTATTATCATCATCCATAACTCATATATATCATCATCCCAACACATATGTCATCATAAAGGAGCTTGCAGAAATGTAAACATACAAGTACAAACATGTAATATAAAAAGCATGATTAAATGAACAAGATATTAAAGTTATTACTACGTTGCCCGTGTGCGATACTGGCATTCTCACACCTGGTGAGCATCAGCGATTCGAATCGATTTTAATTCCCGGGAATAACTATCATGCCAGGGGTATATGCTTACTAGCCATCGCGTTCCCACATATAGCCCCAATCTTAACCTGCCTCGTCCCAAGTTCGATTCACTCCCGCCTAGCCCCCGGGTTGTGCCCCCATGACTAGCCTGCCGACATCTCGGTCTCCCCGCCATGAGTACCAAGCTCCCCCGGGCCACCTTCCTCTCAACCAGCGGGTAGGAACGTGTCTCTGTGCTTCGGACGAGCCCAGGGAAGACTTTTCCGGTCCCATATCCCGGATAAGCACTCTAGCAATGTTATGCCGATCAGCAGGCGAACAGCGGATCAGCCTTAAACGACTCGGGCGGAGTCCACCAGACCATTCACGTCATTTCTCATCGTAATATACTCATATCTCCGCCCGGTCTCATCTTTTCATCACGTCATATCATATTTCTCTCGTATTAAATTTTTGTGAAACATTTTGAGTCCTATCATCTCGCGAGTGAATATCTTCACTCGACTTCTACCGTCTAAGCATGGCTAAGCATAGACTTCGATCTAACCATTCTACATAGGATATCAGGTATTTATGCAGGTGGGGTTTCTAAACAACTCCTGAACGTAAATGCACAATCAAATAAGGGGTGGTGAGATTTCCTAGGTAGGTGTATATGCCTAAGGGGCCTACCTTTGTTGTTGATAACTTGAACAAACTAAACTAAAGTTTGTTTGCCGGGTTGTGGGGCTTTGCCCCAGGCAACCCCTTGATCACTTGGACAACTCCTCCGTCCAAACACGACTGATGGGCCCTCCAGGTCGTGAGCGGGTCTTAGTTGGTCTTCTGGATCATCGTTGCTTGTTGTAGCTCCACGTTTTATCTTCTCCGATCACGTATCTACAATAATCATCACTACATGAATCATATGCATGATGCAGTGCATGGGATGCATGAAGATCAAGCACCTATAGGTAACAAACAAAATTTAAGGTTAGACCGACGATAATTGATGAACTACTTAAACAAGCATTGAACAAGCATGCAGTCAAACCATCATTTCGAGTATAGATAGCAAGGTAAATGACAATTTGGTTAAACAAGGAGTACTTTTGAGTACTCAAAGCAAACATATATGTATACAATAATGCAAGCATTCATTTGGTTACCGATTATGAAGAAGGCAGGTAGAAACTATTATAAAGACCTTACCAAGGAAAGGAGGCGCATTTCATTATTTTACCCGACACTTAGTTGTTTAGTTATCCAACTACCGGATGTTCATAGAAAGTGAGTGTTACGTTGTAATATAGCAAACTAACTATACCAAATAGCATATACACGACATCACAAGTTCACGTCTGATCACACATCACGTCCTTGTTTTATTTTCTTTATTATTATTTTAAGCTTATATAAGTAACTACTTGCAGAACACTAATGAAGCATCATCCAAAATGTATGAAAACTCACATAATCATATTTGTACAGTAACATGGCTGCATGTATTTTGGTGGCATTTTTGTAGCACATTAAATAGCACTTTTCTATTTCATTGTTTAAACCAACATAGCATTTGTCATTTTCAAAACACACAGTAAACAGTAAGAAAAACACATAAAACTTTATTTCTAGGCTGCACTGGACCAATTGAGCACAATATAATTTCTATAGATTTTTCTGAACTAGTGTTATGTAGCATGTATTTTCATATTCATGAAATACACTAGTTAATAGGGATAGGGACAAATCTGTAATTAAATAGTGAGTGCTAGGGTTAACAAAAATCACACGGATCCTAAATAACATGATAAGGTTACTATCCAAGTTTCATAATTTTTGAAGGTGTTTAGCTTTAGTTTGGCTAATTATCTAGGAAAACATAGCATGCATGAATTCATGGGCAAAACTGTCTTTTTACGTGCCCACATCATACCCATACTGTAGATCTAAAAACAAGGAGTACAAAGCATCTAAGTTCATATTTTTACAATTTCTATTTGATGTACTACGGATTTTTAAAGGACACATATCAAGAATATGCATTTTTATAGAAAACCATACTGCCGAGGGCTAAATCAAGATTAAACACAGTCTCCAGGGGCCTGCATGCAAGTAAACCTAGACTCAGTACACAGTAACAAAATTAGCACGGGAAATAAAGGGAACTCCAGGGGGTTTTTGGCAAAGTCGCCCTTCTTCTTCTACCTCCAGACTGGGGAGAGAACTGCGCGCAAGGAGGGAATGACGGGGATGCGCCGGCGCATGCGGGCGTGCACTTGGGGCCGAGAGGGTCCGGAAAGGTGTCCCCGGCCGCGGGCTTCCATTTCCCCCTAATCTCGTCGTGCGGGGTTGTAGGGATCGACGAGGAACGCATGTGAACCGGCGGTGAACTGGAGGTCGTGGACGCGGCGGCGCGACCTCGATCCGTCGGCTCCGGCAATGGAAGGGGGCGAGGACGGGCGTCCCAGTTGCGCGAGGAGGTAGTGAGTCTAGCACAGTAGGCCTAGGTGTGGGAAAGCGGCCGGAGGAGGGCCGGAGCGAAGCTCGAACTTCGTGACCATGGCAGGGTAGGGCGTCACGGACACGGGGAAAATCGTTGGAGGAGACCTAGTAAAGGTGGTGCTCGTGGTGGATGGGGTGGAGGTGGCCCAGAAGAGGAGGCCCAGCGAGCTTTGAGCTCGGTCTCGGCCGGCAATGGTGGCCAGGCTCCCCACGCGAGAGAGAGCAGAGAGGAGAGGGCGAGCAAGTGAGGGAGCGTGCGGAGGAAAGCCGTGGGAGCGTCCAGGTGAGGCCGGGTGCGGGGCAGGCCGGGCAAGGCGTCGATCCGTGGGTGAGCGGCATTGCCCGTACACCGCCGGCCGTGTGGCGGCCGCGTTCTGGCGCGGCAGGCGATTGTCCGAGGTGGGGCCCACTTGTCGGTTTCTCAGAGAAAGAACAAACACATTTGTGTTTTCTCTCCCTCTGTAAATAGCTTACTCAACCCATTTAGAGCCCGATTTTGTAAGAGTCCCCATTGGATGAAATGTTCTAATCTTCAATATCTACAAGTTTGTCAAAAGGTATAATATCAAAACCGGTGTGCAAGTATGATTTAAATTTGAATTTACCCTGCAGCTCCCAGTTTGGACAGTGGACCTTAATTGCTTGGAAAAGTCAAAAGTCCCGCTTCTGTCCACTTTCGTCCAAGGTGCTCATTGACAAAGTTTCTTAGTATTTAAAAATCTATGTTTCATTCAAAATAAGCTTTGCATGAAAGTGGCTGTAAGTTGGAGAAAAATTGAAGTTTCTGAATAAGCCGGGTCTTGACAGATTTCCCAAGCTGACAGCAAAAGGCCTAAAACATCATGAAAAACCCAGTGTATGACCAAGCCCCAATTATAAAAGTTGTTCAAAACAAAATTTTCTACAAGTTTTGTAATATATGTTCGGTCTGAATCCCAACAGATTTTGAGCTATAGGCACCAATGTGTTCCAATGTTCGGTCAAACAGCAAATTTACTTCATGGAGAGCTCTTCTTGTTTCCAACTTTTGAAGTATCAAATAAAGTCCAATCACTTCAAGGTCTGATGCATTTGAAAGGTGTTAAGTTAAATTTCACTTCATAGAAAGGAGGATTTTGAAGTTGTATAGTGAAATCAAAAGTAATTTCAGAGTGAAACTTAGGGAAGGCTTGAAAATGCAGATTTGGGAGTTTAAGTGTGGACTAAGTTTGACTTGGCCTTTTGAAGCTTCTATTTCAACATTTTTAACTTGTACCAGAAGGAAATTTGGTCTATATAACAAGAACTAAAACTTTTGTACTTGGGGTTTCTCATGAAAACCTTTGGTTTTTGGACTAAACACCCAAACAACGTGAGGTTTTGTACATTTGAGTGGAAAATTTTCGACTTGTGATTTCTCCACCTTAGTTCTTTCCATCTTTAAATATGATTTAGTTATAAGTCATCATTATCTTAAGTCAAAATATGAGTTATGGCCTCTGAGATGCCGGAGGCATCACAGAGATGAAGAAGTTATTTCGTATGAGCGATCTTGGCCCACTGTCCTACTATCTAGGCATCGAGGTCAAGCAAGATCGATGCGGCATTGAGCTGCGCTAGAGAGCATATACAATCAAGCTGCTCGAGAAGGCAGGGATGAGTAGCTGCAACGCGTGCGCATCGTCGATGGAGGAAAGGCTCAAGCTGTCCAAGACAAGCTCTTCACTGGCAGAAGATTCAATGCATTACCGCAGCCACATTGGAAGCCTCAGGTACTTGCTGCACACACGGCCACAGCTCACCTTCAGCATTGGGTACCTGAGCCAGTTCATGGACGAACTAAGGAAGGAACACATGGTGGCCCTGAAGCACCTAATCCACTACATTGTGGGGATGATCGACTACGGGCTTTGGTACTCAGGCGGCGACAGCAGTGAGCTCAACCTACTGGGATATAGCGACAGTGACATGGCCTGGGACATCAATGATCGCAAGAGGACAACCAGGGTGATCTTTGTGGCGGAACCGCCGATTTAATCCGGGCTAAGCACACCTGCCACCTCTGGCTTGCAGTGCAATTAGACCAAACTAAACCCGGTCATCCGTCGAGAGTCATTCGGCTCCTGATATTACCTTTTCCCAGAGGAACCGACATCGTACACATCCAGCCCACGATGGAGCCACAACAGTTACATCATCTCAGGCAGTTGAATATAGCATATATAAACTTATTTTACAAACCAGTTCGAAATAAAGATATAGGCTTCAACATAATGCCATACAAAAGGCAAGTTTGAATCAGATAGCGGAAGCGAATTCGAAAACATCTCACAGCGGAAACAAAATACTTTAGTAGTCTTCATGCAACGATGATCGAGGCGAGCAGCACCGAGCCCACCAGTACTACCCTCCTCCAAGCACTTGTCCAGATGTCGTCGGTACCTATTCTCAAAAGGTGGGGGCAAACCCTGAGTACTAATTACTCAGTAGGACTTAATGGATTGGCTTACGGCTAACGCAAAGGTTGCTTACTAGCATGTGGATCCTTAGCCATTGATTTTAAACAGTGGTATATCAACATAGAGTAACAAGATTCGTCTTTTGCATATAACTCCATAATAATAACTTGCAAAAATGTAAACAACACAATAGTACAAGCATGTAGTTTTTTAAAACATGAGTAATAAATATGATATATTTAAGTAGTTACTACGTTGAACGTCAAAGGTATTGGCATTCCCACACCTGGTGGGCATCAGCGATTCGAATCGATTTTAATTCCCGGGAATAACTATCATGCCAGGGGTATATGCTTACTAGCCATCGCGTTCCCACATATAGCCCCAATCTTAACCTGCCTCGTCCCAAGTTCGATTCACTCCCGCCTAGCCCCCGGGTTGTGCCCCCATGACTAGCCTACCGACATCTCGGTCTACCCGCCATGAGTACCAAGCTCCCCCGGGCCACCTTCCTCTCAACCAGCGGGTAGGAACGTGTCTCTGTGCTTCGGACGAGCCCAGGAAAGACTTTTCCGGTCCCATATCCCGGATAAGCACTCTAGCAATGTTATGCCGATCAGCAGGCGAACAGCGGATCAGCCTTAAACGACTCGGGCGGAGTCCACCAGACCATTCACGTCATTTCTCATCGTAATATACTAATATCTCCGCCCGGTCTCATCTTTTCATCACGTCATATCATATTTCTCTCGTATTAAATTTTTGTGAAACATTTTGAGTCCTATCATCTCGCGAGTGAATATCTTCACTCGACTTCTACCGTCTAAGCATGGCTAAGCATAGACTTCGATCTAACCATTCTACATAGGATATCAGGTATTTATGCATGGCCATCGCGTTCCCACATATAGTCCCCATCTCCACCCGTCTTGTCCCAAGAATCAAAGAGCCCCCACCTAACCCTCGGGTTGTGCCCTCTCAAGAGCGTTACCACAGCGCACTAGGTTAGCCCTCCTTCGAGTACAAGCGCCCCTGGGCCCATCAGCCTCCTGCAAGTGGATGGGCGGCACCTCGAAAACTCCGGACAAACCCAGGTAAGGCTTCACCGGTCCCATTTCCCGGTTAAGCAATCTAGCAATGTTATGCCGACCAATAGGCAAACAGCGGACGGGCCTTAAACGACACGGGCGGAGCCAAATGATACAACAACGCACACCACAAAATAAGATTATTCTCCGCCGGTCTCCATTTAAATCATGAGCATAATATTACTTTCCTAGTAGTAAAAGTTTTGTAATCTTTGAAATCACCTACACGACGAGTGACTCCTTTCACTCGTGTCCACTCGCACCTAGCAATTCTAGGCAACTCGTCCTACGCGCTCTAGGTATAGGTGCTAGGGCCAGGGCGGCCAGGGAGTCTAATGCAATTGTTTTCAATCAACTCCTAATGCGGATGCATAATCATCAACCAAGATAATATTAGCTGGGAAATTCATGGTCCTGCCAACCTTTGCTTATTCTTATCAAAACCAACAAACTAATCTAGGTTAGTTTGCCGGGTTGTGGGGCTTTGCCCCAGGCAACCCCTTGATCACTTGGACTGCTCCTCCATCCAAACACGACTGATGGGCTCTCCAGGTCGTGTTTGGGGCTTAGTTGATCTTCTGGACCATTGTTGCTCGGAGTAGCTCCCTCACTTGTTTCTCGATCACGTATCTGCATTAAGCGTCACTATATGAATGCCATGCACAATGCGATGCAGAAGATTCATGGAGACAGAGCACACACGAAACAAATCACTTCATGGACAGGCAGAAAAGTGATTGATAAGATACCTACGAGATATACGTAGATAGTGTGTGTTACATTGTGATATAGCAAACTAACTATACCAAGTAGCATATACACGACATTACAGGTTCACATCTGATCACACATTAACTTCCTTGTTTCATTTTCTTTATCTTTAAACCTACTAAAGTGATTATACATAATCTCCTCATGAAACAGCACCCAAGATACTTGAATGAACCACATAAGCATACTTGCACAATAACACTACTTTATGAATTTGGTGGGATTTCTAGAGGCTATAAAACCCTACTTCTCCATTTTATTATTTAAATCATTATAGCATTTGTCATTTTCAAATGACATAGAAAACAACAAGCAAATCATATGAAACTTTATTTCTAGGCTATACTAGACCAAATGAGCACAATTTAATTTCTTACGGATTTTTCTAGACAAGTTTTATGTAGCAACCATTTCCATACTAATAAAAGGCCTAAAATACATGCACAAGGGTAAATCAGTAATCACACAATCAATGCTAGGGCTATCTAAAATCACATAGGGTCTAGATACTCTAGTATAGCTCCTTCCCAAGTTTCATAGCATTTGGAGGTCATCTAGACCACTTTTACCATTTAAGTTGATTTAGCATGCATGCAACAAACCGAGGGTAAAACAGTCTTTTCACACATCCACATCTTACCCATCCTGTAGATCTATTTACAAGGATTGCAATGCAACTGAGTTTGTAATTTTTGGATTTTTATTTAATTTCCTATGAATTTTCAAAGTTCACTGTCGAAATATTAAAAAATAAAACGAAAATCAATGGACCAGGGACCTATCCGCAATTAACCATAGACTCTAGGGGCTAGCTTGTAAGAGTACCAAGACACATGCTACAGCGCACGAGGTAAACAACGGAAAATGGAAAAAACGCAGGGGCCTAAGTGCAAGATCGACGGCCTTTCTTCTACCTCTGGACAGGAACATGGCTGCGCGCAGGAAGGGGGAAACCAGGGTCGCGCCGGCGCCTGGATGCGGGGTCCTGGAGCCGAAGAGGTCCGGGGGCGTGTTCCCGGCGTAGGGCTTCCTTTCCCCCAAGACGGCGTCGCGAGAGGAGCCCGGAGCGGGCGGGGAACGCCGGTGAACCGGACGTGAGCTCGGAGGTCGCGTGCTTCGGGGCGGGAGCTTGATCTGCCGAACGGAGAGGGGAACGGCGACGCAGCTCAGTGCGGAAGGGGTGCCGGTAGATGGCGAATGCGGTGAAGGTGGTTTGGAGACGCGGCAGGCACAGGGAGGGCAGCACGCGACGGCGGTGAACCGGCGGCACGGCGCGGCGAACCCGGTGGCGCGATGAACGGCTCTCGATGGTGGAGGGCAGAGAGGCGACGAGGCCTAGTGCGTTGGACGCGCGAGGTGGTGGCTAAGGTAATGACTGTGGCCTGGAGGCACGGGGACAAGCAAAAGTGGCAACCCGAGCTTGGCTCGAGCTCGCGGCTATGGCGAGCGGAGCTCTGCGTCCCGGGGAAGGAAGGCAGGGGAGGGAATGGAGGAGAGCTGGGGCGAGAGAGAGAGGAGGCGCCTCCACTTAGGCCAGGCGCGGGCAGGGGACTGGCAGCGGCCATGGCACCGATCCGCGGGAGGAGGGTGCTGGCCGTTCGCCGGCCACCACGTGGTGTTTGTGGGCCGGGGAGCCGGCGCGGCGCACCTGCCAGTGACCCGGAAAATGGAAAAAGGAAAGTGTGTTTTCTCCTTTCTAGTAATTTGCCTATTTGACCTATTTAGAAACTGATTTAGGAAAAACTCAAAATAGATGAAATTTTCTACTCTTCAGCCTCTACAACTTTGTCAAAAGGTTTATCACCAAAATTTGAGTGGAACATGGTTTAAATTTGATTTTTCCTAGCAGTTTTCAATTTGGACAGGGGACCTTTATTTCTTGAACAATTCAAAAGTTCTATTTCCAGATGTTTTCCTCCAAAGTACCTTTTAGCAATGTTGCTTAGAATTTCAAGACCTACAACTTTGATATTCAAGTTATGGCAAGATTTTGACTTTTGTTTCACAAAATTTCTAAACAGTTCAGGTTTTGGTTGTGTTTCTTAACTGACAGTAAAAGACCCTTTACTCCAAGCTCCAATTAACAAAGTTGTTCATCACATCATGACCCACAGGTTTGGTATAAAAAGTTTTGGCTAGATCATGCTATATTTTAAACTACAATCATATTTGTATTCAAAGGTTCGGGAAAACTGCCGTTTCAAGTCATGCGGAGTATTTCTTGTTTTCAACTTTTGGACCTCCAAATGAAGTCCAATTGATTCAAGGCCAGATGCATTTGAAAGGTAGTAAGTTTAGTTTCATTTCATACACAGGAAGACTTTGAAGATATATGGTCGAATCGAAAATAATTTCGGAATGAAATTTGGAAAAGAACGTCGATCCTAGACTTAGCAAAAATTTCATGTGTGTAGGCTATCTGGGTTTGGTTGAACTTTTGGCCCCCTTGACACCTGACTTTGAAAATAGTAAAATAGCATATTTGAAGGCAACATCTTGAACTAAAACTTTTGTAGTTGATGTCTAGCATGAAATTGTATAAATTTCTAACTGCTCAACCAAGCAACGGAGAGTTTTGCATATCCAACTTGAAAATTTTTGTCTTAGTGATTTTCTAGCCTAGTTGTTGTTATCCTCTAAGCATGATTAAGTCCAAATTCTTAATTAACACTAATGCAATTGCGTGTCAAGTCTTTTGAGATGCCGGGGGCATCACAATCTTCTTCCTCGGAGCAAACTTGGTGACCTGGCTGTCACAAAAGCAGCGTGGTGGCACTGTCATCATGCGAGGTGGAGTTTATCGCAAGAGCGGCAGCAGCATGCCAAGCGGTCTGGCTCAGGAGGCTGCTGGAGGACATCACCGGCGTCAAACCCTCTCCACTGAGCCTCAAGATGGACAACATGTCTGCAATTTCACTCAGTAAGAATCCCGTGCTCCATGACAGGAGCAAGCACATTGACATGAAGTTTCATTACATTCGTGAATGTGTTGATCGCGGGGACATCGACTCGGCATTCACGGGCACCCAAGAACAGCTCACGGATATCTTGATCAAGCCGCTTGGGAACACACGTTTCCAAGAGCTTCACGAGAGGATTGGCGTCACCAAGCTCAACAACAGCACATGAATTAGGGGGAGGTTGTTAGATAATCCAGGTGTTGTTGCTCCATTTGTTTCCTATGTTTAGTTTGTGTCAAATAAGCTATGTGTTAGTGGTTTGGCTCTTTGCATGTTAGAGCGGGAGAGCCCTAGTTAGTGGAGTTCGACGTGCGCCTCGTTCGCGCAGGAATGCGTCTGGCTGCCCGGTTTACCCGGCAAGCTCGAGGGTCGTGGGATGGCGCGAACTGACGAAGATAGTGGCGTGCTGATTGGGCGAGGTAGTGGACGCAAGGCCCTCTTTGTTTTCAGCTATTTATAGTTCAATATACAACAGAAAACGCGGTTGCATTAGCCACACAATATTCCCTGTCGCGGTGTTCCAAGTGCTCTCGCATGCGTGTGTGCGTTCCTGGGCATCTGGGTCATCTTCCTCATCTCCAGCGAGGAAAGAACAGCTCCTATGGGTTATGCACTCGGGCTCAGATTGAACAGGGCGATGGAGGAGGCGACGGTCTCCTAGAAACTGGGGGAAATGGTGCGGACGCTGAGGCACTACCAATTCTCCTACTAGCTCGGAGAGAGGGTTCACAGGCGGCAGGCGTGTGAGCTTGAGCCGCGCGGCTCCAATGGAGGTGGCACGCTGGCATTTGGGTGTGAGGGGAGAGCACAACGGTGGAGGGGTGAGGCCGAGTAGTGAGAGGCGCAGGTGAGAGAGAGGAGCCGATGTTCACCACTTGAAGAGAGGGACGAGGGAGTGGGAGCGCTGCTCCACTTTATGGAGCCGGCGGCCATGGCGGTGTGTGCGCAGGAGCTAGCCGCCACGTGGGCATAGCCAAACAGAGGAGAAGGGCAGCCAGGTGTGCCTCGACGGGGTTCGTGTGAACCGGAGTGCCGACAGGTGGGTCCAGGCGAGGGGAAAAGGGCAGTTGTCCACTGGACTGGGTTCATCGAAGTGAACAGAGGTGGGACATGCTGGTGCGGTGCGGTGCATTCCAACCGTTTGATCGGGAATCCAATGAACCTGTCAGGAGGGGGCCGCGCGTCATAGAGGCAATAGAAAAGGGAAAAACCAAAAATGGAACAGGATATTTGACTGCCAGAACACCCGCTATAAAATCACATTTCCGAACCATTTAAAGGCCTATTGAGGAATTCATGAAAATAAAAGAAATGTTCTAGATTTGTCTCTCTACAGCTTTGGTATATACATCTATACCATGTTCTATAGTAAGAGTTTGTTAATTTGAATTTAAGTTGATGACCTCAGGTTTGACCAGGGTGTGCCTTGAACTTTAAGTATTTGAAAAGGCCATTTTTTAGCATTTTAGGGTAAAGTGTACGATATCAATGCTATTTATAATTTTAGGACCTAAATACTGGTATGGTATGATAGTGACATTTGTTTCAGAGAAATTTGAACTTAACTCACACGTTAATTCTTGGCAGATTCTACTATTTGGCAAAGATTGGCTCAATACCCCTTTCAAACCTTTCTGCTGTGTCACAATACAAAACACCAAAGTTATTCATCAGGAAGATTTCTATAAGTTTGCTAAAGAGAGTTTGGTCTAGATCACAACTGGTTTTGAAATACAAGCACAAACATGAAGGGTCGGGTCAAACAGCAGTTTCAATTTAAGTAGTGTATTCCTTGTTTCAAACTTTTGAGTGACCAAATAAGGTCCAATCACTTAAAGTTCTGAGTCATTTGAAAGGTGTAAATTTATTTTTATTCTATAGTCAGCGATATTTTGAAGTGATACAGTGAAATCAAAAGTAATTTTAGAATGAAATTTGGGAAAGAGCTGAAAACCCATACTTGGGAATTTTCTGTGTGGACTGATCTGGGCTGATTCCAAGAGACATTTGGGTGTAATTTAAACTAAGGTAAATGACAGTTTTGAAACATGTTCAGTTTAACTAAAACATAGGTTACAGTTTGTATGACAACCTTGGTAATAGAGCTGAGTTATGTTACTCGATAAATTTGAAAGTTTCTTTAGGGGCTAACTCTGATCTAGAACACCCTTGCCATCCTTTAAAAGAAACGTTGACCACATTTGATTCAAAACTTATGAAGCTTTAAAATCTCATATTTTGAACATGGTATAAAAAGCAAAAATGACCTACAACACGAGTACCACAACTTTTGTATTTGGGGCTTCTCATGAAAACTTATGGATTTTGAAATACTCACCCAAACAACGTGAGGTTTAGTACATTTGAAAAAAAATTTGACTTCGTGATTTCTCCGCCTAGTTTGTGTTCCTCTCTAGGCACATTTAAGTTACAGATCATCATCACAATGATGTGGTGCATGGTATAGCTATCAGTGTGTGCTTTGTGTCTCAAAAAACAGAATGGAACAAAATTAGAGGTGACTTTTAGCCCGTCTAATACAATAATTTTTTGGTGGCTGGGGAAAGCCACCAAAAATAAGCCATATTTAATTTTGGCAGCTATAGAAAGCCACCTAAAATAGGCCATTCTTATTTTCGGCGGCTTGAAAAAAAGCCCAAAAAACCATCTTATTTTCGGCGTCCAGATGTAACCGCCAAAAATAAGGAGCTTATTTTCAGCAGTTTTCCTTGGCCACCGAAAATTGTCATGGTGCGGAATAATTTTGGCGGCCTGTAGAAACCGCCGAAAATATGCTTATGTTCTGCGTAAAATTTTCAGGGCAAAAAACGCTGAAAATAAGCTTATTGCCGCCAAAAATAAATGGCTTATTTTCAGTGGTTTTTTGCCACTGAAAATTGTCGCGATTCCTATAGTGCTCCTAGCCAATCCAATGTAGTCCATTATTTGTCTCCAATAATGAGCTGACTTTGTTTTGGAAGTAATCTAATGCTTCCGTCCATGGCGTGGAAGTAATCATTTGTTACTAAAAATATGACTGTGTTTTGCACTAGTTATTAATTCCTACTACAAACTACACAGCTTGGGAAAAGATAAGCATCTATATATGGCCTCCATCGAAGGCTTGGAAGTAATCACTTGCTACTAAAAAGATGACCGCTTTTTGCACTAGATATTAATTCATACTACAAGCTACACACCTTTTGAAGATAAGCACCTATGTATAGCCTTGTCGCATAACTTCTTGCTAGTTTTAGATAATTCTGTTTCACATATGCTCCTATATATATGAACCTTGAAGCAAAACATTGGTAGTCAAAACTATACTGAGTGGGAGAAGCTCTTAATATAGAGACATTTATAATGAAAGGAATCATGGTCGTTATGCTTTTGATGGTGATTTTGGGATGTTTCACCGTTCCGACACAAGGAAAGTGCTGAGTGCATGGCTAACAACCAGTCCTCGAGTTTAGTCTGATGTATTAGTACATTCCTGTAAATTTCGATAAATGGAGAGATGGACTAGCCTTGAAGTTCTACCAAACTATGATTTATTGTACCGTGAAAGTTGACTGAACAGCCTTACATGCATGCAGCTCGGAATGTTGTGCATTTTTGCACATGCTGGGAAAGGACCTGCAAAAAGGGACCATTTGCGGAGGCCATTTGCTCCTGTTATCAATATACAAGCACGTGCTATCCTTCGATGGAGGAATGCACGAAGCAAAGCTGCCCTTCTTCTGCACTGGCTCCCATATCTGTGAATGATGTTATTGATCACAAAGAATAAAAAAAGCGGTTGCCCATCTTAGAATAAAAAAGATATTGGTACATATTCATTTAAAACCTTTTACCTGTCATCCATTTTGATGGTTTCTTATTAGTTATCTCAGCTTTGTTTGTAAAGTACGAATGACTGCCATTGACTAGATTCTCAAAGTAGGATACAAAATAAGAAACAACTTATAGCACTATACCACAACATCAATATAGCATCAGACATCAGTTGCTACAAATAGACAATCACCAATGAACCAACGGATGGTAAACAGGTCTAGCAAATCATTCATCAATATTTCCACTGTTTCCATTGGTCAGTTACCTTTGGGGATCAGTCGGAAAATATCTTGCAGGTCTAACTATGAGCTAGTAAAGATGTACCAAGTCTTAAACAAAAGGGCAGTGACTTGAAGGCAACAGCCAACGAGCCACGAATCAGTGCCACACCCTACCACATAAACCTAGCCTGTCCTCAGTCCATGCATTGCCTCCTCGGCCGCCATACATGAGCATCATACTGTTGGATTATATGGGCTTGGCCGGCCACGAGATAATTCAATTAAATCTAATAAATCTCAAAGGCCCATTATCATGTTCCCTAATGGGCTCTAAGCTCTTGAAGCCCATTAGTAGAGGAGGGAGGTACATAATCAATTAGTCCCGTATTGCTGGTTGATGAGGAGATATGGGGATTTTCTGCCAATATATTGGACCAACCTCTATTGGAAAAGACACAGAAATTATAGACTATCATACGGGGAGGCCCCTAGGTTTGGGAATTCCTAAGACAGTCTATAAGAGCTAGGGTTTTTCCACCTCATTGCTGCTAGTCTTCTCCATGCCTAGCGCCGACGTGCATCTGCGATCGGGAGAGCAGGTCTCCGGAACCCTTCATCTTTCGAGCTCCTGCACCGGGAGAGGGCGAATAAGGTTTTTGGGAAGCGCGCTACGCGACTGCTCGCCGTCTTCACTACGCATCGTCCATCTACTTCCGCTGCCAGAGGTCATCGCCGGCGGCTTCTTCACTGGCTTCTTCATTGCACTGTCTACAATACTCACGACGTCCACAACACGGTCATCGTCGACATAGTACGGAATTGGCTCTAGCTACCTACAGGTATAACCAGATCGATCTAATCTATCTGTTAATTATGATCTGTGAGATTTGCTGTGATCGTTCTATCTAGTATGTTAGATGGGTACATGCTAGTTTGTGCCATGTTTTGCATGATTTACTTTCAGAAATTAATACGGATATTGTCTAATTCCTCAACAGTCCAAAAACCTTATTGTAGACAATTTCCTGAGTTAATTATGGTTGGATTTGCTGATGAACTGAGGCCGGAGAAATTCTTTGTTGTGCGCTTCAAGAGGTAGCAAAACAAGTGCAACCTCTGGCTTAATGCTATGCATGTGTTTTTGGTGAGTAAAGGAAAAACAGAGGGTAATCTCTCATAGGCTGATCTGAAGAGGTTTACCGATGCCAATACTCTCTTCGTGGGATGCATACTGAGTGTGCTTGTCGACCATCTGTGTGATGTGTATATGCACATAACAGATGCAAAAGAGCTATGGGATGCAGACGCTAAGTTCGATGCATCAGATGCAGGCGGTGAACTGTATATCATGGAGAGCTTTCATGACTTTAAGATGGTCAATGACAAATCAATTGTCCAGCAAGCTCATGACATACAGTGCATTGCTAAGGAACTCAAAATCCTTAAGTGTCGTCTTCCTGATCCGTTTTGGCTAGGTGCATTATTGCAAAACTTCCTTCTACATGGAGGAGTTTTGCCATAGCTCTGAAACATAAGAGGACTAAGATACCAATTGTAAGTCTGATAGCGTCCCTTGATGTGGAAGAGAAGGCTCGGGCTAAGGACACTATGGGTGATGAGAACCACTCTGTCGCCAACACGGTTCAGAACCAGAGGAACCATGGCGAAGACAAAGGGATGAATAAGCTTAACAAGACTACCAACTTCAAGAAGAAAAAGAAGGCTGATTTGTGTTGTTTTACGTGTGGTGAACTTGGGCATTTTTCCAAGGATTGTCCGAATCGGGCAGACCATAGAGGGAAAAAGGGCAGCCATGGACAGGTGTCCAAGGATGTCAACATGGTAACCGCTAGCAACACTGATGCAAGGTACAATAATCTGTTTACTGTATTTCCAGTGTTTCAATCTCCTAGTTGGTGGATTGATAAGGGTGCTAACATTCATGTTTGTCCTGACATCAATGTGTTCTCTTCTTACCATGTCACAAGAGATTGCCCTGTGTTGATGGGGAATGGATCTGTTGCTTCTATTCTTGGCACTGGTACGGTGGATCTGAAGTTTTCTTTGAGAAAGATCGTGCAACTGAAGAATGTGCAGCATGTCCCCTCCATGAACAAAAATCTCATTAGTGGCTCACCTCTATGCAGAGATAGGTTTAAGGTAGTGCTAGAGTCCAATAAAGTAGTCATGTCGAGACATGGTTTATTTATTGGTAAAGTCTATGATTGCAGAGGCTTGTTCCGCTTATCTCTTTTAGATTTTAGCAATAAGTGTGTGAACCATATTTCGGTGTGTAAATGATGATGCGAGTACTTGGCACGCTCGTTTATGCCACGTTAATTTTGGTCTTATGAAAAAGCTTTCCAGCATGTGTTTATTTCCGAATTTCACCTTTGCCAAAGGTTCTAAGTGCCATAGTTGTGTGCAATCGAAGCAACATCGAAAGTCCCACAAAGCTGCTAAGGAGAGAAACTTGGCACCTTTAGAACTCATACATTCTGATCTTTCCAAGATGAATGTAGTGTTGACAAAGGGTGGAAAGAGGTACTTCATGACATTGATTGATGATGTGACTAGATTTTGCTATGTTTATTTGTTGAAATATAAGGGCAAGACGTTAAAATCTATGAAGTTGAAGTTGAAAATCAAGAGAAAGATTAAACGTCTTAGGGCTGATCGTGGTAGTGAGTATTTTCCCAAAGTTTTTGATGATTTCTGTCTGGAACATGGTATTATTCATGAGAGGACGCCTCCCCATTCGCCTGAGTCTAACCGGATTGCCAAGAGGAAAAAGCCACACATTGACTGACTTGGTGTACTCCATGTTAGATACTGATGGTTTATCTAAGGCATGGTAAGGGGAGGCAATATTGACTTCGTGTCATGTCCTGAAGAGAACACCTAACAGAAATAAAGACAAAACTCCTTACGATGAGTGGATTGGGAGGAAACCATCACTATCTTACCTACGTACTTGGGGATGCTTGGTGAAAGTTAATGTGCCTATTAACAAGAAGTGCAAGCTAGGACCTAAGACGGTGGATTGTGTCTTTCTAGGATATGCTCAACGGAGCATTGCTTATAGATTTTTAGTAGTGAAATCTGATGTGCCTGATATGTATGTTGATACTATTATGGATTCTCGTGATGCTACATTCTTCGAGAATCGATTTACAATGAAAGATATGCATAGCACTTTTAGATTTTCTTTTGAGATAACTCTTGAACTTACTGCACCAACTGAGGTTTCTGAACCACCACATGATATAATCCTAAAGGGGGATGACAATGAAGCTCCGAGAAAGAGCAAGAGACAAAAGGTTGAAAAATCCTTTGGTAATGATTTCATTGTGTACTTTGTGGATGACACTCCTATGTCCTTATCTGAGGCGTATGCATCTCCAGATGCAGATAATTAGAAAGAAGTTGTTTAGAGTGAGCTGGACTCAATTCTCTCCAATGAGACTTGGGAGTTAACTGAACGGCCCTATGGTTGCAAACCAGTGGGCTGTATTGTGGGTGTTCAAGAAAAAGCTTAGTCCTGATGCTACTATTGATAAGTACAAGGCTAGGCTTGTGACCAAGGGTTATACCTAAAAAGAGGGCGAAGATTTCTTTGATACTTATTCACCTATTGGTAGAATGACTACTATTCATGTATTACTTTCGCTAGCTGCCTCGTATGGTCTTATCATTCATCAAATGGATGTTAAGACAGCTTTCCCTAATGGAGAGTTGGATGAGGAGATTTATATGGAACAACCTGATGGGTTTGTAGTAAAGGGTCAAGAAAGCAAAATGTATAAATTATTGAAATCTATGTACGGCCTAAAACAAGCATCTAAGCAATGGCATGAGAAGTTCGACACCACCTTAACATCAGTGGGTTTTGCTGTAGATGAAGCTGATAGATGTGTGTACTATCGCTATGGTGGGAGCAAAGGAGTTATATTGTGCCTGTATGTCGATGACATATTGATTTTTTGTACAAACATTGATGTGATCAGTGATGTCAAGTCTTTCTTATCAGGGAAGTTTGATATGAAAGATCTGGGAGAAGCTGATGTGATTCTAAACATCAAGCTTATAAAGGATAAGAGTGGGATTACTCTTTCACAAGCTCACTATGTAGAGAAGGTCTTGAGCTAATTCGGTTATATAGACAGCAAGCCTTCTCCCACTCCATATGATCCCAGTGTGACATTGAGAAAGAATAAGAGAATTGGTGTCAACCAATTGAAGTATTCTCAAATTATTGGTTCGCTCATGTATCTCACTAGCACTACCAGACCCGATAAATCATTTGCTGTGAGCAAATTGAGCAGGTTCATGTCCAACTCGGGTTTAGATCATTAGCATGCACTTGAAAGGGTTATGTGCTATTTGAAGGGAACAATGAGTTATGGGATTCACTATTCAGGGCACCCTACTGTGCTTGAAAAATATAATGATGCGAACTAGATATCTGATGATGAGCTATATGCCACCAGTGGATATATGTTTACATATGGTGGTGGTGTCGTGTCTTGGAGGTCTTGCAAATAGATCATTTTGGCGTGGTCAACCATGGAGGCAGAGCTAACTACTTTAGATATAACTTCTATCGAAGCAGATTGGCTACGTGAGCTCGTGATGGACTTGCCGGTGGTTGAAAAACCAATACCGGCTATTTTTATGAACTGTGACACTCAGACTGCGATTGCTTAAGTGAACAGTGATAAGGATAATGCGAAATCATCAAGACTTGTTAGAAGATGAGTTAAGTCTATTAGGAAGATAAGAAACTCCAGAGTAATAAGTGTGACTTATATTCAAACAGACAAAAACCTGGCAGATACCTTTACAAAGGGACTATCACGGAATGTGATAGACGTTGCCTCGAGAGAGATGGATATGAGATCCATTTGAGTTGCAATAGTGATAACCCAGCCTTTGTGATCGGAGATCCCGTGAATTAGGTCCTGGGTAATAACAAGCTATTGATGAACTGAGGAGAGTGATGCATGACCCTCTCTAGGTGAAGATGCAACACTCTCAAAAGTTGTATGGCAGGATGACTTTGTCTTAATGTGTTTATGTTGGCTTTTAACTAAGCGAAGATGCTGTCCTACAGAGCATTTTTTAAAGAACACACATATATGAGCTCGACTGTAAAATATCGCAGTCTATGAGACTTGGGTGATCTCTAGTAAGCTCATGAAGAGACCAGGGAATATGACGCATATGCTCCACCCACGGAGAAGGCTACTGGAAGCCACGTACTAGTTATGACTTTAAGTGAAACTTGTTCGCACAAAACTTGCAATTCAAGGCGTAGTCCATTGTTCAAGTTGTGAACGAGTGTAACTTGAAACTCTAGGTAGAAGTTCAACTTAACAGTCTCTGCTGAAACACTAGTATATAAACAGTAGCAAGTATTGGCAAAATCTCTAAAATGGGTATTTAAGATCTGGTGGGGGATTGTTGCATTATATGGGCTTGGCCAACCAAGAGATAATTCAAATAAATCTAATAACTCTCAAAGGCCCATTATCGTGTTCCCTAATGGGCTCTAAGCTCTTGAAGCCCATTAGTAGAGGAGGGAGGCACATAATCAATTAGTCCTGCATTGCCAGTTGATGAGAAGATATGGAGATTTTCTCCCAATATATTGGACCAATCTCTATTGGAAAAGACACACAAATTATAGACTATCATACAGGGAGGCCCTTAGGTTTGGGAATTCCTAAGGCAGTCCATAAGAGCTAGGGTTTTGCCACCTCATTGCTGCGAGTCTTCTCCATGCCGAGCCCCGATGTGCATCTGCGATCGGGAGAGGAGGTCTCCGGAACCCTTCGTATTTCGAGCTCCTGCACCGGGAGCGGGCGAATAAGGTTTTTGGGAAGCGCATTGCGTGACTGCTCGCCATCTTCACCACGCATCGTCCACCTACTTTCGCTATCGGAGGTCATCGCCGGTGGCTTCTTCACTGGCTTCTTCATTGCACTGTCTAGAATACTCGCGACGTCGACAACACGGTCATCATCGACGTCGTCCTTACGGTATCAGCTCTAGCTGCTGACATGTTTAACCAGATTGATCTAATCTATTTGTTAATTATGATATGTGAGATCTTTGCTGTGATCGTTCTATATAGTATTTTAGATGGGTACATGCTAGTTTGTGCCACGTTTTGCATGATTTACTTTTGAAAATTAATACGGATATTGTCTAATTCCTCAACAATCCAAAAACATTATTGTAGACAATTTCTTGAGTTAACTGTGGCTGGATTTACTGATGCTACTGAGGCCAGAGAAATTCTCTGGTGTGCACTTCAAGAGGTGGCAAGCCAAGTGCAACCTCTAGCTTAATGCATGAAACCCTAGCCACTACATCTAAGTTCCCGCCCATCTCCCTCCCACGTCATCTCAGCATGCATGAAACCCTAGCTGCTACATCTAAGTTGCGATGGCAGTGGCGAATCTGAGATGACCAATTGGCAGCAGATCATGCTGCGTGAAATAGCTGTGGATTGGGCCAAGGTCTGGAGCGATGGAATACTTAGAGCACATAGTCGGCTAGATAAAAACAAGTGGGCTCCTATGGCAGGGCTAACTCTGCTCTTCCCATGATGTTGATATGTGTGTTAGAATTAATTGAGAACTGCTATTGTAATAGGATCATACTTGTCCTATATTTGATTAAGATAAGGCTAGAATACAAAGTATGTAGGTTGTTGACTCAAGTTGTAACTCAACCAAACTCTGTATCATATGTGTTGTATGTAGACCACTCAATCTGGTCTACCTTCGCCACATGCCGTTGAGATCCCACTCAATTAGGTCTACCGCCATCATAGGTCGTTGGATTCCACTTGATAGAGTAGGCGTCGTCGCACGATCAGAGTTGAACACCGCCACTCGATCTAGTCCACTGCCGCCAGACGCCTCCGAAATTCCACTCTATTAGGTCTACCGCCACCACATGTTACTGAGATTCACCGGAAATTGACCACCGGCTACACTCTGAGGAATGCCTAATTTGATACCAATGTCATTACCCTTGGTTGATGATTATTTCACCGACATGAGATCGACATCAGTAGAGATAGGATAGCATATGATCTAAGGAAATTTTCCTCTTCTCAAATTTCTGTAATTGTTTTTCTCCTTAGTTCTATTACAAGAAAAGGGTTCATACCTAAATATTCTTTCTCTCTCACCGACAACTTGCCCACATCGTTTACAAAACATAAACGATATTGTTGTCTCCCACCTTTGGTGATGCCTTCTCAGTGTGCGCCTTCACCATCCACGACACATACAAATCAACATGTTGCTATGGGCAAGCCAAGTTCGGCAGCCTATATTCCACCACTTTTATATGGTAATCAAAGCATATTCTACTCAAACATTGGATTCGCATGGTCTTGAAGCTGAAGATTGGAAAATGTATCAGTGCATATCTTCTTCGAGGCCTCCTCAAGAACATGATCCACATGTTCCTGCTATGACGGATCCACACAGAAATGTTTTTGCAATGTCAAATTAATATTGACACTAAACAATCTGCATAATAGGAATCAAACACTTAATAGAAAGAATTTTGCCCAGAAATCAAATTTTACGGCTCCTTGAGAACATCCATGTCTTGCATTTGGAGCAAGTGCAAAATGCTTCCAGCTTGTGCAGTATATAGTAACACCACCCAAGATGCTGTCAACGGTCCTATGAAGTCATGTCCCATTGAAAGTCATGTCGTCCCATGTGCTACAAAATTGAAAACAAAAAATAGATGCCATATATGCAAACTATTGAAGTAAATAACAAACAATCTCTGTACTCATCACCAATTGGTGTGATGAGTCTCTTCTTCACTACAGAATGAATTGGAGGAGGGCGATAGAGTGGCTCCTCCTAGTCCGCCATTGCTGAACCACCTCCTCTGAAGAATCCCAACCAATCGGGTCCTCATTGGCTCCGACCTCGCGCTCAGCTCCAACCTCTTCCTACCTAGCTCCAACCTCCTCCTCGGCTTCACCTTGCAAAAGTAAACATGATATCAGTTATTGAATAAATATGAAACATATACATATAAAACAATATATATATATATATACATATACACACCGGTTCAACCTGCCAGGGCCGGTTCAACCTATATAGGGTACAATAAACTAAATTGATCTACAAAACTAGCCAACCAAACTTGGATCCACAAGTTGGAGAGTGTTCTTTGATGTTCAACCTTATAGATTTGTGAGGGGATTGGCTAGAAACCTTCACAACAAAGAGATCCACTCGATGGTGTTCTCCACAAGCACATTAGAATGGCAAGAACATGAACAATACAATAGCACATGGGGACAAGGATTTAATCCGAGGTTCGATCACACCCAGGGGTACCCTACTTCCCCGTTGAGGTGCCCACAAAGATCTGGGTCTCTTTCAACCCTAATCCTCACCTCACCAACCACAAAGGTACGATGAGGTCACTTACAATGTTGCTCTCACAAGCTGGGGTAATACAAACTTCACGGAGCACCACCACACACAAGGTGAGGGGGTAACGCTACAATGGGCGATGCCTATCCGTCTAGGAGGACAAAGCTCCAAGAGTAACAAATCCGTCGCGTTGCTTCAAGTGCCACCAAAGCTCAAACAAACAAGAGAGAGAGAGGAGATGGAGTTCTTGACTTCTCTCTTGAATCCTCACAAACTCACTCAAAATACAGATGGATTTGAGCTCAAGTGAGTGAGAGGGAGGTTGAAGAAGAAAGAGCCTTTGCAAGAGTGTCTTAGGTTGTATGGAGTGCCAAGAGAGAGAGGGTGAAGGGGTATGTGGAGTATATATAGCAGCCCCTCTCAAACTAGCCGTTACATGCGAAACCAATGAAAATAGGTTGAACCGGGGTAGGCAGGTTCAACCAGGATTGGCTGAGAAATTCAAGCCAAGATCCCATTCCGGTTGAAGTGGCTGATACTGGTTGTACTGGTAAGGTCAACCGGGGTTGGCTGAAATTAAACCCGAGAGCTCATGGTTGAAGTGAAGGATATCGGTTGAACCAGTATGGTCAACAGGGTTCACAAATGAAAACAGAGATGGCATTTTGGTTGAAAAGGAGGTTGGGTCGGTTGAGCCTTAGGCTCAATCAGGGGTCAACTGAAAAAGTCTAATTGGGAGGATTTGACTTTGTGGATTGGATATCTTGCACCTTTGAGCTATGGTAGCACTAAAACCATACCTTTTCGGATCCCTCTTGATAGCACGGATTTTCCTAACTCAATGATAAATTAAAATCTAATCATTGATGCTTGGATGAAGATTTGAATGCGCGAATTCTTGATTAATTTGAATGAGGGTCCTCCAAAGCAATCTTTTTCACGTTGCTTCTCTCTTTCACCATTCATGAGCATGCTTAATCAACGATACATAAGATTTATGCGCTCATGCTCAAATAAGCTCATTAGAGACTTTTAATTGCTCATCGTCAATCACCAAAACCCCTCAAGGTTTGATTGCACTTTCACTTGGGATTATCTTTCCTGCAAACCCCTTTGTTGTTTGATTAAGTCTATGACTCATCCTGCTAATCAAATAATAGAAGTTAGTTCAACAATTATATAAAGTACAAAATGAAATATTACCATTATACAAAACATGGTTTACTTATCAAAACTCGTCAGTGTCACGATCTAGTTGTCCCATCTGTGCTAAAGCACACCTGCCTAACTCTTTTCTTAGGTGATTATCGTTTTTGTTTGTTTGGAGAATTGATGTCCTCATGGTCTCCTACCAAGGAATCGAGTTCTGCACCAGACTTGATAACGAAATATGTTGACAATTCTTCTTCTTGATAAACTTCATCAACTTCTTTGTTGAACTGACTATCAAGATAACTAGCATCACTAGGAGTGTACAACCATTCATGGGGATACACTTTGTGAACTACCCACCAAGCAAACAAATTTTCGTTTGGATACAACAAATAATAAACCTGCTCAACTTGGTGTGCAAGGACCCACTTGTTGTGGCCTCTAAGCGTTTTATTGTGTTTGACTTCAACAATGCCATACTAGTTCTACTAAACCCCATTAAAGTAATCAAACTAGTTGCAAATAAAGAATAATACTTTTAGTTTTTTGAATTATTCCATAATAACTAGATTCCCGCCCTTGTGCATCAATTTCCCTAGTCACAACTCCAATGTCAACTTTGGCTGCTCGAGGATGAGTAGCTTCAAATTGGGCTAAGCAGAAGCAGAATCCATTGACATCATATCGACCTTAGCTTCCTAACAGTCACCCGTCCGTAAGAAAGCTAACACAAGTCATCATGGACGTAGATGTCTTTTGTTGCGCACTACATAGGACACGTAGTTAAGATACATATACTATTGACATGTAATACAACAAATAAATATAGCACCAAGATATTTTACATGATCTCAAACTATTCAATGAAATTAGGTTTTCCATTTATGCCATGTCGTCACATTGTATCTAGTTGCTTGCTTGAGTATTTTGCTTCTTAACCAGTTCTGGCTATATGAGAAAAACACTCAAACTATCAAACTCACTATATGAGAAAACAAATGAATAAGGACTAGACCAAGATGTCACTGGTTAAGAAGCAAAATAGTCAACAAGCACTTGCATGAAATAATGTTGCATCTCTTCCATGTTAGAGTACATGTACAACAAAGTAGATATTCATTCTTCCTAGCTATAATAGTAGGGCATGCTGCTACTGGCATTTGTGCCCCTTCATTGGAAACTTTTAAGGTCACTACACTACAGGAAACACTAGGAAATTCGTCAGTTTTTATAATTTCGTCGGTCAGGAAGCAGTCGACGAAATTAATGAGGCTAAGTTTGTCGGCTGACGTACAACACACAAAATTATATTAAATAAGTTGCTTAAATTCTTCGACTGAGAACAGGCATCCGACGAACTTATATGGCCGCCATATAAATGCGCCGAATCGACCCCCAAAGGCGCCACCCACCTGCGCTGCGCCTCCTAACCCAATGCCACCACACAACCCGCCTGACCTTGCGCCACCGCAGGACCATGCACCGCCAGACCCCGTGCCTAAATTCGTCAGTTTTTGGACGATGAATTTTAACCGGTTTCCTGTAGTGCTAAGAGGATGTTCTTCATCCACATTTTATCGAATCATAGGAGCATTGACATTGTGTTCCACGGCAAAATACACACTAGAGAAGTATGATGTCTCCTCAAGCAAAAATGCTTCAACGATGCACCATTCATCTCTAGCCTTATTGCCAACCATTGATCTAAGATATTTCAGGGCCCTTTCAATCTAGTACATCCACCTATATTGCACATGCACGCCAACTTTAGCATCATATGAAAGATGAACAAGGATATGTTGCATCAGATAAAGAACCCATGAGGGAAAAAAATTTCCATTTTGCATATTAGCATGGATACATCTTTCTCTAACTTCTCCATCGTTTCTTTCTTGATCTCTTTAGCACAGAGTTGTCTATAAAAATAGCTTAGATGGCAGGTCCATCCATCTAAACTCAACAACCTAACCCTAATCATGTTTCTATCTAAAGATACACGGTCCACTGGTCCAATTGTGATACAAACCATCTCTACATGGACGGCCCATCTTAGCTCATTAGCCGATTCCCTCTTAGCCCTAAATCGACTAGGATTCGGTGGCAATGGGCCCATTTTCCTTACAATGTTGATGGAAGGAGACAAGCCGGCATCTACCGTACAAACCGAGCCCCCCTACTAGACAAACCGATGGAGACAGAATGAGCCAATCCTCCACTGTCCACACCATACAAGCCGGTAAGTACGAGAGGTGCCAGCCACTTTAGTGTTTTTGCTACTTTTGCTTCCATTATTTTAGGTATTGATTCAAGTGTTTCACAGTTTTTTCCTTGGTGTGTCCTAAGCTCAGTTGAAATGTGGTTGCTACGTCATCTTGCAAAAGAAGAGAGGCTTTTTGGGGTCGAACTTTCAGCCTATTCACCCATATAGGTTGCTTTGTCCTTCAATAATAATATTTTGGTAATATTAAAATATTCTTCTTCTCTTTGATTACCAAGAAGAAGCTTCATCTCAACTTGGAGAAGTACCGAATCTAAAAAGAAGAATGTTTCGCATTATAATTTAAAATTTCAGACCGTACTATTAAAATTTTGCTTCATATATTTTTCTAGCTATAGAATTAAAATTTCTTACATTTCCATAACAACTTTTTACATGAATTTTTGCATTGTTGCACTTGGCAATAGCAATTTAAAAATGCAACGTTTGCACGAAGTTGAAGACATCATCCTAAAAATCAAATTAAAATACGAAATACTATATATAAGATTCCTACAAAGTCTATATATTAATATATGATCCAACCCATGCAAAGGTCTTGTAGTTTATATTAGAGATGGATTCAACAATTATAATAAAAATATGCACATATTGAATAAAAAATTCCAAAATCATATTACATTCATTTCAAAAAAAATGCAAATCCGCTCCATATATGGATATGTATTTATCTAAATACATAGCTAGATTTACATTCTTTTTGGGACCAATACAATACTTATGGAAATTTAGATATGATTTTTACATGTTCTCGTTAATATTTTCTATCATCACAGTAAAAATATTATAAATCCATTTGAAAATGTATGTACTTAGATAAAAAATTTATCTCTTTATTTACTAGAACAAGGAAGAAGTAACACCAAACTAAACTAATGTGCATGTTGAACATTAATGCTTGAAGTTGTGTTTAGGAACAATAACATATCTAGTTGAAAATCATAAATATTGTAGCACAAGTAATTACGCTAAGCTATAGAAAAATATTTTAAGTTCAAAAGAATGAGGTTTGTTGTTCACAACAAACCATTCTAGTATCACTATTAAAATATTCCAGCTCCAAATAAATAATGATAATATTAATTAGAAAATATTCTAGATTTCGGGAACAATGAGAAAAATAAGCTTTGTTTGGAAATTATTCCAACTTCACCAATAAAATATCATAACATTACAAAGAGAATGTTCTATCTTCATTGGTGTAGCCAAATATATCAATGCTGATAGAATTGGGGGAAAAGCATTGAGGAATGGTAAAATTAAAGAAAAAAATAACTTTATGAATAATTTATTCTTACTTCACAAAGAGAATGTTGTACTTTTATAAGGAAATGGTCCAGATTTATAGTATTAATGCTCATAGAATTGAAAAAATAAATGAGCAATGAGAAAATTAAAGAACACAAAATAATATATTCAAGAAAAATTCAAAATTAAAAAGAAGAAAAGAAAGAAGAAACTAAAAAGCACAACATATCTGCACAACATGTCAGCAGAAACAAAAAAATGGAAAACATCGTGACAGAGCACAGGGCATGGAACATCACACATGCATGATAGTGTAGACACAAAAAAGTAAAATGTCAGGAAAAATAGAGAAATAAATAGTGAATCTTATATAGTGCATTGAATTGGGCCAAAACGGCAGGTGAGTAGACAGGGGATGGGCTGGGTAGAGGAATTTATGTTTCACTAAGGTGGGATGGAAGATTCAAGGCACCGGGCGATTAGACTCCATGTTGGTAGATGTTGGTGGCCGTTATTCCACAATATCGACCACCAATGACTCGGTGAATAAATAGGGTATAAACCAAATTCTATGCATTATTTACTTTGAACTAATGAATTCCACAAGTTTTGATAGTTTCCAATACTTTGCAGGGAGATGCTCAAATTACACATAAAGGACATCCCATGGAGCACGTGTGAAATTGGTGCAAAGAGGTTAAGAAGAAGTGCACAAATACCATCATACAAACCAACCTCAAATGACATCAAGGACTGCACCATTGCGAAGAGCTCATTGAGATGATCTAAATGGACTTTTGGTTCATTCAATTTGGAGTTCGGATGCAAAAGATATGGCCGTTACAAGTTCAACCCTGCCGGCTCACAAGAGAGTGGCCGGGTGGCCTAGCCCTTGGCCGGGCGGCCTAAGGACTGGCTGGCCGACTAGACAAGTGTCCAAAATGTGTCGTGCTCATCTTATTCACCTAAGGAAGTTACCAAGGTCCTATATACACATAAGGAAACAAGCCCAAGTCAAATCCAATGTCGGAAGGCCATGATATGGAGAAGGAAATAGCTAAGTCAGGAAGAGTGAGGCCAGCCAACCATCCACTCTAGGCCGACCGGCCCACAAATATGTCCAAATGTGTTCCTCTTCAACCTGCATGTACAAGGACACGTGACAAACACAATCCCACGAAGGAAGCAACTCAATCAACATGCAAGGTACTGGAAGGCCACCACTTCACTGATCCAAGCCTTGGATTGGTGAAGTTATTGATCTGAGGGAGTTCCATCCTGTGGCTAAGGAAGAAGCACACTCTAAATCCAATGACCAAGGAAGAAGCACACTTGAACTTAACCGCCACGCCTAGTCAGAAGGTGTATCAACCATGGGATCAACATAGTCGGTGGATCGGAGGGCCAATAGCCAAAGTTGTTGGTCACCCGGCCTCCTGGATGGTTGTCCGGTCTGCCACCTAGCCGTCCGGCCAACTGCCTTAACCGTTTTGTCGACCTTCCTTCTCCTATAAATACATAACAGCTCCCTCACTCTCAATTCACACCTCACCATGTAACAATATCTCCCTCTTTAGGAGGTGCCCCTCGGGTGGTGACTCTACTCTTAGAATTCTTTGTTTTGCTAGGAGTTAGAGCAAACTCTGTTGTTTCGGAGTCAGTCACAATCTTCGATAATGTACTTTGTACTTCTTTTCTTATGCATTACTTTTCGATATATGACAAGTGTGAATACTTTATCTTTCTACTTTATGCACTTATCTTCGTATCTAGTTAGTTACTCGGAGCTGGTATGTATGTGGCTGCTTTTATATAGGCTAGCACCTTTTCCTATTTGGGCATGCCAAGTTTGAGGTCTGAGTTGTGCTAAGTTAGAATTGATTGAGCTTTGTTATACTTGCCGGTGAAGCCTCTCTAGACTTAGATCAAGGAGTTTGGTTAGCTCTCACCCCTTGGATACCAGGACGAGCTTTAGTCCTCAAGCTCTTCCCTTATGATAGATGCAACACGTCGCTTGAGCACTAGTATAGCGTGCAATCTTACCCATGCATCTATGGTCGGTAGCCCCTCTTGGTGATAGTATTAGGGAGCCTCTATATTCCGATCCCATCATTCGGTAAGCCCATAGACATTAGCCAATTGTCGTTCGGTTGGCCAACTATCTACCCCCGTGCCATCTCGGTGTAGTCTAAAATTTCGCTCGACTCAAGGCCATAGTTCTGTCTCAATCCTTTCAACCTTAGTATGGATAGCTCTTGTATACTAGTAAAGATGGAAGACCGAACCTTAACCCTCGACTCATTGTCCTTTAACTTAAACTTGAGTTCGTACCAACAGTGTTTTGTTTGTATTTTGGTCTTTACCTTTCTTGTTATCTTTTGGAATGAATGAGTTGGTAGGAACTAGATGATCTATGAGTTGTATTCTTTCTCAATGCTTCTCTGTGGATAAATACAATACCTTGGAATACACCCGAGAGAAAACTACAGTGGTCTCCGTATGCTTGTGGAGTAAAATCTGTTAGGCTAAAAACTGCCAACAGTAGACACAAAATTTATCACCTACCCATCGGCTTTCCTTATCCACACAGTAAATCATTATGAGGTACGGTAGACCCACATAAGTTTGTAAAGAAAACATAAATCCACACCTTATCCACTAAACCTTAAATCCAAATCAAATTTCAATCACATAATCGTGTCTTCTTGAAAACAAGATCTTCGAAACAAGACGTCACTTGAATATATTTTAATTTCTCTAAGAAAACATATGTATACACCCAAACAATATTCGATATATAAACCAAAAAAATATAATATTATATTTTTGTAGAAAATATTCTGTATTTAGATTCTAATATTTTATGTGTAAGAAAATATTCTAGTTTCGCTAGGGAAAAAATTGTAACGTCATGAGGAAAAATATCTCTTTTTATAAAAAATATTCTAGATCTCAACTATTAATGCCGCATGCCGCATTATCGATCAAATTAAAACGACACAAATCAACATGAATCACATTTACATACATGAAAATATGTATGCTACATGAAAGGAAGAAAGAGTGAACCAAACTAAATAAATGTTCGTGCAACATACTCACAGGAGGGAAGAACTAAAGACGCACAACTTGTACACAGAGGAAAGAATTGGTTGCACGTGTATGGCGCGAGGGTGGACAAAAAAATGTGAGAAAAAGAAAATAATATTCATGATATTTGAAAAAATAGTGTTCATGGACAAACAAATAAATTTCTAGAATATAATAATAATAATAGCAATAAAAGTAAAAAACATATATGACAAAAGGAAATGTAAAGAAAAGAAAACGACAAAAGAACACAACCTAACGCACACACTCCACCGGAAAAGGAAACGAAACAGAAGGAAGAAAAAAATACACGCGTGCAACACCACGAAAAAGTAAAGGAAAGTACAACAATCTGAACTGAAAAGGTGGATGTGGGTTTCACAGTAAAATATCCGGTCTTGATTACTGAGTTCAAACTAATAATATTAATATCACTATGAAGAAATATGGAATAAAAATAGATCTAAGAATAATAAATAAAATAAAATAGGAAGCTACCAGCGGCCACGGCAAACAACATACATCTAGCGTATATGTGGTTAGAAAGAATGATGAAATAGATTTGCAGATAAAGGTAAATAAAATAAATAATAAACTAAGAAAAAAAGAAACAAACACGCGCACAAGAAAAATATGTCCTAGGAGTACATAATAATGTAACCAAGCAAACGATAAACGACGGACAAAATAACAGAACAGCTAATATGATGAGAAAGGAGAGAAATGAACATAGCTTAGCTCTATTGGGCTTAATTCGGTCCAATAAAATTATAAGAATTAAAGCCAAGGCGGGTGGTAGAGGAATTCCCGGTCCAGGAGAAATTTTTTGTCTTTGCAACTGACTGGACGTCGCTAGATAAATTTATGTCGACAGGAGCGAGCAATTGTCGTAAACAGAGGCGAAATAGGATGCCCTGATGAAGCTACGGAGTCGGGAGACGTGGAGTGGACGTGTGAACCCGATAAACGCATGGAATATGCTCGGATAAAAAGGTGACGATGGCGCGTGGCTTCCACGATCAGAGCTGGCGTCTAGGTAGCCGTAGAAAAGAAGATTCGGTGGAAAGGTTCTGGCCAAGGCAGTGTGTCCACTCGCGCACTAGGGGACACAGGGGCAGAAGCAGCTCGGCGGCAGGCGACATGGAGGAGCAAGTGCGCCTCGTCAGCCGTCCGGGTCGCCAAATATGTAAAAAATTGCTAAGTCATCCTGAAACTACTTTTAACTATAAAACATATCAGGACACAAATAACTCATGAGACTCTTTAAGTTGTGAAAAAAAATTAGTCATCATAAGTAGTTATTAAGAAGAGAGATGGAATAGTTTAGCCAAAACACACTACGCGTGGTGAGGTTGGCTTGTAACCATGAAGAGGGCATCCTGGCCTAGGCAAGTAATCCTGACTCTAGACGATCGAAATCGGACATCTGGGGAAGCGGTCTGGACATCGAAACCAAACAAGCCCTATGTCAGCGTGCATGACTTCAAGTTGGTGAAGTAGGTACACACCGAATAATTTGCCCAGTACACAAGCTGATTGCATCAAATTATGCGTCTGATTATGTGGAGTACAACTTGTGTGGCTAAGACTATTTAAAGTTTAAACCCTCAGACGATCCAAGGCGTTACTAGAGGGAGGATACTACAATACTATATACTCCCTTAATCCCAATTTATGGGTCGTTTAACTTTTTTATACTAAATTTGACTTACTCTTCTTAGGTCAAAATGTCTGTAAATTGGGACAGAGTGAGTATACGCCAAAGTCCCAAGGCGTTCATGGTCTACACTTGACGACATAACCAAGACGATAAAGTTTCAAAAGTTGTTACCTTATCCAAATCAATTAGTGTAAGCTTGATCATTGATTTATACGCTAAATTAGACCTAGAGAGAGTGATTGCAAGGTGATGCATCACGGTTTTGCCCGTTACAGGACTATCCTTGTCAAATTGGTGTTCGTGTTCCAGTGCCTTGAAGCCTTAGAGGCTTGTCGGTAAAAGGGGCAATTCTAGGGAGGGGTTGAGGGAGGCAAAGTCCCTATAATCATCTTCATTTTCTAAAAGATTATCTAATAACTTTGCTAATCTAAAGCTAATTGAGTCTATATCTTGTGTAGCTCCCATACCTGTATCCTCCTGGCTTCGCCCTGTCGTCAGTTACATTCTCAGCCCACTTTCTTGGTATGAAGGGACAGTAAATAGTTGTTTGAAGAAAGGGAGACCATTTCCTTGGGGTCAAGGCCCCACGTGAAAAGGACCTCAAGTGACCAAAATTGTTCAAAACCGAATTCTCTACGGCTTTGATATACAAAGTTTCTTCTAATTAAACTTTAATTTTAGGTGAATGTTCATTTAAACCTCAAATCATAAATTAATCTTAAATATATGAAGATTTTTATCATAAATTTTATAGGTTTCGCATAATCAAACAATAAATTAATCTTATGGAAAAAACATAATTAAAAAATCATAATATTTTTTTTCTAATATATAAGTTGTGATGCCACTATTTCCACAAGATTTAAATTTCAGATCCGAGTGGAGAAATAATAAAGAGAATTTTTTTATTAATGGGCAGAATAGACAAACTAGAAGAGTTGGTGGGATAAATTGAATAGAAAATTAGTCCAGGGGGTCTTAGGCAACTTCTATACATGGGGAGTTATTTGAGTACTTATTAAAAAAAGAAAAATAGAAGATAGGAAAAAGCTTGACATATGAGTCCCATCGCCATATGGTCAAGACTTGCATCTGTATAGCGTGCCACCACAGTAAAATCATGCTTCAATACCACCATGGCTTTATCCGCTTTAAATTATTTTAGTGTCCTAAACATCTGGTTTTAAAGGATCAGAAGGTGATATTTCAACGGGTTATGTATCCTCTCCACCTTTTTGATGCGGAGCCTTGCAAGTGGAAGTGGTAAAGAGTTAGCCAACATTTTAGCCTATTGTGACAAATTCACTCTAGCCAAAGAGACCTCGACCCGTCTATTTGGACATAATTAAAGGCGCGTGTTACACGGAGTTGCAAAGTATTCATGCACGCCTGGATGGAGCCGTGGACCGGGACATGAGCCTCCTTTCGCCATCGTCGCCACGCCATGTGAGGCGACAGGCCGACCGGAGCGAGCAGATCCATATCCTGCATGTGCTACTTACCATGCCTTGCCCCTACCTACACAGCTACAGCAAACAGCAAACAGCAAACAGAATTGACGAGGAGAGGAGCCGAGAAGAGGATAGGAGGAAACGAAGGCGCCACACGCCGAACAAAACAAAGCGAAAACCCCTTCATCATTCTTCCCAAACTCCCGGTCCCGATCCCACGCGCCCGCGTTTTTTTTACCAGGTATCCTCACGGGCTCGCGGCTGGCGCCGGCTGGTGCTGCTTGCCGCCTGCCAGTGCCAATCGCGCTTTTATATATTAGTAGATCCGAGCGTTTCAGCAGCACTGCGGCGCAAGTATATCTTCTCTCCTCGTCTGGGGAGTGGGGAAGAGCACCATGGATTGGGGTGTTCCGGCATTGATGAGCTCCGTAGCCGATTCCTCCTTCCATGACCTCTGCTGCTATGGGGCTGGAATCGCAGGTTAGTTGTCATCCTTATCCGTATCTCTAATCCATATCCATTCTCTGTGTGTTCTTGTCTCCCTGCTGTCCATCCAGATAGGAAGGCAGCTTTCTTCTCGCCTTCTTGGTTCTCTCCCCCTTTTCGTTCTTTGCCTGGACTCCTGGGTTTGGGGGAATGCGGGGTTTCCACTTTGGTTGGGTTCTTCAGGGGGATGGGAATGGTATGCTGAAGCTTATGGCTGAATCTGATTGGCAGAGGTCTTGGCAGTTGCTTGCTTATCTGATGACATAAATTTGTTGTTTTGATTCGTTTCAGGGAACATCTTCGCCTTCGTGCTCTTCATCTCCCCACTGTAAGCGCCCCAGCTGATTTTCCAGAGCGCAAGTTCTGTTTTCCCCTTCTTTCCATCCTCAATCGATCCAACGCTGAGCCTGAGCAAGCTGTAATGCTCGTCGCTTGCAGGCCGACGTTCAGGCGGATCGTTCGGAACGGATCCACGGAGCAGTTCTCGGCCATGCCGTACATCTACTCGCTGCTCAACTGCCTAATCTGCATGTGGTACGGCCTCCCTTTCGTCTCCTACGGCGTCCTCCTCGTCACCACCGTCAACTCCATCGGTGCCGTCTTCCAGCTCGCCTACACCGCCGTCTTCATCGCCTTCGCCGATGCCAAGCAGAGGGTGGGTACCCGCCACTTGAATCCTCAGCTGCGTTCTTGTGCTCGTCGTTTGCAGATTCACATACAGAATTTGTGAGAGTGGGGATATCCTTGTTGCAGTTGAAGGTCTCTAGTCTTCTGGCCGCTGTCTTCGTGGTGTTTGGACTGATTATGTATGTTAGCTTGGCGTTGCTTGATCACAAAACGCGGCAGACGTTCGTCGGATATCTCAGCGTCGCATCCCTCATATTCATGTTCGCGTCCCCCTTGTCAATCATTGTGAGTTCTTACGGACTTGATGAATACTCTGGATATCTTGATTTGGCACCCCTCTTGTTCTTCTTATAATCACATAGAAATGCAGTTGTTCGGTAGCCTTGATTTGATCACGTTTCTTCTGTTTTGTTTCACAGAATCTGGTGATCAGGACCAAGAGTGTGGAGTACATGCCCTTCTATTTGTCATTATCTATGTTTCTCATGAGTGGATCCTTCTTCATATACGGAGTGCTACTGCATGATTTCTTCATATATGTATGGTTCAGTTTTCCCATTGCTGGTTGTAGCTTTTGCTTGGAAGGGTGTGTAACTGCTTGTGTGTTAGTTGTGATCACCTTGTCTGATTCTCAATTTCAGATCCCAAACGGTATTGGAACCATATTGGGCATCGTACAGTTAGTGCTGTATGCCTACTTCAGTAAAGGATCAAGAGAGGAAGCTAGGCTGCCATTGCTGGTCACACATGCATGAGCACGCCAAACCACAAGGTTTGACTAACAGTTTACTGTTATCTTGCCTCCCCCATTTCTTTTTGGTTTTATCTTCTGTTGTTGGCTCGCATCTTCCTCTGTACCATAACTTTTAATTTATATCTAGTGGTTGTATAATGTGTAGTCTTGTTTGTTCTGAACAAATACTAGTAGAAGAAAGAAGGACGACGCTGATTTGTCAGTGGAAAACTCTAATTCTGTCGCTTGCTATTCATCACAGAGATGTGTTCTCTGCTAAAAGCAACTATCAAGACAAATAAAACTGGGTTTCTTTTTTCAAAGATAGAGTCTAAACCAAGCAAAAGAAAACACATCATATCATAGATTAATTCATCGATTATGTAATGCTGTATGTTGAGTAAACAAATATGTAATATTGAGAAAACCTGCAAGCAAACACATGTTTTATTTGAACAACTTGTGGCTTTAAACAAAAGGTGAGACGCTTTGCCAAAGAAGGATAAGAAGCAACTTCAAGTTTACCCATGCTGTTTGAGCTGGATATAATTGTCCGTTCAATTAAGATTAACTTATATTTGTTGTCACTTTCTTGCAAGATATTGCTGTCTTGGTGCGGCTTGCACGTTTTCGTTTTCTTGAACGCCAGGCTACTAGCATGTGCCCCTATTTAATATCTATTCCAATTTCCAGTCGAGACCATTGATGTTGCTAGATCTGAGCTGGCACTAAACCAATCTACGTTTTCAGGTTGGTTGTTGGACATAGCCGGAATTTCAGTGGTTGCTGTATGCGAATTCAGAGGAGAAACTTGACCTGTCACTCTGTCAGTGGTGGAATGGCGACTTGTCATATTGTCGGAGTCAGGCCAAGGTTATCTGAAGACTGAAGATGCACGAATTGCCGTGGTTGTCCGAATCATTTCGTTTTTGTGAAAAGCGCGCATGCAACGAGAGTCATAGTTTCGCTGTATATCCCACGGTAGATTCTTCACGAGTCATTTGTTTATATGAAGTGAAATGAAGTTTTGTATAGCATTGATTATTGTATGGACTTCATCGATGGATGGGGCCTCCTGTACACTAGTTGAAAATAACAATAAGATGGTGATAAAAAGAATGTTTCGTCATCAGAAGATATCTTTGGCCTGGCCCCTCGTGACACCATGGGTTACAGAGTAATGGGTTATGATCTAATTGTTTCTTTATAATCCAAATGAGTCATTGGTTTTTAGCTCAAAAACTATAGAAATATAATTCGGTTATTGAGTCCGATCATAGCAAAATTGAAGGACCCTTCACCACCCTAGCTGCATACTATATTAGTATTGTAGGATAACGATTTGCATGATCCACAATCTTCAAGAGAAATGTCAATGTACACACCTCAGCCATAATTACACTTCTAATGGAAAATTATTTATCGTGTGTGCTTCACGATACGGGGGAGGAAATCCTTTCTTCCACATTCTGCGCACCATGGGCTACAGAGTTGAGTTGAGTAGCATTGTAGGATAATGGTTTGCTTGTTCCACAATCTTCAAGAGAAATAGCGAAATCAAGTGTACACACCTCAGCCACAAGTATACACATCTGATAGATTGATTACTTATCGCATGTTCTTGACAAGAGGAAAACATCATTTCTTCTGTAGTGCTTACCGTTTGGCTCGATTAATAGTTTACAAAAATGAGGCCGGCAGGCTCCTGTCTGTACATGCTGTCATATTGGACCGAGTACAAACACAAGAATGAACTTATAGATTCTTTTCTTCTGTAACACAAGAATGTAAATTGAATTTTTCAAAAAGAATACTGAGCCGACAGTAGAAGACGTATAACTGAAGTAAGTAAGTTTTCCGGTGGTCATTCAGTATATTCGCTCAGCTGTGGAAACGGGTCGAAGGAACACAACAATGACAGTAATATTGTCTTTGCTGCCCCGCTCTGCAGCCTCCGTAGCCAGTCTCTTGGAGCACATCCCAGGCTCTTTTACTGTGTCCTTGATTATTGACAGCACATCCTCGTTGCTTACCACGTCCCACAGGCCATCACTAGCCATCACCTGCACACAGGAAGTTGAAGTAAGTTACTTATTGTGACGCTTGGATACTTTATTTCAGTGAATGAATCTCTTGATATTTGCTAAATCATCAAGTAGCATAGGAATTATGTGATAATAGTTTCAACGAGCAGTTTGGAACACAATCCACATGCTTGGAGCATCATAACCATTAAGACAAGTGTATATGTCCTTGCATCTTAAGTAAACAAAGCTAAGTAACAGGCTTAATATTTGTGAAAATCTAAAGCTAAGTAACAGGCTTAATACTTGCTTTCCTTCTCTCTCTGGTTATTGACGTGCACAGTGCACACAAGGACACAAGACTTGTTTTGGCGACGCTTGCCACACCAGCCAAGCCAAACGTATTCACAACAACTAAGCCCAGTTCCTAAAGCACTAACATATGCACAACTGAGTACAGACTACACAATCTGCATGAGACAGCCATCTAGCCTGACCACAAGCCATTGCCACGCCACTGAAATGCTCATCTAACACTATCTGATTATTCCTGGACTTGACTCATCTAGTCTCTGAAGCTGTAACTAGCATGACATGCACAGGGCACAGCTGCCAACTAACAAGCTATCTCTGCAGATGTCAATTTCTGGGAAGCAGCCGTGGGCACTGGGTAAACTCAGGACCCATAGGTGCATTCATTCAAATGCTCCACTTGGCCAATCGATTTAATTAGTACCACGTACGCACGGATATAATCAATCCATACGCATATATATCGGCCTACAGTATGTCCCGAGCAGTGAACTCGATCGCTTCTCTGCCGACAAGCAGGGTCAAATAATTCATGCCGGCTAGTCATCAGTTTCACATCTACGTGCTAAACTACGTACCCCCATGTGCTTCTATAAACACATGTATGCAACTAACTGGTGACATGCCTTTACAGATTCCTGCAAATATGCTAAAGACCACTAGTTAAGAATAGTCCTAACACCACTTAAATAGTTCCAAATGTTGTCGATTATGACAAAGTGATTTCAGGTGGGAACTGGCAAGTACCAGTCATTTCATGAGCATATGCTCAGATTCAAAAAAATAGAAATTATGATGGACAAACCAAGCCCACTGGGAACCAATAGCACCTTTGATCCTAGATTTTTGCAAAACCAGCTCCAGGTAACATCTTGATAACCATTTCACTACATTGGTGGTCCATCAAACTCCAAGCGGATTTTTGGGATGATGTGGAACATCTTTGTTGTAGATGCTTTTGTGGTGAAAGCTTATGAGCACAGGAAGGGGAAGAAGGTTACAGGTTAGTTGTCTAGAATCTGCTAGAAGTCGGCTGCCCTAGACCTAGACTTTATCAAGGTGTGGAGTTAGAGATATGCATTGGGTGCCGACTACATAATGCCCAGCTACCGGAGAAGTTAAACAAGCAGAAGATTGTTCAAATAGCTTTCCTCTCCTGCAAATCCCAGCCAGGCAATCACCATGTAATCCATTAACTATAGTTGGTGCCTTACCATTTTGTTTATTGGATTGCATCTATTGGAGCAAAATGACCTAGCCATTTCCTAAATATCTTCCATACAGCATTGGTTATATCAAAAAAAGAAAGGACAATATTTTACAAGTGTGAAGTCAACACTCAAAAGAGGTTGTTCATCTCTCAATATACTCTATTCGCAGGCAACAAAAACCCTCCAATTCAAACTGTCTGCTCACATTGATTTATTAATTAATATAAGAACTGCAGAGAGCAACATAACAGAACGAAATAGGACCTACCAGGAACTCATCATCAGCTGACAAAGCAGTTTCAATGACCTCAGGTTGTGCTGTGACTGCTGGCTTGAGATCATCATCACCAATTGACCTTGTAACCTGTTAGAAAAAGTCTAATTTCTGTAAAGGCAAATTTCCACATAAATCCTCAATTATCACTTTGAAGCAGGTGAACTCCAGTGCAGCATCATTTATATACTTGCTGCCACAAGTCGTACAAGTGATAGAGAAAAAGAAATGGAACACTTTTCATATGACCTTAGTTCCTATAACTAATCATCAAATTTATTTCTAGTTTAGGATCCACAGAAGAAAAATGAATTCGAGGACTATATTTCTAATGATAAACAATGCAAAACTAGTGGAATGCCAAGATTATGAAATTTGAGAGGTGTGTAGAAAAAATCCTGTGAGTAAATCAAACTTTATGACTTCGTGAAGCATGTGATGTGATGATGTTGAGGTGTTAATTGCCATGTCTAGTAATCCTTTTTATGAGCTAAGGGTTTACTATGCATAAGGTAAAGTTCTGTTGCTAATTGGCAAATAGCAACTAGTCATGTGCACCAGTAGGCAGCAGTGGATCCTGGCTGTCATGAGGATACTTAAGGAGAATAAGAAAGGTTTCAATACTCTGATTATTTTGGTCGCTTGGGAATTATGGATACACAGGAATGCCTGTGTGTTTGAAGGAGCAAGGCCCTGTGTCCAAGGGGGTCCTGCAGGCTGTGTCCTACTGTCCGCTTCTAGCAGTTTGTGATGCACAGCAGGAGCTTCAACGCATCATGAGCTGCTCCTGCGGTCGCTTACTCTGGGCTATAATCCGTGAGTTTGTGTTTTTGGTCATGGTCGAGTTTTAGATTTGTACCAGCGCCTGTAAGTGTTAAATCTTGTGTTTGTTCTTTTGGGTGTTTTGTTGGGAGCAGGGGCTTTGTCCTCTCCCTTTCTATCTTTCTTTCTTTCATGATAAAATGGCATGCAGTTCTTCTATGAAGTTCGAGCAAAAAAGTAGGCAGCAGTGATTAGTTAGTTTTTCTTGTTGGAAAAAAGTGCAAAGATAATTCAATATAGTATGCCTATATGAGCTGTATGGTGATGAACAGGTAATCAAGCACCACCTTATAACTGAGCAAGGGGACAAGTAAATAGCCAAGAAAACTTATAGAGAATAATAACAGAAAAGTGACTGCTGTCAAAGATGAGTACTTGCTTCATGGTTGAACACAAAGTTTTTTGCAAATTTCTTGCCAACCATTGGCCATTTCTTGCATGGTCAAGTCAGTAATTGCCAAAATGAGTCTATTTGAGCACCTGAAGAGCAGCTGCACCCACTCGCCATGTATCTAGTTGCCACTTTACTTCAGTTCCTTCCTTTATTACTCGCTCTCTTTCATTTGGGCAACTCGCTACATGATCCTATAACAACAAAATGAAAATAAAGTCGTGCCAGAGATGCCAAACTCCCCCCAAAAAATGTAGAAATGATATAGACAGGTTAATCCCAACCTTGGTCATTGGAAATGGCTTGCCATCACGGTTCAGGATTGCTCGGCAGTCACCAGCATTTGCTACAAAAAGTTTGTTTCTCACTATCAGGGCTGTCACTGCGGTGCAACCAGGATGCCAGTCTTTTTGGATTATCCTTTTTGACTTCTGGTGAAGGATTAGTTCTTCTCGAAATGCTATGTCAGTCCTTACAAATGCTTCTGCAAGGGCATTGGCTGGGCTGCAAAATACCAGAACTTACATTGATAAAACATGGCAAAATTTCTTAGATGGTTTGCATTCAACACAAACCTTGCACCCAGACAAAATTGCTTGAGAAAGCCAGGGACTGCTTGGACAGAAAATTCAGCAGCTGCTGAACCTGTGGAAAATGTTGTGTATGATACGCTAATGTAAAAGCTAATAAAGATCAACCAAACTACATTTTTTGACTAACGAACCTCTGTGGCCATCAAATATGCCAAAGGCAAAAACATCCTTTTCTTCACTCATATGGGGAAGCATAAAATGGGTATCTTCCATAGTTTCCCTTCGGCCACATGTTGCAAAAGATCCCCAACTTAATGTAGGGTGATAGTCTGAGGACTGATCCAAACAACCAGACCAAAGATTCTCTGTAAGATCTGATTTACTTGTTCTCTTGACGAAAAGCTCCCCTTGGTTGAACCAGTTCAATGCTGCTTGGTAATGATGTACTCCTATGTTGCCATTTTGACTCTTGCTCACCGAAGGAGATGATGGAAGGCAAGCATTTGAAACTAAAAGCTTTTGAATTATATTGAGGTCATCAATTATATCTTGGAACGATGGTCTCTTTTCAGGATCAGGATCCCAGCAACGCTGAATAAGTGACAAAAGAGTTGGTGGAGCACCAGATTCAGGAAGAGCAAGTGCTGGGCGCAATCCTTGAGAAACAACTGCTGCTATAAGTTGTTGTTCAGTGTATGTCATTTCAAGAACAGTGTGCGCCTAAACAAAATATGGTTAATTATCACTTTTAGAGAATAAAGTGGATCTGTCATGTTAACTAGAGAGAACTGTAATATGAATGTCTGAACAGAACTAATAAAGGCAGAAATGCATAACCCAGTAAAATTTATCTGGAGCTAAATATTATAAAAGTATGATACTGAATCAAATGTCAACAAATTAGAATAGGAACTATTAATTGATTATTATAACCACAATAAGAAAAATTCTAAGTTCAGTAGAATGGCAAATCAATTATGGTCGCCTTTTTTCTGCTAGGCATCATGAAATACATTATGTTATAGAATGATTGTCGCTCTTAGTCGGTCAGATGGACTTTTACAAAAAAAAAAGAGAGAAAGAAATAGAAAAAACAGTATTAAAGAAGAGAACATTTTAACAAACCAGCAAAGAAGATAAAAGAATAATAAAATACCTGTGCTTCTGCTCTCAGATCTGTATATGGCACCACACCAGTAAGAAGCTCACTGTAAATTAGTGAAACAGAGCAGAAGCGTTAAGATATCATGACTAAATGATGCTTCACATGTACAAAGAAACTGTTAGATAATGTAATTAGTAGCCCATTGGGCCTGGCTCCTTTTGCCTGTCAGGGCTGGCTGCAGCGGCAGTTGGCTTGTTGCCCAAGCTGCCTGCCTGCGCCTGATTAGATTAGGATCGACGGCGCCTAGGGTCAGCTAACCCTAGGCGTCTGGCTGTATATATATGTATTGTACCCCTGATCCTAATCAATCAATCTTTCCAAGCCATACCTTCTTTCATGGTATCACGAGACCTTCCGCTGCCCTAGTCTCCCTGTGCCCTAGCCGCTATCGCCCCCCCCCCCCGTGCGCGACACCCTCGCCGTCGCTGCCCCTGCACGCAGCCTATCCCCTATGGCCAGACCAAGCCCTCCCTCTCCCCAAGACAAGACCGCTGCCGCCGCTGCCGAGCGCGAGCATGCTGCTGCCACCCACTGAGCACGAGCGCGCTACCGCCGACACTGCTGAGCACGATGCCGCCGCCAAGGAAGCCCGCCTGAAGGCTGCCGCCGCCGCCGCTCTCTAGGTCAGCCCCTCCACCGTTGGCTCTCCATGCATGCTGCTGCTGCCTCCGACACCCTGTGGCATCACCGTCTTGGTCATCCCGGTGATGACGTGTTGTCCCGCCTACCTCGCGTCGCATGTATCCCTAGCATTAAACATTCTTTTGGTTTATGCCATGCTTGTCGGTTAGGTCATCATGTTCGTCTCCCGTTCCCTGTGTCGTCCTCGCGTGCATCTCAGAATTTTCAGTTAATCCATTGTGACTTGTGGACATCGCCCGTTGTCAGTGTCTCCGATCACTTATCTTGTTATTCTTGATGATTGTTTGCACTACCTTTGGATGTTCCCACTTCATCTAAAGTCCAACACTTTTCCTACTCTCTAACTTCTTTGCTTACATTGCAACACAATTTGGCACCACCATCCGAGGTGTCCAATGCGACAATGGGCGCGAGTTCGATAGCACTACAGCCTACAAGTTCTTCCTCACTCATGGTGTCCATCTTCACACGTCTTTCCCTTACACCTCTGCTCAAAACGGGAAGGCTGAGCTACCGTCAATAATGCCATCCACTCCCTCCTGTTTCAAGCAGCCCTATCCCCCTCCTACTAGGTTGAGGCCCTTCATACTGCCACCCATATCCACAGTCTCTTGCCCACCTCCACCCTGCACTTCCACACCCCGCATCAGGCACTATTCGGCTCGCCACCCACCTATGACCACTTGCGTGTCTTTGGATGTGCTGCTATCCTAACTTGTCTGCCACCGCCAGTCACAAGTTAGCCCCGCGCTCCATTCATTGCGTCTTCCTTGGGTACTCTGCTCATCACAAGGGCTATTGTTGTCTCGATCTTGCCTCGAACCATGTCATCGTCTCTCGGCACGTTGTTTTCGATCAGACATCCTTTCCCTTTGCCAAGCGCCAATCCTCCCCCTCCCCCCCCTCCCGTGCAGCCGATTATGAGTTTTTGGACGATACTACTAAGTCACTCCCGTTCCCATAGGCCCGTTGCGCTTTTCTTCTACAGGATCGTCAGTTTCTCTTGCACTACCACGTGCAGCCACCGGCATCCCGTGCATGCCTCCGCCACTCCGTGTGGCCCCTAGTGCTGTGCCGCCTGGCTTCAAACCGCCCGGCGTGCCCTCTCTGCCGCCTCCTAGTAATGCCGCGCCACGCGCGACCCGGCGCTCCACCCGGCTTCACCTCGCGTGCGCCACGCGCGGCCTCAAGCGCTCCACCCGGCTTCGCCACGCCCGCACCACGTGTGGCCTCCGGCGCTCCAGCCGGCTTCACCTCGCCCACGCCATGCGCGGCCTTTGGTGTTCCACCCTCGACAGCGCCACGCGCGGCCACGACCAACTCGTCAGGGTCATCTCCAACGCAACCCGACGCGACCATTGATGCTGCTAGCCCCTCTGTGCCGTTTCTTACACAGCCCAACAGCAGTTCGACCGCGCCACACGCGGACACGTGTCCGACGGTTGCTTCGCCAGCACCGGCGCCTGCCCCTCTTGCTCCTACATCGCCTGCAGGCCTGGCTCGTGCTCGACGCTTGGATGGTCATGTCTACGTACAATGCCCCGTGCATGGCCCCATCCGGCCTACAAGCTGGCCCTCGCCGGCCCGTGTACCGACACATGGGCCATCCCTGGTGGAACAATGGTCCCTCCCAAAGGGCATCGTTCCGATTCCACCCATCTCCAACGACCACAGCATGACTATCCGCACCAGGCTCGGCTTTCGACAGTCGTCCCTGTTCTCTGTCCCGCCCCTTTCACCAGTACCGAAGACCTTCCGCGGCGCCCTTGCCGGCCCCAATTGGCGGGCTGCTATGGAAGATAGCTTGCTGCATTTCTTCAGAACCACACTTGGGATCTGGTTCCTCGTCCTATGCGTGCCAACATCGTCTTCGGCAAATGGGGGTTCCGCCACAAGTTCAAGGACGACGGTTCTCTTGATCACTACAAGGCTCGCTAGGTTCTCTAGGGTTTCACACAACGTCTAGGCATTGACTACGATGAGACCTTCAGTCCTGTTGTCAAGCCTGCCACAATTCGGACAGTCCTCTCTTTGGCCTTATCTCGGGGTTGGGCCATTCATCAGCTGGACGTCAAGAACACCTTCCTCCATGGCACTTTATCAGAGACCGTCTACTGTGAACAGCCCTCCGGCTTTGAGGATTGCACCTGACCTGGGCACGTTTGTTGTCTGAACAAGTCACTCTACTGGTTGAAGCAGGTTCCTCGCGCTTGGTACAGTCACTTTGCGTCTCATCTGCTTACACTTGGTTTCCCGTCTCATCTGCTTACACTTGGGTTCCAGGAGGCCAAGTCCGACACATCACTGTATGTGTTTCACCCCGGCGCCGACACCATCTACCTGCTACTGTATATGGATGATATTGTCCTCACTGCTTCCTCTCAACAACTTCTTCACCGCACCATTGATGCCCTGCAGCGGGAATTTGCTATGAAGGACTTGGGCGAGCTTCATCAGTTCCTTGGTATGGAGGTTCAGCGTTGCAGTGGTGGACTCCTCTCCCAGCGTCAATACATGCTTGATATTCTGGAACGTGTTGGGATGACCAAGTGCAAGCCATGTTAGACGCCAGTTGACACCAACCATAGATCTCAGCTCTCTCTGGTGCACCTATGAAGGACACCATTAACTTCCGAAGTCTCGCTGGCGCTCTCCAGTACCTCACCTTCACTCGGCCTGATATCTCCTACGTTGTGCAGCATGTCTTCCTTCATATGCATGACCCGCAGGAGCCTTATCTTGCTGCTATGAAGTGCATCCTCCAGTACATTTGCGGGACTCTGCACCTGGGACTTCACCTGAGTCCGTCTTCACAATTCGACCTTGTGATTTACTCCGATGCTGATTGGGCTGGATGCCCAGACACTCGCAAGTCCACCTCGAGCTATGCGGTGTTTCTTGGAGATAACCTTGTGTCCTGGTCCTCCAAGCAGCAGAACATCGTCTCTCGCTCCAGTGCCGAAACTGAGTATCATTTTGTTGCCAATGCCGTGGCTGAGGCCTCTTGGTTGCGCCAGCTACTTCAGGAGTTGCACTCTCCTCCTCGGCGCACCACCCTTGTCTACTATGACAATATTAGCACTGTATACATGTCTTCGAACCTGGTCCAGCATCAGCGCACCAAGCACATTGAAATTGATCTCCACTTTGTCCAAGAAAGAGTCTCCTTTGGCGACCTGCGCGTTCTTCATGTTCTAACATCGTCACAATACACCGACATCTTCACCAAAAGACTACCTTCCTCGGTGTTCACGGAGTTGAGGTCCAGTCTCAATGTTTGCGATGCAGACGATAAGACTGCGGGGGCATGTTAGATAATGTAATTAGTGGCCCATTGGGCCTGGTTCCTTTTGCCCGTCAGGGCTGGTTACGGTGGCAGTTGGATTGTTGCCCAAGCTGCCTGCCTGCACCTAATTATATTAGGATTGACGGCGCCTAGGATCAGCTAACCCTAGGCGCCTGGATGTGTATTTGTATTGTACCCCTGATCCTAATCAATCAATCTTTCTGAATCATACCTTCTCTCAGAAACCGTGCAACTGAGATGAATAAGCTAGCAAAACGTTTTGCCCATCACATGTTTAAATGGATTTGCTGCCTGAAGCATTCAGCTATGTTATAGTCTGCAATTTCAGTTCCACCTAGAACGATAAAGTTGGCTTTGGTTAGAAGTGCTTGGAAAGCAGCTATCCATGTGCCTAAACCTTGATAGGCCTTATGCCTTGTTTTAGTTTCTTTTTAGGCCTTGTTCCTCCTATCGCTCTTTTTCCCTCTGTTGGCACCTCATTTTTGGGTTTCAAGTCTAGCCTACCCCAATTTGCTTGGGACAAAAAGGATTTGTTATTGGTGGTGGTGTTGTTGATGATGATGATGATATAGCCGCTGCCCAACATGTGTACACAACACTTCTTTGACATGTGTAATAACGCATTGCCATATTCACAAGGTGAACAAGATGTGCAATATTTTTTGTTTGGGAGATTGGTGTTTATACCCCTACTAGCAACTTTAATTGTGTTTTTACCCTCGTTTTTAAAACTTTGTGATTTTACCCTTACGATTTTAAAAGGAAGACTCCATTTACCCCTATTTCTAACCCTGTTAGATGCAACTGGACTAAATCATTTAAAACAAATAGAAAAAACTATCGAAATAGGGGGAATAGACTTGAATGCCACTTATCCTTTCACCCACGGCCCACTAGAGTTCCACCAGTAAAAACCTATGCACATTGTGGCCTGAGTGTGGCGCGGCATGGAGAGACCCGGCAGCGGCAACACAGTTGACTGGGTGCGAGCCACTGCTGCCGACGCGAATAGGGGTATTATTACAATCCATTACAAAAAACTAGGGGCAAAATTGTCTAGTTATGATGGTCTTTTGGCATCAGAATTGATATTGTTAAGAAAACAGGGGTAAACTCTATCTTTAATTTGAAAACATAAGAGTAAATTCACAAAGTTTAAAAAATGAAGGCAAAATCACCATTAAACTTCAAAGCGAGGATATAAACACCAAAGCCCCTATTTGTTTTATATTTTCTTATATACATCATACATCTTTTTACTCATAGCTTACTGTGATATTGACATATTGCTTCCTGAGTGTTTGAGAGAAAAATCAGCATACTGCTGAACATTCAGTGAGTACTACATTTTTGTAGTTCAGTAGTTGTGTTTGGAAATTTAATTTCTTGACTTATGTTAACAACAAATGCTACTGTGGTTTATCATAATAAAATAACTACAACTGTGTTACCATATCAGTGATTCTCTAGAAATTCCCCATCATGTCTCAGTCTAGCTGAGCCCGTAGAGTGCTAGCAGGTGTTTGATAATTTGCTCCAGATTGCATGCATTCATGTTGTCACTGCTTATTCTACTGATGGTGAACTCCTTTGATGAAACTGGGTCCACCACGGATGACTTTGTAGTGGAAGGGACATATAGCCCATCCTTTAAGTCCCTTTTGATTGCCTCCTCCCAAGTCGACTTTGGCCTGTCCCTACATCTCTTCACATTATTGTTGTGTCTTATGATACCGCTACACACTGGTGCAAAACATGGGCTATATCACCTAGTAGAATTCTACATGTAAGTATATTCAAAAGAAACCACTCCCTCCTAATAAAGATATGGCACCTGTGTTGGAACCATATATGCCGGAGCAAGCATTTTCTAAAAAAAAAAGGGCAGCCCCGGTGCATGAGCTCCCGCTTGTGTGGGTTCCGGGGAAGGGTCAGACCGACTTTAGGGTCTATTGAACGCAACCTTTCCCTGCATTTCTGCAGGAAGCAGTTTTCACAACTTGAACCCATGACCTCCTGGTCACAAGGCAGTAGCTTTACACACTGCAGCAACCATTTTCTATAAGGAAGTGAAACTATTGCTGTTACGTCACATGTATCACCAATAGAGACACTGCAGGGAAAGAGTGTCTTCTGTAGTGTTATGATTAAATTGCTGAAGACGACATTTTACATCTAATTCTAAAGGAGAGAGGCCTTACTTGATAGATATCGCAAAGCTATACACATCAGATTTTTCTGTATGTATATCCTTTCTCAAAATTTCTGGAGCCATGTAAATCAGTGTCCCAACCATATTCTTTTTATGGAAACCACCAGTGGGCTTGCCAGATGATTTCCAGTTCTCAACTGAGACACGCTTAATATCCTTCTGAAACATGGCTAAGCCGAAATCTGCTAGATGGGGATGGAGGTCTTTGTCTAGCTGTACAGAGATATAAGCATTCATTACTGTATGGAAAACTGTGGAAAGCTGCTGTGCTCGGAAAAATGTGATTCTCCAAAGAAATAAGAAAAATGCATAAGGGGGAAGCCCCGGGTGCATGATTCTCCGAAGAAATAAAAAAAGCACGCCCATACCAAAATATTTGCAGGTTTAATATCTCTGTGTACTACCCCAAGGATTTGTAGGTACTGAAGAGCCTTTGCTGCAAAGATGTCATGAGAAAACGGTGTTAAACTAGTAATGTGCAACTTACTATAACAGCATATATGTAATTTAAATAATACCAATCACGACACTGCCACCTAATAAGGACAAACAGAATTCATGCACGAGCGATTATTATTCAATTAGATCGCAACTGCTGCTTCTTTGAATTAGTCCATTAAACGTCAAGCTACCTATATTTACTGTATATGTGCCCAGATATTAGGCACCGCGTACTTTTTCCTTAGCAATTCATTTATCATTACAAGTTCAGTTTACTTACCTATATGCATCACCTTGACAGTAGAAGCACTTTGTCTTGTTTACATAGCACTAAACCACAATGAATTAGGAAATTATCAGAGCAAAAATTTTAGTTGGCCACAATGGCATACCAATGGCATACCGTATACCATCACTTTCGAAACATATGAGGGTAAGAAACAAAATAGGCTAGACTATGAGATTCCTCTTTGGGTGAGAAAGAACAGATGCAGCTACAACCACAAGTATCCAGCTAAAGAAAGGGATCTTGGGCACAACAAATTTGTATGCTTGCTTATCTGCATGATCAAGTGAATGAATAAAGAGGTCAAGGTTTACATTCATGCAAACTGGTTAAACCAGATCCTCAAACAAGAGCACTCTCCAGTTTAATAATTATACATCCTATAGTAACCCCTAAGGTTCGTACTTATATTGTTATCTAGAGCATCAAAAGATATGTAGAACTTGAACCTAGATCGCTGGCAATGGCAACCACTTGCTGTAGAGAAGGGGTCCACTCATCGACATGAATCCTGTCTGCAAGGTTTGGAGGCTCGAAGAAATCAAAGAACAGCAAGTAATTCGGGGGGCGTGCATGCGCTGCAATCAATTTTGCCAATCCTGGGTGATCCAGCTCACTGCAATAAACACAAGAAATCCAAAAATTACTAAAATAAACATGGCAAGGAGCTTTGCCAAATTTTTAGGATGGGATCGTCTGTTACAATTACAAAGCAGACGGTACCACAATGCATCCAGAAAAAGAAACCCTCCACCCACATTAACTTTACAGCAGCAGTGGGCAGGTACCTTTACTTTTAAGTCCTAACAAAAAGTTTATTCCTTTTTCAGAATTCCTGCTTCCGTTTATCCAGCGGACCACCCAATTAACACCCTTATGTATATTCCAAATTCACCTTTTTGTGGGAGGGTGCTAACAATGTTAGCACATGCAGAGCATCCCCGTTCTCCTTATCATCCCCAAACGAACGTTTCCATTCGATGGTAACTAGGAGTAGTAACGACAACAGAAATGGGAACCCGAGAAGCAATAAAACATGTGCGAGGGAGAGAATGAAGCCCACCAGAGGAGCTGGAGCTGGTAATGGAACTTGTCGAGGTCCTCGGCCGTGGACAGCACGGGCTTCTTGGCCGCGGCGCGCTCGCCTCCCAGCCGCGCCTCGTACACCGTGCTCTCCGACCCTGCACCGCGTTTCACCATCAGCAGTTCAGCACGCGCCGTTCCTCCTCCGAAGAACCACCACAGAAAGAGAAAAGACGGGAAGCGATGATGGGCTAGCTGTGGGGATACCTCGCGCGATGGGGGAGAGGAGGGAGAAGGAGGCGGGCGGGAGGTGGAGTGGGATGGCCGCGCTGCGGCAGCACCCGCGCACGCACCGGTTGGTCTCCTCCGGCGGCACCTCCAGCCCCATCTCCGCCGCCGCGGGGGACAGGGACGAGGACGATCGGTGACGCCGGCGGCTTCGCTCTGGCTGTGCAGGGGAGGACCGGAGGAATGGGCGATCGATTAATCCGTCTAAAGATCCGTTGACTCGTTATCTTTTTCCTGGTTTACGCCGAGTACCTTTGCTGACACCGTGGCCAATCGGGCGACTTCTCAGACCCGTCCGGAAAAGAAATTGTAGCAGTTTATTTTTCTACGTGAACTTAGCGGTTTATCTTCTATCTCTGAATATGTGCATCCCGCTATAAAATTACTCTAGACACGCGAAAAGCCACATTATTAGAAAAGTCCACTTAGCAGCATGACATATCATCATTCGATACATTTGTGTCTTGGACCTCGGCCACTCGTACTCCATCTAAATTATTAGGTTGTCACTAAGTTTGACCAACATATTTTATTAAAAAAATATAGAAAATTAAAGATATATTGAAGTTTATTATATGTTAAACTAAATCACGGAAATATAAAAGATGATTATGGATTTTTTTTAAATAGCACGAGTGTTGCTACTAAATCCTAATCGGATTAGGGTCTGAAGATAATTGGCTACTGGGTTTTAATGGGCCGTTCATTTAGAGGCAGTTTGTAAAATATTGTATCGTGTGATCTAGTGGGCCTTGTATTTTTAGTTAGGAACAAATTTAGTTTAGGAAGATCGAGCTTAGTTATAATATAAAGGCATACGTTCTCGCAGCGCGCTCAACCTCAGTGCACTGTCAACCCGTCCCAGTTTCTGCCACGTAAGCGTCATGTTGCCTTAGTGTTGTATTTTGCATACGGTGATTTATTTTGCTATGGTAGATCTTATATTAAGCATTTTTATAAGATTTACTAGTTAAATGATCTTTAAGTGGCACACGAATAATTCGTTGCAATAGGCGTGGTCTCTGAGCAAAATTATTCAGGAGAATAAAACGCAGCCAATGCCTATGATTCTGTCACCTTGTGTTTTAATCCCGAAATGATACAAGACATTTTTGAAAATTTCTGCATTCAATCCTAACTCAATTAAGAGCACTTAATTGAGGGGATTCTTCTATTAAAATACATTTTCTGAAGAGATTGTAAAAACTAATATGGTCGATATATTGTTAAAGTTATAGACTAAACTAAACTGCACTGATTACATAGCACAATAATTAGATAGGACTATAGTTTTGCAAAATCTATTTTGATTCACCACAAGAGAGCCTTATCTCGCAAAAATATAGGTTTTTCTCGCAAATTCCCCTTATTGACGATTAAATGCTACTTTAATTGTGAGAGATTAGTTATAAAACCCTTTGACAAATGAAATTAACTTTAATTGTGTGAGTTTTGGTGTAAACTCGTTTGACAATTAAGTCCATTTCAATATTGGAGAGTTTTAGGTATATTTTCGTTAAAAACATACCATCGCATGCAAATATATAAACACATATATACATATGATAATTTAAAATTACATCAGGGATTTAATTATCAAAGACACATGCTGATAACTTTGCAGAATACAGAATCAGTAAATGAGGAGGATTCAAATGCATAACTACAGAAATTACTGAAAAATAATAAAAACAGTAAATAGATAAAAAGTCAAAGGATATATATAGCCCAAAACTAGTGCAAGGCCCGCAAGGGTCCTTGTGAAGCGCCACAGTTTTCATAATGGGACTAAAATATGTTTTATTACCATCCTAAAATTTGGTAATCACATTCTTACATCAGAGTAATATAAATCCGCCCTAACAGGTCGGACCACAAAGGAGCGCAGCCCTGAAAATCTAAGCAGCGGAATATAAAACTTATGCCCATTTTCCTCACGCCTCAGTTGGAAAGCAGATCGTAACCTTTACTCGTTCTCAGACCGATGTATGTCCATTGCACTTAGAAAATAACAACAAAACAAGGATGAGTACATACGTACTCATCAGCCCACCTTTCTCCAAATGAATTTTGGGTAAACTAACACTATATGATATATCTAAAGCTTAAGATAGTCTTGCAGAAAAGTATTTATTTGCAGGGTTTGAGATAGTTGTTAAGTTTTAATCTTTCTGAAAACTGAGTTTTTCCTAAAAAAGTGAACCAAAAACCATTTTCATCCAATCCCAAACCAATGCTATTTTATTTTATAAAAACTGCTAACTGAAGAACCAAGCCGTAACTTATCTATACCAGTGGAAACGGACTGACGTCTCTTATCTTAACAGATTTTACTCCGCAAGCGCACAGAGATTCGCTGTAGTTTTTTCACCCAGAGTATTCCAGGTATCGTAAAAATCCACAGGGAAAAAGGCTAATAGGTGGAATGATATCTTCGAACTTTAAACAGTACTATAACTTAGATAAACACCAGCTATTCTTACAATGGGGTAAGATAAACAAGATAGTGTACGGTCGGAAGAGTAAACAGGGACCAAAGCTGTAAACAGCTAGGTAGTTGCCTAGGAGGACAACAAGTGAGATTATGATATCCAAAGTATATTCCTTAACTACTGCATAGGAGTATTCGAGGTTGAACTGAGTTAAACAAACACGAATTAGGATATTGCGTCGAGCGAAATTCTAGACTACACCGAGTAGATGCGGGGATAGATAGTTGGCCAACCGAACGGCAACTGGCTAACGTCTGCGGGCTTACCGAAGGACGGGGTCGGATTACAGAGGCTCCCTAATGCTGTCACCAAGAGGGGCTACCAACTAGATCTGTGAGGGTAAGATGGCACGCTAAACTAGTGATCAAGTGAGAACTTGATCACTAAAGTCCGTCCTTGATCAGAGGGTTCGGACTGACTTAGCCTTAGATCGGAGCCTAAGGAAAGGCTATAGCACCGGAAGTCTAGCAAGATTTAGATAACTCAAGAACAACACAAGCCTAAGCCTTGGTCTAGTATGCAGTAAGGTACACCACACTAGGCAAGTGTAAGGAATAAAGTAAAGTATAACTGAAAGAAAGATCAATAAAGTATATTATACTGAAGTAGCAAGAGTACAAAGATAGAAACATACGAGAGCTTTACCAGACTCGAAGCTTACTTCAGAATCTCTGAGGCAAAGACTCAGACTCAACTCTAACTCCCAAGACAATCCTAGTGCTACTAACTAGACAATGGTGTGTTTCACTCGACTTCCACACTTTACAGATGAGAGCTCGGGGGTATTTATAGTCACCAAGTGAGTGGAGGGTATTTATAGGGTAGGTAAGGTGGTTATGGGATAGGTGGGAGGCCAGGCGGCCTGGTAGGGAGGCCGGGCGGCCTAGCCAGCCATCGGATCCACCGCCATACTACATCTTGTGGTCCATCTTCACTCCCCAAGTCGGCTGCATGGTGGTTAAGGCGGTTATCTTTGTGTTTTCTCCCGAACCATTAGATCTCACTTGTGTTTCTTCCTTAGCCGCAGGATTGAAGTGCTGAGGATTGCTGACTTCACCAATCCAGGGGCTGGATTGATGATGTGGCAAGGCCTTCCGGTTGATTGCATGCGACTTTCGTGGATTCCACCTTGGAGATATGTTGACATGGCATGTGTGTGTATGCAGGTCGAAGTTGGTGCCAATTGGGCCCAGACACCGGCCGGACGGCCTGGAGGTGTGGCCGGGCGGCCTGGGGACTTAGCCATTTGGCAAGTCACCTCCTGGTTTGGCTCCATTTTATCATGTTTGAGTATGTTTTGTCACCTGCATTCAAATATTCCAACACAACTCATGGAGATATGTTAATAGCAAAGGTTTGTCCATACTTTGATGTATTTCCCTTCATATTCATGGATAGTTGATGGTCGTAGATAGTGCAATAACGACCATCAACACCCCCCAAGCTTAGACCTTTGCTCGTCCTCGAGTAAAGCCAAGATGGGTTATGGATCAGGAGTTGTTGCAAATATCAGTATTCAAGAATAGAAACTGTGCATAACCGACACTCATGCTCTGATTTCAAACCATAGTGTATGCAATGATTACCCTTTCCATACCTGTGGTGCATCTTTTGACTTACCATGTCTTGGGTGGGAGAAGGAACGACTCAGTTGCAGGCTTAGCTCAAAACACTTCTTTTGGGACTCCCATCTCAGGTGTTTTTGCAGATTTTCAAAATAAAACAAGTTTCCCCAGAGGTACTCTTAATCGCTCATAAGTGTATCCTCACCTTTTTAAGGCCAAGAGCACGGCCAAGAACTTCCTATACTAAGCTTACGTGGAGCTCAGGGTGTGGAAGGACTTAGCTTACTTAGGTTGTTTATTTTGCAAAGCTAAATATTGGACCAAAGAAATGTACTACATCAGCTAACCATGTTCATCATTGGAGCTTATTTGGTGGTCGTGGATGGATGGATCTCCTTGTTTCCTTTCCTTCTCCTTCTTTTGTATGATAGGTATGAATGTGGAGCCTTTTTGTATTTTTCTCTCCTTTTGCCATGCTTGACTAGCATGCTTTTCTTTTTCATATTTTTGCCATGCTTAACTAGCATGCTTTATTTTCTTTTTGATGGCTCCACATCCTACCTCATTTTGCTTAGAAGGAGTAAGGTCAAAGGTGTTGATTTGGAGATATATGGATGCATACCTAGGGTAGGTAAATGCATATGTGGTGGTGGTATTTTGCTCCAACAATTCACAAGATAGTGATGATTACATTCAATGAGACTCAAAATTTGACAAAGCTCAAAACAACACTAAGTAGCTTTAAACAAGCTAGGTTCAGATATTTCAGTGTATTTGGCTCTGGGAGGTGTCTCAAAACCAACGAGGGAACTTTATTTTCATTTTTCAAGAAAATAACCTGAGATGTTCATCTTACTTAGAAAATGTAGAGCTGGTACTTAGTCATATCACTTCTCACATTAACTTAGACAAAGTTTATACAAAGGCATCCACAAAGTAATAGGTCAAGCTTTCACTTTATACACACAAGCTCGAAATTAAGCTAAGCATGGTTTGTGCATAGAATACTAAACAAGAACATGATAGAGCAACTATTCATCATTTCTATATATGAAAGTAATATATCAAAGTTGGGAGTTTATTTTATTTGACTCATTATTATTATTATTATTATTATTATTATTATTATTATTATTATTATTATTATTATTATTATTATTATTATTATTATTATTATTATTATTATTATTATTAGATAAAGAAACAAAATAAGGAGTTATTAATGCTTACTCTCGGTTAGACGGGTGTAGCTGCTGCTGCCGGTGAGACGGGTACTGCTGGACGGGTGCTGCTGCACAGGAGAGGATAAGGACGAGGAATGGGGGCCTTACTTTGAGGGCTGGGCACGAAGAGGCATGCTCATGTTGTACTACCATCCCCCCAAGCTTCAATGAAGCTAGGAGTTTTGGTAGTAATAGTTGTGAAAGTCCTGAGCATTGATGAAGCCGGCTTCCACCATTTCGTTCAAGTTCTGAAGCATGGTACTGTTCTCCTGGAGCTGTTGGCTCATCGCCCTGGTACGTCGGTGGATGTCGTCCACCTGCTGGTACAGTCTCTGGTTGTACCTGCCTATGTTCATCCCTTCCATGGCTGCGTTGAGGCCAGCCATGTTGTCGGTGTTGAACCGGGCTGATGCAGATGGACCTGCACACCTGTCAAGGCCATGTGATGTACCTGCCCCATAGTACTCAGGAGCATATGGTGGTTGGTGGTATGAACCACCTCCATCCATGATGCTGTTGTACCACGGCTCCAGTTGGGCATAGCGTTGGAGTCGTGACAACTCCAAGTGTGTGCTCGACGGGGTTGCCGTATGGGGTGCCCACGAGTGGTCTGCTTCTTCTTCTTCGGCTTCCTATTGTGCCCTTCGGCGCTGTTCTGCTTGTCGTCGTTGGGCCCTAGTCATGACGCCGCTGATGCTTTGGCGGGGTGCCTCCACGTCGAGCTGCATGGTTAGTTTTCTAACTCGATACATATCGAACTGCGGCGCGGGAAGCGGCAGCTCGAGATTATGCCAGAACCATGTCATGACTAAGTTCTGGCCATCCCTCTTCATAAAATGTGCCTGAATAAAGTGCTGTTCCCCAATAATGTGTGATGAGTCATTCGGAATGTATTCAATCTGGGCATTCTCTAGAAGGCCCAGGTTGGATGCAATCCGCGTGACAAAAGAAGTGATGTTTATGGGGGTGTTGGTCCTTAGCATATCCGCCCAGTGACGGACTATTTCTAGGACTGGTGCATAAGGTTTCTTCTTGCACATGGCAAACAGGCACTTAAGGTCTTCGTTGGGTGCACAACGAACTTCACTACGTGGAAAGACCACGAGTGAGACCCAGCGAGCCAGAAGTCTCATAGTAGGGTTGTGGATTTTAGTTGTGCTATGTTTCCCCTTAACATGTTCTCCGCATATTTCCGTCCAAAAAGTTTTCATGCTGTAGCCCGTGGGCTCGTCTCCTACTGAGCAGTTGGAGGCGAAACCTAGGAGGTCTGCGAACCTCCTTGGACGAACAGCGAACTCAATATTGAACAGACAGAAGGAAATGATCGTACCTGTTAAGCGTCTATCCAAGCGGAGAGTCATCAGGAATTCTTGTGTGAGAAGGATAGATCCTTCTTCCGTGATGTTTGAGAATTCCAGCCATCCCACGTTGTCGAACGCCTGCGTGAACGATTCCAACAGACCTATGGCGACGAGGAAGAAGGCGTCGAAGTACCTCGTCCGCCCAAAAGTCTTGGTGGTGAGGACCTGCAACTTCTGTGCTTCCTCATCGCTTTGGATGTTGATGTCCTACAAGGTGAGAAGACGACGCGGTGGTTGTGATGATGTTCCTTCATCATGCTCCTGCTCTTGGTGGCTTCTGGCACCACTGATAAACATCTTGTCAGATGGCGCTGGAGTCCTAGAACTCCCACTCTGCGAGTGAGAGCGCGATCCTGATGAGGACAGGAACTTGAGGTGCAGCACCTTCCCTGTGTTGCTCAGGGCCTTCTTAGCTTTCCTGAAGAATGAAGACATCCTGCAAAAAATACTAAGAGACACAAGAACACACAAAGAACAGCAACTAAAAATATTAGCGTTAGTGGTTAGTCGTCCAGAAGTTAGTCGTTCAAAAAGTTAGTCGTCCTTGCGGGGCAGAGCCTCCACAAACTGTTCAAAAAGCGAGGGTGTAGCACTTATTTTATTTGGGCAGAAATTTGACTAAGTGCTGAAATTTAAACTAAGTGCCTAACTAGTGCTAAGAGAGTGTTTAGAGGGAGAGAGGGAGAATGGTCACGCTGCTGAGTGGTGCGAGGATTGAGCGCTGCGTGCATGCGTATTTATAGGCGTGCGGGGGAGCATGCATGCATGAAAGACAGAGGCCGGGCGGCGCATGCAGAGGCGGGGCGGCCTGAGCTAGGGGGCGGGCGGCCTGCAGGGTAGGCCGGGCGGCCAGCTAGGGGCCAGGCGGCGCAGCTAGGGGCCGGGCGGCCAGCTAGGCTGTGCTCCTAGCCAGGTGAGTGTCGTGCATGGCGATGGGACACGAGCGGTGCGATGGGCCCCGGTTGGCCTCTAGTGTTTAGGTGTTTCGTGATTAGAGAGTGCACGACATCCTCGAGGGAGCAGCAGGGGGCCGGGTGGCCTGAAGGAAGGCCGGGCGGCCTGACTTGTGCGCAGGAGGGGGCCGGGCGGCCCCAGGTGGGGCCGAGCGGCCTGGATTTTTTTTGAGATAAGAGATAAGAATAATAAATGTCTTATGCAGAAGAAAAATTTGAACTAATGCAGAATTTTTAAATTCAAACATGCAGTGCTATAACGAAAAATTCTTGCGTGGAAATTAAATATGCAGTGAAGGGTAATGCCAGTTTACCTCCTGACGAGGGCAAGTCATACCTTTTGCTCGGAGTCAGCACTTGACGGAGTCTTAGCGGCCGTCTGTGCTGCAACTTTTGCTCGCCATACCTTCTTGGTTGCCACAGCTTTTTGTTTCTGAGTTTTATTCTAGGTCTTTTCTGGCTTGGCTTTTGGCGATTCGTCTTCTTTCTTTCGCCACTCTTTGGGTGTGTTCGTTGTTGTGGTGGCGACCTTCGTGACAGGAGTCTTGCCTCCTGCTTCCTTTGTCGGCGGCTTGGCCATTGAGGCACGTTTTTGTGACTCGGCTCTGCGATTGGCTTTGAGCTTTCAGGCTTCTCCATCCAATAAGATCTTTTCCATTGTTAGGATGAGAGAGTCCACTTTTGACTGACTTGGCGAAAGCTCGATCTTCTCTCTAGGCGTCTCCCGGGGTGCCTGACACTTAAGTTTAAATGTTTTTACCTGCCGGCACTGTTCTACCTTCGGCTTGAAGGCAAACGTTTCCCGTCTGCCATTGATGTTGAGGTGGACTTGTCTAGTTCCAACATCAATAGTGGCCTCAGTGGTGCTTAAGAACGATCGCCCAAGGATGAGCGGCGTTTTGCTATCAATCTCCATATCGAGCACCACAAAATCCACCGGGACGATGAAGTTCTGGATTTTGACCGAAATGTCTTCAGCGATTCTGTCGGGGTAGCGAATCGACTGATCCGCTTGCTGCAGGCACATAGCAGTAGGGGCAAGTGTAGCATGCGTGAGTTTATCAAAGACTACCTTTGGCATGACGCTCACACTTGCTCTTAGATCGCAGAGAGCTTGATCAAAATGTTGGGTCCTGATTGAGCATGAGATGGTTGGATTCCCTGGATCCTTCTTCTTATGGGGCGGCTGGTTGAGTGTAGCAGCGCTACACTCTTTTGTGAGGTGCACGACCTTTGTGGACGGGAGCGGATTTTTGTTGTTGAGGATGTCCTTCAGGTACTTAGCGTACGTGGGTACCTGCATCGCATCTAGCAATGGAATGTTGACATATAATTTCTTAATTACCTCCACAAACTTGCCGAACTGGTCATCAACAGTGGTATTTTTTTGCCTTTGAGGAAAAGGGAGCACGGCGGTGTCGTAGAACTCGTGCGGAGCCGACTTTGGTGCTTCCTTAACCGGTTGTGGTTCAGCCATTTGATCTTCCTTTTCTGGTTCGGTTGGCTTCTCCTATTCCTTCCTTGCATTCCTAGGATGTGGGGGTCTTGTGTAGACCTTCCACCCCTACTTGTTACAGCATTGATATGTTCCTTCGGGGGTGCCTCGGGCTGACCCGGGAGCTTACCCGAAGTTGGGCTAGGCAAAGCGGCAGCAAGCTGAGCTATCTGAGTTTCTAGCATTTTATTAAAACTGAGCTGGTTCTTCATGGCGCTATTAAGAGTTTCCATTTGAAGCGATAGGTTTTCTAGAATTCTATCGTTCACATGGAATTTCTTACTTATACTTTCGTTCACAGCTTTTTGATCGAAAGGATTTTTATTGAACTGCTGAGAACTGCCAGAAGACGTACCTTGACCAGAGAAAGGTAGGTGTGGTCGCGAGTTCTAACCTGGTTGAGGACGAGGCCCGTTGTTGAAGCTATTGTTGTTGATGAAGTTAACGTCCTCCGATCCATTTTTGGGGCAGTTGTTCTCCGTATGGCCGGTATTCCCGCAATGCTCGCAAGTCATTCGAGAATCCAGTGCCTAGACAGGCACAGCTTCAGGAGTATCCTCCAGCTTCTTTAGCAAGAGGTCCATCTTTGCAGCCAACATGTCGGTATTGTCAATATGGTGGACTCCGCGGGACTTATTGTTTGCCCTCTCCTGTCCCCATCCTTGGTTGCTTACTATCTTCTCTATGAGAGTGCGTGCAGCGGCAATGCTTAAGGATAAAAAGGATCCTCCAGCGGCTGCACTGAGGTGTTCTTGCGCTGTCCAGTGTAGACCGTGGAAGAAGTTCTGGATGATCAGCCACTCTTCCATACCGTGGTGGGGGCAGGTGGCGATGTACTCTTGAAGTCTTTCCCATGCCTCCGCCACCGTCTCATCAGCGAGCTATTGAAAGCTCAAGATTCGGTTCCTTAGTGAGCTTGTCTTTCCCAAGGGAAAGTACTTTGCAAGGAAAGCTGTAAACAACTAGGTAGTTGCCTGGGAAGACAACGATTGAGATTAAGATATCCAAACTCTATTCCTTAACTACTACGTAGGAGTATTCGCAGTTGAACTGAGTTAAACAAACACGAATTAGGATCTTGCGTCGAGCGAAATTCCAGACTACACCGAGGAGGCGCGGTGGTAGATAGTTGGCCAACCGAACGGCAACTGGCTAACGTCTACGGGCTTACCGAACGACGGGGTCGGATTACAAAGGCTCCCTAATGCTGTCACCAAGAGGGGCTACCAACCAGATCTGCGAGGGTAAGATGGCACGCTAAACTAGTGATCAAGTGAGAACTTGATCACTAAAGTCCGTCCTTGATCAGAGGGTTCGGACTGACTTAGCCTGAGAGCAGAGCCTAAGGAAAGCCTATAGCACCGGAAAGTCTAGCAAGATTTAGATAACTCAAGAACAACACAATCCTAAGCCTTGGTCTAGTATGCAGTAAGGTACACCACACTAGGCAAGTGTAAGGAATAAAGTAAAGTATAACTAAAAGATAGATCAATAAAGTATATTATGCTGAAGTAGCAAGAGTACAAAGATAGAAAGATACAAGAGCTTTACCAGACTCGAAGCTAACTTCGGAATCTCTGAGGCAAACACTCATACTCAACTCTAACTCCCAGGACAATCCTAGTGCTACTAACTAGACAATGGTGTGTTTCACTCAACTTCCACACTTTACAAATGAGAGCTCGGGGGTATTTATAGTCACCAAGTGAGTGGGGGGTATTTATAGGGTAGGTAAGGCGGTTATGGGACAGGTGGGAGGCCAGGCGGCCTGGTAGGGAGGCCAGGCGGCCCCACCTCGGATCCACCGCCATACTGCATCTTGTGGTCCATCTTCACTCCCCAAGTCAGTTGCATGGTGGTTAAGGCGGTTATCTTTGTGTTTTCTCCCGAACCATTGGATCTCACCTGTGTTTCTTCCTTAGCCACTGGATTGCAGTGCTGAGGATTGCTGACTTCACCAATCCAGGGGCTGGATTGATGATGTGGCAAGGTCTTGATTGATTGCATGCGACTTTCGTGGATTCCACCTTGGAGATGTGTTGACATGGCATGTGTGTGCATGCAGGTCAAATTTGGTGCCAATTGGGCCCAGACACAGGCCGGGCGGCCTGGAGGTGGGGCCGGGCGGCCTCTGGTGAGGCCAGCCGGCCTGGGGACTTAGCCATGTGGCCAGTCACCTCCTGGTTTGGCTCCATTTTACCATGTTTGAGTCTGTTTTGTCACCTGCATTCAAATATTTCAACACAACTCGTGGAGATATGTTAGTAGCAAAGGTTTGCCCATACTTTGATGCATTTCCCTTCATATTCATGGATAGTTGATGGTCGTAGATAGTGCAATAACGACCACAGTACTAATTCCCACAAGTTGGACTCAGCGTCTCGTTACCGTCGTAACTGCCCGAATTCCAAACCAAGCCGTTGACTTTGTTTCATCACCTAACATAATTTTAGGGGTCCGAACATCCGAGCCACTCCAGTACCCCGCGGTACTGCCATTGGGACACCACCCATCCCCTGGCCACTTGTGCACCAGCACAGAAGCTACTAGGCTATCTACTCCGGCTCAGGCCTGGCCAATGCCTCATAAAGACCGAGTGGTTGTACTAAAAGAGTTCGGCAAGATGAAAATCATAACGGTCCTTACGGAGAGCTCAGGCAGAACCATTCTAACTTTTCAATGCTTGACAGTGCGAGCAATCCACCTACCCGGTATTCTCCACGAATCCCGGGGTAGCTAAGTTACCCGTTCATACCCTGTCCTTATGCCTGTTTCGGCGCGTAGCTGTTTTCCGACAAAATCGGTTGCCGGGGTTCTTCCCTATTTTATTTCAAAACCACACACACATCCACTCTTCCAAACCCAACATATTCCATATCCATAATGTCAAGATTATGATAAATAATTAGATGAGCGATCCCACCTATGCGTGTTATATCTAAAATAGGCTTAGATGGCTGTATATCTGCTAGGTTACCTTAGCAAGCAAAACATGCAAGTTTTTATGTGATTAACAGTTTAAGGGTTGTGTTTGCAAAACATAGGAAATTTATGCATCAATTGGGGATTCTAGTGGGCTTGCATATCACTTTGTTGAGGCGGTTGATATAACAGTTGCTAGACGTATTGGGCGCAGACCATCGTGTAGCATACCGCGAGGGGCAGGCCGAACGGACTCTCCGGTAAAGCCTAGTGCACAAACAATGAAAACACACAAATCGAAGTATAGCGTGAGCTCAACATTGATTTTAGGTGTTGTGGTAATGGTAGAGGGTCTAGTGTTTGTTTGGATGGTTGGACTTTACCATGTGCGTTTGTTGGGGTTGAGTGTGTTGACGGCTACGCTGCCATGCAAGGTAACGGTTATTGCGGAAACGCCAGGAGAGTGGGTCGGGACGGCCAAGGTGAAAACAGAATTTGCGGGATGGTGGCCGTATGGTGATGTTGGAGGAAAAGATCTTTTGTGGAATGACGGAATGAGCGTTGGTTTTCATATGGTTTTTGGTATTGTCATCATCTGAAGTCAAGGCTCAGGAAGACCCAGAGCAGGAACCTTGTGGATTTATGTGGAGTTGGTGGATAATGGCATCAATCACCAGGCACACAAAATTGTGGGACCGGTGTGAAGCACTGATTGGGCGTAGGACGGTGTCGTGGTGGCATGACGGCGGCTTCCGGCAAGACAAAATATTATGTGGAGTGTATGAGTAGGTAGAGCTTGATTTTAGATGATTTTAGGTGAAAGAATCACCCAAATTGGAGTTAGAACGGAGAAGATATGAATTTTGTATATTTTTGAAAAGAAAAAGAAAAAGAGAAAGGAATATTCCTATAATATTCCAAAATCCGAATATTTGGACACGGGAGAGTAAAATCGTATTTTTGGGTTCTCGAGGAACAGAAAATATTTCTAAACTGTTTGCGAGCAGAGTTTCAGCCTGGTGTCAACTGTCCACGCCTATAGTGTCGAATGTGGCACCGGCTCGTAGGCGGCTCTGTAAACTCCTAAAATCATGAAATTAATATGGATGGTAAATATTGGTTTTTGATTAATTTAGAAAAAAAGAAACAATGGAATTGGAGCTCATATGAACGGGAAATTAATTCTTGGATAAATGAATAGAAGAAAAGAATGGTACAAGATTGGGCCTACTAGCTCGAATGACACATGATTAGTGATGGGCTAATCACCGGTAGCTAGTGGTTGGCGTGAGAAAAATAATGGGTGGATCCACCTGTCATTCACAGGAGAGGGGGCTGTTATAACAGGCAAAGGGGCATGAGCAGTTGCCTCGCGCCGCCGTGAGCAACGGCATGGGCTCACCGGCGTTCAGCTCTGGTGGTTGTCACCGCTAGGGATGCAAACGGATCGGATCGGAGCGGATAATGTCTTTTTCATATCCTAATCCTATTTATTTTGTCGGATTCGGAACGGAGCGGATATTATTCGGTTACGGACATGGATACGGATTTTTTTGGATATCGGAAATGGTGCGGAGTCGGATCGGTGTCAGAGCGGAAACAGATTTAAAAAACATCGGATAATACATGCTTACATGTAACTTTTTTACGATGATCAATAATTCATAAACTTAAGTATAATTGTTCACATCATAATTTGCATATCGGTAATAAAAATAATAGTGACGGTATTTTTGGCACAAACCAATCATCTTTGACCCTTATGTACTTGCCAAACTAATCGGATATTATCCTATTATAAACATTGGATAATCCGTGTTCAAATATCGGATACTCCATATCCGTCGGATTTTAGTGATACCATATCCTACTCCGCATCCGCACGTAAGTCGGATTCGGATTATCCATATCCGCATGGATATAAAAATAACTCATCCATATCCTTATAATTAGGATTCGGATCGGATCGGTTCGGATAATTATCCACACCATTTGCACCCCTAGTCAGCGCGGTGGCGGTGGTGGACGCGGAGGTGCTCGCCGCGGGCAACCATTGGTTGCGGCCCAGGTGCTCGTGGGGAGCTCGATACAGGTAGAGAGAAGGGGGGAGCATGGCTTGGGGATGGTGGAGGGATCTGGCGAGGTGCTCACAGTCAGAGCAATCAAGCTATGGTGGCATCTTGACGAAGAATGCAGAGACACTCTGCTCCCATGCATAAACACAACAAGGGAGGAGAAGGGCGATGTCGTTCGCAGCGCACAACGACCGGGTTGAACCGGGAGCTGATATTGCGGCGGTGGTGAGCTTGTTGTGGATTGAGGCATAGGGGTGGGGGCCTATTTATAGCCGATGGAGGAGGAGGCCGATGATGTGTCGCGGAGATGGAAGGTCCAAGTGTCGCAGAGATGGGGGGTCCAAGTGTCGCGGAGATGGAGGATCCAAGTGGCGCGGAGATGGAGGGTCCAAGTGGCGCGAGGATATTTTTTTGGAATTGAATTTTTGGAAAGGAATTTTGGAAAGAATTTTGGTGGAGAGTATTTGTGATATTTGGAATTTTGTTGAGCTCATATTAACACACTCAAAACAAATAAGCAACATCCAAAGTTTTCGAAAATTTGATTTTGAATTAGGGAGGGATTAGAAGAAAATTCCGGGTGCTAAATTTTGGGGCGTTACAATTCTACCCCACTTAAAATGAATCTCGTCCTCGAGATTCGGCTTAGAAGGTTTACAGGGTTTGCTTTACTTTAGCTAGCTACTTCGTGATTCTTCACACGGAATGGAAGGTAGAATTGTAATAACAATTATATGTCTAACTCGATTTTTCTTTTTCTTCATTTCTCATTTCTCCTTTGTTGGAGCCGTTCGTACAAGCCTTCCACATACAAGCTGGATCATTCACTTCATAAACTTAGAAGGCTGTTCCATTGCCTGGCTGCTTCAGGCAGGGGCTTTTCTAGAAAGCGGCAGAAATTCAGCAAGGCACTTTCTGCTCTCTAGATGGTAGCATAATTCGGGCGGTTTGTCCAAAGGGATGGATCCATCAACATATGGAATCCGGATTATCCTACGCCAGTGCTAACAAAAGGGAGGCTACCCCACTTAAATAGGGCGGTTGCCCCTACTTGAGTAGGCTAGGCATTCATCTGGAAGCGAGGAGCTGCTGTGTCTTTCAACTGCTGTTGCGGTATCAGCAGACGGAGGGCAGGCTGGAGAAGAAACTGCTATCTAGGATAGCCTTCGTCCTGTTATACTTCTTGTTGCCCAGGGGCTTCTTCTTCTGTCCTCTTGTTGGTCTTCTACCCTGCTTTGGGCTTCTTGTCCTTGGTACGGCTTTGCTAGCAGGAAGCTCCTTCTTGCTTCTGCTCGACCTAGGGGAGGGTGATCAACCGGAGAATGATTAGGAGGCATAGGACGAGAAGTATGGCAAATAATATGTAGTGAAGGGGGATGCTGACTCTGGGTTTTGGGTTCATATTCTGGGTGGGGGTGTAACGTGGATCTCACAAATGATTCCTCTTCTCGCAAAGTGGACGAGGACTTTTAGGATCTTGGAGAGGAGTACGCAATGGATAAGGATGAGTAGAATGATTGCTATGTTTATCATCTGGCGATGGAGTTGGCAGGTGGTTTGGGTGGGTTTCTGAGTCTTTCTTCCTAGGGTAGAGGACGGTGGATTTCCCAGAGGAAAAGGAGACAAAGTGGGAGGGTGACGGCGGTGATAGTGTAGTAACTTAGGAGGAACTGTCCTATCCAAGAATCATAGAACATGGGAGGAGATGTGGCTGGTTTAGCTGGTGGGAGAGTATCGGGTTTGCTTTGCGAGCTGAGTGAGGAACTGAGCTCAAGGGAGGGGGGTTTTATTGGCATGCGAGGGCAGTGGTTGGAGTGCGGTGTGCTATGCACCGAGGTGACACAAGCGGTGGAGGTGGAGCGGGAGCATGCGGCGGCTTGTGAGTGAGGGTGGAGTGGGGGGCTGGGCATTCCATGGACGGCAGAGTGGGGATAAGTGGCGGTCGGTGGGGGATGGTGGTGTAGGGGGCATCTTTGGCCAGCAGCGGGCACGTGGGTGCGCTGACAAAGGCGGCAGGTGGTGGCAGGCTGTGTGCACGCGGCGACAGGGGTGAGTGGATGGTGGGGGCCGGGGCCTCAGATGCAGCGGGTGCGGTGGAAAAGGAAAGATGTGAGCGGCGGGGGACTATGGTGGATACTGTTTATAGGGGCTATGGTACGGGATGTTTCGTCTGATCTTATCCATTTTCCCAATGCGCTGTTTCCTTTAGCTGTGCTTTCCTTAGGCAGAGCTTTGTTAGCTGCTGAGTGTCCTTTATTTTGACTAGGGCTTGTTCTGGTCACTCCTTTTAACGGGCACATACTCTTCAAACTGATGGGTTTTAAGGTGAGAAGAAATAGCAGAGGTGAGAGCTAGTTCTAATGGCGATCTTATTAGCACTTCAAAGAAGGCAACGCTTGTTTCTGCTGACATAGCAAGAGACAAGCCACAACAACAAAACACAAGATCGAAAACAAAGACACTAATGTGACTACTTCCGCATAACTGACTTCAACTTTTGACTACTGGAGGCTACGTTTGGTGATGGTTCTTGGATACTGGATCCCTTTCCTAGAAGCGAGAGTGTTAGGAGGGTGCCCAAGCTTTCTCTATCTTCTTCTTGGTGGATGGTTGCTGGGGCTTTTCCCTGATTATGTTGTTGCTCAAGCAGAGAATACTGGAAACTAGCTTGGTGACTTGGTTCTTATTGCCTAGTAGGGTTTGATATTCCTCCGTACTGCATTCCCAATGGGTAACGGAGGTCAAACAAACTCTGTGTTGTTGTGCTGCTTGGATCTAGGTTAGTTTCTTGCTTTTGGCGCAGCGACCTAGCTCTGTACTGGGACAGAAGGTCTTCTGTTATCCGGTTGCGAGCTTCCAACCTATCGTACATGAGGCTCAGTTTGTCGTACTCATCATCCAAGGCTTGTAGATGAAGAGGAAGGTAGGCAACGACGGGATCCTCAGTTTCCTTCGTTAGCTTTAGGGCTTCTACTTTTTTTTGCCCAGCTTGTGGTCAGCTTGTTGAAGGGTGGGAAGAATCTCATAGGGGTGTCCTGTATTGCCCTATGATAGGTAGAGCACAACTTTATAATTGCATCAAGAGCTATAATGTGACATGTATCCACAAACCGATGACTGGTAGATGTGGAATGCCATCCTACGAGGGCACGGTTGTCCTTGATGTACAGCGAGATCATCCATTTCTATTCTCCACTCTCAATGATTTCTCTACCTAGGTACTCAGGGTATCCGGAAATCCAAAGGTACCTTATGGTAACCCTTAGGAGCTCTGGAAAACCTTTTACATACTCACATAGGCTGATACGTCCGGCAGTTGCCATCTGAACGAGACTCACAGGACTCGACCCAGACTGAGACTACCACTCAACACACAAACAAGCAAGACAACGTCTACAACACACGCGATCTATATGGGTAACTCTTACAAGGGGGCTAACCAAAGTGAAGTGAAAACTTCACTACCCAATGGTAAGAGGGACACTGGACACATCTGTTGACGGTCGATAAAACCCTTTTTCGACTAGCAACATTTCATGTTTAGAGCATAATTTATCAAGGTTTCATGTATTACTAACCGGTTCCACGAGTTGTGCATAAAAGTTGGATGCAGGAGCATGTCACGTACAAAATATCGAAGAAATGCACAAAACATAGACAAATGGGCAAGGGAAAGGCAAAGGCCCAAAAGTGCATGGCCGCCCGGCCATCTTCCATGGCCGCCCGGCCATACACCATGGCCGCTCGGCCATCAGCAAGCCCAGGGAGCCTTTTAGCCCAAGTGCATGGCCGCCCGGCCATGTCACATGGTCGCCCGGCCACGTCACCAATCCAATCTTTGACCTGCATGCAAAGAAACACAAATGAACACAAATCCAACCGTGCAACCAAGAATCCAATGTATCCAAGGGATGAAAGGCCATGATGCAACGGATTGATGAAGTCAGCGATCCAGGGAGTGGACGACCAATAGGAGTGGCCGCCCGGCCACCCCCCGGCTCATTTTCCACGTGCATCAACTCCACTAACCGTCAACCGACTCTAGGAGTGCATATCAACAGTTGGATCTTCAAGTCGGTTGATCGGGTGGCCACCCAGCCACCTACACGGCCGCCCGGCCACCGACCTACCTCAACTACCGACCTAGCACCTCTACAAATACCCCCTAAGTTCCTATGCTATAAATACCCCCTGGGAGGTCATTTGCAAGGTGTGGTGGATCAAAAGAAGAATAGTGTGGTTGTGTAGTTGAGTGTAGAGTATAGTAGTAAGGCCGCCCTTGGCATTGTAGAGAGAGCCAAGTGTGTCAAGAGTGAGTAGTGAGTTGTAGAGTGAAAGAGTTGGATTTCTCTCTGCTATTCTATTCCCGAGCTCTTATTCTCAGAGGAAATATTACTCTATTTCCAGGATATAGTAAAGTTCCTTGCTCCTCTGCTTTATTTATTTCGTACTTACTTTACTTACATACTTAGTCCCCGCTTAATAGTTTACGGGTGCCAAGTGTGCTCTGTGTAGTTTAACTTTACAGTTGTGCTTGAGCTCTGGCTTCGAACCAGTGTAGTAGCAAACTCGGTTGTGTAGACGTGGTGTCTAGACTAGAGTTTGCCTTGGAAGGTGTCTTGTCCCACACAGTTTTGGTTGGTAGTCCCACCTGGTGACAGCAGGTGTGTGTCCTGTGTAGTCCAACCCCGTCGTTCGGATAAGTTATCATCGACGCATAGCTGAGTCCTGTAGCGCCTGCCTTTCTCGTCTGTGTTGTCAGCACTCTGGTGCCTGTAAGTGGTTCTATAGCCTCAGTGTCCAAGTAAACCTGTTAAGCAGAGTACTAGTTTGTTTAGTAAGGTTAAGTTGTTATATCTAAAGCAGTGATCCTGCTCTGCTCTGTTAATTATCTCTACAATTGCTGGTTTTACTGTTCGGTCCTATCCTTTTTACGTTGAGTTACTCCTCATTCCTCGTGGATTTCGGTACCCTGGAATATTGTTGTGTGAAAGGCTACAACGTGTTTTCGTGCGCTTGCGGATTTATTTCAATATGCTAAGAAACGCCAACAACAGCTAGCTTCGGACCATGTGACTTCATTCCATGCCAGGCTTGGAGATCTCATTCTAACTCATTTGAGCTGATGTCGATGATGTCCTTTGGTGGTGCCTGAGTTGCGATGACTGGGTCATCTTCCTCGTGGATTTTGATACCCTGGAATACTCTTGGGTGAAAGGCTACAACGTGTTTCCGTGCGCTTGCGGATTTATTTCAGTTGGCAAAGAAACGCCAACAAGCTTTTCTGGCGCCGTTGCCGGGGAACGGTAGCTAATTTGACTAGAACTTAGGATCGTCCATACTCACACCATACACAACCACCACATATATCCCCACCAAATACCACATATCATCCACCACATGGATTCCAAGCCTATCTATCAACTCGCCGCTCCAAAGGGCGATTATTTGGAGCCTCCACTATCATCCATACCCATCACCATAGGTGGCTATCAGCTACGTCCCGGCTTGATAGCCATGGTTCGGGATCAATCATTCGGAGGACTCAAATCTGAATGCCCCTACTCACACCTCCGGGAGTTCGAGCAGTTATGCAGCTGCTTAGTCATCTCAGGAATGTCCAGTGAAACACTACGATGGCTGCTTTTTCCGTTTTCACTAACGGGGGAGGCAAAGATCTGGTACAATTAGACAATTGGTAAAGTAGGAGGGAGATGGGAGGAGCTGAAATTAAGCTTTTGTCTGCGCTTCTTTCCACCAAACAAGGTTGTCGATCTCTGTTGCGAAGTCCTTTCGTTCCGACAAAGAGAGAGAGAATCCTTGGGGGCAGCTTGGACACGCTTCAACCGTCTGGTCTCTTTAGGACCTGATTTGGCTATTCTAGAAACAATGTTGATGCAGCACTTCGTCCGAGGTCTCTCACCTGGTGCTAATCTCTGTCTTGACTTAGCAGCCTTAGGAGGATCGTTCTCGCACTTAAAAGCCTGCGAAGGTAGAAAAATTCTCGATAAAATTCTCGAGAAAGCTTCTGACCTCAGCACATTAGAGGAACAACCTCCACAGAAGCCTCCTGAGCAAACTGTTAATGAAGAGCGACAAAGTACACCTCATCCCTCTCCACCATCAACTCCCCGAATCGAAGAGATCCCAGAACCATCGTCTCGGCAAACTGAGAGGGTCAGTTCAGCCTTGACGATTCCTCCGTCGGCACCTCCGTTCTCTTTCGAGGATGAAATCTTCATGGAGTTTGGCAACGCCTCTCGATTGCCTAAACAAGACCGACGCTTCACCAGGACCTCCAAACCAGCATACACACCACCCTACCACAAAGAATATATGAAGGAGGACCTGCTCTGGCTTTCAGCAGCTATCAATCGGGAATGGCTAGAGGAGAGACGTCTAGACACAAGAACAATCAAATTTTATCCAGACCCTAGTGTCATCCCTGGCCAAGTATCAAGGCTTCAACCGCAAGACATCACATACGACCCAAGAATAGGAGTAAATATAATTCCCAAGTATGTGATGGACAGACATTACCCCACACAACCGCTATCAAGATCAGCCATACATCTACAACGGGCAGACAACAGATATTTGAAGTGCAACGGTGTGCTTCGGGTAATTCAAACAACCTTGCGGGATACTCAGGTGTTCTTAGACTTCCACGTCTTTGACATCCCCGAAGGATCCACGCCATTGATCGTGGTTGGGATCCCAATTGCCGCCCTCACCAACTCAGATATATACAGAGGGAGACTGCAGCTTTAGCTTAGCAATGAGCAAATTGACGTCAACATTGATAGGTCACTTAATGCCAAGACAGAAGCAAAGCCAGAGATTGACCCTTTAGAAGAAGTGATGAGCCTTTCACTTGAGGAAATGGGTCAACCGAGCCTAGAGGAAGAGGCTCTTAGTGACTTCAGTGCGTTAGATGAGCCCCTTGAGTTCGAAGAACTTGGTGAATCATTGAGCCCGAAGCTCCAAAAATAGAGTTGAAGCAACTACCGCCTGGCCTGAAGTACGCCTTCCTCCATGGAAAAGAGGACACACCGGTAATCATCAGCGACAAGCTGAAAGAGAGTGAGAGCCAGTGATTGATTTCAGTTCTGGAGAAGTATAGAACTGTGCTTGGGTACTCGCTCCAAGACCTAAAAGGAATCAGTCCCAACCTGTGCACCCATCGCATCCCTATGGAGGTTGATCACAAACCCACTAGGGAGCCTCAAAGGCGACTCAACATTGCGATGAGGGAGGTAGTTAAAAAGGAAGTGTTCAAATTGCTACACGCGGGTATCATCTACCCCGTACAAGATAGTGAATGGGTCAGCCCCGTACAAGTTGTACCTAAGAAGGGAGGGATGACAGCTGTCAAGAATCAGAATAATGAATTAATCCCACAGAGATCTGTCACCGGTTGGAGGATGTGCATTGATTATAGAAAACTCAACTCCGCCACCAGGAAGGACCATTTTCCTCTTCCCTTCATTGACGAAATGCTAGAGAGGCTGGCAAATCACTCCTTCTTCTTCTACCTTGATGGCTACTCTGGCTACCACCAGATTCTGATTCACCCGGAGGACCAGAGTAAGACCACTTTCACATGCCCTTACGGAACTTTTGCCTATCGGCGAATGTCCTTTGGGCTGTGCAATGCTCCAGCATCATTCCAGCGGTGCATGATGGCAATCTTCTCTGATTTCATTGAAAATATCATGGAGGTCTTCATGGACGATTTCTCAGTATATGGCAAGAGCTTTGTTGAATGTCTAGAGAACCTTGAAAAAGTCCTCCAGAGATGCAAATAAGTTGACCTTGTCCTCAACTGGGAGAAATGTCATTTCTTGGTCAGAGAAGGCATTGTGCTAGGCCACAAAATCTCAGAAAGAGGCATAGAGGTAGACCGTGCAAAGGTAGAGGTCATTGAACAACTACCTCCACCTACAAACATTAAGGCTATCCGAAGCTTCTTAGGTCATGCTGGGTTCTATAGGAGATTTATCAAAAACTTCTCCCACATAGCCCGGCCTCTGACCAACCTGCTAGCCAAGGATACCCCTTTGTCTTTGACGAGGGCTGTCTCGAAGCTTTTCACAAGCTCAAGAGAGCACTGGTCACAGCACCCATCATTCAACCACTCGATTGGACCAAACCATTCGAGATTATGTGTGATGTAAGCGACTTCGCTGTTGGAGCAGTACTGGGCCAAACCAATGACAAAAAGCATCATGCCATATCTTATGCAAGCAAAACGTTAACTGGCCCGCAATTGAACTACTCCACCACCGAGAAAGAATTGCTAGCAGTGGTCTTTGCAATTGACAAGTTCAGATCATACTTGGTAGGATCAAAAGTCATCATCTACACAGATCATGCAGCTCTCAAATACCTCCTTACCAAGAAAGATGCAAAGCCGCGCTTAATCCGGTGAGTACTATTACTCCAAGAGTTTGACATAGAAATCAGAGATAAAAAGGGAGTAGAAAACTTAGTTGCAGATCACCTCTCACGGATGAAATTTAAGGAAACATCGCCTTTGCTGATCGATGACTATATGAGAGATGATCAGCTTTTGAAGGTGACAACAGCCCAACCATGGTATGCAAATCTAGTGAATTACATAGTTGGTGGCTACGTCCTTGAAGGAGCAGACAAGAGGAAATTGGCCCAAGCCGCCGATTCTATCTCTGGGATGACCCCTACCTATACAAACTCTGTACAGACGGACTCCTACGTCGCTGCATTCTAGCTTGTGAAGCACCACAAGTCCTTGATAGATGTCATGCATCCTCTTATGGAGGTCACTATGGGGCTTATCGGACTCACGCGAAAATCTGGCAGAGTGGGTTTTACTGGCCCACTATGTATGAGGACGCAAAAGAGTTCGTACGACGGTGTCCAAGGTGCCAGCACCAAGGAAATATAAATCCAAGAGATGCTATGCCACTCACGAGCAATCTTCAACTCGACATATTTGATGTGTGGGGCATAGATTTCATGGGACCTTTTCCCAAAAATGGAGACAAGGAGTACATTCTCGTCGCAGTGGATTATGTGTCAAAATGGGTAGAAGCAATACCATGTCCCGCAGCGGACTCAAGACACTCCATCAAGATGTTCTAGGAGACCATCTTTCCTCGCTTTGGAGTACCATGGGTCATCATCAGTGATGGAGGCGCACACTTCATTGACAAGCGCTTCAAGAAGTGTCTCGCTGACCTCGGTGTGGACCACCGTGTCGCCACCCCTTATCATCCGCAGACAAGTGGCCAAGCTGAGACGTCAAATAAACAAATCAAGAACATATTGCAAAAGACGGTCAAAGCTATGGGAAAAGAATGGGTATCCAAGCTACCGATGCTCTATGGGCATATCGCACAGCATATAAGAATCCCATTGGCATGACACCATATCAGATGGTGTACGGCAAGACTTGTCATCTTCCGGTGGAACTAGAATTCAAATCTCACTGGGCGGTGAAGAGGTGGAACATGGATCTCCAATCGGCAGGTGTAAGACGACAGATACAACTGGCCGAGCTGGAGGAATGGAGGGAGAAGGCATACCACAGTGCCAAGCTATACAAGGAGCGCACTAAAAGATGGCACGATAAGCGGATTAAGATCAAAACATTCAAACCGGGAGATGAGGTACTACTCTTTAACTCTCGTATTCGACTTTTTGGTCATGGGAAGCTTAGAAGTAACTGGGAAGGACCTTTTATGGTTCTTGATGCTGCCGATCATGGTGCCATCACCCTCCAGGACAATGACAGAAGGGTTTTCAAGGCGAATGGGCAACGCGTTAAAATCTTTCTTGAGCCCGAAATGCCTACGCTCGAAGAAGTGGACGTCTTCGAGCTACACGAGGTAGTTTGATCACACGTTCATGGTCGAGCTCAGACCTTAAAAGAAGCCATGTACACTATCTATTTTCTCCCTTAAAGCTCTATCTAATCTCACCTTTTGCTAAAAATCTCAACTCAACCACTGTTCTTCACGTTTATTTGGGTCTACAGCTCACCTATGAGGGCAATCCTAGCTTGTGGCACATCCAGCCCAAGTAGCCTTGGCTGCCCGGCCATGGGCCTAGCCGCCCGGCCATAGGTGTGGCTACCCGGCCTTAGGGTATGGTCGCCCGGCCACCCCTCGTGGCCGCCCGGCCACCGAAACTCAAATTTCGAGTTTTGGAGCGCTTTTCCCTTCTTTTGTGGTTTTGTTGAGTGGATGAGATTCGAGTGGTTCGACTGATTTAAGGAAAATGTCGTCTTCTTCCTTTCTCATCTACACTCATCTCACTCCCACATCATCCATGGCACCCCCTTCTCACACTAGCTAGGGCAAGGCCACCATTTCCATCACCTCAGGCACCACTGCAACCTACTCACCAACCTCTGAAGGATCACCATGACCACTAAGCTGTAAGAAGATCGCCGATGACACACCCTGGCCAACAGGGCCTGGACCTCATGGCCGACCGGCCATGAAGGGTGGCCGCCCGGCCATTGAGGGTGGTTGCCCGGCCAGGGCAGACAGCCCCTGTGGCCGTCCGGCCACTCATGAGGGTCGCCCAGCATCCTCTCGATGATCCCTAAGTGTATATAGGTCCCCACATGGTCTGTCTCCATCAAGGATGATCGCCAAGAAGGTGGCGTGCCCATCTCCTCGTCCCACCTTGGGGGTGATCGCGCCGGTGAAGTGTGTGAAGAGCCTTTTTCAGGAGGAGGCTTCCGGCCCGACGAAGGATCCAGTGATCCCTAGTGCATCCATCCATACCATCCGTGGGGTTAAAACTCCCACCGGTTATGGTAAGGTGCTTGTACCTAGGATCCCTAAGCCAGATGCCTCCATAGATGAGTCCATCAACTCAACTCCACCACGAAGGACGGTGAAGAGGGTGGTTGTCCCTCCTCCAATTAGGGGACCACCGGGACAATATGAAGATTCATCCGATGAAGAAGACATGGTGGCCTCCCTTAGGAAGGAGAATGCAACGCTCAAGGAAAAATTGCATAATTTAGAGGAGCGCTGCGCTGAAGGCGAATTATGGCGGATGGACATAGATGATAAGATAGATGTTCTTATTAAGGGAATGTCCGCCAAACTCCGCCATCTTGCAGAAGCAATGGGGCGTCCTGATCTTTGTGATCCACCCACACCATAGATGCCCATGTTTCTAGTTATCTTAGGCGCTTTAGTTCTTTTTCAATTCTAGGGTTGAAGTTTGTTTTGCTTTGTTTAATTTCCCTTTGTTATAAGCGCCTCCAATTTTATCAATGCAATAAAGGTAGGATAGTTTCCCCTTTCAATAATGAGTTTGGGAAGAATGGGCAGAACCATTCGACCTCCTGTCACTAACCCTGCAAGAACCACGATCAAAACACGATTTACAGGGTACAAACACGCTACTCAGAAAGTTTCAGGGGAATTGAGCGAAAACTAGTGGCCGCCCGGCCATACATAGTGGCACCCCAGGCATCATTTTTCATAAAAATACACCGTGCGGACTTGTCACGTCTCCCCAAGGCTCCCTCAACAGAACAAACCAGCGCACGGGTCAAAAACACAACAATGTGTGGCCGCCCGGCCACCCCCCATGGCCGCCCGGCCATGGTGATGGGCCGGACTGGCCCATCTTTACCTCAAACCCATACATGGAGGTCAGGTATACGTGTTTATGTTCATATACCTCCAGTTCTTTGCGTTTCACACATGAACTTGATCAAATCATGCTCTACATGTCCATGACGTCACATTTAACTTGTGCTTGCACCATCTTTTTCCTATGCTAGATTAATCTTGCCTTTGGATACTCTCATGAATAGGGAACCACTTAAGTTTAAGTTGTTGATTCATGTGAGATAAGATAATAGGGGAAACCAATGGAACCTTCCCACACGAGTAAGAGTTTTATTTGCAAAATAAAATGAAGGTCCCATCTCGGATGATGTCAAGTACCTATCTTTTGTCCTACCAGTGCCATATACAAAAAAGAAACTTGTACATTCGTGCTTCCTTGATTATTTTGAGTCTTATCAAGTTTTGTGCCATTAAAAGAGTTCATTTCAATTGAGAATTTTGGCCTTCACATACACGTTCCATGAAATAAAGCCTCTCAAAAAGGTGTGCATGAAATACCAACGATCCCATTCAAGTCTTGTTTGAAAGAAAGAGAGGCATGGAGATTAAAAAAAAAGAGTATGAAAAGATGAAAAGAAAAGAAAGAAGAACTCCATGCCCTCTACTCAAACATGGGAATCAAGCAAAACACCTACAAGAGACAAGTCCCCACACTACACTTGCACATGGCCAAATCTCAGTTGATTATGAATCTTTTTCTTGACACTTGATTTGATTTGACGATATAAACATGACGGGAAAGCCTCATTCTCTCGACTACCTCAGCTCCACAAAGGCCTTGGTAGTATAGGATGTGAGGAAAACAAGATTCTGACAAGAACACTTTGTCCTGTGAGTGACCGAGAACTGGTCTTGAGATCAAAAGAGTTGGTAAGCCTTGCTTTTTGAAAATTCTGAAAACCTCTTTACTCAAGTGTAGGGGAACCTGAAGTTGACTCTGATATATTCTTGTTCCATGTTTCAACACCCCAAAACTAAAAGTGTAGACACCATTGAAATCCTGGGCAGGATGAAATAGTTGGGAATAATATGGTGCCTACTATGGTGAATGTTGATGTTAGTGCCCTATCCACTTGCGCTTAACTCTTCTCTTTGCTCGAGGACGAGCAAAGGTTTAAGTGTGGGGAGGGTGTTGGCGGTGGATAAAACCCATTTCGACCACCAACATTTCATGTTTTAGAGCATAATTTATCAAGGTTTCATGTATTACGAACCGGTTCCACGAGTTGTGCACAAAAGTTGGATGCAGGAGCATGTCACGTACAAAATATCAAAGAAATGCACAAAACAGAGACAAATGGGCAAGGGAAAGGCAAAGGCCCAAAAGTGCATGGTCGGCCGGCCATCTTCCATGGCCGCCCAGCAATACACCATGGCCGCCCGGCCATCAGCAAGCCCAAGGAGCCTTTCAGCCCAAGTGCATGGCTGCCCGGCCATGTCACATGGTCGCCCGGCCACGTCACCAATCCAATCTTCGACCTGCATGCAAAGAAACACAAATGAACACAAATCCAACCGTGCAACCAAGAATCCAATGTATCCATGGGTTGAAAGGCCATGATGCAACGGATTGATGACGTCAGCGATCCAGGGAGTGGCCGCCCGGCCACCCCCCCTGGCTCATTTTCCACGTGCATCAACTCCACTAACCGTCAACCGACTCCAGGAGTGCATATCAACCGTTGGATCTTCAAGTCGGTTGATCGGGTTGCAGCCGCCCTGGCCATGTACAGTGGCCGCCTGGCAACCAACCTACCTCAACTACCGACCTAGCACCTCTACAAATACCCTCCTCGGTTCCTATGCTATAAATACCCCCTAGGAGGTCATTTGCAAGGTGTGGTGGATCAAAAGAAGAATAGTGTGGTTGTGTAGTTGAGTGTAGAGTATAGTAGTAAGGCCGCCCTTGGCATTGTAGAGAGAGCCAAGTGTATCAAGAGTGAGTAGTGAGTTGTAGAGTGAAGGAGTCGGATTTCTCTCTGGTATTCTATTCCCGAGCTCTTATTCTCAGAGGAAATATTACTCTATTTCCAGGATACAGTAAAGTTCCTTGCTCCTCTGCTTTATTTATTTCGTACTTACTTTACTTACATACTTAGTCCCCGCTTAATAGTTTACGTGTGCCAAGTGTGCTCTGTGTAGTTTAACTATACAGTTGTGCTTGCTCTCTGGCTTCGAACCAGTGTAGTAGCAAACTCGGTTGTGTAGACGTGGTGTCTAGACTAGAGTTTGCCTTGGAAGGTGTCTTGTCCCACACAGTTTTGGTTGGTAGTCCCACCTGGTGACAGCAGGTGTGTGTCCTGTGTAGTCCAACCCCGTCGTTCGGATAAGTTATCATCGACGCATAGCTGAGTCCTGTAGCGCCTGCCTTTCTCGTCTGTGTTGTCAGCACTCTGGTGCCTGTAAGTGGTTCTATAGCCTCAGTGTCCAAGTAAACCTGTTAAGTAGAGTACTAGTTTGTTTAGTAAGGTTAAGTTGTTATATCTAAAGCAGTGATCCTGCTCTGCTCTGTTAATTATCTCTACAATTGCTGGTTTTACTGTTCGGTCCTATCCATTTTACGTTGAGTTACTCCTCGTTCCTCGTGGATTTCGGTACCCTGGAATATTGTTGTGTGAAAGGCTACAACGTGTTTTCGTGCGCTTGCGGATTTATTTCAGTATGCTAAGAAACGCCAACAACAGCTAGCTTCGGACCATGTGACTTCATTCCATGCCAGGCTTGGAGATCTCATTCTAACTCATTTGAGCTGATGTCGATGATGTCCTTTGGTGGTGCCTGAGTTGCGATGACTGGGTCATCTTCCTCGGTCAGTCCCCAAGGCGAGGCAATGCCCGAGGGTTCTATCCTTGCTAATGTTGACAAGGTGGGTGGTGGAGCTTTCAGTTTGCTTAGAGAGATAGGACTTTAAGGTGGGGCTCTGGGTAGCTCTTCTTCCAGGCACCGGAGATCTGGTATGAAGATACTTCCCAGGGTGGGGTGTTCTGTTAGCTCTGATGGTGAATTTGGGTGGGACTCTGGCAGGTTTGGCTGGCTCTCAGGCTCGGGGAAGGTAACTAGTATGCCTTCTAGTACTGGGACTTCCACTGAGAGGTCTGGGCACTTTCTCTTTTTAAGGGGCATGGGGCGACCGTCAAGGATGGACTTTTCTTCTGCCATTGCTGCTTTGCAATGGAGCAGTCCCAGGTCCTTTGAGCCCTATGACATCCCCTTTAAATAGCTTGGTTGGCGCGTCCTTTAGTGCTTGGCGCCATTGATAGGTCTCTTGTCGACTGTGTCATACTGAGCAGCCACTTATGGCGAAGGGGGCAGGATAACTATGGATACTATTTCCTTGTGTTATGTTGCACGCCTTCTGGCTATTCATCGAGTCATGTGCTTGACTAGGGTGGTCCATATATTGAGATTGAGCCATGTGTCTTTGTGATGGTGATGTGTCTTACGGCAGGCACTGGTTACATTAACTTTGATCCATCATGTTCGTCCATGTATCTTGGCTTTATTGATGTGTCGTTCAAGCTACCAGCTTCCCTCTGTTCGAAGCTTGACTCCCTGGTGACGGCCATTGGGGTAAGAAAAGGCCAAATTTTTTTGAAAATAGAGTAAGATGAGGTGCGGAAGTATTTTTCAAACTGATTTTGGACTCAAAAGATTTGTTTTCCAACCTTAGGGTTACGTCCTACGGCCAACTATGGCTCTTATGCCACCTGAAGCGTCCCAGTTTCCATAATGGGACTAAAATGTGCTTTATTACCATCCCAGGGTTTGGTAATCACATTCTTACATCAGAGTGATACAGATCTGCCCTAACGGGTCAAACCACAAAGGGACGCAGCCCTGAAAATCTAAGCAGCGGAATATAAAATGTAGGCCCATCTTCCTCACGCCTCAATCAGGAAGCAGGTCCTAACCCTTACTCGTTCTCAGACCGATGTATGTCCATTGCACTGAGAAAATAACAACAAAGCAAGGGTGAGTACATAAGTACTCAACAGCCGACCTTTCTCCAAAGAAATTTTCTGTAGGCTAACACTATATGTAAGGATATATCTAGAACTTAAGATAGTTTTGCAGAAAAGTATTTATTTGCAGGGTTTGAGATAGTCGTCAAGTTTTAATCTTTCTGGAAACTGAGTTTTTCCCAAAAAGGGTTGCCACTGGAACTTTCCGCTCCAAAGTGCCCCATGCTTTCCAGCCAACACATTTTCCATACATCCAGCACCCACTGCTGAACCAAAAATCATTTTCATCCAATCCCAAGCCAATTCCATTTTATTTTATGAAAACTGCTAACTGAAGAACCAAGCCGTAACTCATCCATACCAGTGGACATAGACTATTCGAATAGGTTTTACTCTGATCAGAGGTTGTACTAATTCCCACAAGTTGGACTCAGCGGCTCGTTACCGTCATAACTGCCCGAATTCCAAACCAAACCGTTGCCTTTGTTTCATCATCTAGCAGAACTTTAGGGGTTTGAGCATCTGAGCCACTCTAGTACCTCGCGGTACTCCCGTTGGCACACCACCCATCCCCTAGCCCCTTGTGTGCCAGCACAGAAGCTACTAGGCTATCCACTCCAGTTCGGGCTTGGCCAATGCCTCATACAGAGCGAGTGGTTGTACTAAAAGAGTTAGGCAAGATGAAAATCATGACGGTCCTTACGGAGAGCTCAGGTAGAACCATTCCAACTTTTCAATGCTCGATAGTGCGAGCAATCCACCTACCTGGTATTCTCCATGAATCCCAGGACAAGGGGTAACCGCAGGTAGCTAAGTTACCCATTAATACCCTGCCCTTATGACTGTTTCAGCGCATAGCCGTATTCCGACAAGGTCGATTGCCAGGGTTCTTCCCCATTTTATTTCAAAACCACACACACATCCACTCTCCCATACCCAACATATTCCACATCCATAATGTCAAAATTATGATAGATAATTAGATGAGCAATCCCACCTATGTGCGCTATATCTAAAATAGGCCTAGATGGCTGTATATCTGCTAGGTTACCTTAGCAAGCAAAACATGCAAGTTTTTATGTGATTAACAAGCCAAGAGTTGTGTTTGCAAAACATAGGAAATTTATGCATCAAGTGGGGATTCCAGTGGGCTTGCCTGTCACTTTGTTGAGGCGGTTGATATAACAGTTGCTGGACATATTGTGCGCAGACCATCGTGTAGCATACCGCGAGGGGCAGGCCGAACGGACTCTCCGGTAAAGCCTAGTGCACAAACAATGAAAACACACAAATCGAAGTATAGCGTGAGCTCAACATTGATTTTAGGTGTGGCGGTAATGGTAGGGGGTCTAGTGTTTGTTTGGATGGCTGGAGTTTACCATGGGAGTTGGTTGGGGTTGAGTGTGTTGACGGCCACGCTGGCATGCAAGGTAATGGTTATTGCGGAAATGCCAGGAGAGTGGGCCGGGACGGCCAAGGTGAAAACGGAATTTGCGGGTTGGTGGCCGCATGGTGATGTCAGAGGAAAAGATCTTTTTTGGAATGACGGAATGAGCGTTGGTTTTCAGATGATTTTCGGTATCGTCATCATCTGAACTGAAGACTCAGGAAGACCCAGAGTAGGAACCTTGTGGATTTATGTGGAGTAAGTGGATAATGGCATCAATCACCAGGCACACAAAATTGTGGGACCGGTGTGAAGCACTGATTGTTCGTAGGACGGCGTCATGGTGGCATGACGGCGGCTTTCGGCCAAGACAGAAGATTATCTGGAGTGCATGAGTAGGTAGAGCTTGATTTTAGATGATTTTAGGTGAAAGAATCACCCAAATTGGAGTTGGAACGGAGAAGATATGAATTTTGTATATTCGGGAAAAGAAAAGGAAAAAGAGAAAGGAATATTTCTGGAATATTTCAAAATACGAATATTTTGAAACGGGAGAGTAAAATCGTATTTTTGGATTCTGGAGGAACCGAAAAATATTTCTAGACTGCTTGCGAGCGGAGTTTTAGGCTGGTGTCAACCGTCCACGCCTACGGTGTCGAATGTGGCACCGGCTCGTAGGCGGCTCTGGAAACTCCTAAAATCATGAAATTAATAATGGATTGTAGATATTGGTTTTTGATGAATTTAGAAAGAAGAAACAACGAAATTGGAGCTCATATGGATGGAAAATTAATTCTTGGATAAATGAATAGAAGAAAAGAATGGTATACAAAATTGGGCCTACTAGCTCGAATGATATGTGATTAGTGATGGGCTAATCATCGGTGGCTAATGGTTGGCGTGGGAAAAAATAATAGGTGGATCCACCTGTCATTCACAGGAGAGGGGGGCTGTTATAACAGGCAAAGGGGCATGAGCAGTTGCCTCGCGCCGCCGTGACCAACGGGCAAGGGCTCACCGGCGTTCAGCTCTAGTGGTTGTCAGCGCGGTGGAGGTGGTGGACGTGGAGGTGCTCGCCACGGGCAGCCATTTGTGGCAGTCTAGGAGCTCGTGAGGAGCTCGATACAGGCAAAGAGAAGGGGGGGCGCGGCTTGGGGATGGTGGAGGGATGTGGCGAGGTGCTCATAGTCGGAGCAATCGAGCTATGGTGGCATCTTGACGAAGAACGCAGAGGCACTCTGTTCCCGTGCATGAACACAGCAAGGGAGGAGAAGGGGGATGGCGTTCGCGGCGCACAACGCTCGGGTTGAACCGGGGGCTGATATTGTGGCGGTGGCGAGCTTGGTGTGGATGGAGGCATGGGGTGGGGGGCTATTTATAGCCGATTGAGGAGAATGCCGATGATGTGTTCTGGAGATGGGAGGTCCACATGGCGCGGAGATAGGGGTCCAAGTGTCGCGGAGATGGGAGGTCCCCATGGCGCGGAGATGGGAGGTCCAAGTGTCGCGGAGATGGAGGGTCTAAGTGGCGCGAAGATGGAGGGTCCAAGTGGCGCGGAGATATTTTTTTTGAATTGATTTTTTGGAAAGGAATTTTGGAAAGAATTTTGGTGGAGAGTATTTGCGATATTTGGAATTTTGTTGAGCTCATATTAACACACTCAAAACAAATAAGCAACATTCAAAGTTTTCGAAAATTTGATTTTGAATTAGGGAGGGATTAGAAGAAAATTCTGGGTGCTAAATTTTGAGGCGTTACACCTTGGAGGGGCGCGGGGTGTGCAGTAGGAGGCCGACGTGGGCTTGGATTTTGTAGATGACCCACTCACGCGGCACAAGGGGTGGAGCCGCCGGCCGTGTTGGCCCGCTCGGGAGCAGTGGCCGGTCCAGACAAGCTGGGCCGGCCAGGTGGCCCATGGCCGCGGCCACCCGTCCACCGACGGTTATAAGGGGGTGACGGGCCAGCGGTTAGGGTTTCTAACCCACTATCACCTCCTTTGTCCCCCAGTTCGCCTCCGCCGCCGTACCCCTCACCTTTGTCGCTGCTTGCCAGAGATGAAGGTTGCCGCTGCCGGAGGGATGCCAAGGGACTGTGGATCTGTGGCCCTCACGCCACATTTTTCTTCCACTCCCCCTAGACGTCGTCGCCGCTCATCGTTGATGGCTTCCACCACCTCTAGCGCCGTTGGTTGCTGATGGAGGTCGTCGCCGCCGGCAGGAGGATCCAAGGACCGGATCTATCTGATCCACGGCCCCTGCTCGACTCCCCCTGCCCAGCCCCTTCACTGGAGCCCGTTAATGGCGACCCTCCCTCTCATCGGGGAAGGACCCACTGCCGTTACCTCAACCATTGATGAAGCAGAGGTTTGGGCGGCACGACGCGACCTCACCGGTGTGGTGGCGCGGTGCGGTGCGTCCTCACCGGCATGGTGGCACGATGAAGCCAAGAGGTGTGATGCCGGGTAGCAGATTGCATTCGACGCTGGCAAGGCGGGTGCAGCGACACTGTTTTCGATGTAGAAGGCCAGTGCATCGGATCTAGCCGCTCTTGTTGGGCCCCACTAGTTGAAGATGGTGGGAGACCAAGTGGGGCGTGGAGCCGGACGCGGAGCTGCGCGACCTCGGCGTTGAGGTCGATGTGGTGCGCCGAAACCTAACACTCGATAGGGCACCAAGGTGGCATGCACGCGGAGGTGGAAGAGGGCACGACGGATCCATTCACGAAGTCGGTCAGGGTCGAGGATGCCGACGTGGTTGGTGCGGTGGATCTCGTTGATGACGGCGACAAGGATGACCGTGACCGCCGAGTTCATGGTAAGGATCGGCATCTCTCGCCACTGCCGTTGTTGATCTCGCCAGAGTTTTCCTCCGTCGTTCTTCTCTGTTGCTTCTCAGTGGAGAGCAAGAATGCGTGATAATGTGTTATAAGTAAAGATGATTGAGTGAGTGGACAATGAATCATCTTGTTACTTTCCATTGATTCTTGTATATATTTATACATGGTGAATGGGTGGCATTTACACCCCTTCGGGATTACATAGTGAGGGAGAGAGTGAGTGAAGAGACACAACTCTTCGCGAACAGACAACTATTCACTTCCTAACTAACTGCTCTAATCTTAGTCTTGGCGATGCACTTCTTGTGTCCAACATATGCCTCTTCCACGAACAGTCACCACCCTTCATCAAAGAGTGTCTCTCGGATGACATCACCTTGATTTATTTCTTAACACTATTGTAACCTGTATTAGTGGGGACCTGGCCAATGGGATGCACGAGATACCTTTAGCCTGGGTCCAAAAAACGAGAATGGTAGTCCAACTATTATTTTGTTAATGACATTGTTACTGCATGATGTTGACATATTTTTAAATCATAATCTCTACCCCTTTAAAATTTTATAACGTTCTTGACTTCACCTCACCAGCACTCTGTCGCCTGCCTCCCATCCTACACAGCCTGGTCCCCACGATCTCTCTCCCTATCCGCGCCCCCATGGCCCCCACCCCATGCAGGCACACAGCCTTCTGTATGCGCCGCCATCACCGGCTCGCCCACCGCCGTCGCTCCCTCATCCGCCGCTGCGCTTCCCACCGCAGTGGCTTCTCCCTCCGCCGCAGCTCCATCTGCGCTAGCATCGCTCCTTCCTCCTCTGCCGCCCTCTAGATCCGTGCTGGCACACACAGCCTCCTTCTTCTCCGGCGCGGCGCATGATTTCCTCCACCTCCGAGGATATGGGCGCAGCACCATCAGAAGATCCTCATCTTGCTAGGCATCGCGGGATTGGGATACACCGCCTACCGCCTCTACGTCGTGCACCGCGCCCAGCTTGTGTGGGTGTCAAGCACTGCGAGCCATAAGCCTGACTAAAACTTAAGTTTTTAAGACGTTTGCCTGCTGACTGAAACTGCTATTGATTAAATAATACAGAGACAGTGGCCATAAGCATGATGCACTGCACTGCTCTTTTCTTGCCATACAGTCATACAGAACATCGCTTGTAAGGTCCATGGATCTTGATTTTTTTTCTTGGTCATTCCTTCTTGTTTGTGAAGTTAGAATGATAAAAGTACTCATGCTTGGTGCGTTGCAATGGGTAATAGAGGAAAGCGTGAATTCTCTACAGGGCAAAGTAGTACTGATCCCTACAGTCTAAAGGGAAGCTGACAAATGCTTGATATGATGAAGTTCAATTTGCTTACCATTATGTAATGTTGGTCTAACCGGCAAGAGTAGGGATAGCAACCAGCAAAACATGATACTTTGGGACAAGAGTCAAGATTTGTCCACAGTTAACTATTTTGATTCCTTGGTTTGTTGCTTGGTTCGCTTCTTTGTTCAATACTTACCATATATGATAGATTTATTAGAGTTCTAACTAGCACTATTGAATTTCTGTTAAATGTTGGCATCACAAGTTCACTCACAGGGACCAGTGCTCCCTCTAGCACTACTGAAGCCCCACTCCAGGTACCTAGGGATTTGCGATTTGCGATCATAGTTGGTAGTTGCTCTCTGCTTCAGATGCAGTAAACCTCACATTGAACAGTACCTGCATTTCTATCGAAAAATGGGTGATCGTATTCATTAGCTCATACACCGCTCAATGCCTTTCTCGGTCGCCAATGTATGCTCACCTGGCGGTTCTGTAATTTTTTCTTGCTTTCCTGTGAGTTGCAGACTTGGGCCTAGGAGAGTTTTTTTCTTTGTTTCCCTTGCCTGAAATGACTTTTACTCTTAAACATGTGGACATGCATATGAGATGCTAAAACTGCTGTAACCACAGCTCACCAAAAACCAAACCAGATGGCTAAACGAGATTGGTAGCAGCATGGAGAAAGTGACGGTGATGTCTTACCATTGTGGAAAGCAAGCTCCCTAGCTCGCAATCTTGTTTAGAGTGTTGGCAGAGGGAGACAATGATGCGAGACATAAGAATTAAGCAATGTCGATTTTTATCTGGTGGGATCATTAGCGAGCAGAGTTAGTTAACGCGTTCCACAACGGTAAGACAGGGGGGGGGGGGGGGGAAGCAGGAACCGAATAGGGGGAAAATGAGAGACAACTGGAGTAAGGCTGATGACATCAGTTAGGCTGCTATTTGGCAGGAGGCGGTTTAAGTTTGGCCTCTATTTTCTAAATCTTAATAAATGGACATAGCAGTAATAATTTCAGATCATGATAGAATAGAGCAGGTATGACACAATTATGTACTGTAGGATTAAATCATTATATTTCCCCCAAAAAGTTCCAAACCTAAATCAACACCATGTTACTTCAATACTTCCTGGTATGCTG